>CM074721.1:326166814-327366814 GCA_037306005.1 Rhinophrynus dorsalis | reverse complement strand
AGGAATCAGCCTCTGTCCCGGAAACCTGGTAAAGCTCTGTCAGAACCGGAGTCTCCGGGGCAAATCCAGAGAGTTCCCAGGTATGCCCATAGGATTAAAGGTACATAGTAAAGGGAATAGCTGAGAAGAGCTTACTAAATCATGGAATCGGAGAGGCTCTCTCTGTGAGTCATAGAATTACTAATTTCTTATTTAATATATTTGTGCAATGCTTTGGACCTCTGGTACTCACCCTAAACCCCAACACTCAACCTCAACCCCACCAATAATGAAAAGCCACACATAGCATGAACCCCCAATAGTGCACAATTATAATATATATGAATATACCCAAAAAGCAATGCAGTCTCACATGGTTGATTCAATATATTAACACCACTGATGTAACTGAGCAACTGGGAGCTAGACACACTGGTTTTTAGCAGGACACTGGTGGTTACTGTTCCACATACATCGCTTAACCATAACACCAAAGTGGGAAAAGTTGCACTGGCGACCTCTTCAGCATTCAAGGGGTTAAAAGCCTATTAAGTATATAAATATACTATAATTAATAGGATATTAACCCCTTGAATGAAGAAGAAGGCTCCAGTGCAACTTTTCAATCTTAGTGGTTATGCTCAGGCTATGTAAGTGGAACAGTAGCCACCAGTGTCCTGCTAAAAACAGGCTGTCCTCTGTCTAGCTCCAGTTTGATAATTTATCTCAGTGGTGTTAATACAGTTGTGTGAAAAAGAAAGTACACTCTCTTTGAATTCTATGGTTTTACATGTCAGGACATAATAACAATCATCTGTTTCTTAGCAGGTCTAAAAATTAGGTAAATACAACCTCAGATGAACAACAACACATATTACACCGTGTCATGATTTATTTAACAAAAATAAAGCCAAAATGGAGAAGCCATGTGTGAAAAACTAAGTACACCCTTACAGCTTCCATAGGAATTAAGATGCTAAGTAGCAGACAGGTGCTGCCAGTGCTAATCAAATGCCCTTGATTAATTGATTATTAGCAAGTGTGACCACCTCTATAAAAGCCGAAGTTTTAGCATTTTGCTGGTCTGGAGCATTCAGGTGTTTGTTACCACAATGACAGGAGAAAATACATCAGAGATGATCTTAGAGAATCAATTGTTGCTGCCCATCAATCTGGGAAGGGTTATAAGGCCATTTCCAAACAATGTAAACTCCATCATTCTACAGTGAGAAAGATTATTCAAAAGTGGAAAACATTCAAGACAGTTGACAATCTTCCCAGGAGTGGACGTCCCAGCAAATTCACCCCAAGGTCAGACCGTGCAATGCTCAGAGAAATTGCAAAAAAAAAAACAAGAGTTACATCTCAGACTCTACGGGCCTCAGTTAGCATCTTAAATGTTAAAGTTCATGACAGTACAATTAGAAAAAGACTGAACAAGCATGGTTTGTTTGGAATGGTTGCCAGGAGAAACCCTCTTCTCTCTACAAATAACATGACAGCACGGCTTAGGCTTTCAAAGTTGCATCTGAACAAACCACAAGACTTCTGGAACAATGTCCTTTGGACAGACGAGACCAAAGTGGAGATGTTTGGCCATAATGCACATCTCCACGTTTGGCGAAAACCAAACACAGCATATCAGCAAAACACCTCATACCAACTGTAAAGCACAGTGTTGGAGGGGTGATGATTTGGGCTTGTTTTGCAGCCACAGGACCTGGGAACCTTGCAGTCATTGAGTCGACCATGAACTTCTCTGTATACCAACATATTCAAGTGTCAAATGTGAGGCCATCTGTTCGACAGCTAAATCCTGGCCGAAATTGGGTCATGCAACAGGACAACGATCCAAAGCACACCAGCAAATCTGCAACAGAATGGCTGAAAAAAGAAAAGAATCAAGGTGTTGCAATGGCACAATCAAAGTCCAGACTTCAACCCGATTGAAATGCTGTGGCGGGACCTTGAGAGACCTTTGCATAAACAAATGCCCGCAAACCTCAATGAACTGAAGGAACATTCCAAAGAAGAGTGGGCCAAAATTCCTCCACAATGGATGTGAGAGTCTGATAAAGTCATACAGAAAATGATTACTTCAGGTTATTGCTGCTAAAGGTGGTTCTACAAGATACTGAATAATAAGGTGTACTTAGTTTTTCACACATGGCTTCTCCATTTTGGCCTTATTTTTGTTAAATAAATCATGACACGGTGTAATATGTCATGTGTTGTTGTTCATCTGAGGTTGTATTTACCTAATTTTTAGACCTGCTAAGGAACAAATGATTGTTATTATGTCCTGATATAATATATACATATATAATGATATATAGAAAATATAATGGTAACAGCTTGCCAAACCATGAAGAACAGACGTTGATAACAAGTTACAACACAAATCAACAATTAATATAAACTCTGCTGTAAATAACCCAAACGTTGATGGGGTAGTGATAGGGTGTACCTGTAATGTTAAATTGAAGTTTGATATGCCTAAAAGAAGGACACCAGGGTGATAATAGCTGCTTAGCAAATGATCTGACTGATTTGCCTAAAAGAGGGACACACAGTTTGATCTGCCAAAAAGATGGACACCAGTGTGATAATAGCTGCATATCAAAAGATCTGACTGATTCAGTGATGAACACTCTTTATGCGAAGCGCCACGTAGCTATGCAGGAACATTTCAGTCATATTCCTATTCCTATCCAATCAGGTCACTGGATGTGATGCCTCACACTTGTGCGTCCACCACATCAGAGTCCATTTTTCTTTTAAACGCTGCCCACAACTGGTATGTTTGTGGACAAGGATGCATGCCACCATACAGGCCACTGTGTGCCAATGGTGGCACGCGTGCCATAGGTTCGCCACCACTGCCCTACAGTATATTTTTTTAAAACTCAGTGAGTTAATTAAAATGGGGTCCACCACACGACTCATTTTCTGCACTGTCAGCCTCTTCTGCACTTCTTGGTATACGCTAGATCCTATGATTGTTTTAGTAAAAACTGATGCAAACATTCCATCATCATTAACCCGTTGAGGACCACTGGGGCATGCTTCACAATGCATTCAGCACCCCTCTGGTCTATGAACAAGCCCTAAACCTTTTCCATATAGTATGAGTAGGAAAATAGGGTACAGTTCCATCACTTTTTTCTGCATCTTATTTAGTACATAGCTAATGCCTGTTGAGTACCAGAAAGATATCCAGTGCTTGGAAAGCAAAGCATTGGATACCTCTCTGGCACTCAAATGGTTATGATAGACACAGAGAAGCAAAATGCCCTGTAAACACCCTTCCACTCCCACAGTACCCTCCCCTTGGCACAAGTGGTGTTAAAGGGAGAATTTTCTGAGCAAAAAGGTTAGCAAACAGCGATAGGCATGAGTAGTGCTATTAAACTGATTCTAGCACCTGCTTTAGCATTAAATCCTATTACTAGACCTCCCCCCCTAGTGAATGACAGTTATTGTATTTATTGTTGATGGACCACTTGTATATTTACATGTACAACTGTATCTATCCCTCATGTTGACTGTTTCTCTCAGTATTAAGTCATTCTCCTCTTGGAATTGTAGCAGTTTGTTCTGTATACCATTCAGTTGTTTTGTACTGTATCTCAAATTATCAAAATGTTGAATAAAAGATTTTGATTCAATGGAAAACAATCCTTTACATTTGCAAAGCAAACCGTACCTAAAAGAATGTGTTTTATTTGCCTGACCCCTTAAGGGAGGTCAATATCCAGGACACTGGTGGTTTAGGACTAATGTATGATTATGAGGTGATGAAGTGGAGATGACTTCTTCAGCGATATCAGTTCTCCACTTCCTATGTTATTCTATGGAGTCTATGCACTAAGATTTCCAAAGATGGAGAAACACAGGAACTGGAGAAGTGATATCACTGAAGAAGCCAGCTCCACTTTATCACCTCTTTATCACACTTCCTTGCATCTCCCCCACTGTGTTGCAATGTGTTGGATACTTCCCTGGCACTAAAAGGGTTATCACAAGGATCATGTAGCCCCTCTCTCCAAACACACACACTATAGATTACAATTCAAAATTGGTATCTCTTAACCCGTTGAAGACCAGAGGGGAGTGCAACACATTGCTTTGCAATGTGTTGCACATGCTGTAGTTCTCAAGTGGGTTAACCATTTGACTGCCAGAGGGTATGGTACTCATTGCGTATGGTACTCATTGGAACCAGGACTGAACCCTGAGGCATGACAATTCAGTCAGTAATGTGAATGTTCAGTACAGACACCCCATAAACCACCTTGCATATCTTCACTGCTGCAACTTCCATACATTCTGCTTTGAACACTGGAAGCTGCTGAAACTGCAACTGGCTGCATCACATGACACAATAGTCACCAGTGTGAAAAGCCATATAAATGGCAATATTTTCTACTGGCAATTTGTGCAGTGTTGCAGATAACTGTGCTAAAATGTCCTGTGTCCTGACAACTTAATGGTTCATTGAGAACTGGCTAATCCTGGCCTGTTCGTGGCCCCTGAGGACTGAACTGGGACAGCCCTGATATAGAAGTTTCTCAGCCTCACTCCTCAAGTACCCCTAACAGTGCAAGTCTTCTTGATTTACCTGTCTGAACCCACGTGTAAAATCTTTCATTTTGATTGGTTCACCTTAACCCTTTGAGCGCCAGAGGGTATCCAACGCATTGCTTTGCAATGCTTTGGATAGCCCTGTAGCATTCAGTGGTTTCAAACCTGCATTTAAGGTAAGTGACCAGATATGCCTTTAAGATCAAGACTCCAAAGAAATGTTATGCTGCAGCACTGCACGGGAATAAGCTCAGCCCTGCAGTCTGTGTGTGTTCTTCATTTTGACATCAGAAATCTTCACGGCAGCCGGAACTGAAAATAAGTGATAATTAGTTCAAAAGTAACTTTGCACCAAAGGCAAGCAGTGTTATTGAAATGAAATTTGCCTGTGTCCGCTAGGAATGAAGAACCTGGTTAAATGTTTTATCTGCCATGTAGTGTAAAAATAAGAAGGCATAACTAAAATGTATTTTTAAAGGGACAATGTAGAATTCTACGTTTGTCATGAATACATACTTTAACTTGTTATTGTGTCTTATTTATTGACCCTTTGAGTGCCAGAAGTTTGCATACGCCTCTGGCACTCAAAGGGTTAAAGACCAGAGAGGGATATACAACACATTGCAAAGCGTAACCAAATGCATTATACACCCCTTAAATGCTTAAGGGTTAGAAAATACCCCACACCCCTTTACTTTACACTTTGAGTGTTGGGGGGTGCAGCACTTGGTGCTCAACTTGGATTAACATTTTTAAATCCTCACCTCAGTGTTTGGGGAGTAACCGCTTCTTAAGTTATAGATGCTAAAAATAGAAAAATGTAAGCTTTAAATAAACATCCTCTGCTCCATTCAGACCAATTACCAATCCTTAGTAGAATGTGTAACCTGTGAATGCTCAATACGGACATTATATAGATGCAAGGTAACCCAATCGCTGCCAGGGAGTTCCATGTTAATGTTCAGGCACAGAAAGGGTTAACAACTTGAGAACCATATAAGGGTGTATCTATGCATATGAAAATTCAGATGAGAGTTCGTAGTATGTTAGCCATAGAAATACAGGAGTCAAATATGGCTGTTGATACCTTTATTGGCTAACTAAGCAGATTTAGAATGCAAACTTTCAAGACCTTAGGGACCTAAAGTCTTGAAAGCTTGCATTCTAAATCTGCTTAGTTAGCCAATAAAGGTATCAACAACTATATTTGCCTCCTATGAAAATTCACACATCTGTTGGCAAACCAACTGATTTAACCCTCTGCGTGCCAAAGAAGTATCTATTGCGTTGCAGCACAATGCATTGGATTCCTTTCTGGCACTCAAATGGTTAAATTACATTGCAACTTTAAGGAACAATTAAAAGGGAAGGATCAAACTAGTGTTCACAGGCTAGAATGTATCCATTTGAGTGTCAGATGGGGATATGGCGCTGAACAGGTTAAGTCCAGCCAGGCCACAATTTATGATCTGTACTAGTTCAGAAATGTAGAGTACTATGTGTGTGGTACTCACTGGGTGTGGGTACATATTGTACAACAGCAGCAGCATGGTAATAGGCTGAGCTGATAGAGAAGGATGCAGGTTGCTGTTACCATGAGAGGGGGCAGGGTAGTTTCTAGGCATGAGGCAACGTGCGGGACGTGCAAGTGACACAGAGCAGTGGGCAGCCCACACCCTCCCCCTATTCCCTACTAGTAGCCCAACCTCTGAATGCAATCCTCAATCCCACACCAAAGGGCTCAATGGCAAAGCCTGCAGAAAGAGGAGTCCGTAGGTGGGGGGTATGAGAGACTGCACATTCCATGGGAAAGCTAATTGTCTTTTTATAGGGCTGTGCTAGTGCCTAGCCTGCGCGCACTTTAACACCAACAGGAATATCTAATTATCATTAACCCATTGGGTGTTAGAGAGATGGATACCTCTCTAGCAATCAAGGGGTTAAAGAACCGTGTGCAATTAGCATGCAAATTACTTGCAGTATTGTATATGTAGTTCATATACGTACTTAACAGCAATCCCTGCCAATAAAGCCGATGGAACTATATATGTCTGTTGGTTACGAGAGCATCTTCACTTCTTGTCAACGTTACGTGCTTAACCCTTTTAGTGTCAGAGGCGTATGCAACGCATTGCATACCCCTCTGGCACTCAAAGCGTCATTTAGAGTGGCCGATAACGTCTTTGTATTTGTAAGAAAAATAAGTTTGTGTTTCCTCAATACATTAATGGCTTTTAAATACATTTGTTAACCCCTTTAGAGCCAAATGGGTGAAACGCTTTGCTATCCCTCAACATTTAAGGTGTTATTTCAAAAAGTTTGAAAGGAGTGACATTGCAAATTTCAATTTTTTTTAATTTATTTTTAGAATCTTCCTTGCAGTATTGCACAGCCATCTGACATTCAAAGGGTTACAAACCATCAAACAGAACAAAAGAAGATATATATAGTTTGGGTGGTCAATCTGCCCTCCCCCAGCTTCTTTTAAATGTGTGTGGGGAAGGGAAAGTCTAGAGATAGGAAGATATGCAATGCAAGAAATACCGACTGACATATCAAGTGGAAGCCTTCTTGCAAAATAAACTTGAACATTTTGCAAGAGCGTTCTTTGAGAAATTAAAGGAACATCAATACCTTATTATACTCTAATACTCTGTACTCCATGCTAGTGTGTGCAAAACAATTTTTATTCACTGTGAAGCAATGGGTTTATCCCAGGCTTGCTCCACATTTGAATGTATGCAAATTGCCCAATGACTTAAAATACTCAGTACACACAATCACTGCATATACCTACACTCCCACCCACACACATATTGGTTACTTAGTGTAAATTGAATTTATCCAACTGACAAAACACCCCACACATTTAAATTAAATTTACAGAATATAGGCACTCAGTTACATGTAACCAGATATCAATCATGGAAGTCCCAGTGGGATGTTGGATTGTCATAATTCACTGTGCTTAACCATTTAAGGACCTTTCTGTATGAGCAATGCATGGAGTAATTCTTGGACAAGCCAACTGTACAAAAGGGGACAAATATAAGCGCACGCCAGTCACATTGATTGAACCCCTTAAAGGGATAGTAATACTTTGTTTTATCTTTATTTTATTTTGTAGGCATTAAAAAAAAACATGAAGAACTATATAAGTCTTATCTCTCAAACCTTTATGGTTTGAGAGATATTCACAAGCAAAGTTTCCCCTCCCGCCCCTTTTACCTAGTGTAAGCCATCTCTTCTCAGATGTGGAATCCAGTCCATAGACCAGACAGATAACAGAAGGGGACAATCTTCTTCCTATGAGAACAATGAAAGCCCTGCCACCTTTGACAAGGTTTTCAGGTTTTTCCCTTATCTTAATTGAAGATTGTCCCTCTCTGCAGTCTACCTGGGCACCTCCCTTCTGATCTGTTTGAACAGTGTTACATCAGTAAAAGGGGCGGGAGGGGGATACTTTGTCATTGAATTACTCTTGAACTACAACTCTGACAGGATTGAAATAACACTCTCCAAAGTCCAAATACTAGGATGATTAATTAGAGCTGCTTTTATTATGAAACATTACTATCTTTTTAAGTGCTAGGGGTGCCCAATGCATTGCCTCTGGCCTCAAAAGGGTAAATGGAGCTTTAAACCCCTTTGTATTGTATTGGATACCTTTTTTTTTAGCATTCAATTGTTTTAAAATCTCCATTTAGGTCAGCAGGCATTTTTATTTGTCCCTATGATTCAGCTGATTTACCCCCAAATTAGTCCAATTTCTATAATCATATGGGCCAAAGTGCTCCTTTCAGCAAGAATGTATCACCCTTCCCCCACTGCACGGATTGGTCTAGAAGGAACAGGTGTCCTTAAACAATGCTGTACAACTTGATGCATTTTATTTCCTAATAAGTCATTTTCTTGATACTTTATACCCTGCAGATGTATTGCAAACTATCCATGTTTGTTTTGTGCAATGCATCAAGTCTTTTAACCCTTGGGTGTTGGAGAAGTTTCCAGAGCATCACCGTACAATGTGTTGCAAATAGGGGGTTAATGTTAATCTAACCAATAATTCTGCTGTATAAACTTAGATAACTTATTTAGAAATCACCAGTATATTCTGTAGAGCTGTACAATGAGACATAATCATATAAAAAGATTTTGCAGTGTAGTATTACATGACAGGTCCTTGATAGTGAATTACATTTTCAACAACCTTTCCAGAATGCCACCCATTGAATTCCATTGAGTGCATGCAACTGATGGTTGTTCAGAAGCATATAGCTAGTCGCATTGCTCCACACAGCCTGCAGTGCACAGTGTCATAATGTGCAATCGCAAGGGTTTTTTGCATGAAAAACGTACACTATGTACAGGCTACATTTGTGTAAACCAACAGTTTGCAATTTTTCATAAGTGTCCTACATTAAAAAGGATGGGGCCTGAGCAGGGCCCTCTGATCCTTCTATTCTCCACATCTGATTGTACGATTTAATACCTCTGTTTGTCTATTCCCAATTGTACAGCGCTGCAGAATTAGTTGGCGCTATATAAATAAAGAATAACAATAATAATCCCTGGCTGCCATGGGCCCACCTGTGTTGGCCATTGAAGTGGGATCACTCAAAGTACATTATGTGAACCAGAACTAAAGAATATTGGAGAAGATATATCAACTTTTATCTACGGCAACTACAACAACAGGTTATTTTGTGCATGTGCACTAGATGATATGTATAAAGATTTACACTTGTTTTACACATACATATTAGGTTTAATAAAAAAGACCCAATCAGAACTTTGTGACACTTGTGCTACTCTTTTTCATTGTGTTTATCTTATACAGCATTGTTACATTTTAAACATTTTTATTTAACATAGGCTGACGGTATTGAGATTATGCCAATGAGATAGTGGTGGAAACATTAAGGACAAAAAGTGACAGTAAAATTGCTGTGAAATGCTAACATTTTTATACACTGCAACAATAATTTTTTGTCATGTATGTCAATTCTGAATCTCCTATCTTTTCCAAATCAACATTATAATACTAATATTAATAAATGAATATTGATTTTTACTATAATGTAACACATGTTCGTACACCAAAAATGGCAGGTACCTCCTTTCTTCCAATATTAACCCACTGAGGCCAGGGGGGTTCCAACCGTGCAAAACATTGGGAAGCAATACATTGCATACCCCACTTGTCCACAATTAGTTAAGTATACTTACTACCTTTAGATTGTAATGCTCTTTGAAAATGTATTAATAGCATCTGCATAACAGGTTGCGCACAAATTAAGACATAATTACTAACAGGGCATGTCTCGCTCGGAATTACATGACAGGAATGTGTGTGTCAAATTAAACAGCAAGTGGTGCTTCCGGCGCGTGATGGGTTAAGAAGTACGTGCGAAGACATGGACAGCTATGGACACGCAGTAAGAGAAAGCTACCGCTCGGTGTCAGCACTGAGAAGCAGGTGTAAGAAAGGAACTCCCCTCTGCTCGTTGACGTCAGTGGTGTCACGTTGCTTCTCGCCGGCCGGGTTTTTTTTCCCAGCCCGCAGTGTCTGAGCTCAGATCAGAGAGGACCTGGGTAGCGAAAGGGAACGCGTCACGAAGATATAGCTGCATCGCAATCTGAGTACTGGTGCAGCGGTAGCTTAGGAACCTCATACTGCATTTGCACCTTTAATTTTTTTTTTATATTTCATTGTAAATTTATATTCAGGGTTTATTTTTTAGACATGTGCGCCACTTAATACCCCTGCTTTGGAAGCGGAGGAGTGCTGTTAAATTATTTTAATTTTCGGATCATTACAAAGCAAGGGGACTGTAGATAAGGCGATTGTATCTTTTATATCACGTTTATTTTGAGATCTGTTCTCACGTTTGCTAACCATGCCTGTGGAGCTAAAACAGAACAGAATCCAGAAGATCTGGCTTCCGAAGGATGAAGTACCAAAGCTTCCTATCAATGGTAAGAGCTTATGTGACCTGTGAGATACAGGATGGACGGGGAATGGTACGCGGCTGTAATGGCTTACGTGAGCTGCCCCTCCCCCATAAATCAATTTATTATACATATATTTATAGTAAAGTATAAATAGCGATATGAATGCACTTAATTTGACCATCTCGTGATGCTGTTTATCGTGTAGAACAAAATGAATCCGTTACTTAAGACCGAAAGGGCCTGCAAACATCCTATGGTCCTTAAACCTCTGATTGCCAGAGGGATGTGCAACGCATTGCGACGTCCCTCTGGCACTCAAAGTGTTACAAGGTCAACCAGCCATTTGAGTATCCGTGTGGTGCACATAGTGTTTCAATGCGTAAAACGCCCTTTGGCACGTATTTAATTGCTGGGGTGCGCTTTTGTTTTTATTTTAGCGCCCATTTGCTGGCCAAAAAATGGGTAACTCATTTAAATCGTTTGCGTGCCACCAGAGTGTGCAGCGTTTGCAGTGCCATGCTCTGCACATCCCTACGTCATTCAACGGGTTGGTGTTGCTGATCGGAATCCCCTCTTCCCTGGATGTAATATACTTGATTGTAGTCCGATGTCCTTTTCACTGTTTCATTATAGAGGGCGCTCTTTGATTTTCTCATCATCCACCTGCAGTTTCAAAGCCGGGTTCATTAGGATAATGCTGGTTTCTCCAATGTAATTGCTGCTCTAATATCCGTTTTGGTACTTAAACTGGTCTGCTGTAGGGCATTGCAGAACGGGTTAGACAAGCTGGGAATGCTTATGTGGACCTTAGGACGAATTATCTGTTTAAAGCAATTATTGGCTATTTTGTTTTAAAAAATATCTATGTGCAAGACTGTCACTCTGCATTACATAGCTATTACATTTGGCCCAGTTTATACTGGCCACTGAATCGTAATGAAATTGAAGCTATGAATACCCATCTCATCTGGCGCTCAGTTAAAAGCAGTATGGGTGGAAAACTAGGGAGTTTGTGATTGAAGTTGCATGCGAAAAGCTTTCTTTAAGAAAATCCCCTGGTTGTGGACAGCCCAAAAGTGCCAAAATATTCCACATTCTATAATTTGGCTTTTTATTAGAAAACCATGATACTTTTTAACTAATGGAAATAAAGGGTGGAGAGGGCCCTCCTCTCAAGAACTTACAATCTAGAAGGAGAACCAGACTGGATTCTATTCCGACGTGGAGAAGTGAAAGATTTGGGCTAACTGCTTCTAGTTTGGCAACGGCTAGCCAAATGTAAAGGTGCTATTATGGTGGCCTTGGGACAGTTGGAGGTATTGATTGTAAGCTGCTTTGAATAGGTGGGTTTGGAGGGAACTCTCGTATGTGCAAAACCTAGGGAAGAGTCTGATGGTGTGTGGCACTGAGCGCCACTAAAGAAGAGGGACTTGATGAGGGAAGCAATTGCAGAACAGTCTTATTTCCCCTAAATTAGGGGGCAGAGGTGTAGGATTACAAATCCCATCATCCTTAATCTGTTGTAGGAATACAAACCAATCATCCTTAGCAGGATAATTGAGGTTATTGTCCTACAACAGCTGGCGAGCCAATGCTTGCCCATTATATTTTACTGTAGACTGGGGTTCCCATTCTTAAGTTCTGAATAGCAGGGTCTGTCTTTTTTTAAATTGTCCAGTAATTTTTGTACACTGATTTCCCAGTGCTGTGGAATCTATAGGCACTGGATACATCAAAGCCTGTGATAATAATGGTGAAATGCATGGTAGAGGTGGGCGTGTTGCTGAGCCATCCCTCTAGAATCAGCTGGTAACTCGCATTCCTTTCCCATTACTGGCAAATGGCCAGGGAGTATTCCAAGATTACTTCCTCCCCAACCCCCTCCATCCAATGCCCCCAGCCGGGGGAGGGTTGGTGCTGGTTGTCAGGGACACAAGGATTAGCCATTCAATTCAACAGTCACACAGCGGGCTTTTTTTTTTTTTTTTTTTTTTTTTTAATTTAAATTCCGCTCCCAAAGATAAATTTAAAATCAAGAAGGAATTGCTACTGGCAAAGTATTGAAGGCGTTAACATGCTGTTCAGCACACATTTGTTCGGTGCCAAAAATACAATTTAATTGATCAGGCTTAACCTAATGAATGAAAAGGCATGTAGTACAATGCACACTCCTTTTACTGTGAGAACTTGCCGGTCATTAAATAGTGAACTTATTATTATGACTGATTATTTAACATCTTGAATAGATGCCTCATGCGTTACTTTGCAAAGTGTTGAAGACCGCTAGCGCCCAAGGGGATACAATGCATTTATTCATTATGAGTGTATTAGTTAGTTCAAACACAGTCATGATTTATACCAGGGGTGTCCAAGTTTGTCATGGGCCACTTGATCAGAAAGTCGTGTGTGTGTGGCAATTGTGACTATAGCCTTTCACATATTAAAAGGTATGTATTTTTTTTATTGAGCAAATCATCATACTGATATCTACAGTACTGGCCTTACTGGGCCAGCTACTTCAAGTGTAGTAGTTTTAATTATGTTTTTTAATAAATCTCAGGTGGGCTACACCCTGGGGTCAGCCAGACTGCATCTGGCCCACGGGCTGCATGTTGAACCCCCACAATTTGTACATTTGTTTGCACCCCCATCCAGGGAGTCTAATAAATTTCTCCATCAAATGGTAGTCTTCATGCAGAGCAAATGGGAAAATGTTTGCAGAAGAAATGGATAATGTACCAATGCTAAAAAAATATTACTAGGCACTGTTTGTTATTTAGAGAAAACTGCACTTTTAAACATTTTAGCTCATTTGTAGATTACACTGACATTTAACTCTTAGAGTACCTGATGGCCAGACCATTGAGATAGGTTAAAGGGATAGTAATACTTCATTTTATCTTTATTTTATTTTGTAGGCATTTAAAAAAAAAACAACCTGAAGAATGAAATGAGTTATCTCTCAAACCTTTATGGTCTGAGAGATATTCACAAGCAAAGTTTCCCCTCACTGACCAAAACGGTCAAGTCTGCCATCTAGCTGTCAGATTTGGAATCCGGTCTGCAGACTGGCTGTGGCTCTACAGCAGAGCTGATATCGCGAGATATAAGAAGAACTACTTCATTTGAATATTCTGCAAAGTGTGCCTGGTTTGTAAGCACACTTTTTAGACCCTTCCAATGAAATAGTTATTTTTATATCTTGCGATCTCTGCTCTGCTGAAGAGCCACCGGTTGATCTGTGGACCGGATTCCAAATGTGACAGCTAGATGGCAGACTTGACCGTTTTGGTCAGTGAGGGGAAACCTTACTTGTTAATCTCTCAAACCATAAAGGTTTGAGAGATACTTATTTCGTTCTTCATGTTTTTTTAATACCTATAAAATAAAGATAAAACGAAGTATTACTATCCCTTTAAGTATGTTAAATTGCATACCAGTCACAAGTCTGTCTGACTTCATACATCAGGGATTGTAACAAGACACCTATGCATATTAACCCTTACTCCATTAACTGGGTGTGTGCAGGTTCTATCTTTCTACTTTGTGCAAGTATTGGTTGTGACAGAGCCTCCCACCAGTGGCTTGGCAAGTAATCCTTTCACGTGGAAATGAATGCAGTCTGATAAGAGTCGGATAAGGGACGGTAGACACGATTTTCAGATTAGTGATTTAAAATAACTTTACCTAGACTTCGTGTCCTGTACAAGTATTTATCCCAGATTATTGTTGATCCCTTAGATTTCAGCCTTCCACTTTCTACATGGGTGTTTGTATATGGGTCATTCAGCTTTACAGTATGAGAAAATGTGCTAGACTAATGTTGGTTGGATTAGGAAGGCTGATCTACTGCTTGGTTATATTGTGCATATTCCATTGGGACACTAGCATTCTATGAAAAGGAGAGGCTGTCCCTTAAATTCAATTTACCTTTAGCGAAAGCTTTAATTGTGCAGACTGATTGCTCATTGATAGTGGAAGGGAGTTTTAAAAATGCTGGTGATCTGAATCTTACATCTGTGATGGGAGCAGTTTTTAACCCTTTGAGTTTCAGAGGAGTACAAAATGCTTTACACTCCCTGCCATTTAATGCTTTTATGGGATCCTGGAATTCCTGTGGCATCTAACTGAATCCTATAATAGAGATTCCATATTGGTGGCCTGCTATTTCACAAGCAAAGCTAGAAATGTTGCCATAGTTATACCAACACTTAATAAATAACATGATCTCGGTTATTATACACTCAAAAAAAAACCTTCATGCTTGCATCTGTCTGAAAGAAGAACTGGGCATGGCTTTACCCCTGAATTACTTGTGTATAAAAAGTAGTAAGGTCCAGTGTCTATTCATCACTCACCTTGTCTATAGTGCTGCAGTGTATTCTGGGTGTTCTATAAACCTGTTGGTTGTTAGAGAAATCTCCAAAGCATTGCTTCTCAATATACATTGGAGAGGTCTCCAAGGGAGGCGCGTACACACACAACACACTGCTACCATAAACATTTTATTTTCAATTGCAAACAGTGTTCCCTATTTTCAAATAAGTACTGATTTTAATGATTAGTGTTTAGGATCAAATACTCATTTACTCATGTATGGACAAGCAATACCAGTCTTTGCTACTGTAGTTATTAACCCCCTTAAAGGGATAGTAATACTTTATTTTAACTTTATTTTATTTTGTAGGCATTAAAAAAACATGAAGAATGATATAAGTCTTATCTCTGAAACCTTTATGGTTTAAGAGATATTCACAAACAAAGTATCCCCCCCCTGTTCAACCAGATCAGAAGGGAGATGCCCAGGTAGACTGCAGAGAGGGACAATCTTCGATTAAGATAATGGAAAAAGCTGAAAAACTTGTCAAGGGGGGAAGGGCTTTCATTGTTTTCATACAAAGAAAATTGTCCCCTTCTGTTATCTGTCCTGTCATACAACCTGATCCACATCTGAGAAGAGATGGCTTACACTAGGTAAAAGGGGCGGGGAGGGGAACTTTGCTTGTGAATATCTCATAAACCATAAAGATTTGAGAGATAAGACTTATATCATTCTTCATGTTTTTTTAATGCCTACAAAATAAAATAAAGTTAAAACGAAGTGTTACTATCCCTTTAAGCAATGTGTTGCCCACACCTCTGGTCTTTAAGAGTTTCCCTCTTAATTTGCTTTCCCTTTCTGAGCATATATGGTCATGCATTTGTTACACTGAGCCTTGCTTTCTCCAGCTGTATGTACTTGTATAAATTGCTGTGTCAGGTATTTCCCCCATGTGTAGCACCATGGCTAGACACGCCAGCTTGTTTTGTTTGACGTAAGCACACTTCTACTGGCTGTCCGAAAACTCCTGCCTCTTTCAGTCTCACTCTCTGCTGCTTGAAGTGCTGGGTAAGCAGCTGTCCTCTACAGCAACAGTAAAGGTATCACTTAGCACGTAGCTATGCTGGAGCTAGCACATTGGTTCTGTTCCATTACTGTGGCTATGCTGAATCAAACAGTCCAATTCTGTTCTCTATACTGTGCTGACTTTGCAGATTTGCTTTAGTGAATTTGTTCAGAGGCATTTGCAGTATATGCCAAAGACCATAACCATCCCATCTATTCAGAGTAAGAGCAACCTAAATCTGGCTATATTTATGAAGTGTGTGTGTGTGTGTGTGTGGGGGGGGGGGGGGGGGGCTGCTAACATTTGACTTAAAATACAGGAAGTCCCTGACTATTTTTAGCTGCATCAATAAAAACAGATCTAGTTAATGAAACGGACTTGGACAATGGTTTGTAGTGATGGGATATTGACTAGTGGGTGGTGGATGAGACCTAAAGCCCCAAGGGAGGAGAAGTGAGATTTGATCAACTAAACAACCAACCAGCTAGTCAGCAGATGGTGTTTATTTGAAGAATGTTCCTTTTTATATGTTAATGGCTCTAAATAGCTGCCAGGGTGGGAAATGTTTACCTCTCTTCATTTATGTCTTACTGAAAAGACTAAAACTACATTTACGATAAGTTTTTCATATAATTTGCCTTGCTGCATATCGTGCCATTCTCAGTTTGTAATGCCTTTAAGGCCTAGAAGGTTGCACCATTAAAGGGTTAGTGCAGAATACTTTACCCTTCTGATGGCAGAAAGGTCCATTCTTAGCTTTGGGATTGAGACCCCACTAGCATCAAGATTTATTGCAAAAATGTATGATTGGGCCCAGGATTTTGGGTGGAGTATTAAAATGTAACAACCCGTTCAAAACCAGACGGGGGGAGGTGTGTGTGTGGGGCAATGCATTGCAAAGCTGCCTTTTCCTCCAAGGCAATAAGGCTTCTCATTAAATTAAATCATTCCCAAGGGGTGTCACATTCTTGTCTGCTGTGAGGTTCTGGGGCACGGGGGGGGGGTGTCTTGCTCTGCAGGCTTTCCACTGCAATTATCAGAAGGGGTTGGGTGGGAAGTCCATCCCACTGAAAATCCTGGCTTTCTTTATCTTTCACTCTTCCATTGAAGTGATAATAGATTCCTTCCTAAAAGAACTTAAGCAGTTTTGTTGTATTGTCCATCAGCCTTGTTTTCTATACTGAAGCACTGAATATTGGATGTACTCTAAAGGCTTAGAACCTTATTCACCAAGCTAAAGACATGCAATTCTGAGGAAAACGACCTGTGTGTGTGTGTGGGGGGGGGGGGGGGAGTTATTTAAATTCCTATTGATACAAATGGAGCTTTAAACCCTGAGTGCTTTTGCAGTGTGTTGGTGGCGTGTATCAGTCAAGTGTCTGAACATTTTCCATTGATTTATTCTTCCTCTTCTCCCCCCCCCCCCCATGGTGTAGTTGGTTTGCTCCAGAATTGCACATCTTTAGCCCTTCATTCTGTAAACCTACAATATTTACTAAAACATAGCGCTGTTTGCGGTCCCTTTTGCACAAGATTTCTATGCTACAAGTAGTGAATTTTTTTTTTCAGGTGTTTCTTCTGTCTACTGAATATAATCCTTAATTTGTGATGAACCTGCATGTCCCATTTTGATTACTTATTTATATGTGTTTATGCCACTCTTTTATATGTAGCTTCTACTTGGGTAATTGGTCGCTGGCTGCTTCTGGCAGATCTTCAGACTCATGTTTAGGAAAGGAATAAAACCATCTGCAGATGCAAGTGTCACATTTTAGTGTATTTACAGTATGCAATGTCCTCATACATCAGCAGAATGAGATTTACCTCCTTTTGTTTCAGTAGGTGGACCCCAACTTGCAAACTCCCCAACTGTGATAGTAATGGTTGGACTGCCTGCTCGTGGGAAGACCTACATCTCCAAAAAACTGACTCGTTACCTCAACTGGAGCGGAGTTCCAACAAAAGGTGAGTTGTAAATGACCCCTGAAGTCCAAAAACATTAACAGTGACCCTCACACAGATTCATGCGTTGTTCCATAACATTACACCTTATAGAATATTTACCTGATACAACATCCTCCAAATATATAGCTTTCCTAGCTATCTTATTCCTCTTCATCTATTGTTTTTATATGGATTTACTTGGTAATATGTTGGTTATATACAGTAACTTATTCAGTATATCCTTAAGGCTGGAGTTGGCAACTTGTGAAACTGTTGTAGTCCAGCAACATCTCCTTCAGTTGCCTGCCTGTGCTTTGGGAGTACAGAATGGAAGGATTACTTCTATAACTAACGAAGTTGTTTATATATAGTGTATTTGTTGAAATATATCTTGTACGTTATGGATTGTGTTGTGAATCTCTGCCTTACACTACTTGGTTCTCTATTGCAGTGTTCAATGTAGGCGAGTACAGACGGGAAGCTGTGAAAGATTTCAGCTCATATGACTTCTTCCGTGCAGATAATCAGGATGCCATGAAAGTCAGAAGGTTGGTACCCACCACAGCCTCCTACAATGGTGGGTGATGGGAGATCTTCAAGCTTGGCTTGTTCCACCTTGGTGCAGGCATCCTATTGCAGTGTATTGCAACCTGCTGCTTTGTTTATGCGGTCATGTTCTTAACTTGTATGTACAAAAAAAACATTCTTTGAACAGAGGAAAAACAGACTGTATGCTATCACACTTTTATATATAAAAATGCACAGTGGCAGCTATACTCTATTTAAGCTGAAAATGTGTTTAGACACACTTGTCCTGTTTTTCATTTAAGTTTTTAGGAGGAAATCTGGATAGCATTGTCTCTTTCAACCGTTGGATGCTAGCAGTGCATTGCGATGAAAGCTACTCAAGCAACAATTGTTGATTATTGGTAGAAAAACTGTTTTGTGTAGCACAGGAATAAGCAACCTTTTGGCTCTCTAGCTGTTGGGGATGATGGGAGTCGTAGTCTCCAACAACTGAAGAGCTGAGCCCAAAATCGCCCTTCATTGGAATAGAAAAAACTTTGAGGCTTTAAACACTTACACTTCAGTTAATCCGTATTCTCTTATTCTTTTCTAGACAATGTGCCTTAGCTGCCTTGGCAGATGTTAAATCCTATCTGACAGAAGAAGGTGGCCAAATTGCTGTAAGTTTCCTTTTTTGTTTTCTGTCTGGGATTATGGGTGTTACATTTTCTTATTTGATTGATTTGTATATTTTCTACTTTAATTGGTTGCTTTACTGATCTTTATTTTATAATGTTTATTGCAGGTGTTTGATGCTACAAATACAACCAGAGAGAGAAGATCTATGGTTGTTGATTTTGCCAAAAAGAATGACTTCAAGGTAAGTTGATGATGACAAATTTCCTTTTCTATAGAATATAGTTGTCCAGTCTGTTAGACTTCTCCATTACATTTTGAAATCTGTCATCAAAGGGGTAATATCTTGCTTACTCAATCGGGCCTGCTGTACATTTTGTGTGTGTGTGTGTGTGTGTGTGTGTGTGTGTGTGTGTGTGTGTGTGTGTGTGTGTGTGTGTGTGTGTGTGTGTGTGTGTGTGTGTGTGTGTGTGTGTGTGTGTGTGTGTGGAATTATATATTTAAATATATAGTTAAAACTTATCAGATTATATTTTCTTTCAGGTGTTCTTCATTGAATCAGTGTGTGATGATCCTTCTGTTGTTGCTAGCAATGTTTTGGTAAGAATAATTTACATTTATTATGTTCCTCTGCTGTGTGCCTGCTAATGCCTCATAAGTCCTAGATATGTTCATATAAGAACTTAGTCTGGATCGGTTAAGGGCAGTGCCAATAACCAATATTTTGGGAATTGAGTGTAAATTCCCCCCTCCTCCTTTATGTGACTGTTAGATATTTATTATTTATGACCCCTTTTTTAAACTAAGGTGATATTCTTGTAATGCTCTCAACAGGAGGTTAAGTTGTCCAGCCCTGACTACAAAGGTTGCACCTCAAAAGAGGCCCTTGAGGACTTCATGAAAAGAATAAATTGCTACAAGAACAGTTATGAACCTCTGGATCCAGATAACCATGACAGGTAATAGAAATGAGACTGGTCATTAAACTGCCAGATCGATCTTCTAGTGCAAGCTTAATAGACACAGCTTTAGTAGCCAACTAGTGAATATGTTGAGATTTTACATGTGAAGAGTTGCATTTTGTCTTATTCTTGCTTCTCCTGCAGAGACCTCTCTATGATCATTGTGATTGATGTTGGTCGGAGGTTTTTGGTGAACAGAGTTCAGGACCACATTCAGAGCAAGATTGTGTATTATCTAATGAACATTCATGTCCAGCCTCGCTGCATTTATCTATGCCGGGCCGGCGAATGCGAGAACAACCTCACAGGGAAGATTGGAGGAGATTCTGGCCTGTCCCAGAGAGGAAAGAAGGTACAACTCCTTCCATGTATGCCTCCAAAAACTGGTTCTTTTAAATGATTTATTCTACATTCCGTAGTTGCAATTCTGGAGCAACCCAACTGCACCACAAGAGACATCTTTAAATCAGTTACTCATTTGAGCCTTTAAATAAAGCTGGGGCCTGCTGCTTGTGAACAGATCATAGATGATCTTGTGGGGACTGGGGTAGAGCTGCACAAAGAAACTGGGGTGGGGGGGCTATGGCCTTGCTTTTCTTTTTTGTTCTATTAATGGAATATGACAAAAACATAACTGGACTTTTAAATATTCATCTTTACTCTAATTTTATTTGTTTTTTTTTTTCCTTTTAGTTTTCTCTTGCCCTGAAGCAGTATGTTGAGGATCAGAACCTGAAGGAGTTGAAAGTGTGGACGAGTCAGCTGAAAAGAACTATTCAGACGGCAGAAGCGCTGAAGGTGCCTTATGAGCAGTGGAAAGCTTTAAATGAACTTGATGCTGTAAGTTGGTTTTCTTGCTTCTCTTTGCTATCATGTTACCCTCTTTTATAAATGATCTGTTGCCATTACTTTACCAATAAATCCAAAAAAGAACTTTTCTTTTTAAAACTGCTTAAAGGGATAGTAATACTTCATTTTAACTTTATTTTATTTTGTAGGCATTAAAAAAACATGAAGAATGATATAAGTCTTATCTCTGAAACCTTTATGGTTTAAGAGATATTCACAAACAAAGTATCCCCCCCCTGTTCAACCAAATCAGAAGGGAGATGCCCAGGTAGACTGCAGAGAGGGACAATCTTCAATTAAGATAATGGAAAAAGCTGAAAAACTTATCAAGGGGGGAAGGGCTTTCATTGTTTTCATACAAAGAAAATTGTCCCCTTCTGTTATCTGTACTGTCATACAACCAGACTCACATCTGAGAAGAGATGGCTTACACTAGGTAAAAGGGGCGGGGAGGGGAACTTTGCTTGTGAGTATCTCATAAACCATAAAGGTTTGAGCGATAAGACTTATATCATTCTTCATGTTTTTTTAATGCCTACAAAATAAAATAAAGTTAAAACGAAGTGTTACTATCCCTTTAATGCTGAAATATTACTTAAATTCAGATTTTATATAAAACACTACTTTCTTTATCCTTCTCCTTCCTTGCTCCTCCCCCATAGATTTATTCCTTTGTCGGTGACTGCCTTACTGAAGTTTTTTTATTAACGCTCCTTTTTGGGAGCGTATTTAACATTCTGCATGCCAGAAGGGTGCACAACCTGCCCCTCTGGCACTCCAAGGGTTAAGGGGTGACCCAGTGCAGACCACCTTGAAATGGCAACTACAGTGATGATTGCTGCCATTTAATAGTTTTAGAGCGCATGTTGAATTAAACTGTAAAATGTTTGAGCAGAGCTCTAGATGGTAATGAGTTTTTGGTTGTCTGGCAGGGAGTGTGTGAAGAGAAGACCTATGAAGAAATCAAGGAATTGTTTCCAGAGGAATACTCGCTGCGTGCTCAAGACAAGTACCATTATCGCTACCCTTCAGGAGAGGTGAGAGGCTGCTGTTATTGGTAATCGGGCTTTGTGCTTTTTGCACGATTATGAAAGACCATTATTTAAATTTACTTGGATAATTCTAATACTGCCATAAAGTCAACTGTTCTCTTCAACACATGGAATTGTTTTCCTGCTTCGTTAACAGTCCTACCAAGATCTTGTTCAGCGCCTAGAACCTGTTATCATGGAGCTGGAAAGGCAGGGAAATGTCCTTGTCATTTGTCATCAAGCAGTGATGAGATGCCTTCTGTCTTATTTCTTGGACAAGCCAGCAGGTAACAAGCTTGTGCAATGGGGGTGCTGAATGTTTAGTTTAAAAAAACAAAAGACTTGTGGTTGATCCAAAATGAGGGAGTGGGCTTCTTACAGTTTCTGTAAAGGGTTAAGAGGTGTGTACAATGTATTGCACACCTCTCTGGTTCTAAAAGGTTTAATCCTTATAGGTGTACCCTAATGTACAAAACTAAAATAATCCTAAAATTTGGCATTTTAGTGGCCTTTGGCCTACATTTTCACGTAGGAAGTTGAAGAGGCAAACAATTTAGAACCTCCAGGATGATCATTCAACACATGGATGCATTGTCCCTCTTCACCTGCCATATTTTATTTTATTTTTTTTTATTTATTTTTTTAAGATTTTCCGATTGTTTAGCAAATATATAAATGTAAATTGTTGTCTTTTTATCTCTTGTCATTGCAGACGAAATGCCATATCTCAAGTGTCCCCTGCATTCAATGCTCAAACTGACTCCATTTGCATATGGTATGTATTTCAGTGCCTGCGTTTTGTATGCATTACTTGTACATTACCTATTTTAACCCTCTGCATTGTGTACCCCTGACACTCAAAAAGGTTAAATCCTACTGCAGTTTGTCTGAAAGTACATATAGTTACATAGTTCAGTTTTGGAGGAGCTTCTAGATGCCTTTAACCCCTTAAGGACCCTTGACAGTCCTGGCATGTCATGGGTTAGTGAGCCATAAGAACCCATGATGTGCCAGGACCGGCATGGATTTCAGGGCTCCCCGCTCAGTTGCATGCCCTTCGTGCGGGGGGGGGGGGGTGTCCATGGTCCTAAAGTGCTGGCCGCATGCTCATGTGGACAGTCCTTAAGGAGTTAAATAGCAATTTTCATTTGTCTTGTGGTGCAATTTGATTTTCTCCAGCATTGCTATGGTTTAGCTTGATGAATAAGGCTTTTTGGTGTCGCTGCTTTAAAATGCTGCAGTTTTTATTTACTGAAGGTATGTGGGTTAATGGATTTTTTTCAGACTTGCCATGCTTGCTTTGGCCAACCAATATTTGTATAGCTTACAGGACTACTTGGGTGTGCATAAGGTGGACTGCAAGAAAGTGGAGCGTTCACACGTGTGTGGGTTTTTTTTTTTTTTTTTTTTTTGCCGCACGCCATAAATTTGTACTATTTGCGATTTGCTAACACTTTGATGTAAGAAACATACGAACACCTAGATGCTGAATAGCTCCTAAATTAACAGCAGTGCTTGTCAGACATATATGAATGTGGGCTAATTGGTTTGCTGAATTAGGTGCAATTGATCTTCTCACAAAGGCAGATGTTTTAGCCATCCCCACGTTTTGAGACACCTTTGCTACGAAATTGGCAAACGTTAGCTAATTCAGATTTAAAAACGCACTCAATTCAGTAATATTTTGGTGCTAATAATTTTGCCATCAAAAGTACGCTGTAAATGGCAATTGTGTACATTTTTTGCATTCAGCCCATAGTTAATGTGATGTTACATTTTGGTCTTTCAGGATGTCACGTGGAGACTGTCCCTTTCAATGTGGATGCTGTGAACACCCATAGGGATAGATCAGAGGTGAGCTGTGTTTTAATTTTGACTACCTTTTTTGTCTTTTGCTTTTGGAACTCAAAGGCACCAACAATAAACTGTCTAGCATAGGATTCAAGATTTGGGCCTGATTTGCTGTGAGTCATTAGCTTTAGTGGCTTATGAAACACTTTCTGTATTATATAAACTACACATATATTCAGGTTTTTTCTTCTATCGAGAGAACATTTTGCTAGTGTACACCGGGGGCATGAAAAACTGATGTTGAAAGGGAGCAGCTTACAATCCTAGGACAAGGAAATAAGTTGTTGTGGGGGGTGGGGTCAGATTAATCAACCCCCTGCTGACTAACTTTGCAACAGACTAGAGGTGGGCCACCTACAGAACCCCCACTTGTTGCCTAGCTGAGAATGAAGGGAATTGTAGCCCCTGTGTTGCAGACCTCATGTTTCAAACCCCAGGGTTAGAAGGAGCATCTGCTCAGAGTTGTTTATGGCAGTAGTGGTACAGACACGAGACTATAGTCCTACACACCGCATATACATTAATCCATCCTGTATTTGTTGGCATTGTAAGTTTCTTGTTGGTTATTTGTGAACTTTGTCCTGTATAGGAGTCAAAAAAAGGTCCTAACCCATTGATGAGACGGAATAGTGTGACCCCTCTTGCCAGTCCAGAACCACACAAGAAAGCCAGAATCAATAGCTTTGAAGACTTTGGTGCTTGTTCAGCTGTTGGATGTGCAGCCCAAGAGACATCTTCTGGACAGGTGAGCATGCTTTTAAAGTTTCACTTCTTGCTCTGTTTTCATGGACATAGACTTTTTTTTATATCCCTTTCTGTTGACTTGCCTCTTTTGCATGCTAGAGGTATTTCCAACACCTTGCAAAGTGTTGCATTTAGAATATTCCAAACACCCAGCAGATGAAAACAAAAACGTCTGACACCTTTTTTGTGCCAGTGCCCTAAACCAGGGCCCTAGTCCAGGGAACTGGCACTTTTCCAGCTATTGTTGGACCTTAAATTTCAAGAGCGTGATTGATGTTGTGGTCCAACAATAGCTGAGTGCCTGCCACATACCCTGGTTGTCTGTTCAATGCAAATGTTCAACACCTTATTGAACGTTTTGCACTGCCTTACTATGGGACAATGCCTTAGAACTAAATTACCTCAAAGTCTTTTCTGCTTTGCTTTCTGTATTACTTGTTTTTTCTTCAGTTCTATCTTTTCTGTTTTCCCCTCTTCGTGTAATCTCTACTTATGTTGCTTCATTGTCTCCTTTTTACAGCCTTTGCTAGGGAAGGCTTGCCTGTAAGTATTTTCTCCATTTCCTCTTGTGTGCAGCTAAAGCCACTGACATTGTTAGTCTTAATGAAGCATTTAGTTATTCCATTTACTAACTTGCTTAATGTGTAACTAACATGGGCCTAAATTACATCGCAGTTGGTAATTGTTAAATAAGAATCAGTGAAGGCAGATTCCCACTGAAATATATGGTGACATTTTGTAGTTAAAATACTCAATAACTTTATCAACTGCAGTGGAATCTAGGCAGTGACTTGGAATGCAGAGTCTATGTGCACATTCCCTTTAACACCAGCAGTTGCTTAGATACTTCTGCCTCTGCTAATGGAACTTCTTATCGGAAGATTCAACAAAATATCACTGCCTCTAGCATTATTTGTAGAATTGGACAATACAGATGTGTTCAGGTAGATGGGTATAATGTGTTTATTGGAACATTTGTGTCTATTTACAGACATTGGACGTTCTCTATAAAGGCAAAATGAGACAAACCAACTGCCCCACAGGGGATGGTTAAACATTCTTACAGACTTCAAGGGGATAAATACCCCATTTTAATGCTAGAGAGGTCACAGACCCACTGCTTTTATATAGAAGGCCCAAATAGAAATCTCTCCCACACACACTTCCAGACTTGCTGTGCAAACATCAAATGCCTAACTGTCCTACAATGGAAGTTTCTAGATTGGCAGACTGTGTCCTTATCTTGTCAGGCAGTACTTTGCTCAATGTTAGGATTTCAGTGTGGAATATCTGAATCTTTCATTAACTCTGAACAAACCCAGAGTTAATATGTGCAAGCTCCCACCCACTGAATCGTGTTCCTTCTCTTCCCTCCCCCACCCCCCTCCTTTTGAAGGCTGTCATTTTTTCATTACCTCACATTGGCGTCCTTGTTTTTATTTAGAAGGTAACTAGTTGGGTGCATGCTGGCCCGCTCTCCAAAGTCATCACTTAGATACCATCTGTCCACAGGATGCACTGAGATGGATATGACTATCCTCCCATGTGCAGAGCTTGCACTCCTATTAAAGGGAAAATATACTCTGAAAGCATAAGGGACATTTAACTTGCACTGGGGGGAGTTGCAATGCATTGCAATGGGGTTAAAGGATTTGGGGCAATCCAATATTGTAAGAGACAAGTGAAAATGTTCAGTCCCTCAAATGGGATTTTTATGTCCCTGAATGTGAGATGTCTTAACCTTTTAAGTGCCAGAGGGGTATTCAATGCATTGCTCTAATTCTAGCAGTCTCTGGCACATTGCAGAGCAATACATTGGATACATATTTAGCATTTAATGGGTTAAAGCCCTGTTTAC
This sequence comes from Rhinophrynus dorsalis, assembly GCA_037306005.1. Lineage (NCBI taxonomy): Eukaryota > Metazoa > Chordata > Amphibia > Anura > Rhinophrynidae > Rhinophrynus > Rhinophrynus dorsalis. The sequence continues at coordinate 327,340,527 of CM074721.1, read as the reverse complement.
AAAAATGGGAGTTTATATTCATCCCGTGTGGTGCTGTTTGCCCCAGAATTTCTCCTTTTGCTTCCTGCATAAGGTCTGTACTCTCCTAAAACAGGTGGTTATGTGTGGAGATGGGTTTCCTTCCTCTTTCCTCACCACCTGGAATAGTTCTGGGCACATAAATGTTATAGTTTAAACGCTACTGTTTTAAGTTTTATTACATATTAAGTACAACTAGGGTGCTCCTACTGCTGAGGCATTTTCTTTATGCTAGCGTTATACCAGCTGAAATGTGATTAATTTTTAGTTGCAGTATCTCAATGGCCTGAAATTGTACATTTTAGTATAAAGTAAGCGACTAGCACAAGCAAAAATAGAAAATGATTTGGATAATGGTAGGTACTTCGCTTGGTGCACTCTGAAGCTAATCTGAGTCAATTTACCACACTGGAGGGAGGAACAGGTACTCCCAATCAAAGGCAATCTCCTAAATGAGGCACACATCCCAAATGAGTATAGTACAAATATACAAATTTTATTATATGTATCAAAATATAAACAAGATGACTCTGTAAAAAGGTATATCTGAGGGGAGCATGTAAGACCTAAATGACAAGTTTTAATCAAATCCATTACAAATTGTAACAGTAAATGTGTATAGTTATATCATCAAACTGGACATAATCAAAATATTGGGAAACAAGTCCTCAAATGGTCATGTGCAAATTCACAAAGCATACCCACATACAGGTCATAGAGATGCTGCAAAAAATGCAGTATATATACACAGTGAAACAAACTCATTGAAGTGTGTAGAGGAGAGGATCCCAATAATAACGATATACTTATCAACCAGGCAAGTGGCGAGTCACAGTGAGATAAGGCAAAAAGAACTACATGACATCCCTCGGGCACAAAAATCCATCCCAACGCCGAGAGCCAGCTTCAGGGCACTTGCTGTTAGAATTGTGTAATATTTGATTACAACTTGTCATTTAGGCCTTACATGCTTCCCTCAGATATGTTTAATTGTTTTATGGAGTCATGTTTATATTTTGATCTCTTTTTATTTAAAAAAAAAAAAAAAATTGTATATTCTTTCTATACTTATTTGGGATGTATCCCTCATTTATGAGCTTGCTTTTGTTGGGAGTCGGTTTCTCCGTCCAGTGTAATAACCTGAAATTGTACAGTGACGCTGTTGCTACACTTTCCTATGGACAGCTCTGGTAAGCTGACCATAAATCTCCATAGGATAGTGTAGAAACTGTGCCGGCCATTGTGATACTGCATCTAAAACAAAAATCCAAGTGTGAGGTAAAAAATATTGAATAAAACCTCAACAGTGGGGAGTACCCTTGTTTTATTCGGTAGAATAAAACTAATGGATTAGATATATAGATATTAAATATCCCTTGCTTGTATTGAGGGTGTATTTTCCCTTTTATAAAATCATCTATAACTTGTCGGCATGCTTATTGTGGTAGTTGTGGTAATACAGGTTTTACAGTTTTTGTGTAATCTACAGTTTGCATAACCTGCCTGTCAGTTGCTCAGTAGTAATACAAGTGAGCGCTGTCAGGAATGGGTGGTATAGCAAGTAAATGTGGAACTGAGGTTTGTGCACCAAGGCCCTTTTGTACTGTGCTTTTTCATTATGGGCAGTATGCACGATGCAAGAGCAGCAATTCTGGAGCAAACAAACTATAGCCTAGGGAACACACACAGAAAACTTACATTTGCATTGATTTTATGCTGTACTGTAGTCTCTTATATCCAGAGTATCCTAAATTCCTGATAAGACGTGGTTCATATGTCATAGAACTGCCCAACTTTGGCCTCTGTTAACTATATCCACACCTCTCTTTTTCCTCCAGGGGTTAACTTTTGTTATACACAAGAATATTATGAGAGTATTCTTTTTACCAATAAACAGACCTAGACTTGCTGTATTAAGTTTAAGATTTGTTACTCTTTAGTTGTACTGCAAATCCTATGGCTTGCATGGTTGACTTTTTATAAACCCAGTTGTTTGTATCTATATGGAGTGATTGTTTCACAGCATGATACACTGTGGCTATATCCAGACTTGTGGAAAATCATTGATGCTAACATTTGCTCATACCATAAGTTAGTCTTTAGAAAACAATTTGATTATTTTACCTACATTGCTGGTTTGTTTGCTGTACGGTCAAAAGAAGAGCAAATTCTCAGAAGCTGTTGGCGACCTTTTTGCGCCTAGGCGGTTAAAATCCCCATTTTAATGCAATGGGACCTTTAGTGCTCACCAATAGTGTGGCTGTTTGTCCACAAATGCCCCTCCTTTTTTTTTTTTTTTTTTTTTTTTCTTTTGAACTTGCATCCCGTAGTATAAGGCTTAAAGAGATAGTAATGTTTCATATTACACATGGCTCAGAACGTTAAGCATGTGTAATGGTACTGCTGTGCGATGTTAATGTGCTTAAAAACATGCTAGAACTTTATTAAGGGGGGCAGGTTTTTCCTAATACTGTGTGACGATTGTCACTCGTGATCTGCTGTTGGATCTGGTACAAATTATTATTATTATTATTATTATTATTATTACATTAGGGAAAGGGGAGGGAGGGATCATCTTAAACATATTACACTTTAACTAGCACGTTTTTGAAGCATATGAACATTGCTTAAGGTGGAAAGACTTAAGTGGGAGGAGTATAGGTTTCCTGCAGTCCAGAAGCAAATGATCCATGTCCACCTCCATTGAGAGTATATAAATATTTAAAATATATATATATATATAATATATATATTTTTTTTTTTTTTTTTTGTGAAGGGTTATTACTAAAAGGTGTCCCTTTTAACTCAAGACTTGTATCAGGAAATAAAGCCCACAAAGTTCATGTCTTCAAATCTGGGCTCTTTGTATGAGTTCTCAGTGGCCCCATCACTTTTGCCTGATATTTTCATGTACAAGAACACCTTCACCTGCATGCTCCATGTTTATAAGAAGTCTCAAAATGCAGCATAAAGGCTACAGTTTGTAACCAGGTCTCATATCTCCTATTTACAGGGCATGAACGAGCTTGAGATGAGTTTCTGAAGACCACAAAGTCAACAGAACAGATGATCTCCCCCATCGCTACATTCCATGCTCCATTACTGAAGCTGGCTTGAAAACTTCTATACTTAGAATGAAGGTTGTAGCCCGCAGCTGCTTCTGTGTTTAAACTTATCGGAATGGAAATGTGCATTACCAACAAGGGGTGTTTTTTGAAGAATTGAGCCACCCCCCACCTTCATTTCAACAGCAGAGTACACAGCTGGAACTGCTTGTACTCCGCCATTTTTTTTTTATTTTTTTTATTTTTCATTTTGTTGTATCTTACTCATTACCTGTTTTTAGTCTTCAACAACCAAATGGTACTGTACATATACTTTTGGCTGATTTTTGTTTCTAGATGCATTGATTTTAGAAAGCTGTAAATATTTAAGCAATCTTAAAACAAGATGAAAAGGAGGGGAGAAAATAATCTGACTTCTTCAATTATGCATATATATTTTGCCTGTGGGGCTTGCAATTTTGCACCAGTCCCCGGATTGTGAACTGGTTAAGATATTGAGCTAGTGCACATTAATGATGTGAGGGATAGACTCTGGCTCTCTGTCTGGAGGACAACTCGCATCATTCTTATTCAGACAGTGGTCAGCAGAATTTAATGGGAAGTGTAGTCCCAACACCTGGAGAGCTGCTGCTTGCCCATCTGACTTTCTAATCTGATTCCACAACATCTGTGTATTCACACTGGCCAAATTTGTAGTTGAAAGGGCTAATTACAGACTTGACAAATATTCTTACTCTTCTGAATACTGTATTATTTCAACCCTTTAAGTGCAAAGGAATGCTTTGGGCCCACATTAGATCTAAAGGGTTAAGGTAACCCCTTTTTCCAGATATTTCTCAAGCGTTACAGACCTAGGGGTCAAGCAGAACCTGAAATTCAAACAGTGCAAAAATTTTGTAGTATTTGGAAGCTCTTGGATATGAAAGATGTATAATATCTCTATCAAGGCATGACAATAAGGGCCCACATCTAACAATATTAAATTGGTCTTTCACTGCAAGAAGAACCCATCGTATATTGAATCTGAGGGCTGCTTGACCCCTTTTTCATTCTATTACTGGCTTGTCTGTCAGAGGGGTGTTCAACACATTGCTTTTGGCCTCTCCTCTGACACAGCATTTTGATGTGAGGCATGGGTACCCATGCTTGTCTAAGGCTATTTACGAGTGCAGATTTAAAGCGGAACTACTACCCTACAAAATCTTTAGCGCTACTAAGCATCTAGTCGCCAGATGGGGACTTAGTTAAGTTAGTCGCCAGAATTATTACCTTATTTAATAGATTTATGCTCTCTTCTATGTCTGACATTAGCACAAACATCTTACTATTGTGACGTCCGCGAGCCTGCAGCTAGTCGCCAGATGGGGACTTAGTTAAGCTAAAGATTTTGTCGGGTAGGAGTGTCACATCTATTGCGAACCAATGTATTGATAGTCTGACACTTAAAAGGTTAAGGATATACCTTGTGGCCTACAGGTGGGTTAGTCAAAACTGTGGTTTTAATTAAGAATATACCTAAATCCTAGCCTGTATGCATACATGTCCTTTTGAGGATTGGTTTGGACACTGATGTGATGGAGAAAATTAGGGGTGTTCCCTCATCTGTCCAGTAGCTGCTAGTAGAACAGTATTATCTCTTGACTGCTTTTCTACTCCCTGTAACTAGAACTTTCTGGAACTGTCTCCAGTGATATAGCCTTCTGCTTGTCCCCCTGCAGTGCACTCAAATTAGGTGGTAGCAGTATGCTCTGAGTGGCCATTTTATTGAACTCCTCCTTCTTATAATCTGGGAGGAGAAAAAGTGACATATTTAAAACGTGTGTATATATATTTTTTTAATAGTTTTCTGTTTCTCAAGATGCATGTGTGCACTTTAACATAATGGTCGGGACAGGGTTATGAGGTGCACCTTTCTCTTTTTTTTTTTTTTTTTTTTTTTTTTTCTTTTTTCATAATCTCTAATGCCTGGAGACATGGCAGTTGTGTGGAATTTGACTCGCAAAGGAGTGTCGATCTTCATTTGCTGCTGCTTTTGAGGTGAATTCTGTCAAGTTTCATAACATCATTATATGGCTGTAGCAAGCATAATGCCTATGGCACTGAAAGTGCATTATGACTTTCCTACAGCTGCATAAACCTGTTGCAGAACTTGGCGAGATGCCTCTCTGTGTCTGAGCTGAAAGACTAGGAGCTTGACTGTTTATATATTTTTAAGTGTGATTGTATTTGACTGAGGTTCCGTTGTTGGAATATTCTTGTGTTGGTTTTAAGTCTGCAGTTAAATGTCATGAAATGTAAAATAACAATTCTATCACTTTACACCTGCTATAGGAGAACACTGAATGGTGTGCACATGCACACTTGTGGATAGTGCAATATGGAATCCTGCTCCAGCTATTCACCTTTTCCACTAAACATGTCCCCATTAATCCTCATTAAATGGATTTTTCAAATGCACACATTCCAGTTATCTCTGTACCCCATAAATAATTTGAACATTGTATGTTTTTTTTTTTTTTCCCTTAAGATTAATATATGCACATTCAAAAAACATTGTAGCCTTGTCTAGAAAGGAGCAAGGTTGATCTAATGTCTACAAGTAGCAATTCCTGGTAAGCAATATGCACAGATTAAAATTGGAGCAATTGTGGTCCAGTTGGCTTGACCCAGAGAGAAGAAATACAATTCCCATTCACTTTGCTTCAATGGAGGACGTTAACCCTTGAATGCTAAAGGTCTACAACACAATGCAGACCTCCTCTTCTACTAGCATTCAAGAGATTAAGTGCCCATTTAAGCCCTATGAATTTGGGGAATGTATATGGGTTTGCCTCAGAATTACTAGACCTTTGTGCATATGGCCTAGTAAAAATCATCCTAGTAGATTACAAATTGTGTAAACCCTTATTAGCTTTGGTTAAAAAAGGCTTGAGCAGATTTGTGTTGGTGCTGGGTGTTTGAGGGAATGCATGAGTTTTTTGTTTTGTGTGCTGTTGATTACATGATCACCACCACCTCCCTTAGCTTGCTGCTCACTACAAAAGAGGTTAACCCGTAACTCGCATAACCTATTTATCTGGCAGAAAAGCAAGACCAATGACTTTGTTGGTAAGATGTATAAAAGTAACTATTTTTTTAATGTTAGATTTGCTATTTATTTATTTAATGCATTCAGTTCTGCTTGGATAACCTGTTTTTTTTTATTCTTACGTATGACTTGTTGTATTTTGTGCGTGTTCGTCTGGTATAATTGCCTTAGATTAAAAGATACGCCAGCTGATACAGGATATGCCTTCGTAAATTTGTATATTTTGCAGTTGCTGGACCAATAAAATCTTGTTAAATTAAATGAATTTGTCCTCTGTTTTCTTGATTTAGATTAAAAAAAAAAAAAAAACAAAAGAAAAAAAACTTGATACTGTCCCTTTAATATGAAGAGTTCAGCTCTTAAAATATAAAAAATATTGTAGGGTTTATCCCCCTGAGTAAAACAAAGGTACTCCCACTGCTGAAAGATATTTTACTCAAAAGTTGTCACAGCTCAAACTCAAATTTTTTTTTTTTTTTTTTTTTATTTGTTTTTGTGCAGTATCACAGTGGCCTGAAATTGCACAGCGGAGCTGTTTCTACATCATCCTGTGGAGATTTCTCAAATGACCAGAGTTGCCCATAGGATGGTGTAGTCACAGTACCACTGTACAATCCAGGCCACTGTGATATTGCTCAAACTTGAATTTAGGTGCAGTAACTTTAAAAATTCCTTCCAGCAGTGGGAGTACCCTTGTTTTACTCAGGGGGTTAACCCCTTCCACACAATTTTGTACCTTTTTAAATATTCCTATCCCTTTTTAAATTTTGCTATGATCTGTAGGAACATTTATTTGGCTACATAGACTACTTCATATACGTATATTTTCTTTGTACCTCCACCTGTTGAGCAACAACTTCCGTCTTCTAGAAACATTATTGGTAGGAGCCTCAGAGAGGCGACGTCAGGACAGGCAAGTAGTGCCACACGGGTCCGAACTCTGCTTATCTGATGTTCAGGGTCCCTAACTTCTAAACAATCTTAAAAGGATAGTAGTGTCAGCATATACAATTCTATTCCTCTTTTCATTGTAACTTTATATAAAGCATACTACCATTTTTGTCATTTGTATTCTGCTTGTAATTTGAGTTGAAAGTTTCCCCCTCTTGTCCCTTTCCATTATGTCAGTCATGGTTCCCTCAGATCTGAAAGCCTGTCTCGTGATCAGACGGATCACAATGAGAGACAATACTGTGTATGTTGAAGTGGACCAGGGTTTTCCTTGTGCTGACCCAATATTGTCCCTCTTTACAGTTCATCCGAACTAGCTTTCAGATCTGGGAGAAACTTTCAACTCCAATTACAAGCAGAATACATAGATCAGGATGTACTGAAATGAAAAACTGTAGTATGCGTTTATATAAAATTTGCAATGAACAATCAAATATAACTTTATATGTTCATATTACTATCACTATAACAATATTCTATTAACTGGAAAACCACAGTGTAATAGTTTTTGAGTCTAAAAGCTGGTAAGGGAAGATCTGCCTTTTAAAATGTGGGATGCTTCACACAGTCTACTGTTTCAGAAATAAAATGTGCAACTTTTTTTAAACAAGCATTTGTTTGTAATAAAGTAAACTGTTTGCACATGAGTTGAAAGAGGACTTAAAGGGATAGTAATACTTCGTTTTAACTTTATTTTATTTTGTAGGCATTAAAAAAAACATGAAGAATGATATAAGTCTTATCTCTCAAACCTTTATGGTTTATGAGATATTCACAAGCAAAGTTCCCCTCCCCGCCCCTTTTACCTAGTGTAAGCCATCTCTACTCATATGTGAGTCTGGTTGTATGACAGTACAGATAACAGAAGGGGACAATTTTCTTTGTATGAAAACAATGAAAGCCCTCCCCCCCCCCCCCCCTGACAAGTTTTTCAGCTTTTTCCATTATCTTAATTGAAGATTGTCCCTCTCTGCAGTCTACCTGGGCATCTCCCTTCTGATCTGGTTGAACAGGGGGGGATACTTTGTTTGTGAATATCTCTTAAACCATAAAGGTTTCAGAGATAAGACTTATATCATTCTTCATGTTTTTTTAATGCCTACAAAATAAAATAAAGTTAAAATGAAGTATTACTATCCCTTTAAGGAGGTAGAATAATGGGCTGAGAGTCAATTGAGTGCCAGAATGAAGAGCAACACAATGCAATTCTGTGTTTAAAGGGATAGTAATAGTTCGTTTTAACTTTATTTTATTTTGTAGGCATTAAAAAAAAAAAAAAAATGATATAAGTCTTATCTCTCAAACCTTTATGGTTTAAAGGGATAGTAATACTTCGTTTTAACTTTATTTTATTTTGTAGGCATTAAAAAAACATGAATGATATAAATCTTATCTCAAACCTTTATGGTTTGAGATATTCACAAGCAAAGTTTCCCCTCCCCGCCCCTTTTTCCTAGTGTAAGCTATCTCTTCTCAGATGTGAGTCTGGTTGTATGACAGGACAGATAATAGAAGGGGACAATCTTCTTTGATTGAAAACAATGAAAGCCCTTCCCCCCCCCCCCCCTTGACAAGTTGTTCAGCTTTTTCCCTTATCTTAATTGAAGATTGTCCCTCTCTGCAGTCTACCTGGACACCTCCCTTCTGATCTGGTTGAACAGGGGGGGATACTTTGTTTGTGAATATCTCTTTTTTTTTTTTTTAATGCCTACAAAATAAAGTTAAAATTAAGTATTACTATCCCTTTAAGAGATATTCGCAAGCAAAGTTTCCCCCTCCCGCCCCTTTTTCCTAGTGTAAGCCATCTCTTCTCAGATGTGAATCTGGTTGTAAGACCAGACATATAACAGTAGGGGACAATCTTCTGTGTATGAAAGAATGAAAGCCCCCCCCCCCCCCCTTGACAAGCTTTTCAGGTTTTTCCCTTATCTTAATTGAAGATTGTCCCTCTCTGCAGTCTACCTGGGCACCTCCCTTCTGATCTGGTTGAACGGGGGGGGACGACTTTGCTTGTGAATATCTCTTAAACCATAAAGGTTTGAGAGATAAGACTTATATCGTTATTCATGTTTTTTTTTTAATGCCTACAAAATAAAATAAAGATTAAACGAAGTATTACTATCCCTTTAAAGTTGGTGGGGATGTAAAAATATTAATTGGTAGCTAGTGCAGAGAAATTGCACGTCTGTCCTCCTTTTAGGGGGAAAAAAATTTATACATTCGAAATAAAGCTGGTTGGGTCTCCCACATCCAGAACAGGCTTCTGTTGGCAGGGTCAGTGCAATGTAATGACATCCCATCATACTGACCCTGTTGAGGTCAGGCTGTGGCACTGGTAGAGGGGAGCCAATTCAGAATTTTGGGGGGACTTCACTGATGTCTATTCAATGGTATAAATGTGTATTAAGGGGAAAGATTTGCAGGATGGTTCAACTTGGTCAGTGGACTTATTTTAGCCGTATGCCATTCCAGTGAATGGAGGTTCTAATTTTATGGACCTATTTTCAAACTGGAAACATTTGGGCGCATAGGCTCCGTAGAATTAAAGGGATAGTAATGTTTCACAAAAAGCATCTCCAATTAATAATCCTAGTATTTGGGCTGTGGAGAATATTTCAGTGCTGTCTGAGGTGTAGTTCAAGAGTAATTGAATTATAAAATATCCCCCTCCCGCCCCTTTTACCTCGTGTAAGCCATCTCTTCTCAGATGTGGAATCTGGTTGTAAGACCAGACAGATAACAGAAGGGGACAATCTTCTTCCTATGAGAACAATGAAGGCCCTGCGCCCCATGGCAAGTTTTTCAGGTTTTTCCACTTATCTTAATTGAAGATTGTCCCTCTCTGCAGTCTACCTGGGCACCTCCCTTCTGATCTGGCTGAACAGTGTTACATCAGTAAAAGGGGTGGGAGGGGGATCATTTGAATTACTCTTGAACTACAACTCCCACAGAATTGAATTGATACTCTCCAAAGTTCAAATACTATGATGATTAATTAGAGCTGCTTTTATTATGAAACATTACTATCCCTTTAAGACCAGATTCCACATCTGAGGGGAGGTGGCTTACATTAGGTAAAAGGGGCGGGAGGGGGAATACTTTATCCTTAAATTACTCTTGAACTACAACTTTGACAGTATTGAAATAATGCTCTCCATGGCCCAAATAATATGAAGATTAATTATAACTGCTTTTATTTTGAAACATTACTATCCATTTAAAGCAGAAAGACTGTCTAGATGGATCACAGAGAAGGGGTATCCTTTTAAAAGGTTGCATTTTAAATATTGTGCTGCTGCACACTGCATTAAATATGTTTCATGGATGTAAAGGGAGACATGAGAATCTCGCCCTGAATATAAGCAGAAGATTCTTAAGTTGCTCTTTAAAAGCCACATTGCACACTTACCTGTTAGAGAAGACTGCATAAAGGGAGTTGAGAGGCTAGTGAAGTAAAGTTTCACTGTCAGAGACTATATCCTTGATGCACAATGCTGCAAAGCTCGCCGATGTGAACAGCACCATTTTTCTAAAGTAGTTTTCACTGTCGTCCAATACAGGTTACTGGTACACTGGGAGGCGATCCGCCCCTTTAAGTAGGTAGGAACATTCTCTAAATGTATGCAGGGGCGGAGCCTCCCCTCCTTCTTAGGCTGCACTTCAGTCAGAACAAGCCAGAATGATTTGTTCCTCGGTGTGTTCACACCAGGCAGAGAACAGCTCTCTTCAAGTTTTAGTTTCTTTGTTATTTTTACAAATATGGAATACCACCATTATGCGGGTTACCAAGGCTGTCAAATGCCCTATTTAACCCCTTAAGGACCGGGAAAATCTGAGTTTGATTTGACTTAAGGACCGGAGCAATTTTGACTTTTTTGACTATGTCTTTGTTCAACCATATTTTCTCTTTAATTCCTTTTGTGCACCCACATAAATTATATACTGTTTTTTTAAGCACAAGTAGGGCTTTCTTTTGATACCACAATTATATGAATACCTCATTGTTTAATTTGATTAAAATAGAAAAAAAGAGGAAAAAAATTGAAAAAAACAACATTTTGCTTATATTTTCGTGTCAGGATTTGCATACAATTAGTTTATGACAAAAAAATACCCCTAAATATATTCATTTGCTTCTCCTGAATATAAGAATACCCCATATGTCTAGTATTTCAATCACTTCCTCACATTTACAAGGTAAATATTACAAGATGGATGCCATTATTTCCAACTTGTAATTTCTCAACAATTGGCATGTGAGCATCATAGCTTAGCTGACGGTGCCAGAACCAGAAATGTCCCACAAAGGTATATGTTTCTGAAAACTACACAACATAAGGTAAATAATCAGGAGAATTTTGGAGTTTTTCATGCAGCTATTTTTCCAGAAAAAAAATTCAAAATTGTGGTAATATTTTGTTTTTTTTGCAGTTTTCACACTTACATTTCAATACTACTGTTGATATCAAGCACATGATAGGTGAAGATTTTTAAAAATGCATTGTTTAGTGTTCAGCTCCTTCTTCTGAGTACGGCAATATCCCATATGCATAGGTTTCTCAAGGTTTGGGAGAGCTACGGGGCCCAAATTGGAACATGCGCGTTTCCAGTTTCACACTTTGAATTTTCACAGCTTGCATCACTGGTGCCATGTCTCATTTGCGGCTGTGTAACAGTGCTCTTTTTTTAAGATTTCCCCCCAAAAGTGTATATTTTTGGAAAGTAGACACCCCAGGCTTTCATTTTATGTATGTTTTAAATTTTTTTACGCAGCCATTTTACCACCAATCGCTCGTAAATCTTGACGTAAGTTAAAAAAAACAGCGTTTTTCACACTTGCACTTCAATGTTGATGTGAATTTCAAGCACATGATAGGTGAAGATTTTTAAAAATGCATTGTTTAGTGTTCAGCTCCTTCTTCTGAGTACGGCAATACCCCATATGCATAGGTTTCTCAAGGTTTGGAGAGCTACGTGGCCCAAATTGGAACATGCGCGTTTTCAGTTTCACACTTTGAATTTTCACAGCTTGCATTACTGGTGCCATGTCTCATTTGGGGCTGTGTAACAGTGCTCCACTCTAAGATTTCCCCCCAAAAGTATATATTTTTGGAAAGTAGACACCCCAGGCTTTCATTTTATGTATGTTTTCTATTTTTTTACGCAGCCATTTTACCACCAATCGCTCGTAAATCTTGACGTAAGTTAAAAAAACAGCGTTTTTCACACTTGCACTTCAATGTTGATGTGAATTTCAAGCACATGATAGGTGAAGATTTTTAAAAATGCATTGTTTAGTGTTCAGCTCCTTCTTCTGAGTACGGCAATACCCCATATGCATAGGTTTCTCAAGGTTTGGGAGAGCTACGGGGCCCAAATTGGAACATGCGCGTTTCCAGTTTCACACTTTGAATTTTCACAGCTTGCATCACTGGTGCCATGTCTCATTTGGGGCTGTGTAACAGTGCTCCACTCTAAGATTTCCCCCCAAAAGTATATATTTTTGGAAAGTAGACACCCCAGGCTTTCATTTTATGTATGTTTTCAATTTTTTTACGCAGCCATTTTACCACCAATCGCTCGTAAATCTTGACGTAAGTTAAAAAAAACAGCGTTTTTCACACTTGCACTTCAATGTTGATGTGAATTTCAAGCACATGATAGGTGAAGATTTTTAAAAATGCATTGTTTAGTGTTCAGCTCCTTCTTCTGAGTACGGCAATACCCCATATGCATAGGTTTCTCAAGGTTTGGGAGAGCTACGGGGCCCAAACTGGAACATGCGCGTTTCCAGTTTCACACTTTGAATTTTCACAGCTTGCATCACTGGTGCCATGTCTCATTTGGGGCTGTGTAACAGTGCTCCACTCTAAGATTTCCCCCCAAAAATATATATTTTTGGAAAGTAGACACCCCAGGCTTTCATTTTATGTATGTTTTCTATTTTTTTACGCAGCCATTTTACCACCAATCGCTCGTAAATCTTGACGTAAGTTAAAAAAACAGCGTTTTTCACACTTGCACTTCAATGTTGATGTGAATTTCAAGCACATGATAGGTGAAGATTTTTAAAAATGCATTGTTTAGTGTTCAGCTCCTTCTTCTGAGTACGGCAATACCCCATATGCATAGGTTTCTCAAGGTTTGGGAGAGCTACGGGGCCCAAATTGGAAGATGCGCGTTTCCAGTTTCACACTTTGAATTTTCACAGCTTGCATCACTGGTGCCATGTCTCATTTGGGGCTGTGTAACAGTGCTCCACTCTAAGATTTCCCCCCAAAAGTATATATTTTTGGAAAGTAGACACCCCAGGCTTTCATTTTATGTATGTTTTCAATTTTTTTACGCAGCCATTTTACCACCAATCGCTCGTAAATCTTGACGTAAGTTAAAAAAACAGCGCTTTTCACACTTGCACTTCAATGTTGATGTGAATTTCAAGCACATGATAGGTGAAGATTTTTAAAAATGCATTGTTTAGTGTTCAGCTCCTTCTTCTGAGTACGGCAATACCCCATATGCATAGGTTTCTCAAGGTTTGGGAGAGCTACGGGGTCCAAATTGGAACATGCGCGTTTCCAGTTTCACACTTTGAATTTTCACAGCTTGCATCACTGGTGCCATGTCTCATTTGGGGCTGTGTAACAGTGCTCCACTCTAAGATTTCCCCCCAAAAGTATATATTTTTGGAAAGTAGACACCCCAGGCTTTCATTTTATGTATGTTTTCAATTTTTTTACGCAGCCATTTTACCACCAATCGCTCGTAAATCTTGACGTAAGTTAAAAAAACAGCGTTTTTCACACTTGCACTTCAATGTTGATGTGAATTTCAAGCACATGATAGGTGAAGATTTTTAAAAATGCATTGTTTAGTGTTCAGCTCTTTCTTCTGAGTACAGCGATACCCCATATGCATAGGTTTCTCAAGGTTTGGGGGAGCTACGGGGCCCAATTTTGAACAAATATTGAATTTTCACATCTTGGTTAACTGATGCCATTACTCATTTTGGGCTATGTTCCAGTGCTGCACTTTAGAATTTCCCCCCAAAAGTGTATATTTTTGGAATGTAGACACCCCCAGCTTTCATTTTAGGTGTGTTTTCAAATTTTTTACACGGCCATTTTACCACCACTTTCTCATAAACTTGACGTAAGTAAAAAAACAGCGTTTTTCACACTTTGCCTTCAATGTTGATGTGAATTTCAAGCACAGAATAGGTGAAGATTTTATAAACTGAATTGAATAGTGTTCAGCTCCTTCTTCTGAGTACGGCAATACCCCATATGCATAGCTTTCTCATGGTTTGGGGGAGCTACGGGGGCCAAATTGGAACATGCGCGTTTCCAGGTTCACACTTTGAATCTTCACAGCTTGCGTTACTGGTGCCATGTCTCATTTGGGGCTGTGTAACAGTGCTCTTTTTTTAAGATTTCCCCTCAAAAGTGTATATTTTTGGAAAGTAGACACCCCAGGCTCTCGTTTCCAATTTTATGCACTGCCATTTTACCACCAATCCTGTGAAAATTTGACGTAAGTAAAAAAAATTCAGCATTTTTCACACTTTGCCTTCAATTTTGATGTGAATTTCAAGCACAGAATAGGTGAAGATTTTATAAACTGAATTGAATAGTGTTCAGCTCCTTCTTCTGAGTACGGCAATACCCCATATGCATAGCTTTCTCATGGTTTGGGGGAGCTACGGGGGCCAAATTGGAACATGCGCGTTTCCAGGTTCACACTTTGAATCTTCACAGCTTGCGTTACTGGTGCCATGTCTCATTTGGGGCTGTGTAACAGTGCTCTTTTTTTAAGATTTCCCCTCAAAAGTGTATATTTTTGGAAAGTAGACACCCCAGGCTCTCGTTTCCAATTTTATGCACTGCCATTTTACCACCAATCCTGTGAAAATTTGACGTAAGTAAAAAAAATTCAGCATTTTTCACACTTTGCCTTCAATTTTGATGTGAATTTCAAGCACAGAATAGGTGAAGATTTTATAAACTGAATTGAATAGTGTTCAGCTCCTTCTTCTGAGTACGGCAATACCCCATATGCATAGCTTTCTCATGGTTTGGGGGAGCTACGGGGGCCAAATTGGAACATGCGCGTTTCCAGGTTCACACTTTGAATCTTCACAGCTTGCGTTACTGGTGCCATGTCTCATTTGGGGCTGTGTAATAGTGCTCTTTTTTTAAGATTTCCCCCCAAAAGTGTATATTTTTGGAAAGTAGACACCCCAGGCTCTCGTTTTAGGTGTGTTTTCCAATTTTATACACTGCCATTTTACCACGAATCCTGTGAAAATTTGACGTAAGTAAAAAAAATTCAGCATTTTTCACACTTTGCCTTCCATTTTGATGTGAATTTCAAGCACAGAATAGGTGCAGATTTTATAAACTGAATTGAATAGTGTTCAGCTCCTTCTTCTGAGTACGGCAATACCCCATATGCATAGCTTTCTCATGGTTTGGGGGAGCTACGGGGGCCAAATTGGAACATGCGCGTTTCCAGGTTCACACTTTGAATCTTCACAGCTTGCGTTACTGGTGCCATGTCTCATTTGGGGATGTGTAACAGTGCTCTTTTTTTAAGATTTCCCCCCAAAAGTGTATATTTTTGGAAAGTAGACACCCCAGGCTCTCGTTTTAGGTGTGTTTTCCAATTTTATGCACTGCCATTTTACCACCAATCCTGTGAAAATTTGACGTAAGTAAAAAAAATTCAGCATTTTTCACACTTTGCCTTCCATTTTGATGTGAATTTCAAGCACAGAATAGGTGAAGATTTTATAAACTGAATTGAATAGTATTCAGCTCCTTCTTCTGAGTACGGCAATACCCCATATGCATAGCTTTCTCATGGTTTGGGGGAGCTACGGGGGCCAAATTGGAACATGCGCGTTTCCAGGTTCACACTTTGAATCTTCACAGCTTGCGTTACTGGTGCCATGTCTCATTTGGGGCTGTGTAACAGTGCTCTTTTTTTAAGATTTCCCCCCAAAAGTGTATATTTTTGGAAAGTAGACACCCCAGGCTCTCGTTTTAGGTGTGTTTTCCAATTTTATACACAGCCATTTTACCACCAATCCCTCGTAAACCATGACGTAAGTAAAAAAAAAAAAAACAGCATTTTTCACACTTAGGGTTGGCGGCAGTATACTGGGCTGCATACAAATTGGTTTGGGAAACAATTTCACCTAAAATGTCTTCCCCCAAAAACAAATCAAAAAAATGATCATGGATAAATCCTTCCACATCAATTTGAATCCCTGGGTTGCCTGTGAATTCTGAGATTTGTGGGCATAAATTGATACCCATTCATTAGGATCCGGAGTGGCAGGTGTTGGGGCATTTCTTTGGGCAGGTCTTTTGGCAGGTCTTTTGGCAGGTGCTGGGGCAGTTGCCAGGGCAGCTCTTGGGGCAGCACTTGGGGCATTTCTTTGGGTAGGTATTTTGGTAGGTCTTTGGGCAGTTCTTTTGGCAGGTGCTGGGGCAGTTGCCAGAGCAGCTTTTGGGGCAGTGCGTCTTTTCTTGACAGAAGGCCCAGCGTCATCACTAGAGCTGCTCTCACTTTCTGAAAACTGTGCTATGTCAAAATCTGACGCAGTGTCTGTTGCCTCAGAGTCAGACGCCAAAAAGGCACATGCCTCTTCAACGCTGTACCTGCGCTGCATTTTGCCCACTAAAAAAGCTTTTTTTTTTTTCTTACGCTATCCCTAAACCTAAATCTAACCCTAAAACTTACCCTAACCTACGTATATCCTGAACCTACCTAACCCAAGTGAACTACCTATCTAAACTGCACTTATTATATATATATATATTTTTTTTTTTTTTTGGGGGGGGGTTGGGGTTTTTTGGGTTTTTTTTTTTCTTACGCTATCCCTAAACCTAAATCTAACCCTAAAACTTACCCTAACCTACGTATATCCTGAACCTACCTAACCCAAGTGAACTACCTATCTAAACTGCACTCATTATATATATATATATTTTTTTTTTTTTTTTGGGGGGGGGGGGTTTTGGGGTTTTTTGGTTTTTTTTTTTTCTTACGCTATCCCTAAACCTAAATCTAACCCTAAAACTTACCCTAACCTACGTCTATCCTGAAGCTACCTAACCCAATTGAACTACCTATCTAAACTGCGCTTATTATATATTTATTTTTTTTTGGGGGGGGGGGGTTTGGTTTGGTTTTTTGTTTTTTTTCTCCCCTAAACCTAAATCTATCCCTAAAACTTTTCCTAACACACGTCTACACTAAACCTACCCAACTACCTACCAAAATACCTAAACTATATTTATTATAAAAAAAAAAAATTTAAAAAAAATTTAAATTTTTTTTTAAAATTTTTTAAAAAATCTAAAAAAATTCAAGGGGGTTGGGGGGTGTCCCACAGATCAGAAAACACTGATCTGCAGCAAATTGATCACTCCAAGAGTGATCAGATGGGGGGGCACTTATTGATCACTGCAGAACAGTGATCAAAGGGTTAATTTTCTTTATTTAAACTTTTTTTTAACTTTTTTTTTAACAGGCACACTGGAACACCATCTCCCTCTGTCTCTCTCCACCTTAGCAGTATGCAAGGTGGAGGGAGGCAGAGAGATCTGACAGGGACAGTATTTACAAATACTGTCCCTGTCATTCAGGTTTTGCAACATGTGATTCGCTTTTGAAGCGAATCGCATGTTGCAACAATGTTTCAGCCGCTTGTTACTAAGTGTCCCGGGACACTTAGTAACAAGCGGCTTGAACTCTTCCATCGCTCCGTGCGGCCGCGATGGAAGAGTTTAACCCTTGACGTACCAGGACCGTCAAGGGTCGTTCGGTCACATTTACCCTTGACGGTCCTGGTACGTCAAGGGTCGCTAAGGGGTTAAAGTGGATAGCACAGCTTCCAGGGTACTTCTGGTGGATCTTTTGCCCTGATGAGGGAATAACTTGATTTCAAGTATTTCCCTGGGGATTGTCCTCTGTGGTAATTCCTTTCTGATCTTGGTAACCTGAAGACAGAAGTCCTGCAGGAAAGGTGAGCCACCCTTTGAGTGCCAAAGGTCCACTTGTCCCTCAGTGTCCCTTCATTGGGATTGTAATTGGGAGTTCTCATTGTGCACTCCAGCGCTCATTGGGTGTTTTTATATATCTTGCTAATGCAATGTATATGTGTATGTCTGAGTTTTGGAGCAGTTTATGTGGGATTTAACCCTTTCTCTGCTGGGTTTTTCTATTTTATGGGCATTTTCAATGTTTGCCTTGGTTGGGTAATGTTTGCTTTCATAGTACATATGTTTGCTATGTGTTATGGAACTTTTACTTTAAGAGTAAAATTTATTAGAAATAATGTTCCGCGCCTTTAAGCGCGCTTTTACCGCATAGACGCCATTGCTCCTTTACTCTCTATGGGCTTACACTGTGTAGGACGTATCTCTGGAACCGCTTCACATAGCGACTTCAGAGAGGGCTCATTTTATTTGTCTTCCCTTGCTCTATCATCCGGTTGTATGTTTGAGTGTGTTGGGGGATTCGGGGGGGCTTCGGTCACTGTTTTGGGGTACTTGGTGAGGAAAACTACGCTTCCCATGAGCGCTCGGTTCGCGCTCTTTTTCTGATTGGCTCCCGTCGCGGCAGCCATTTTGTGAGTTCTTCTCATCGAGTATACTACGCAGGGACCGGACCTTCTCTCTCTCCTCTGCTGATTAAACTTATCTGGCAAGCGAAGGGTTAGTTTTAAACGTTTCTGGGGTGAATATTTAATCTTTCACACTTTAATTGGGTGATTCCTATCAGTGGGGTATATCTGACGCTGTGAGCATGTCTACTCCACTTGAGCCTGGGACTAGACCTAAGATGGAGGAGGCTGGGGTATCTGTCTCCCCCATTGCGTTTTGCTCCTTCTGTCACGCAGGGCTACCTAGAGAATTTCCTGGTAATTTATGCCCAACTTGTGTGGAAGGTCATGGCAGCAACCCAGGACCTTCCAGTCACATTATTGAGCCAACACGGGTGAAAGAGTTCAAGACTGCAACTAGGGATCTTAGATCCACTCTTCAGCTCTTTCCCTCTCACGTTCAGGGGGCTCTTCAAGTATGGCAGACCCCCTCCACTGTGAGGACCTCCCTGCCCAAGCCACAGGGAGCTCCTGACGTCTCTGATTCTTCTGAAGAAGAATTGTTGCAGGATTCTGATGTTGAGGATGGTAGAGTTACTGAGTCTACCAGATCCATTGGGGACCCTTATGAATGTGACCCTGAACTCTCTGCTGAGGGCTTGATCAGTGCTGTGCTGACTACCCTCAATCTTCCCTTGTGTCAGGAATCTACTCTTGACCCAACGGTCGTGTTTCAGAAACCTTCTAAGGCTGTTACATGTTTTCCTACTAATCCTACTCTTGAACGCCTAGTCTCTGATGCGTGGAAACATCCTGATAAGTCCTCTTCAGTCTCAAAAAAGTTTGCCAAACTTTATCCTTTTCCTGAGACTGAACTGACTAAATGGGTTCATCCTCCTAAGGTGGATGCTCCAGTTTCTAGATTGTCTAAATCTACTGCTTTGGCCGTATCTGATGCTTCTGCTTTACAGGATTGGACGGACAAAAAGTTAGAGACTTGTCTTATGTATATTTTTGCCTCTATTGATACTGCCATGCGTCCAACCTTTGCTGTGGCGTGGGTTAACCGGGCCATTGCGGTCTGGACTGAACAGCTCACTGTGGCGGTTCGCCAAGATGCGCCAGTGTCAGAGCAGTTGCAACTCCTTGCTAATATTTCTGAAGCTCAGAACTATGTTTCTGACGCTGCTTTTGACGCAGATCGCATGATGGCAAGGGCCTCCACTTCCTCCGTGGTGGCTAGACGCGCTCTTTGGCTAAAAATTTGGTCTGCTGACACCGCTTCCAAGAAAGTTTTGCTTTCTTTGCCCTTTCAAGGGACTTCCCTGTTTGGATCTGGATTAAAGGAATTGATTAGCGAGGCTACTGGAGGTAAAAGTACTCTTCTACCCTCAGTCTTTAAAAAGAAGTTTCCAGCTAAACGCAATCGGTCCTTTCGTTCCTTCCAAACTGAGACACGCTCCGCATCCCAGGCGGTTCCGCCTGCTTCGCACACCTCCTCCAAGCCCAAACAGTCCTGTAAGCCCAAAGTTGCCCCCAAGGCCAAGGCCTCCAAGACTGCTTCGGCATGACTCGCCGAACCCGGGTCCGCATCCGGCTGTAGGTGGGCGCCTTCACATCTTTCGCCGGACTTGGGAGGAGTCAGTGGCGGACCCTTGGGTTCTTCAGGTGGTGTCAGAGGGATACAGGATCCTTTTCTCTTCTCTTCCTCCTTTTCGGTTCCATTTTACTCGTCCGTCTCAGGAACCTACAAAAAGGCGTCTGTTCGACTACGCTATTCAGGATCTTTTGGACAAAGAAGTCCTGGAACGGGTGGATTGTGAATCTGGACAAGTCAGACTTGGTCCCATCTCAGCAGATACTCTTCCTGGGTCTCCTGTTCGACACTCAACGGTGCATGGTGTTTCTACCAGAAGAGGTGGCTCATCAGATTGCTCTCAGAGTATCAAAGATTCTGGCTCTCGAGCGGATTCCAGTGCAGAAATTGACTTCTCTGGTGGGGAAATTCATTTCCACAATAGAGGCGGTGCCATTTGCTATGGCACACACCAGGGAACTTCACAGGTTCGTGATCCAGACGTGCAGGAATCGTCCAGACCATCTGCACCTGTCCGTCTCTCTGCCTCATCATGTCGAGTTGAGCTTGGAATGGTGGTTGGATCTGTCTCATCACCTGAAAGGGAGATCCTTCCAGATCCCCTATTGGACCACGGTCACGACGGATGCCAGCCTCCTGGGATGGGGGGCAGTGTTGGGTCGCTTCAGTGCTCAGGGGAAGTGGGGATTGGAGGAATCTCTCCTCTCCATCAACATTCTGGAACTACGTGCCATCTTCCTTGCCCTGAGATATTGGGAATCTCAACTGGAGGGTTATCCAGTCAGAGTAGAGTCCGACAACGCCACCGCAGTTGCCTATATGAACAGGCAAGGCGGAACAAGAAGTCTCGCCGCATGGTTAG
The DNA here is from genome assembly GCA_037306005.1 of Rhinophrynus dorsalis. Classification (NCBI taxonomy): domain Eukaryota; kingdom Metazoa; phylum Chordata; class Amphibia; order Anura; family Rhinophrynidae; genus Rhinophrynus; species Rhinophrynus dorsalis. Next base: position 327,319,332 of record CM074721.1, on the reverse strand, counting down.
AGGTCAAGGCCATTTTGTCTTGTGCGGAAGCACATGTTCCCATCATATCAGCGGTACACATTCCAGGCGTAGACAACGTCATGGCAGACTTTCTCAGTCGTCACACAGTCGACAGCGGAGAGTGGGCTCTTCATCCAGAGGTGTTTCACCTTCTCACCCAGATGTGGGGGATTCCTGTAGTGGATCTGATGGCAACCAGACACAACAGGAAGGTGTCAGTGTTCTGCTCCCGGTGGAGGGATCCACTGGCCCTGGCAGTGGACGCCTTGTCCATCCCTTGGGACTTCTCCCTAGCCTACATCTTCCCTCCTCTTCCACTGTTGATCAGAGTCATCCAGAAGCTGAAGGTGGAGCGTTGTCCTGTCATCCTAATCGCTCCGAACTGGCCTCGTCAGTCCTGGTATCCGGATCTGATGGCAATGTCTGTAGCGGAACCCTTTCTGCTTCCCTCTCGTCCAGATCTGCCGCTACAAGGTTACCTGTGGAATGAGGATGTTCATCGTCTTCATTTGATGGCTTGGAGGTTGAATCCTCAATTCTGAAGAAAAAGGGTTTTTCCTCTTCTGTGGTGTCTACGATGCTTCGTGCTCGTAAGCCAGTGTCTTCTAAGATCTATCACCGAGTCTGGTCGACCTTTGTAGCATGGTGTGCTGATAGGGATCTATCGCATGATTTCCATCTTCCTACTGTCCTGACCTTTTTACAGGACAGTGTTGATAAGGGACTCAGTCTGAGTTCTCTCAAGGTTCAGACTTCTGCGCTCTGTCTTTTTCCAGGAGCGCATCGCCGTTCTTCCTGATGTCAACGTTTTCTTCCAAGGTGTGGCTCGTGTTCGGCCCGCTTTCAAGAGTCCAGCTCCTCAGTGGGACCTTAATCTAGTTCTGGGGGTTCTCCAACGACCCCCCTTTGAGTCCTTAGCTACTATTCCTTTACGCCTTTTGACCTGGAAGATGGCCTTCCTTTTGGCTATTGTATCACTTCGCCGGGTGGCAGAATTACAAGCCTTGTCTTGTAAACCTCCTTATCTGGTGTTCCACAAGGATAAGGCTGTGCTTCGCACTTCCAAGGAATTTTTCCTAAGGTTGTCTCCAAATTTCACATCAATCAGGAGATTGTGGTGCCCTCTTTCTGCCCTAACCCTTCCTCTGACAAGGAGAGGGATCTTCATTTGTTGGATGTAGTGCGTTGTCTCAAATTTTATGTTCATCGCACTGAGTCTATCAGGAAGTCTGACGCTCTGTTTTTCATTCCTGAGGGGCCTAGGGCAGGGAGACCGGCATCCAAGGTGACCATTGCATCTTAGATAAAATCTACTATTCGTAAGGCTTACGAATTGCGGAATAAACATGTGCCCTTTCGGGTCACTGCTCATTCTACCAGATCAACTGGGGCCTCTTGGGCCTATAAGAACCAAGCGTCTGCTGATCAGCTGTGCTGGGCGGCCACTTGGTCCTCTGTGCACACGTTCTCAAAGCACTACCATGTGGATGTGCTGGCCTCGGCTGATGCCAGCTTTGGGAGGAAGGTCCTGGAGGCAGTTTTGCCTGTCTAGGATCTTCTTCTTCTGAGATTCTCAGTGCTTCCTTACTGTTGAGCCCTGTTTGCTCTGGTACAGTGTGCTGTGTTTTGTTCTTGGGGTCTGTTCTTACCCCTAGTTGATGTCCGTTGACACTTCCGATTGTTGGGATCTATGACCGGTTGGTTCATAGAGGTTCTGGTGACTCTGGGGGCCTGGCGCCTGGTCCTTGCCTTCTTCCCGCCTCTGGGAAAACTCAATGTTTGGACATCCCAGTGTACCAGTAACCTGTATTGGACGACAGTGAAAATAGGATTTTAGTCTTACCTGTTAAATCCTTTTCACTTAGTCCATACAGGTTACTGGTCTCCCACCCCGTCAAGAGACCATGCTTGGCTTTTCTGTGGCATGCTGTGGGAGTCCTTTGGGGCATGCTCACAGAGGTCTTCTTCTTCTCTCCTATCTCTGGTCAGTGTTAGTGTCTCAAATCATTCTGGCTTGTTCTGACTGAGGTGCAGCCTAAGAGGGAGGGGAGGCTCCACCCCCTGCATACATTTAGAGAATGTTCCTGCCTACTTAAAGGGGTGGATCGCCTCCCAGTGTACCAGTAACCTGTATGGACTAAGTGAAAAGGATTTAACAGGTAAGACTAAAATCCTATTTTTTGTAAAGTAGTTCCCAATTTTCAGCAATTAGCGCAACATTCACAATTCTGTTACCCTGGTGAACTTTTTAGAGCTGCTCGCCACTGAACAGCACAGTATGTAAACATGAACAGAAAGAGGTAGATTTATGTATTTTATAGGCTGTCAACACACACATTACAAGGGCAAGTTTAAAATGATTGTTTAGAGATCCAGAATAGAATACAGAATTGTTTACAGATTCTAGCTTGGAGAAATGTTCAATTTAAATGTGTTGCTTGATTGAGTGAAACCTCTGATAGTAACATTTGGAAAGTCATGTTGCTTTGCACTATAATCAAAACCCTTTTTCATTGTTAGCCTCTCTCCACTCCCTTCATGCAACCTTCTCTCCCAGGTAAGCGTGCAATGTGGCTTTTAAAGAGGCGACATGATGAGAATCTTGTGCTTGTATGCAGGACAAGATTCTCATGTTGCCCCTTTTCATCCATGTTTAATGCAGTGTGCAGCTACACAATATTTAAAATGCAACCTTTTAAAAGTTAACCCAGAGAGGGACAGTTTTCAGTGAGCATAATGAAAAACCTGTTGCAGGGTGGGGGGCAGAGGCAGGGTTTTCCTTATGTTCACAGTAAGAAGATTGTCCCTTGCCGTGATCTGTCTGGCCTCAAGAACAGATTCCGCAACTGAGGGTAGGTGGCTTACACTAGGTAAAAGGGGTGAGAGGGGGATATTTTTTCATTCAATTACTCTTGAACTACAACTCTGACAGTATTGAAATAGCACTCTCCATGGCCCAAATATTATGAAGATTAATTGGAGCTGCTTTTTCTGTGAAACATTACTATCCCTTTAACACAGGGATTGGAAAGTTTCTTGGTTTATTGCATACACCCCCCACCTCCAAGTTCAATACTGGTAAATCAGTGTAGGCATATGCTAATCATACTGGTCAGAGCCAAGATAATGAAAGTTACTGACTATTCCAAAGTACGAGAGAGAGAATTTGGTTGATTTGTTTTCTACAGTGCTTTTGAAAGCCTGGAACAATGTGCCAAAATAAAATGTGGTTATTCTCCCAGATTAAAATCCCTAAAAATGATTTAACTAAAGCTAGTGTGTTTTTGTGTAACTTTTTTTGTATTTTAAATGCTCTCCAGGACACTTCTTGAAAACAAAGAGAAATCTTTCTTCTTCCTGGTAAAACCTTTTCTAAATAAAATAAAGTAGCAGAGTAACATGTAGCCATGTATATCCATGGGAAAATGCTTCAGAAAACTCCTCCCTGTCCCCTCTTCCGTTTCAAGCAACTAAACCTCCTCACATACCAAAATATTTTTTCCCCATATTTTAAGGGATACTTAAGGGGACAGTAATGTCCCAAAAATATTTCCAGTTTTGTAGAGTTTAAAATAATCAATATGCTCCAAACCCTATCTCTCAAACAGTCATGGTTTGAGAGATATAGGGATTCAAAGTTCTCCCCTCCCTCCCCTTTTGATGTCAACTGTAAAGCTGACAGGGGATTCGCGTTGTATGACTCGAGGAGGCTCTGCAGCAGAGCAGAAATAGCGTTATTGCAAAATAATTAATTATTTGGAAAGGTCTACAAAGTGTGCCTGGTTTCACATAGCTTATATGCGCTTAATGTAATTAACGGGCAATTGTCGGCCTCATGTTAGGGGGGTGTCTTGATACCCCCCTTGAGGTCTAATGTTTATATTCTTATAGTTAAACACATTTCTCTGTCGTCCAATACAGGTTACTGGTAACTCCTAGCTACTGGTAACTCTGGGAGGCGACCTGCCCCTTTAAGTAGGCAGGAACATTTCTCCAAATGTATGCAGGGGGTGGAGCCTCCCCTCTCCCCTCAGCTGCATCCCAGTCAGCTAACACCAGAATGATTTGTTCCTGGGTGTGTACACACCAGGTGGAGAACATTTCTCATTAGTTTTAGTTTCTTTATTATTTTTCTGTCAGATATGGAATACCACCATTAGGCTGGTTACCATGACTGACAAATGTCCTCTCCAAAGTGGCTAGCTCAGTGTCCAGGGCCTTTTGGTGGACCTTAAGCCCTGATGGGGGAATATCTTGGTTTCAAGTGCTTCCCTGGGGATTATCCACTGAGGTAATCCTCTCTTTACATGGTGACCTGAAGACAGAAGATCTGCAGGAAAGGTGAGCCACCCTTTGAGTGCTGAAGGTCCACTTGTCCCACAGTGTCCCTTCATTGGGCTTGTATTTGGGAGTTCTCATTGCGCACTCCAGCACTCATTGGGTGTTTTTCTGTATATATAGTTGTGTATATATGTGTATGTCTGTGAGTTTTGGAGCAGTCTATATGGCATTTTAACCCTTTGTCTGCTGGTTTGACTAGTTTATTGGGGGTTTTGTTTCACTTCCTTTATGGGTTAGTGTTTTCTCATGATGTACATGTGTTTCCTATGTATTTTTAATCTTTTTATTGTTGGGGTTAAGTTTCTCACAATTTATGTACACTTTTACCGCATAGGCTTCATTGCTCCTTTACTCTCTATGGGCTTACACTGTGTGGGACGTATCTCTGGAACCGCTTCTCATAGCGACTTCAGAGTGGGCTCATTTTGTTTGTCTTCCCTTGCTCTTTCATCCGGTTTCAGGTTCAAGTGTGTTGGGGGGGCTTCGGGCACTGTCTTGGGGTACTTTTTGGGAAAAACTACATTTCCCATGAGCACTCGTTTCGCGCCTCTTTTCCTATTGGCTCCCGTCGCGGCAACCATTTTGTGAGCTTTTCTCAGCGAGTATCCTATGCAGGGACCGGACTCTCCCTCTCTCCTCCATTGATTAACCCTTCGCTTGCAGAATAAGTTTAAATTTAATGTTTCTGGGGTGAATATTTAATCTCTCACACTTAAATTGGGTGATTTCTTATCAGTGAGTTATTTTGACTCTGTGAGTATGTCTTCACCGCTGGAGCTTGGGACTAGACCTAAGACTAAGGAGGCTGGGGTATCCGTGTCCCCCATTGCGTATTTCTCCTCCTGTCACTCGGGGCTGCCTAGGGAATTCTCTGGTCATTTATGCCCAGCATGCTCAGAAGGTCCTGACAGCGACCCAGGGCCTTCCAGCCCTGCTATTGAGCCAGCTTGGGTACAAGAGTTTAAGGCTGCAACTAGGGACCTGAGGTCCACTCTTCAACTCTTTCCCTCTCAGGTGCAGGGGGCCACTGCAGTTATGGCAGGCCCCCTCTACTATCAGGACCTCCATGCCTAAACCACCGGGAGCACCTGATGTGTCTGATTCTTCAGAGGAAGAATTGTTGCAGGATTCTGATGTTGAGGATGGTACAGTTATTGAGTCTTCCAGGTCTGTTGGGGACCTTTTTGAGTGTGATCCTGAACTCTCTGCTGAGGGTTTAATTAGAGCTGTACTGACCACTCTCAACCTTCCCTTGAGTCAAGAGGTTCCCTCTGACCCAACTGATGTTTTTCAGAAACCGGCTAAAGCTGTTACTTGTTTCCCTTCTAATCCTACTCTTGACCGTTTGATTTCTGATGCTTGGAAAAATCCTGACAAGTCCTCTTCATTCTCAAAGAAGTTTGCTAAACTTTACCCTTTTTCTGAGGCTGAACTGGCAAAGTGGGTTCATCCCCCTAAGGTGGATGCGCCTGTATCTAGACTGTCTAAATCTACTGCTTTGCCTGTGTCTGGTGCTTCTGCTTTACAGGATTGGACTGACAAAAAGTTAGAGGTTTGCCTCAAGTCTGTTTTTGCTTCTATTGGCACTGCTATGTGTCCGGACTTTGCTGTGGCGTGGGTTAACCGGGCCATCGCGGTCTGGACTGAACAACTCACCACGGCGGTCCGTCAGAGCAGCTTCGTCTCCTTGCTAATATCTCTGAGGTTCAGAACTATGTTTCTGACCCTGCCTTTGATGCTGTCCGCATGATGGCGAGGGCCTCCACCTCCTCTGTGGTGGCCAGGCTTGCGTTTTGGCTTAAGATTTGGTCTGCTGACGCTGCGTCCAAGAAAGTATTGCTTTCTTTGCCTTTCCAGGGTACTTCCTTGTTTGGTTCTGAGCTCAATGAACTAATTAGCGAGGACACTAGGGGTAAGAGTACTCTTCTGCCCTTGGTCTTTAAGAAAAAGCTACCGGCTAAACGCAACCGGTCCTTTCGTTTCTTTCAAACTGAGACACGTACGATGAACCAGGAGGTTCCATCTACTCTGCATTCCTCCTCCAAGCCCAAGCAGTCCTGGAAGCCCAAGGTCGCGTCCAAGCCCAAGCCTTCCAAGACTGCTTCGGCATGACTCGCCGAACCCGGGTCCGCATCCCGCTGTGGGTGGGCGTCTCCACCTCTTTCGCGGGATTTGGGAGACTTCTGTCACGGACCCATGGGTGTTACAGGTGGTGTCGGAGGGATACAAGATCCCTTTCTTTTCTCTTCCTCCGTTTCGATTTCATCTCACTCGTTCTCCTCAGGATGCCGAGAGATGTCGTCTGTTCGATGCTATTCAGGCTCTTTTGGACAAAGACTTCCTGGAGCCGGTGCCCCCTTTGGAACAAGGTTCAGGATTTTACAACAACTTTTTTGTAGTGACCAAGAAGGATGGCAGAGGTCGTCCTATTTTGGATCTCAATTCTTTCGTTGTGAAGACTCACTATTGACAGGAGTCTCTACGCACAGTGATCGCTGCCATGTCTCCCGGGGAGTTTCTTGCTTCCTGAATCTCCAGGATGCATATCTGCACATTCCAATCCATCTAGAGAGCAGGCAGTATCTGAGGTTTGCCTGTGCCAGAGGTCATTTTCAGTTTTCAGCTCTTCCATTTGGACTGACAACGGCTCCCCAGGTTTTCCAGCGGGTTCTGGGGGCATTAATATCTGTCCTCCATTGGGATGGCATCAGAGTGACTCCATACATGGACGACTTGCTTTTGAAGGCTGCGTCTGCGGACCTTCTTCATCAGCAGGTCCAGACCTGCATTCAAGCCCTCACACGTCACGGTTGGATTGTGAACCTGGACAAGTCAGACTTGGTTCCATCCCAGCGGCTCACCTTCTTGGGTCTTCTGTTCGACACTCAGAAGTGCATGGTGTTTCTACCGGAGGAGGTGGCTCATCATATTGCTTAACAGGTCTCCAAGATCCTGGCCCACGACCGGATCCCGGTTCCAAAGTTGTCCTCTCTGGTGGGAAAGTTTATCTCTACGATAGAGGCGGTGCCATTTGCCATGGCACACACCAGGGAACTTCAGAGGTTTGTGATCCAGACATGCAGGGACCAGCCGGATCATCTGAAGCTGTCAGTCTCTCTTCCTCCTCATGTCGAGTTGAGTTTGTAGTGGTGGTTGGACCTTTCCCATCTCCTGAAGGGGAGATCCTTCCGGATCCCCTATTGGACCAAGGTCACAACGGATGCCAGCCTCTCGGGTTGGGGTGCAGTCCTGGGTCGCATCAGCGCTCAGGGGGAATGGTCATTGGAGGAGTCTCTTCTTTCAACATTCTGGAACTTCGAGTGATTTTTCATGCTCTGTGCCATTGGGAATCTCAGCTGGAGGGCTGTCCAGTCAAAGTGGAATCCGACAACGCCACCGCCGTGGCGTACATCAACAGGCAGGGTGGGACAAGAAGTCTCGCTGCTTGGTTGGAGGTCAAGGCCATTCTGTCCTGGGCGGAGGTTCACGTTCCCGTCATTTCAGCGGTGCACATTCCAGGCGTAGACAACGTCATGGCAGACTTCCTCAGTCGTCACACAGTCGACAGCGGAGAGTGGGAACTCCATCCGGAGGTGTTTCAGCTCCTAACTCAGAAGTGGGGAGTACCCCTAGTGAATCTGATGGCAACCAGGCACAACAGGAAGGTTCCGATGTCTGATTGATGTTGATGTCTGTATTTTTTTGTCAGAGTTCTGGTGAAGTGATGTAGTAGGCACTTTGTGAATACTGAGGATGTGCCTACTCCGACAGAACATCGACATTCGTAGCCCTCTTCGACCTTTAGTGCATCTAGGCCAATGCATCTTAAATTGATATGAAAAAAGGAAAATTGTGCTCTTAATGTTATTTTCCTTTCCTGGTCACTGATTGGCAGCATTCATGAAAGGGTTAAGCTTCTGCCACCAGCTGATTGATAGGAAACAGCCTCTATAAATTACTCCTCACAGCAGGAAAAAGGGAGGGGTCTGTGTTCCTAGCTGGAAAGCAAACTAGGATGGAAATTAGGTGAAAACTGCCTTGTTGTTACCAGGAAAGGAGCATAATGGTAAGCTGACATAATTTTTCCTGGTCACTTGAGGCACCATTCATGAAAGTCCTATACCAAAACAATAAGAACATCTGGGGAGGGACTAAAGTTAAAAAAACAAACAAACAAAAAATGTATTGGACCTAGTGATAACGAAAAATGGTATCCAATATCAGTATTAAGGTAGGAGAATATTTGGGAAACAGTGATCACAACATGGTTACATTTGAGATCAGTTTGGCAAAGCAAAACTGTATAGGTTCAACCAAAACTCTTAATTAAAAAAAAAAAGCTATCTTCAAATTAAGAGCATCACTGCAACACATAGACTGAAATACATTATTTAAATCAAAAATACTGAGGAAAAATGGTGAAAATTCAAATTTAGGTTACAGAAATGTACCCAAAAGTAAATACCAGACAGGAACAAATGCAAAAGAAGTAGATTACAGTCAGTTTGGTTAACTGCAAATGTAAAGAAGGAAGTAGCAAGGAATAAAAAGCATTTAAAGGGATAGTAATATTTGCAAATTACTAATCCCCATATTGTAACTCTGTTAAAAAGAAACTTATTGCCTCCAGTATCGTCTCTCAAACCCTTATGTCGGAAAGTGTATAGTCATGCATATGACAATATTACTTATGAACTTAATGGAATCATTTTAGGGAACTCATTGCTAAAAAAAAGACGTGGGAATCCTTGTAAACGACAAACTTGAAAACAGTGACCAGTGTCAAATAGCAGTATCAAAAGCAAACAAAGTCTTGTCTTGCATAAAAAGGGGTTATTAAAGCAAGAGTGGATAACATCATTTTGCCATTGTGCAAATCATTGATAAGACCTTAAAACAAATATGTAGTGCAGTTTTGGGCACCAGTTCTGAAAAAGGATATTCTAGACTACAGTGAAGAGCAAAAAAAAAAAAATTAAGGAAATAGAAGACTTGGCGTATGAGGAACCACTAAACGCTTGGTTTATTTACTCTACAGAAAAGACAACTAAGAGGAGATCTTATTACAACATACAAGTATATGAGAGGTCAATACAGGGATCTCTCTAGTGAGCTTTTCATTACAAGGCAAGTCACACATGATTGTGTATGTTTTTAATGTATAGTAGTACACAATAGAAATGATTATGTGTAATATCTTGCCTTGGATCTACAAAATACTCTTATCTCAGCTAGTATCACTCTGCCTCAGTCACGGATCACATCAAGGTTCCTGTCTTTGTCACCTATCAAAGTTTTTTTATAATTTTAATTATATATATATATATATATGTTAATTAACTTCCCCTATCATTATCACTGTCAACAACAACAAAAAACACTCCCTATTCAACTACTTCTATCTCCAGACTCCCATAGGACAGAGATTTTTCCTTTGCTCCCTTCTTACACCCCCAAGACTCCCCTGATAGAGATAACAGCCTGATCAAAAAGGATCTTGGCTCAGAGCTACCTGTGTCAATCACACAAAACTTTGGGGTAATTGGGGTAAAGAACCTTTGGTAGTACATCTGCTTTACACAGGGTACTAAGCCTTATGAGAGTGAATCAATAAATATTTAATATGATGAACTTGCTATTACTGAACTAAGCACCTTAAGTATGCCATCAGGTCCTGAAGTTATTCACCATAACATATTATAGACCCTTTTGGACTTTGTCCTCTGTAAGCCAAGAACAAGTTGGAGGAAATCCTGTGATTTTCCATTTACCCAAATACTGAGATATTTTGCTTCCTTTGAATGTAGAGAAGAAAACAATTTGTTGTAGGTGTCAGCCATTAATTAATCCACCTGTCTCAGTTTAATGGGACCCAATATCAACCTTCATATTTTGTGCCAATGTCAGAGACAAATAGGGCCACATTAAGACCAAAGTTTGTTGGGAAACTCAAAGCTTAGAATAATAAAAGAAAAAGACATCCAGTTCAAACTATACATTAGCCTTTGTCCCTGTTCCTTGCCAAACATAATCCTAATAACATATCCTCAGAAAAAAAAGAAGAAAATACGTATATTTGATCATCTGTAGTGATTGATCTGGTATATGTTACTTATGATTCACAAGTTTTCTGAATGACCTCTAGGGAGACCAATAGTTTCAAGTACACAGTTTATTAAAATACATGATTCAATGTCTGAGATTAGGCTTAAAGTGTATTGCTTTACTTGTAATAAATACAATAGTGGTAGCATAGCAGCATGGTTGTTGAGGCTGAAAAAAGATGTGTCCATTAAGTTCAGCCCATATCATTTCAACCATTTGATCCAGAGCAAGGCAAATAAAACCCCCAAAACATTGAAGCCATTTTAAATTAAGCTCCAAATAAATACAAAAAATTCCTCCCTGACTCCAAATGGCAGTCAGACATTTCCCCAGATCAAGATCCAAACAGCTGTCATAATTCTCAATATTGTTCTGAGCTAGAAAGGTATCCATTACTCTTTTGAAAGCAACTACAGTACCCCAAGGCAAATAATTCCATAAATTTACTGTCCTTACTGTAAAAATCCCTGTATTTGCTTTAGTCAAAAGTGCTCAGCTCTCTGAGTAAATAGTTCCTTAGAGAGTTTTTTTGTATTGACCTTGAATACATTTGTAAATGGTAATCACATCATCCCTTAGATCACCCCCGCGGCCCTTCTCTAATTCTATTTCCTCATTACACTCCCTAAACATTCCTGTGTTGTACCTCGCCCCCTTTCCCTCCAGCTCTCTAACCATGATAACCCCTAGCACAGGAGAACCCCTTTTCACTAAGGTGGGGCGGGAGGGGGATACTTTATCATTCAATTACTCTTGAACTACAACTCTGACAGTATTGAAATAATACTCTCCATGGCCAAAATACCATGAAGATTAATTGTAGCTGATTTTATTATGAAACATTACTATTCATTTAATACCTGACCTAGACTCAGCAATTGACTAATTTCATTTTGACAGTTGTTGCAGGTATGTAAATGCAAAAAAAAATAAGCTTTGCAATATCCATTTAACCATTGTAACAATGTCTAATTGTATCTTGACCCTGGTCATCTCCTACAATATCTTGATATGTGGTTTGACACAAACCCTTTTGGTCATCTTCTTGATAGATTATCATCCAACCTTTATCCTAAAATAGGCACTCTGTTTCTGAACAAATATTGTCTTTGTCCGCTGGTAATAAACATTTTGTTCCACAGATATTAATAGCATTCATAAACCATGGGGGTATATATGCTTCAGTGCCACAAATCTATCTTGGCAAGATCAATACTGTGTATAATTCATTATGACTCTTTGTCCTCTAATGCAATTACAATGCCCATCATTTTGATAGTTTAAAGGAAATAAATTAGCTAACACTCACATCTAGATGTACTTTTCACCTTTCTTGCCTTCTCTGGAAAGCTACCAGACTACCTGAGCAGTATGATCACTCCAGTGCTCCATACTCACTATATCTTCCATCCTGCTGCTAACATCTCACTGGGTATTCAACACTACAAGAAAGAAGCCGCTCGAACTGCCTTCTAGGCTCCGAAAGCCTAGAATAACTTGCCTGAAAAAATCAGATCTTCTCTCAATCTAAAATCCCTAAAAACAAATGCTTATTTGTATTTAGAAACACCATGTAACTACATATCAAATGCTATTTTATAATTTATACTAGTATAAAAGCTCATGTACACGGGCCAAAGTGCCACCCAGCAGCCTTGGCTGCTGCCCTGGAGCCGGCAGCGGACACAGGAAGTGGGCCGTTCAGAGCTTCCCGCTCTGGATCAGCCGTGCCGTCATCTTGTTTCTTGTCTCACACTCAGACTGGAGGCCGGCAGGTTCATCCAGTCTCTACTGCGCATGACTGTATCGTTCGGGCAGTCTCTACTGCGCATGTGCGTGTTACACACACAGGGAGCAACGCATCCTAGTAAATTAAATTATAGGATAATATATGTCTTTCTATTTGTGTAAATATTTAATTTTGCTCTGTTAAAACACTCCAGGACATACTTGAAATGAGAGACATTTCAATGTATTCTCTAAATAAATAAAATGTATGAACACTGCAGAGTTTAGAGAAGGAATCCTATCTTTGATGGAATATGTAAAGAATTTTTCTCATTTCATAGAGGCAGAAATTTGAAAGATTAAATAATAATTAGACGTGAATGTAAAGAAATATAATATAGTAAATAATTGGTCAGAATTTTTGCTGTGGTAACTAGAAAGAATATATGTAGGAATATAATATTATTCAAGATTTTATTATGTGCAGAGCCACATTTCTGATATATGTGTTATGACCCTGTAGCAGATTTTATGTAGGAAAGAAAATAGATTTCCTAAAAGATAGGATCCTGGAACACGTGTGCTTGGTAAGAAAAGGTTGAGTTAAAACAAGATTTGTGTCTAATTTTGCTGATCAGCAAAAATTAATCCAGAGCTACTGACATTTATGAGTTTAAAAAGGACAAATGTTTCCAGTACAGGTGGGGATACGGTTAACCTATAATTACAATGTGAATATGTAACGGTTTGTATGACATTCAGACACAGTAGGTTAGAATAAAACACAGTTTTATTGAAAGACACAATGAAAATACCCTTAGTGGACTATAGCGTATCACAGAGGAATAGGTAGGAAAATATAGGTCATAGACATATGCCCACACAGGCCCAGTATACAATGAGTAGGATGGACAGATACTGTCACAGGTCAGGCATAACAAGGCAAACTCAGCACAGCATGGGTTAAAGTCCAATGATATAATCAGTCTCTGATGTGGTGTGTTCAGTAACGCCCAGTATGATGGATAACAGCTCAGGAGACTGTGGTGCGTGAATGGAGACAAGCACCTACATCTGCAGAGCAGAGCTGAGACTTATACCCTCTGCCGTAGCAGTAACGGAGGCCACACAATACTCTGCAAGAGCTGAACGGACTTGAGCCACAGGCACCCAACCGGTGCAGTAACGGAGGCAACAGTACTCTGCACGAGCTTAGTTAAGTTGAGCCAATGGCACCCGACCAGTGCCGTCACGGAGGCAACGGTACTCTGCGAGAGCGGATACAAATGAGCCAATGGCACCCAAACGGTGCAGTAACATTGACAACAGTACTCTGCAAGAGCTGAATGGAACGCAACCGCTGGCACACTGCCGGAGCAGTAATGGAGGCAACAATAGCTCTGCAAGAGTTAACGGAAGGCTCAGCAGTAACGGAGGCAACAATAGCTCTGCAAGAGTTAATGGAAAGCTCAGCAGTAACGGAGGCAACAATAGCTCTGCAAGAGTTAACGGAAGGCTCAGCAGTAACGGAGGCAACAGTGGCTCTCTGTCTGGCAGGCCCAGACTAGGCGGAAGTCAGAATGTCGCCCAGGTGACACGATGAGCAGGAACTGGAGGGCTGGGCCGGATCTCGGAGCAGGAACGTCAGACAAGCCGGGTCAGGTCACGGAGCAGGAACGTCAGCCAGGCCGGGTTGAATCACGGAGCAGGAACCAGAAGCGGAGTAGTCAGACGGGCCAAGTTGGTACACAGGGACACAGCAACACAAGTAAGCACTGGTACAGGAACACCACGAAAGGGCACCAGACAGGTGCCAGAGGCCAAGTATAAAAAGGCCATAGAGACTGGCAGGAAAAAGCACGGGCACCGTGATAGTAACCCCCTCTCAAAGACCCCCTCTCCTGGCAGAGGGTCCTGGTTTCTGGGGATAGTTAGAGCGAAAATTGCGCAATAACCTAGGGACATGAAGGTCCTTCTGATCGACCCATGAACGCTCTTCAGGGCCATAGCCCTTCCAATAGACCAAATATTGCAATTTTCCTCTAAATCTCCGTGAATCAATTATGCTTTGAACTTTGTACTCCTCTCGGCCTTGAACATCCACAGGCCCAGGGACCACTGGAGTGGTAGTGTAGTGGTTGCATAGCAAAGGTTTTAACAGGGACACATGGAAAACGTTATGTATGCGCATAGATGCTGGGAGTTCCAATGCATAAGAAATAGGATTAACTTTGCGGATCACCCTGAAGGGACCAATGTACCGGGAAGCCAGCTTATTGGATGGAACTTGCAAATTAAGGTTTCTGGAGGAGAGCCATACCCTGTCCCCAACCTGGAAGGAGACCGCTGGCAGCCGTCTACGATTGGCATGTTGCTGATGTCGTTGAAATGAATGTCTGAGGGTCCTTTGAACCCGTGTCCAAATGGAGCGGAGCTGCTCAATATGTTCGTCCAGAGCTGGAATTTGCTGCGACTGGAATGAGACCAGGAACAGGCATGGCTGAAACCCATAGTTGATGAGGAACGGGGAGCTCCCGGACGATTAATTACCTGCACAATTCCTGGCGAACTCTTCCCACGGCAACAGGTCAGCCCAATTGTCTTGATGATCAGTCACAAAACAGCGCAGGAACTGCTCCAGTCCCTGATTGTCACGCTCAGCGGCCCCATTGGTCTGGGGATGGTAGGAGGAGGAAAAGGACAATTGGATGCCCATCTGGCTACAGAATGCCCTCCAAAACCTAGACACGAACTGGCTCCCCCGGTCAGACACCACAACTCTGGGAACCCAATGCAAGCGGAACACTTCTCTAGCAACAACCACTGCCAGTTCCTGGGCTGAAGGAAGACCAGAAAGGGGTATGAAATGAGCCATCTTAGAGAATCTGTCAACCACCATTAAGATAAATGTATACCCCCTGGACACTGGCAGTTCTCCCAGAAAATCAATGGATATGTGGGACCATGGGCGTTCGCCATTAGGTACAGGTTGAAGTAAGCCCACTGGGAGGTGTCTGGGGGTTTTGGCATGAGCACAGGTGGCACAGGCTGCAGTGAATGCGGAGCAATCGGCGCTAAGGGAGGGCCACCAAAATACTTGTGAGATAGACCATATTAATTGATCCCTCCCAATATGCCCATCAGCCTTAGACGAGTTATATGTCTCAAGCAGACGGGTATGGAATGGCTCATCCACAAAATACTTGCCAACTGGGGTTTCTGGAGGTGCCGTAGCCTGGGTAGCCAAAATCTCTTCCCCCAGTGGCGAAGTGATACTAGTACGTACAGTGGCCAGAATATGATCAGGCTGAATGATAGGCACGGGAGGCTCATCCTTCTCTATCTCTGGCCCGAATTGTCTAGACAGGGCATCCGCCCTAACGTTTTTAGAGCCCAGCAGGTAGGATACTACGAAATTAAATTGGGATAGAAACAGTGCCCATCTAGCCTGGCGGGAGGACAACCTTTTGGCTTCTGAGAGATAAGTCAGATTCTTGTGGTCAGTTAAAATTAACACGGGAGTTCTAGTGCCCTCCAGTAGCTGACGCCATTCCTTCAAAGCGAGAATAATAGCCAGGAGTTCTCTGTCACCAATTTCATAATGGCTTTGGGCACTCAAAAGTTTCTTTGAGAAGAACCCACAAGGTCTCAAGGTGCCACCCGCAACTGGGCACTGGGGCAGTACTGCCCCTACCCCTATTTCGGATGCATCAACTTCCAATGTAAACGGCAGAGCAGGGTTGGGGTGGGACAGTACAGGAGCAGATGCAAAAGCAGACTTCAATGTCTCAAAAGCGCTTTCAGCTGCCTCAGACCATTGAGATGGATTAGCACCCTTGTGCGTAAGGTCAGACAGAGGCTTAACAATCGTGGAAACGTTCTGGATAAATTTCCTATAATAATTGGCAAAGCCAAAAAAGCGTTGAATAGCTTTTAACCCCTTGGGACGTGGCCATTGTAACACAGCTGCGAGTTTCTCCTGCTCCATGACAATGCCATCTTTAGAGATCACGAAACCCAAGAAAGGCACTTTGGACCTGTGAAACTCGCATTTTTCCAATTTACAAAATAGTTTATTTTTGCGTAAAAGCAAGACCTCGGACACATCCTTGATGTGTTGGGCTAGATTAGCAGAATGTATAAGTATGTCATCAAGGTATACGACAACACACGACTGAAGCATGTCATGGAGGATGTCATTGATAAACTCTTGAAATACTGCAGGTGCGTTACAGGCCAAAAGGCATAACTAGGTATTCATAATGCCCAGACCTGGTATTAAATGCCGTTTTCCACTCATCCCCAGCCTTAATTCTGATCAGGTTATAAGAGGCCCGTAGACCAAGTTTCGTAAAAATGGAGGAACCTTTTAACCTGTCAAATAGTTCCGTAATAAGTGGTATGGGGTAGGCATTCTTAGACATGAGTTTATTCAGCACGCGATAATCAATACAAGGTCTTAATTCGACATTTTTATTTTTCACAAAAAAGAAACCGGCGCCAGCAGGAGAAGTAGACTTGCGTATAATCCCTCTTTTAAGGACGTCATCGATGTAGTGCTCCATAGCCTTATTCTCATCGCACAACAGTGGGTACATGTGACCCCTGGGAGGCACCACGCCCAGAGGCAAATCAATAGCGCAATCATAAGTTCTGTGCTGAGGCAATGCGCTAGCCTCTCCCTTACTGAATACGTCACTGAATTCGCGGTATTCAGCTAGCACGGAGGGAAAGGTACAAAAAATCTTAACTGGGTGCAACAAACAGTGCTCCATACAATACTCTGACCTCACGTATCTGCCAGTCAAACTGAGGATTATGCAGATGTAGCCATGGGAACCCCAGAATGACCGCATGATGAGGGGAATGAATTATCTGGAAATGCAATTCCTCCTTGTGGAGGGCCCCAATAGACATGGTAATAGGAATAGTTTCCATTGTAATCAGCGCTGGTTCCAATGGTCTGCCGTCAATGGCTTCAATGGCTAAGGGGGAATCCCTTTTGACCAAAGGAATTTTATGTAACTCGGCAAATGAACAATCCATGAAGTAACCGGCTGCTCCAGAATCCACCAGGGCCAGAACCTCAACTGGCTTTTCTGCCTATGAAAATACCACCTGGATAGTGGGTTTCTGTGTACTTGGATCTAGGGACTGCTGTACACCACCTAGGGCCTGTCCCCCAAGGTACCCTAGGTGTGTACGTTTCCCGGCCGTACAGGACAAGTGTGTAGTAGGTGCCCAGCCTTGCCACAGTATAAACATAGACCCTGCCTCCTGCGGTGTGCCCGTTCCTCCCTTGTGAATTTGGTGAACCCGAGTTGCATAGGTTTGCTGGACTCGGGTAAACGGTCAGGAGGCATGGGAGGTGAGGGAGGCATGGGTGGGTTCAAAAGGCTGCTTTGCCATAGTTTCTAGACCTCGGCCTCCGATCTTTGGCCATGCGTCTTTCACGAATATGAGAATCAATTAGCATGACATAATCAATGTATTTGTCCAAGTCATTGGGTACATCTCTTGCAGCTATTTCATCTTTGATATGGTCAGCCAGACCTTGGGCAAAAGCTGCCACTAACACCTCGTTATTCCATCCTACCTCTGCTGCCAATGTACGAAATTTTATGGCATAATCGCCCACGGTACGATTACCCTGTTGTGCCTCCATCAATCTCTTGGCAGCAGAGGTGGCTCTACCAGGGACCTCAAACACTCTTCGGAACATTCGTATGAACTCCCTGAAGTTGGCCAGTGCCAACTGGTCCAGGCGCTGCTCGTGCACATCCATCCTCCAGTGGATGTTCTGTGAATTACCTTCACCTTTACTGTCTGAGGTCATGGCCCTTTGTACTGTAACGGTTTGTACGAAACTCAGACACAGTAGGTTAGAATAAAACACAGTTTTATTAAAAGACACAATGAAAATACCCTTAGCGGGCTATAGCGTATCACAGCGGAATAGACAGGAAAATATAGGTCATAGACATATGCCCACACAGGCCCAGTATACAATGAGTAGGATGGACAGATACTGTCACAGGTCAGGCATAACAAGGCAAACTCAGCACAGCATGGGTTAAAGTCCAATGATATAATCAGTCTCTGATGTAGTGAGTTCAGTAACGCCCAGTATGATGGATAACAGCTATCAGGAGACTGTGGTGCGTGAATGGAGACAAGCCCCTAGATCTGCAGAGCAGAACTGAGACTTATACCCTCTGCCGTAGCAGTAATGGAGGCCACACAATACTCTGCAAGAGCTGAACGGACTTGAGCCACGGGCACCCGACCGGTGCAGTAACGGAGGCAACAGTACTCTGCACAAGCTTAGTTAAGTTGAGCCAATGGCACCCGACCGGTGCTGTCACAGAGGCAACAGTACTCTGCAAGAGTGGATAGAAATGAGCCAATGGCATCCGACCGGTGCAGAAATGTTGGCAACAGTACTCTGCAAGAGCTGAATGGAACGCAACCACTGGCACACTGCCGGAGCAGTAACGGAGGCAACAATAGCTCTGCAAGAGTTAACGGAAGGCTCAGCAGTAACGGAGGCAACAATAGCTCTGCAAGAGGTAACGGAAGGCTCAGCAGTAATGGAGGCAACAATAGCTCTGCAAGAGTTAACGGAAAGCTCAGCAGTAACGGAGGCAACAATAGCTCTGCAAGAGTTAACGGAAGGCTCAGCAGTAACTGAGGCAACAGTGGCTCTCTGTCTGGCAGGCCCAGACTAGGCGGAAGTCAGAATGTCGCCCAGGCGACACGATAGGCAGGAACTGGAGGGCTGGGCCGGATCTCGGAGCAGGAACGTCAGACAAGCCGGGTCAGGTCACGGAGCAGGAACGTCAGCCAGCCTGGGTTGAATCACGGAGCAGGAAAGTCAGACAAGCCGGGTCAGGTCACGGAGCAGGAACGTCAGCCAGGCCGGGTCGAATCACGGAGCAGGAGCCAGAAGCGGAGTAGTCAGACGGGCCAAGTTGGTACACAGGAACACAGCAACACAAGTAAGAATGGTACAGGAACACCACGAAAGGGCACCAGACAGGTGCCAGAGGCCCAGTATAAAAAGACCATACTGGGCGGGCCAAACCAAGCTCAGCCAATGGGAGCGCAACACACAGAGACTGACAGGAAAAAGCACGGGCACCGTGATAGAATATAAATGGATCATGCAAATATCTGCAGTAGGTAATAGGTATTAATGATGCAAATTGCTTTTCTGTGTTCTTGCCTTTATTTTATTTTAAATATGATAGAATCATTTTTGGTGCTGGTGGTTCATGGAAAAGTGATACCCCCTATAAAAACTATGTAATTTTTGGTAGTGCTGTGCCTTTAATAACACTATTTATTATAGGTAGGAGAGGAGTTACAGCACCTACAACAACCACATTAGCAATATTTTCTTTTATACTCCATAATATCTTTAAAATGTGTCATTTGAGATGAAACAGCAGTTGACATATACAGGTCTGAATATCAAACAATAATTAATATGCTTATTAATTATATCATAAAATAGTTTCTGCTAAATGTTCTCGATTGAGTGATTGACTCATATTTTTGTCAATGAAAATATTTATGTCTGTTTAAACTTTTACAATAATGTATTTGAGACTTGACAATTTATGCAGAAAATCATTCTTTTTTTCACAGTAATTCCCACTGGAACAAAAAAGGACTTTTTTGTCCATCCCTGATCAGAATAACAACTACATGCTAACAGTCATCACTCGGTTTCATTGATGCATGGTTTGTCATTTTCTCAGATGGTTAAAGTGAGTAGAACTAACTCTGATGATTTACTATGCAAAGATGGTTTACAGAACATGGGAGAGAGGTTTATACTACAAAGTTATGACCCTAGAATTGTCCAAGAATCCAATAATAAAACGATAGGCAATCTCTTTTACTCTCAGATACAGCTGATATGAGTGCTTAAAGTAAAAGTAATTTTTGTTTTCAAACAACATATACCACCTGATCCACTGAGATTAGGAAGTTGAACTGACACATTATAGCAGGAGACCCAAAATTGGGTGTACATTTTCAGGCAACCCCTATTAACTGCTCCTGTAGAGTTAAGAATTTACAAGATTTTTTAGTGGAGACCAACTCTAAAGATAAATAGGTCAAGAACAGGAATTGGTTAGTACATTCTGTGGGTGTTTGTAAATGTAAGGGCTGTACCAACTGTCCTAATATTATGACAGGCACTACTTATACTCATCTTCGATGTCCTATTGAAATGTTGCTTTCTATTGGGTGACCATCAAAACAGAAAGTTTAAAATGTTGCCTAAATCAAAAGGTTGACATCAGAATCTCTGGAGAAGCAAAACACCAACATTCTGATGTCTCATGGTTAAAGGTCGCCACATACAGGGCAAGGTATCTATAATAAATATGCATAATGCCTTTGTACATATCCCCTATGTTTTCATCTCCCCACTTCCTCTACTAATCCTTGCTTACGGGATTGTACATTGTTACATTAAGTGATCTTTATTACTATATATTATTAAATAATAGCCCATCACTATTTCTGTTTCCTCCTTATAATTATTGAATGTTGTAGTGGGAGAAGTGTCCATGGGGGTGGGATGGGAATATATGTTCATCAATGTTCTATGAACATGGTAATCTAAAATACTCTGCTTCTATCCGCTTACTCATGGGAACCACTATCGTCTTGAGAACAATGAAAACCCTGACCCCCTTAACAGGCTTTTTCCTTATATTAATTGAAGATTGTCCCTCTCAGCAATCCACTTACACACAATCTTGCTGCTCTGAGGTGAGCAGTGTTACATCAGTAAAAGGTGCGGGAGGGGGATACTTTATCATTCAATTACTCTTGAACTACAACTCTGACAGTATTGAAATAACACTCTTCATAGACCAAATACTATGAAGCTTAATTGAAACTGCTTTTATTGTGAAACATTACTATCCCTTTAAGAGAAAAAAGTACTGTTTCTAGTGTTTGAATTTGCAGTAGCCATATTAGTCTAGTTTATAGTAAATACTAAGAAACTCACAAAAAGATTGGACTCTTTTCTATCAAAGCAAAATATTAAATGTTAGACCAATTAGATAGTTCTAGAATATTGATTGAGGGACAAATTAGATGTATTGCTGAAGTTGCGAAGACTCACTCTTTCCCCTTTTTGATGGGAAACTTGAAGTAGTGTTCTTTTACTTCATTTTTTTTACTAGGAAGAATATATTAAGATTATCCTTCATTTTAAGTATGCCCTGAGCTCATTTTATCTACCTCAGAAGGGTAAAAGGCTGAGCTAACCTTGCCAGGACTAGAACTTGCAACTTTGTTTACAGCTGGTGCATTAACCAACTGAGCCATCTCACCAGCATCTTGATTTATGATGCTAAAGGCCTCCTTAGTCCCTTGGCCAACAATGAAGGCCTTATGATGGTAGTGAAACAGTGACCGCTTGCTCACAAATGAGGGAGATTATGTTATTACTAGTGTAAAAGCCCATGTACACGGACCAAGGTCTGGGTAATGTTAACCCTTTGAGTGCCAGAGGGGTACACAACTCATTGCTTTGCAATGCGTTGCGTACCCCTCTGGCACCCAAGGTTTAAGAGGCCGCTACCTCAGTACTCCATGCGATGCAGTCTTGCGTTGCCTCACTCACAATTATGCTCAGTAGAGACTGCTCGAACGCGCGCAGTCTCTACTGCACATGGCGGCTTCTGACAAACATCCTAGCAAATTATTATATAGGATAATTAATACCTCTGACTTTGCAGGGGTCCCACTTGCTGCAGAGGAGTTAATTTGCTTCATGCATAGACATTTATGTTTCACTTTCTCTCAACATACATTAGTGATTAAAGTGAAAAATGCAAATTGTACTGAATTTGTTTTCAAATAAATATTATGTACTGTGTTGCACAGGGCAATTTTTTTTTAAATAAAAAAAAGTGCCAATTTTATAGTACTAGCTAACATAGCTTTATTGTCAGAGAAAAGTACTTTATATCAATGCATTTTTTAGTTTGGACTCCCAACTACCCCCCAAAATGCCTGGCTTCTGTTTAAAATGCATTCAATAAATACAAGAAAATCTCCATATAAACCATGTTTTTATTCAGACAATCATCTGCATCGAAATGATTTCATAGTATTGACTCATTAACCTAAATCTGTTCTTCTTGTTTTGTGTATCGTTGGTAAAACATGTGGTATTTATTGGCTTGGATTCAAATTTTTTCCATGTAATCCTGTGAATCAGAGGATGATTCATACATATTTTAACCATTGCAGTGCTCATCATATAAATTTAATGCAGTTTGGGAGCTAAAATAACAGATTAGAATTTATTTTACATAAATGTTAACCTGTTTTTCTTTTTAAGAAGAGGTTAAAGGGCAATTATCGTATTTTACTATGTCTTCTCATATGGGAGCAGATTTGGCAAACAGCCAGGGTTTGCTTTGTGCATCACCAAAGCGGTTTCTCTCAGCAGTGCCGGTCGTGCCTGGTTGAGTGTTCAGTCCTCGTCATAGACTTCTGGGCTTGAGTTAGGTATCTCATCAATAGAAATCTATGGGGGCTGTGGTTGTTGCTCAGCATTGCTGAACTGTGAGACTTCAAAGTTGTTCAGTTGTTTCTCTCTCTCTCTCTCTCTCTCTCTCTCTCTGTGCATCAGTAATAGAGCACAAAGGATAATTTTTCTTGCTCCCAGCTATTCTGCTGATCTGCTCACAATGCAGCCCCAATTTCCTCTCTAGATTTGCTCCCAGAGGAAAAGACATGCCAAATGGGCAAGCATCACATAATAGTCGCCTTTTAATTAGAGGTTTTAACCGTTTGCAATGTGTTGGATATCTCTAGGGCACTCAAAGGGTTAAAAGTAACAAGTCAGAGTTACAAGTATGCATTTAAGAGCAGCCGACTACAATAGAGATCAAATGCAAAATGTATATATTGATATAAATTGGCTGCTATTTGAAGGATACCTACCTGTTTAAGACTTTCTGTAAACCAAATTAAAAGCCACTTTTTCCTATGGTATATCTCTGTTTTGAGAGTTTAGTTGACATTTATTCTAAGTTAATAGACACCTATTTTAATAAAATAGTTGAATTAGAAATTAACTAATAGAATTGTGTCTAAAGTGCATTGCTGATGATACAGTTTTTGAAGACTTTTGGTATCAAGCACACCTGCGGGTATAAAAAGCATTATAAGTACCAGGACACTCAATTTCTATTAACTCAATATTTACACATTAATAACGCCTATACTAGGACTAAAAAAGGCTGAAACTAACATTAAGGCCATCTGTGCTATTGCTAGATAAGCAATCTTACACACCGATACACCTGGAAAAACACTCATCAAATGCTCACTTTCTAAACATTGTTTTATTTTCACAAATAACATTTGAATTCTGATTCATTCTAGTATCATACATTAGTTTAAAGGGGAACATTCACATCGGGAAAACTTTTGAGCTAAGAAGCATTAGGAAACATGCTCTCTCTTTTTTTTTGACTTACTTTTTAAGATATTTAACTTCAACTTTATCATCTTCTGCATACTGAGGTGCGATGTAGCTGTGGCACGGCTCTCAGGACTTCCCAGCAGTCTGTCATTCTCCTCCTAGCTGCTGCCAGGAGCACATTCACGATTGACTTCGGTGTGGTGTGAATGGCTACTAGCATTACAGGAAGTGGCGATTAGCATTATACTGAGGTTGCAACCTCAGTATAATGCTAATCTCCACTTCCTGTAACGCTAGGAGCCGTTCACACCACACTGAAGTGAAGCGTGAACGAGTTCCCGGGGGCAGGAAGTGGGAGGAGAATGACAGACTGCTGGGAAGTCCTGAGAGCCGTGCCACAGCTATATTATGTGGAAGTGGATAACTTTGAAACTGAATATCTTAAAAAGTAAGTTAAAAAAAAGAGAGCATGTTTCCTAATGCTTCTTAGCTGATTAAACAAGTGCTCAAAAGATTTTCCAATGTGAATGTTCCCCTTTAAATAAAATGCAATGTTAATTATTTTGTGTTGGAGATAAGATTTAAGAAAGTGGGAAAGCAGAGGAAAGGGGTAGGTAGATTAATTATTATGGTGAATGGAATTATTTCACACTTGCAGGCTCTCAAACACACACTCATCCGAATACACACACACTTTTTGTACTTGTGAAACACATGAATCACGAGGCTAAGTCACAACCTCAAAAAGGCAATTCACTGACAGACTAAAGGTGTCTGAAGGTGGGGACTCACTCCCATTCCATGTAACCTGCGACCAGCAGCAGCCTCCAGTTTTAATGTATAGCAAAGATGCCAGAAAAAATAAGGAGGATAGGAAGGCCATCACCACACATGAGAAACAAAAGAGCATCCCTGCCTGGAACTAAAACAACATATTTTTCTCCAGTAGGGAGATTTATCAGTAAGTACACAAAACCCCCCTTTTTTGGCCATTGTTATACACAGGAACCATATGGATAATCGAAAGCTATACCAACCATGATTCCACTGAGAGGGAGAAAAACTCTCAACAATAATAAACAATCTCAACAGTGATAAAACAGGTGCAGGCATGAACCTCAAGTGTCAAAGGACATCGCCATGCAAAAAAACTAAGTAACAGCAGAAACGTTACTAGATACAAGAGGTACCTACACAGCACTTCTGCCTCTAGGACTTTTATCCCCAAACTGGCCTCAGCCAAGGCCAGGAAATTGACTCTATAATGTATAGCAAATGTGAAGGGACAACCATCTTGCTACTTTGCACAACTGCTCTGCAGTGGACTGGATCTTATAGACCCAGGAAGCACCCACCACAGTGGTGGTGTGAGCCATTACCCTAAATGGTATCTGTCTTTTCTAAATGACGTTGGCCTGGCAAATGGTGCTTGGTCCCCACCTGTGCCATCTTGGGTAACAAAACGTGAATCCAATTTGTAAAAAGGCTCTTTGATGAACATAGTACTTAAGACACCTAACTACACACAGGCAATGAAGCTCCTGTATCCATTTATTAGGTGGAGCAGGACAAAGAAAAGGAAGAACAATTTTCTGATTAATATGAAAATTAGAAACCACCTTGGGAAAAAACCCAAAGTGAACACACAGAACCACCTCATCTAAAACCTGAAAAATCAGAAAGGGAGCTCTGCAACCCAAAGCCTGTATTTCGGCCAAGCCAATTGCTCAGAGGGGTTTAATTGAAGTATTCCAAGGGCTAGATATAAGTCCTATGGAAGAGTTGGATTCCAAATGAAGTGGTATACACATGCCATCCCTTGCACAAAAGTCTGAACATCAGGCACCACAGCAATACACTTATGAAAAAGAACTGACATGGATGAGATCTGGACCTTGATAGAGCCAAGACAAAGCCCCTTTTGCGGGACATCCAGGAAAAATACCAAGACCAATGAGAAATGAAAAGGATGTGGTCATGAGCCATGGTCTTCACACAATGACCATTCCCTATGATACACCTTAGAAGAAACTCGTTTACACACATTAAGCATGGCTGCAATGACCAGCTCAGAAAATTGCTTTATTGACTTCAAGAGTACCATCATCAAGGCCAACCTCTCCACGTCTGGATGACACAAAGGACCCTGATAAAGAGGTCCAAAAGAAGAGGGAGACACCACAGCTTGGCTACTGATAGATTGGTCAGATCCGAGAACCACTCTTGGTGAGGCCAATAAGAAACAATCAGAATTAAATGCATCTGGTCCATCCTGGCTTTTCTCAACAATTTGGGAATCAGAGGGAGAAGAGAAACACATATGCTACAGGGAAATGGCTCAGAATGCTCATTGAGTCCATTGCGAAGGCCCGAGGATCCCTGGATTTCGGGTAAAAACTGAGGAACCTTGTGGTTCAACCTAAATGCCATCTTGTCCACAACCTCAGGGGGATGAAGATGGACTGCTCCATTTTCCGTTCCTTGGGATCCAGGCTTCACGACTGAGGTAGTCAACCCAACATTGTCTACCCCCAGAATATGAACAGCTGAGAGTACTGGAACATGAGCTTTCTCTCAAGCGAGAATCAGACGGGCCTCCGACCAGATGGCTGTGAAATGATTGGGACCAAAGTTCATGAGCCAGACAAATCACCCAAACCTCCAGCAATCTGATTGAAAGCTGACTTTCTCAGCACAAGGTCCCTGTGCCATCTGGAATCCAAAAGTGTCTCCCCACCCAAACAGGCTGGCATCTCTTGTCACTGTGGACCAGTCCAGGTGACAAAAGGGTGATCCAATGTCAAGTGTGTTTCCTGAAGCCCCCAGCCAGCAAAAATTCACCCTCTTCCAACCCATAATGACATACATGGGAGAGCTGGCTCTGCTGTCTGGGCCAGTTCTTGAGAATATCCAAGTGTGGGGTTTCAGTGTAAACTTGGGTATATGGAACCGCCTTTAAAGATGAGATCAGTGACCGCAACACTCTTATGTAATCCTGAACTATCCCCGATGGGTGAACCAAAGACTGAAACATTTGCCGTGAACTTTGTCCTCAGCTGGAAGACCTGTCCCTGAAGGGTGTTGAACCTTGTACTGAGAAAGGCTAGATATTGGGGCAGGATCAAAGAGGACTTTCTGAAACTAATCAACAGCTCTGCTGTTTCAGAATGTACACAAATCTTAAGATGACATCACAAGATCTCTGCTGATGATGCCTTTAGCAGAAGGTCACCCAGAACTAAATATGGCTGAGTAAAGTTGTTATAACATTTCTGTGTACCTGCAGAGTGGATACAAAGGGAAGGGCTGTGAACTGGAAATGTTGATCTTGAAAAGCGAATCTAAGAAAATGATGACACTGCACATGAATAGGCAAGTGAAGGCGTGTCTCCCTTATGTGCAGGGAGGCCCAAACCATCCTGGACATATGGCAGCTAAGACAAAGTGCAAAGACTCCATCTAAATTCTTGGCTTATGAACAAAATGATGGAAATGTTTTAGTTCCAAAACTGGATGACAGCTGCAATCTTTCTTGGAGACTATGAGTAGATTGGAATAGAACTCTGTGACCAGACAGAGTAATTTAGGACTATAAGATTTGAAATATTAATCACTGTTTTATGCATTGTGTGACATTTGCTAATAGTGTGTGTGGTGTTATACTGTAAGTCCTGTAAAGGGATATGGCAGTGGAGAACCAGAGTGCAGAGTGGGTTTTTAAGCCCATCACTCTGGCTTGTTTAAAGTATACTCCATGTCTGTGTAACTTGTGCTAAGGAATGTTTGGAATGTGGATTGACTCCTGCTGTGCTTCATTGACCAATCAAGGTGTGTTTTATCAATACAGTCTGTTCTGTTCTATCCTCCTTAATACAAGTCTCAGCTGGATTTCTGGAAAGGGCTTGGGCTGGGGATTCTCACCTTAGCCACTGCAGGAGCAAATTCACTTGTCTTGCCGGTCTACTGGCGTAGGGCTTCTGGAAACCCTACCTAGGGTTCTGCAGCTAAAATCACTAGCTCTGCCAGTCTGCCAGGGGGCAGCATCCAGTTGTTCCTGCCTAAGTATCCAGGACCTCCAGGAAGCATCAGGGCTCCAGCTGACAGTGGAAGAGGGGCAGCAGCGGCGGTTCAGTATCCGACTACCCCAAAAGGGTCTGATAAATTCTGGTACCGTCACAAATCCCATGAACTCTTCCTGAAATGGGACCGGAATATCTACCAAAGCTTGAACCCCTTCTGGAGAAGAAATGAGAAGGAGGAACCTTGTATGTGATATCTCTCCAAAATCACCTTCAAGACCTTCTGCCACAGAGAGGGCCCACACATTGTGGAAATTATGTTTGTCTGAGACAGACTGGACTAAGGACAGTAGAGGTCCAAAACACATTAGGAGTTTGTTTGGGGTCATGTATCCCTTGTCTATATCCATGTTTCTCCATTTTTAAGTCTTCAATAAAGTCTGCTTTTTATACATACTCATGCGTATGAGTCTGAGTGCGTATTCCCTGCTATTGCTATATTGGTGGAGTGGAGTTCCTTTGATCCAGCACTGGATATTTATCCTTGGCTTTTGTGGAAGGTGATATTTTGTGACTTGGTGTGTATACACCAAGGGTGAGTGAAGTCCCCAGTTTGCATACCCATTTTTGATGGACTTTATCCATTCAGCCATTTACATGATTGGTTTAATAATGTACCTGTAGCGGTCTATGCACATACATATACACAGACTGGAACTCCACAAGTCAGGCAGTGGCAGACTTGTTCATGTAGAGCTCCTGGTTGAGCTTCTTGGCCAACCAAGCATTTTTGGGTTTGGAGTGGAATGAGCCTCGCTAGAAAAAGGGATAGGAGTCTTGGCCACTTGAGGACATTGGTGGTATGTGAAAAAAGTGAGGCTTCCATGGAAATGGAGGACATTTAAGAATCAAGTAGGGCAACACTGAACTCTTGCTCCCAAGGATCATGTCTAATGACCTTATCCGGTTCAGGGTCAAAGAGTTTTTTGCACACAATTGATAAAAAGATAAGGAACTTCTTAGAAGACTGATGAGCTGATCAGATCTTCAATCATGGTGTATGGCATACCGCTACTGAGAGCACAGACATCTTTCAAAGACACTTAACTGTATCTAAGGCTACTTTACATATATATGAATTAGACTCAATTATCCTTGAAATCATATGAACAACATCCCCCTTGAAAGTCTCTGTTTGAACCACTTCCAATAATTGGTCACCCCAAATTAACTATAGCTGTTGACACCTATGCTGTGGCAAAGGATGGGTGTAAGGCAACCCTGGAGGCTGAAAAATTAATTTTGACAAGAGAATCCAGTAGTGTATTGGCTTGATCCTTAAATAAAGCCTTATATGCAACTGGAAAAGCTGAGCAGGGAAGAAATAAGGGGAGGCGTAAACCACAACTGCAAACATGAGGTAGAGAAAAGCACCTGGGGAAAAAAACATTTTGTACAGTGAACATTCCTCAAAGAGAATCATAAGAAGGAAATCAAATAGCATTCTTCCTACGCATCTTAAAAATGTCTGAAGAGGACATCTCTGAGGTAGTCTCCAAGATCTGTAGAGTATCTAATAGCTCCCAGGGTCCTTCTCAAGGAAATCACCAGGGATAAGAAAAGAATCATCAGTGTCTTCCTCCTCTGTTTCACTTTGTTCTAGCGAGGAGTACTACTAAGATAGTCTGGTAGCTTTCCAGAGAGGTGGTTATATACTAAGAAAGAAACGTGAAGGGCACATCTAGTTTAGGGTATTAAACACTTTAGGGCTAGATCCTATTGCAGGTGCTAAATGTTAACACCCGTTTTATCAAACATTTTCCTATTAAAGTCTATGGGGAAAATCGGAGATAAAAGCAGTGATAAAATTATCACCTGTAATAGAATCCAGCCCTTAGATCTTTAAGCATATCACAGTTATGGGTAGTGTAACTACATTAGAGGATAAAGCTGCATAATTCATTATACAGATTGTCAAGTTTTCTAAGATGCATTTGTGGTGCTGGAGCATATTCTACGTCCCCATAGTCTATGACTAGCAGTAACATCTGTTGTAAAATAAGTTTTCTTACCAGAGGAATTAAACAGGATTTGTTTCTAAACAGAGTACCTATTTTAGGATGACGTTTGCATGTCAATTTATCAATATGGAGATCAAAAGTGAGGTTGAGGGTCAAGCCACATACCACGATATTTGTAGGAGTGAACCGTGGCCAAGTTACAATTAGACTCTGTTACAATGTATAAGTGGGTATTGCAGAGATTACGCAGTTAGTGTTTTATACCAAATACAATTGTGCTAATTTTGTCAGTTTTGAATATCAGTTTGTTCCATAAAGAACAGTTGTATTTATCTTTCAACTTCAGAGAAACCATGCTGTAATATAGCCTCAAGTTGTGATACATTTGAGTTTTTAGCATAGATTTTGTGTCATCTGCATGCATGTACACAGAACCTGCTTTGCAAACTGTTGGCAGATCATTTATAAAAAGAGAGAATAGAAGAGGGCTGGAAATATATATGAAATATATATGAATTAGACTCAATTATCCTTGAAATCATATGAACAACATCCCCCTTGAAAGTCTCTGTTTGAACCACTTCCAATAATTGGTCACTCCAAATTAACTATAGCTGTTGACACCTATGCTGTGGCAAAGGATGGGTGTAAGGCAACCCTGGAGGCTGAAAAATTAATTTTGACAAGAGAATCCAGTAGTGTATTGGCTTGATCCTTAAATAAAGCCTTATCTGCAACTGGAAAAGCTGAACAGGGAAGAAACAAGGGGAGGCGTAAACCACAACTGCAAACATGAGGTAGAGAAAAGCACCTGGGGAAAAAAACATTTTGTACAGTGAACATTCCTCAAAGAGAATCATAAGAAGGAAATCAAATAGCATTCTTCCTACGCATCTTAAAAATGTCTGAAGAGGACATCTCTGAGGTAGTCTCCAAGATCTGTAGAGTATCAAATAGCTCCCAGGGTCCTTCTCAAGGAAATCACCAGGGATAAGAAAAGAATCATCAGTGTCTTCCTCCTCTGTTTCACCTTGTTCTAGCGAGGAGTACTTCCAGAGAAAATGTCACTGTTTTTTGTGGAATATACACTCTTCTTGGGGGAAAAAAGGGGATCCTGATCTAGCTTACTTAGTATACTCTGGAGAGATGCTGTGATACCTGCCATAGTGGAGACAAGGTTATTAATCCACACTGGTTTCTGACCTTAGGCTGGTCTGTCAGAAAACACAAACATCCACTGCAGAAGTAGCTGTGGGATTTCTGGTGGTCATGGGCTTCCCCATATCCTCTCTGGACTCTGCCATGAACCACAAGCCCTCCAAAGAAGAACTGGGGAGCAGAAAACATGCATAGAAGAAGGATTATTTATTTATTTAGAAAATGTTTTTCCAGGAAGAATACATTGACATTATGTCATTGATAGTGTACAGTAAAGGTTATACATTTACACATATAGAGAAACATTATATATACACACACATAAACATACTGTCATGGTTTGTTACTGTTTGTAAAAGAACACTCAGTTAGGTAGGGCTAAAAGCTTTATTGAAAATACTGTACAATAGCCCCACTCAGGTCCAGATAAGGTCTGTACCGAGTACTTCCCAGATCTGACGCAGGTCAGGGCGAAACTACACACACAGTAGTAATCAGCGAACAAAATTAATGATCTTGGACTTGTAGGCAGATTCTGAGCAAGGTTCAGGAACAATAATATCCTCGACAGTCCCACACCGCAATAGGTGGCACAAGCGATGGGTAACTGAAGGGCAATCCCTAGTGGACTAGTGTTAACGGAGGCAACACTGGCAAAACACTGGCAGAGAACTGACCCTAGGAGAGTAGGGTAAACAGAGGCAACATGGGCAGGACCCTGGCAGTAACTGGACCCTAGAACACTAGGGTTAATGGAGGCAAGACAGAATGGACTCAGGCAGCGACTAGGCCCTAGCATGCTAGGATTAACGGAGGCAACACGGCTGTGGCACTTGTAGTGACTGAACCCTAGAATGCTAGGGTAAGCAGAGGCAACACGGACCGGACTCGGGCAGAGACTGGACCCCAGCATGCTAGGGTTAACGGAGGGAACAGGCACTAGATGCTGGTGATGTAACAACCCTAGGGTAAACTGAGGCAACACGGGCAATAGTGTGGTATTGGCTTGACCCAGGTATTATAGGGCTACAGGAGGCAACACAGACACTGGTGAGTGCAGGGACTCCCACATGGTCCAGGAGACAGAGGAGCGGCAAGCGAGCGGGAGATAGGCACGTAACGTAACCAGTCCTAGACCGGTATCTCCCTGTTAGAATACGGAGGTAATAGGCTAGTCCCGTAAGCGACGGAACTAGCAGCACACCCAGGTCAGCACGCACGGACTTCACAGCCAGTCAGGAACACCAACACTAGCCCAGCCAGATCGATGTAAACGGATAGTCAGCCAGTCCTAGTCAGTAACGGAATCAGATACTCAGCCACGCCGGTTCGGTACACAAGGAGTTAGTCAGCCAGTTCTATTCAGTAACAGAATCAGATACTCAGCCAAGCCAATTCGGTACACGGGGATATAGTCAGCCAGTCCTAGTCAGTAACGGAATCAGATACTCAGTCAAGCCAGTTCGGTACACAAGGGGTTAGTCAGCCAGTCCAAGGCCAGCAATGGGATCCGATCACAAGAGCTTCAGGCACACAGCACAGTCAGGCGAGCCGGGTCATACACGGGAACAGGAAACAAGAACCACTAGTCGGTAGATACAGGTACACCACGAAAGGGCCCCGGTATAGTGACAGGAGGACATATTTAAAGGCAATCCCTGGGAGAAGCAATAACCCAGAGCCAATAAGAACACAGCCAGTGTAAACCCGGAAGTAACAATGTCGCTCAAGGATCACGGGCACCGAAAAATTATATATAGTTACACACTGTTTTTAGATATAAAGACGCATTTATTATTATGTATTTTAGACTTGGAGAAGATCTGATTTTTTTCAGGCAGGTTATTCCAGGCTTTTGAGCTCTGAAGGAGAATGCAGACTGATCAGCTTCTTTCTTGTATTGTGGTATATGCAATAGAGCGGAGGTTATGGTTAGTATGGAGAGCTGGAGTAAGCATACTGCTAAGATAGTCTGGTAGCTTTCCAGAGAGGTGGTTATATACTAAGAAAGAAACGTGAAGGGCACATCTAGTTTAGGGTGTTAAACACTTTAGGGCTAGATCCTATTGCAGGTGCTGAATGTTAA
This sequence comes from Rhinophrynus dorsalis, assembly GCA_037306005.1. Taxonomy (NCBI): domain Eukaryota; kingdom Metazoa; phylum Chordata; class Amphibia; order Anura; family Rhinophrynidae; genus Rhinophrynus; species Rhinophrynus dorsalis. Next base: position 327,286,404 of record CM074721.1, on the reverse strand, counting down.
CACCAGTTTTATCAAACATTTTCCTATTAAAGTCTATGGGGAAAATCGGAGATAAAAGCAGTGATAAAATTATCACCTGTAATAGAATCCAGCCCTTAGATCTTTAAGCATATCACAGTTATGGGTAGTGTAACTACATTAGAGGATAAAGCTGCATAATTCATTATACAGAGTGTCAAGTTTTCTACGATGGATTTGTGGTGCTGGAGCATATTCTACGTCCCCATAGTCTATGACTAGCAGTAACATCTGTTGTAAAATAAGTTTTCTTACCAGAGGAATTAAACAGGATTTGTTTCTAAACAGAGTACCTATATTAGGATGACGTTTGCATGTCAATTTATCAATATGGAGATCAAAAGTGAGGTTGGGGGGGTCAAGTCACATACCACGATATTTGTAGGAGTGAACCGGGGCCAAGTTACAATTAGACTCTGTTACAATGTATAAATGGGTATTGCAGAGATTACGCAGTTAGTGTTTTATACCAAATACAATTGTGCTAATTTTGTCAGTGTTGAATATCAGTTTGTTCCATAAAGAACAGTTGTATTTATCTTTCAACTTTAGAGAAACCATGCTGTAATATAGCCTCAAGTTGTGATACATTTGAGTTTTTAGCATAGATTATGTGTCATCCACATGCATATGCACAGAACCTGCTTTGCAAACTGTTGGCAGATCATTTACAAACAGAGAAAATAGAAGAGGGCTGGCAATTGAGCCTTGGGGAACCCCACTTGTTACTTTGAGCGGAAGAGAATTATTGACAACAACTTACACATATTGCTTTCTGTTTTATAAATAGGATTGAAACCAGTTTAGAGAATGATTACCCAATCCTGAACTTTGGAGTTTGTTTATCAGAATACTATGATCTACTGTATCAAGGACCTTTGCAAAATCTAGGAAAATAGCTCCAGTGAGTTGACCATTTTCCATGCCAGTCTGGATACCATTGCATACTTTTAAGAGGGCAGTGACTGTTGAATGATCTGGATAAAATCCTGATTGAAGGGAGGGGGTGAAAAAACTGGTCTGTCGGTAATACTTATATAGTTACACTTGGACACATTTTTCTAGGCGTTTAGATAATGTGGGGAGTAGGGATATTGATCTGTAATTTGATACTACATTATTATCCCCACTTTTGTGGATAGGCACAACTCTAGCCACTTTCCAGGCTTTGGGTATACATCCAGATGGCAGGGAAGCATGACTTAATGCATAGGATGGGCAGTGACCAAGACACTGAGCTTTAATAACATTTCTGGTAGTTGATCAGGGCCAGATTGCAATTTCATTTTTGGGTTGAGGAGGTGATCATATATTTTGCTTTCATTTACTGGCATGCAATTGAATTCATTAGCATCACTGGACCAGGTAGCAGGTGACAGAGACTGTTCTGTGCATGTTTCTACTTCAGAATTGCCTTTGTTTTGTGGATTCAGGGTGATGGCACATCCAACAAAATAGCTGTTCAATGCACTAGATATTGCTATGAGGTGCTGAATTGTTTCTTTGTATATTTTTATAGTTGATGGGTGAGAATGGTTAGGAGGGTTGTAAATGTTTTTAATAAAGTTCCGAAAGTTGGCCAGTTTTGATATGTTACTGTTCAAGTTCGCAATAAAATATTAAGTTTTTGCTAGTTTTCTGCAAGTATTCCTCAATTGCCTGTGTGTAGTGTGATTATGAGCAGAGCCATTTTCTTTACATTTTGTCCATAAGGCATCTCTGAAACTGTATAGCTCAATCAAGTTGAGACCCCGGGTAAAACTTATCTGTACCACTGATGGGGCTTAGTAGTCTCCAAAGCAATTCTTCTGCAGGTTGTGCCTCCAGCATTAACCTGATGAAGGAAAAGGAAAGGAAGGAGAAATAACTCCTTCCCTTCCTTTTCCAGTTCAAGGAAAATCTGGGCAATGTAGTAAGAAAAATTAAAATGCATCTGTGGCACTTCAGCCACCAGATCCCAACCAGTACCCTATTGCAATCGCGCCGACTACATGGCGATAGTCAAAACGGTGATATCATAATGTCTGCCGAGTTAAAAGGGTGACATCAAAATGTCGCCTGTATCAAAAGGGCAACTTAAAAAGGGCAACATTGTTGCCCGCTTCAAAAGGGCATGAAAAATAGGATCAAAATGTTGCCTGCTAGATACACCACCTCAAAAGAACACCATTTATAAAGTTAGGCCTGGCAGTGCTGTCACTGAGGGATCAGTGTGTCTGTCATCCGGCTTGTTGTTGTCCTACCCGGCTCCCCCTAACCAGGTTAGAAGAGGTATCAAGAGTACTTGGCAATGGAGGAATTTTTTTTATAAAAGATGAGGACTGTGAAGTGTGAAGAAGAAACAGCACCATGGTTAGTTGCAGAAGCAAGTTTTCCATCTTTCCACACAACTCACAATACTGCCGGTCCAACCCTGCCTCTCTTGGCAACGGCCTAACTTGAGACAGTGAATAGCAAGAAGTTGCCATCATGGCTGGTGGTGGTATTGAGGGCTGTAACCATAGTGAATGTGACCGGCAGTACCGTGAGAACTTATTTCAATGTGGCTGCTGCTGGAGCTCTGTTAACTGCGGTAATGAGCACTAGAGACAGGACTGGTAAAAACAAACTACTCTGCAAAGGCGTTCTTGCAACTAACCCTGGTGCCATTTCTGCTTTGCATATTTCATAGCAGTCACCCACAGCGCCATTCTGAGGTCGCCAATGACATGAGAAGGATGACATTTTTAACTTGCCCCTTTGACACTCACTGGATTGACAGCAATGTTTTAATAGTAAACCATCCCATCACTACCTAGGGACCCACATGATGTAAGGGAAGCCCAGGCATTGTTGTGAAGAAATGAGCCAAAACACAATAATGAATATGGTGGTCATATGCACCGAACATTAAAGGCACGATGGCTTCAATAGCATGAAAGTGTCCATGCCCCCTAAAATATCGTCCCTCAAAAAATAGAATAAAATAAAAATGATAAAGAAACTGAGTAGCTAGAATGCAGGGACGAGCCACTACTAGACCTCAGATTGTGGCCAGTAGACAGATTAATTTGCAGGGACAGGACATATTCACAGGACATGGACCAGTTGCAACTCATCTCTTCTGCTCTTCTGTTCTTCTGGCTCATTTGATGAGAAGAAATGAGAGTGACCTCTCAAGTGTATTAGCCATCCCTATGCAGACATATAGTAATATTGGATCAAGTAAAAAGTCTGCTTCACTTTCTGCAAAAGGAATGAAAAAATGAAAGGAGCCAGCCTACTGGGTGAAAAGAAAAAAGCCCATAATCAATAAAATGTAGAAATAAATATGAGGGAAAATAAACAAATCTAAGAGAAGACTCAGCCCTCTTGCTCTACTGAACAAATCACTGAAGGCTGCTGCTGTTAGGTGAGGTTAATTGGAGCTGGGAGGGAGTCTTCCCCTGAAGACCGCTTTAGTTTGCTGGCACCCTGCCTCCTTGCGGTAGCAACTTAACCCCATAGTTCCTGTGCTCCACATTGAATGAAAGAGAAAATGGGTACAGCAAGCTAGTAGGGACACTGTCCTCTCCATAATCCAGTGCTCGCTACTGTCTTCTGTAAATTCAGCCTACTACCTGCTGAGCCTCATTCATTCTCATGAACTATTTTGATCCAAAGTAGGGAATGAATATTTGTGGATCAGATGCACAATACAGATGTGATGGGCTGTCCCTCAGACATATTATGTTCATCACAGATTAACACCTTAGCGATACTGAGATCTAGTCAGTTATAACATGTAGTATCCAAATATAACACTTGTAGCTTTTTATTTGCATCAACATTTATAGTCTATATACAGATTTCTTTGTCATGATTTCTCCTCCACTAGGTAAATTTGTCGGATCCAGTTATTTGTGAGGTGGAACCCAAGCCGATTTTTTACCCCCGACACGTGGCAAAACTAGCGATGACACTAGTAACATATCCAGGCAAAGGAATTGGCTTCTATTACATTTTTTATTTTAACACCTCAAAAAATCTTAAAATCTTTAGCCTACATACTAGGCACCATTATTATTGTTTATTATCAAATGAGCAAGTGGACATTATGTTGAAACAGCACCTATTTAGCACTTCAAGGTTATCAATCACAAAACCAGTACCTCAATATCTCCAAGTGTTACACCAGGGAGTGAGGAACATGTTGTTGTGATACAGCTTGGCACACCTACATAATTGATAGGTTCTCCCTATGGCAGGTACTTCCTACCCCTGTGCCAAGTACCCATGAGGTTCTGGTGCCATAGGTTGAGAAACACAGGTCTAGAGGCACACAGCTTTTAATCTTAATACTGATAAACCTATTACTCATACCTCTGTATTATACTACCAGTATTTCTAATATAGCACATTTTTTCTCTTTATTTACTGGTAGCAAAATAACTCAGTGAAAATATATAGCATTGACAGAGATCTTAAAATGATAATCCTGACAATGCATTTTTTTCTTACCTGCAATATATGAGGCAATATTCACTCCAATACTTTGTTACAAAATGCAGAGTCCTAATGACAAACATTTGTCAGAGGTTTATTAATAAAATAGATAACAGGACTGTTTTAAGACCTTCTGAGGGCCCAAACGTAATTGTACAAGGGGGCTTCCCCACATATAAAGAAATAGTTTGCCTTCCCTTTGATAGCCCCAGATTCCCCAAATACACTGCCTGCCTCCCAAACCTGCCTTTCTCCCCTGAACATTGATAGCCACAGATTCCCGGCAGTGTCTGACATGCCATGCCTTATTCCCACTAAAAATGTAGTGGCTCAGTGTGATCATATTTTTAGGCACATTCTGAGTTATTACTATTGGCATGGTGGGAGATATTAATTAAAAACTAGTCATTTAATATACATATAGTGCCTTGCATTTATTCATATGGAATTAACCCGTTTTCCCCAAACACACTGTCTGATGTCCCCCTTACCTTGTATTTTCTGTGTATAGTGGCAGAGAGCAGTGCGCCAGCGCTGCCCTCTGTTCCATACACTGTAATGGAGACGCTCCTAATGGTCACTCCTTATAAGGTAAAGCTGGATTGCAACATGGATGGAAGTGCATAATAAGGGTTGAGCACATGGAGAAGCAGGCTCCATTGTGCTGTTTGAAACAAAGCACCACTATATACAGAAAAAAAAAATCAGGTTATCCACTGGCAGGAAGGGCACTCTGAATAAAGCTCTAAGTCTTAGCCTAGGCCCCTGGCATACGCCCTGATATTAAAATAGCCCTGCTACATAATGTGTGATTTTTCATCCCTCTTGCATCAGTTTGCATCATGTTCTGTCATAACATTTGGTTTATTCATCATTGCAGCCAATGGTTACATTGACATGTGAGTGGACATGGATAAATGCAGCTCTTTTTTAACAGGCAAATACTGCAGGTGGAGAAATAAAAGAGGCATGAGGTACAATTAGGCTTGTTTTTAGCCCCTTGAATTGATGAAGCGGCGTGTTGAAGATTTCTCTAACATTTTACCACATATTTCTACTTTAAAGGGATAGTAATACTTCGTTTTATCTTTATTTTATTTTGTAGGCATTAAAAAAACATGAAGAACGATATAAGTCTTATCTCTCACCTTTATGGTTTAAGAGATATTCACAAACAAAGTATCCCCCCCCTGTTCAGTCACATCAGAACGGAGGTGCCCAGGTAGACTGCAGAGAGGGACAATCTTCAATTAAGATAAGTGAAAAAGCTGAAAAACTTGTCAAGGGGGGAAGGGCTTTCATTCTTTTCATACAAAGAAGATTGTCCCCTGCTGTTATCTGTCTGGTCTTACAACCATATTCCACATCTGAGAAGAGATGGCTTACACTAGGAAAAAGGGGCGGGAGGGGGAAACTTTGCTTGTGAATATCTCTTAAACCATAAAGGTTTGAGAGATAAGACTTATATCGTTCTTCATGTTTTTTTTAATGCCTACAAAATAAAATATAGTTAAAACGAAGTATTACTATCCCTTTAAGGACTACAAGTCCCAACATTGAGTGGTTGGAGATTATGAGAAATTTATGTCCTGAACAGATGGGGGGACTTCAAGTTGCCCACTACTACTATATACTTATATGTGTGTTACTATATACTTATGTGTATGTTACACACTATACATTCTATATTTGGTACTACTTTTCCTATGTAGCACGATCAAGATTATTTTATACAGGAAAACTTCCAAAAATTTCTAAATATCTAGCTGTTTTTTTTATCAGTGATCATGGTGAACAGTAATGGAGAGAAGTATATTAAATACACTACTATCTCCACTGCTTGATGTATAGACCCCATAGCCTTCCAAATTAGGTTAACCATCTGAATGCTAGCGTCCTCTCCAATGGCTTCACAATGCATGGAGATGTATGTAGCATTGAAGGCATTAAACAAATTGCCACACTTAACTGTGAGAGTTAAGAGTATATGTAAAATGATAGTGTGTGTGTATGCGTGAAAGAGAGAAAACAGCTGTGCAGCTGATTAGATTCTTCTTTTGTAAAGTCATATACTATACCAGTGTTGTGTGTTGAGATAAAATGTATAATTTTAGAGTAGAATGTGCCCTGTTTAGTTAACTGAAACTTGTATTTATTTGATTTGGGGAGGGGGGCTGGCAATTTGTGGCTTGATGTGCAAATACAATAAAGTGGCTAATTTCTACTATTATTCCAGCTCACTGTCCCAGCCATCCCCTCTGTTAATTTTTGAATGGGCATTAGTGTTGTGATGTAAGGCAACTGATACCATGCACCTTACAACTGAAATGTGACTACACTAATGATACTACAGAGCTTACAATTTAAGTAAAGCTTCATTAGGAATGCCATAGAGATAACAACAGAAATGGATTATGTTGCTAGTGTATATTCATTTGGAATGTAGCTAAGTGGTATTGTTTGTATAACCACATTTTAATTGCAAGCTCTGTATCACTATCCCTTTAAGGGCAACAGAGGGGCTGTACCCATATAAAATACTTATAGTTAAAAGTTATGTTTTGTGTTTTTTGGGACTGATAATAAATAATAAATGCAAATATTCAGTTTTTTGCCATATTTCCTAAGGAAGTGATAGGTCAATGCCACAAAATGTATAAAGAGTTTTTAATATTTGTTTTACATGTATTTAATAGAGAATAAATACAACTGATAAGTTTCTTTAATGGTCAGATCTCATACTTAGTATGTCTTGTTGAAGCAGAATTAAGTGCTTTGGAGAGAAACTTGAACAGGTACAAATCTCTCCCTGCCTGTGATATACTGGTGGGAGCTTGTACACTGGTAGGATAAAACCTGTGTGGAAAGAATAAAAAAACACACATGGGATGGTATTTCTTACCAATCATATATGAGCCAGGATTCACTCCCAGGCTTTGCTGTGGAATGCAAGGCTCTAATTACACACATTTCTCAGAAGACTATTCAACAAAGTAGATAATGTGTGATTTTTCATCCTCTTGCATCAGTTTGCATCACGTGTTCTCATAGCATTTGGTGTACTTGTCTTTGAAGCCAATGGTTACATTGACATGTGAATATAAGTGGCAAACTACAGCACTTTTCATAACAGGTAAATACTGCATGTGGATAAAAAGAGTGGCGAGGGGCATTAAAGGGATAGTAATACTTAAATTGTAAAAAAAAAATATGTTGTAGGGTTTATCCCCCTGAGTAAAACAAGGGTACTCCCACTGCTGAAAGGTGTTTTATTCAAAAGTTATTACAGCTTAAAGTTGATTTTTTTAGGTGCAATATCACAGTGGCCTGAAATTGTACAGTGACGCTGTTGCTACACCATCCTATGGAGATTTATGGTCCTGGGACCAGTGCTGTCCATAGGATGGTGTAGCAACAGCGTCACTGTACAATTTCAGGCCACTGTGATATTGTACCTAAAAAATTCAACTTTGAGCTGTAATAACTTTTGAATAAAACACCTTTCAGCAGTGGGAGTACTCTTGTTTTACTCAAGGGGATAAACCCTACAACATATTTTTTTTTTACATTTTAAGTATTACTATCCCTTTAAGCACACAAGTCACAGCATGTCCCAAGGAAAAGAGCTGAATTACTGTGCAGGTTGGCTACTTTAAGTGCAATACAAATAAAGCATTTCTTTTCAAGTGTGCACACAATTTTTATTATTAAAGGGAAACTTTCACTACTATTTCATGTTTGCTGCATGTAGACTAGATTTAACCCTTTGAGTGCCAGAGGGGTATGAAATGCTTTGCCTACCCTTCTGGCACACAAAGGGTAAAAAGAACATTTTTTGGGACAATTTTCAGGGAGCTCTTGCCAAAGACCACGAATTAATGTGACAGAGAAAAGGCTTAAGGTCTTATCTGTCAAACTGCAATTGTTTTTTTAAGAGGTTCAATGTTTATTAACCCCTTGAATACTAGGTCTCAAATGCATTGATGAAGCAATGTGTTGGAGAGTTTGTTAACATTCAAGGGATTCAAAGTACAATGTAAATCAATGGGAATTGAGAGAACTTAGATTTCAGCACTAAGGTTCAGTTGGTTTGCTTCAGAATTGCACCTCTTTACCTTGATGGATAAGAATCTAAGTCTACTCTCTGCCCCATTCATTCTGTTGAGGTGTTTGGGAAGTGCTGCCTCTGGAATTGAGAAGCAGAGTCAGAGACCTCTTTAGCATTAAAGGGGTTAGACATCCATTTAAATCAATGAGAGTTTTCACCTCTTCCCCCTCATGGTGCAGTTGACATGCTCCAAAATTGCACTTCTTTGTCTTGACAAATAAAGCCATTAATATTTCCTGCATGCTGAGGTCTGTTGGTATAAAAATCTCAAGGTTGCAGCCCTGTAAAAAAATAATTATAGTAAAAAGTTATTTTGTGCTTTTGTGGTACTGATAATAAATAATAAATATGACTGTTTTTTGCCAGATTTCCTAAGGAAGTGACATGGTAAAATGCCACAATATGTGTAGAGAGATTTGAATCATTATTTATAGTGAATAAGTACATTTGATATGTTTCTTTGACTGTCTGACCTAATACTTGGTATATCTTTTAGAAACAGAGTTAAGTACTTTGGAGAGAAACTGTTGAGCATGGACAGGTATGTAATTTTCCCTTAATGTGATATACTGCTGGCGGCATGTACACTGATAGGATAAAAACTGTGAGTAAAAACACCACATGGGATGGTATCACTTTAAATGGTTGAAAGTTACATTGACAGACATAAAGATGGTATAGTATCTCACAACATAAGTTATGCAAATATATTTATGATTGATTGGGAGTATTCAACTATTTATCCCTTTGTTGCAAAACTGGTTCTCTGAAAGCAGTACATAGACATTATTTTAATAAGGAAAGGAAGTATTTTAATGTTAGATTATTTTATTTAACATATAAATATGTAAAGGCAGTCTTTGTTCAAAATCCCTTCACACTGGAAGGGCATTGGCCTGTCAGGTACTAAGAAAGGGGGTCTGCTCACTTTACCCTTTTTCACATGCCACCAATAGCAGTGGAGAAGGCGAAGGGGACATGATGATTTCAATATTGTTTCGGCACTAATGTTTACTGTAATTTGTGAGCAATTTTTTTTAATTCACATCGGATTAATGGGGCAATTATTTTATTGTGCTGGCATTCTCATTATATCTAACTCTGGCATCTCTGCATTGTTTAACCCTTTGAGTTCCAGAGAGTGAGGCAATGCATTGCTCTGGCACTCAAGGGATTAATATGTACAGATGGCAGAGTTACGTTTGGGCCACATCATTTAATAGGTCTTTTTTCAGGAATGACGGAATGGAGAGAAAGAAGGTAGAAGATGGAAGAGAGAAGACAAAAGAAGGACAGTAGCTGACCAGGGTTCTCAAGACCCTGCTAGACATTAGGAGTACTGGTAAATGTTTGTTTTCAAGGGCTGTTGCTTTGTACCTTAGTTAACCCTGTGAGTGCCAGTGACACATTTTGCAGTGTTTTCTGGGTGCAGATTTTCCCACGATAAAGTGGGTCCCTTAACTGATCTAAGGGCTAATGCATGTAACTGAATTGCATCTTGCAGCATTTTTTAAATTTTCAGTGGGTGAAAATGTTGCTACATTTATCACCCAATGTTTTTTTCCACAGGTATTTTTTCATAGTAGAGGTACTTAAATAACTCTCCGAGCTTGATAAAATGCCATTGCCTGTTTTTTTTTTTTTTTTTTTTTTTTTTAATCGAGGCCTTAGTCTGGGCACAAATTCCATAATATCAGACTTGAGCTTGGGCCACCAGAAACTACAAGATGAAGGTTGTGTTTAACCCCAGGATACCAAAACACAGCTGAATGATAACCCAAGTACAGAATTTTTGGCTGCATGTAGGGACAAACATCTTCCTAGTTGGAACTTCAAGGACAGTGGGTATCCACTTTTGACCAGCTAAAATCTACTAGAGGAAAGAAAAAGGAAAACTGGCTTATAAGAAGTTGTGATTCTTCAAATTGTCCAGAGAGGACATTCGATTTGGAGTTTTTTGAGCCTGGTATATAGGTAATATTAAAATTGAAGTGAGAAGGGCCTGATGTGAATTAAGTTGCTTGGATTTGCTCAGATACTCCAGGTTACTATGACCCATGAGAACTGTAATACGTAATACCACTCCTCTAGAGCCATTTTGATTGAAAGAAACTCCTGGTTGCCCATACCATACTTTTCTGCTGGAGATAACTTCTCTGAAAAGAAGGAACATTGTTAAATTTTGCCTGTATGCATGTTGGGACAGAATTGCCCAAGCTGCCACCTCAGAAGCACCTATGCCAATCATGAAAGCTCAGGGTCAGGGTACAGGATGATAGGTGACTAAATTAAGGAGCTTTTCAGTAGCTCAAATGCTGTCAAAGCTTCAGGAGACTAGTGTTGATAGTCTGCTCCCTTACATTTCATCTGCATGATGGGAGCAGCCATAATAGTATTTAATGAATTGCCTATAATAGTTGGTACAGTCAACAAAGAGTTGAATGGCTTTGAGACTGATGGAATGGCCACTCCTTAACCACTTTAACCTTTGCTCAGTGGTAAGTGGCAAGGGGTAGCTATTCCATTTAGTAATTTTATTCAGACCATGATAGTCTTAAAGGGTCATCCATTTGGACAAAGAAGATACCTACACAGGCTGGAGAGGAAGAGGGTCTGATGAAGTATAGTGCCAGGTTGTATTGGATATATTCTTCCATTTGGTCTCAGGTAAGGAAAGGACAGAAATACGCCCTTTAGATGGAGTGGATCCTTGCAGGAAATCAATAGGGATGTAATTTGGCCTGTGAGGGGGCAGAGCCTCAGCATTCTTTTTGCAAAACACATCTGTGTATTTTTATGGTTCAGTCACTTGTGGGAAGACTTCAGTAGCTAAGGAGACAATGGGAGCTGAACAGTGTATTTTAATGGAAGAGCTCCAGGACTTAACTTTCCCAATTTCTAGTCAATATGTTTAACAGATCTTAGAAAGGGTTCACATGTTTGTACAAATATGACATGGAAAAGAGATAAACAGTCTTTCCCAATGAAATGTAACATAGGACCTTATTATTAAAAGGTGCATTGGAAACCTATCCAGAATTCAAGTGGTTAAATATCCCATTTAAATCAATGGAGCAGTTGGTTTGCTCCAGAACTGAGAGATTCATGTTTTGATATTACATATACTTATACCATCACCATATAATTCAATAGTGTTTTTATATCTCTAATACACATTAAGTATTGGTGCATGTTCCATCTATAATAAAATTGTAAGAAGATATGTAAATCATCTAGTACGTACATCCTCACTTTAATCCTGCCAATTTCTATTGTGCAATATAGCAAAAATCCATCTCTTCCTATCTTGCATGGTTTGCTGTAATTTGTTCTCTCTAGTCTTCCTGCCTCCCAACACCATACACTTCAATCCATACATAATACTGCAGCAGGAGTTACCTTACTGTCACCTAGGTTTGTCTCTGCCCTACACCAGCTCCAATTTCTCCAAAGGTTGCCTATCAAATCCTGACTATCTTATCAAATACTGGTTCTCTCATTCAAGACCCTTCTCTCCTTCTTACATTTCCACTCTGATCTCCCACCATACCTCATCCCACCTCTAATGATCAGCCAACAACATTCTTTTCTCAGCTCCTTTTGTGTCTACAGCCCTCTGTCATAGCAAACCCTTTTCCCTTACTGCTTCTGTCTGTGGACTGCTTTACCTCCCAGCCCATGCCACTGCACTTCTCTTTTCAAATCTTGCTTAATATTACACCTATATAACAAGCTAGAAGGCACTCATGTCATGCATCCAAGCTTCTTATAATTTGCTTATTTATGTTTCTCTATCTGGACCAAAACTTGAACACTTTAGATTGGAAGCTTTCGAGCAGGGACCCCACTTCCAATGTTTTACTTTGCTAAACACTTGTCACCTTGTATTATCCAAACCCTTAAATTGTAAAGCGTGGCATAAACTTGTGACACTATATAGAAAAACATGTTCATTAATTCATTCTGTATCCTTTTGCTGTGTCTCCCACTATTGGGTGACCAACCAAATGCTGCATTTAACACATCACCGGCATGAAAAGAGCAACATAAGAATCTTGTCCACATCAAAAGGACAAGATTCTGATGTTGCGTGCTGAAACGTTGCACATTTATATTGTAATTCACTGTCGCCCATATGATTACTATTGCTCCACTGTAAAGACCGTAAAGTCTAGCTGCAGTACCTCTGTGAGGATAAAGGGGCAGGAGGTCACTTTGCAGGTCCGAGGTATCCCAAAGCATGTAACCTTTTGAGAGCCAGCAAGGTATCCAATGATCTCTTGCACTCAAAGGGTTAAGAAAGCAGCAAGTACTCAAACGTCAAGTCTTACCTTGACCTTCAAAGTCACCTTCTGCCCCTTCCTCCTTACAGAGGTACTATGGCTAGACTTTACGGTCTTCAGGGTGAAGCAATAGTAATCCTATGGGCGACAGTGAATTACAATATAAACCAGTGAATTACAGTATAAATGTGCGGCGTTTCAGCAAACGACATCAGAATATTGCCCTTTTGATGTGGATGAGATTCTTATGTCACTGTTTTCATGCTGGTGATATGTTTAATGTGGCATTTGGTTGGTCGCCCAATAGTGGCCGACAGTTTGAAAGTGAACCACTCAGGCTTTGCACAACATGACAATTTACATGTGTATTTGCACTCATATTATAATATATTTACTGAATATTTGCTATCACTTTATGATGCTTATAAATAATAGAGGGATGTACTAATACAATCTCATTCTAAATTAGGTGCTATAATTAATTTACCGGTGCTGTGCCAGCCTTTTGCTCTTGTACTAAGCTGTATAGCAATAATTGTTGCCTGCTTTAAGGGGAGGGGGTAGTGTGGAAGAGTATGAGTGTTCTGTGACATTCCATTCCTCTGCACGTTGTATGACACTATGTATTAGCATCAATCAGAAGAAATCAGGATTTTCTAGGATTTTTCCCATTAAAGTCATAATGATGGCAGAGTGTGTGTGTGTGAGCCGTTATGTACTAAAGAGATAATTTGCTCTAGTACAGGGTTTTTCACTCATGGGCCACATGTGCATGAATCCACATTAACTTTTTAACAGTGGTGACTTTTAACTAAAAATGTTTAATCAACGTCAATACAAGAAATGCCTAGTTATAAGCCTACTGGCAGTCTTTGCTCACTCTTACTCAGTTTCAATAAGTATACTGATATTTAAAAGACAACTATTCTCAAAACTGAAGGATGTCAGCTGCACAAAGGTAGAGAAAAGCAGATGGCTTGGCTCTACTGTCTATCTAGTTTATGTATGGTAGCTAATTAGGTTTTCATTAAAAATCATACCCTTGGGTGAGGGGGGCCATATCTGGCCCGCAAGCCACTTATTAGGTGATGTGTTCTAACACATTCACTGATGTGCAGATGCATAATTCAACAGCAAAGCACAGAATATTAGTGTCATGGGAACAGGGCCATCCTGGCTGTTTGTGTGGAATCACATTTGGATTTTACCCATGTTCCTTGGAGTTACCCCATAGTCGCTACCCCTACCAAGGGGGGTGATTGTCCCCTTTCCCATGGTTCTTCTGTTTCCCTAGTGAACACCTTTTCCAGCCTTATCAGGCCTGGGGACCCCAGACCTCTAAAAGGCAAGACTGAATCATGCAAAACATGCTCCAAGTGGGAACAGCTCCTTTTGTGCCCATGCCTACCCTTCCCAGTATATGTGCCCCAGTCCTTTGTATCCCATATGTAGACACATATTGACCCATTGTTTACTGTCCCCTAGTAACTCACTCATGTCTGGTCCCATTGTATCAGGTCGCCACCCTCCCATTGTTTAGTCACACAGTATTTTTATTCCCATTATATCTTTGTCCCCAAGTGCTGTATAAAATGTCCACTGTATCTGACGATAACCAGTTCTTATTTTGCCCTTACACTGGTCTTGCCTGGTGATTGGGGTAATCTGTGATATACAGGTGGAGATTTTGTGTTCCAGATAGAAGGAAGCTATGACTGAAGTGGACACCCAGTCACAATTTATTGCTTTAGTGGATTCATACATTCATCACAAAAGAACTGAGACCATAAATTATATCAAATAGACTCAAAACATGCATATGTAATGCTACTAAAGTCACAAAATGGAACACCCTGGACGCAAGCAAATTCTCCAACGTATTGCAGATGTGTTAGTTACCTCTCTACCATAAAAGGGGTTAAAACTATTTTTTTGTGAACAACATAATTCCATTTTAATATTTTTGTAGACATTTGCAAAATTGTATTTTAAACATGACCACAGCTTTAAACTATCATGAACTTTGTGCATGGTGTAATTACATATACATTGCATGTATTAGTTCTTATATCATATAGGCGTTCTGAACGCTAGCTACAAAATGCACTTTGTACCTGTGACTCATGCAGCCCAGGAGACTTCTTGGAAGACAGATGACAAATGTTAGATGACAATTATACAGTCTAAAGGTTAGATATCTAACTGATTTTCAGCGGAAGTGACAACACAATCATATGTCTGTGACAGGCATACATTCTAGTCCATAAACTCTTGCACACTCTCCCCTGCAGGACTTAGTAGGTATAGATACTCAACATATGGTAAATATTGACAGTGAAACAATAGGGAGAGGATGTTATTGAGAAAACTAAGTGCAATATAGGGAACAAATAAGAAATCCCTTTGCAACGTGTTGGAGGCCTCTCTATGATTCAAGGGGGGTTATTCACTAAGTAGTCATAAAGAGTTGTTAAAGTAGAGAAGACTTCTCCAGTGATATCACTTCTCCAATTCCTTTTATTCTATGGAGCCAGTTTACTAACATTTCTTATGTTTTGGATATCTTAGTGCATTGGTTCCATAGAATAACATAGGAACTGGAGAAGTAATATCACTGGGGAAGTCATCTCCACACTGTCACCTGTTTATCATGCTGTAATGAATAACCCTTCGAGTGCCAAAGGGATACGCAAAGCATTGCTTTGCAATGCGTTGTGTACCCCTCTGGCACTCAAAGAGTTAACGTCTTGGATGCCAGAGAGGTCTCCGAGGCATTTGGTGACCACTCTACCATCTGGGGTATTAATACCATTTATTTATTACGTTCACTTCATACACACAATAAATACTGATATTATCAATATGGCTAACACTAAACTCTAAAGCTCAAATTCATTGGAGTATTTCAAGTGTAATTATGCCTTAGGCCTGCCATCTATAGAAACTACTCACAAAGTTTACAACCCAAATGCAAGTTGGCCCACATTACTTACAGTCAACACCAAACTGGATTACATAGTTTGTAATCTATAGAGACCACCTGAATGCGGGAGAGCGAACTGTGTCTGCCCAGTCTTCTATAATGTTCACCCAGAGTTGCTGGTTTGTAGTACTGGTTTGGAGCAGGAAACCCTAAGCCGAGCATACTTTCAGAGTTCATTTGCAGGGACACATTTCCTCCTGGGTCAAGAGTCTAAATCACGAGACTGTCCCTTGAAAATGGTAATTCATTATGGAACAATAACTGACAGAAAACTATATGAAAATACTTAACTCGCGCATGGCAGGCAGTTAAGGACCACGGGTCATTTTTTTTTTAACAGAATCAGGGTCCCTGAGTGGCGTGCAGATGTGCGTAGACCCCTGAATTCCATGACGTTCCAGGACCGTCACCTGTCCTGGCATGTCATGGGTCCTTATGGGATTAAAGACCAGAGATGTGGACAACACATTGTAAAGCAATGTGTGGCATACCCTTTGTTCCTTAAAGGGTTAAAGAATAAATGTCATGTAAAATCACTAGGATTTTACAAACCTCTCTAGGAAGATTCACTGAACTCCAGTGCCCCTGCCTTAACCTCTTGGATGCTAAAGTTGTCTCCAATGCAGAGCCATGCAATGTAAAACAATGAATTGGAGACAACTTTAACAACCAAATGTTAAACCCTCCTGTCCTATAAATCTCCATATAGCTGCCATCCACTGTATATAAAAAGGCTGCTAGCTAGTTAAACCAGCCATTACCTATAGGGTATCAGGACGAGAGGCAATCTTTTTGTCAAAGAGCAGGATAAATATGGTGCACCAATAATGCATTGCACCTATATAACAGCCTCAGATGTGTTCTTGACTTTGCTTGACAACAGAAATGAGGCAGATAGAAGCATTTGAGTAGAGGCAAATGAAGGTAATATGTTAATTTGCTAGCCTTGCCCTAACAAAGTCCAGAGAAGAGCCCTGGCTGTACTCTGCATGGAAAAAAATACCAGGCTTGGCCCCTGGCCCCATTACACCACTGGTGAACAACACGATGATGAACTACCTGCCAACACTTGTATGCATATTCCTGCTCTGTCAGTAGTCCTGATTTCTGGGTTATTACTTTGTTCTTGAAAGTAACTTTAGCAAAAAATGAATATTTTCTACCAGAAATCAACCTAGGCCATAAATAAATAATTTCCAACAGTAAGCAACCTTGGCCACAAATGAATCCTTTTTCTTCAGAAAGCAACCTTGGGCACAAATGAATTCTTTACTCCAGATAGCAACCTTGGATAGCAATTAATTAATTGCAGTGCTTTGGATACCTCTCTGGTACTCAGAGGGTTAATACATCTGTGATTTCTATGGAAATGGAAGCAATCAGTAACACAATGCAGAAACTCCTGTACAGTGCATACGTACTGAACCAAACCATGCATGATATCAGATACATTTCAAAGACCATGAGATCAGTCAAAAATTCTCCCTAACTAATCAGTCCAGTGATAAATTTACCATACAGTGAACTAGGAGATTAATGCATAACAGTGAAACTCTTAGGGCTTTATGCACACAATAACATGGGGCTATTAGAGAGGTCACATTTGAATCATTGTGAGTTTTCGGATTCTTTACTTGTTCACTGTGGGAAAGCTGGCTTGTCCCAAGATGACTTCACTTTCTTTTTTGCATAAGGCCTTTAGAGTCCTAAATCTGGTTAATCAGTGCAATGGAAGGTAGATAAGGGATCTGCCTAAAGGTTCATTAAAGTTTTCTCAGAGAGCTGTTTTAGTTATGCTGACCAACAAAGCTGCTTCTGCAAAGAACACCAGGGGGGAGAGTCACTAAGTGGTGATAAAGAGGTTATAAAGTGGTGAATTAGTGGAGATGACTTCTCCAGTTTATCACTTCTCCAGTTCCTATGATATTTTATACAGCCTATGTACTAAGATCTCCAAAGTTGGAGAAATCTTAGTGTATAGACTGCATAGAATAACATAGGAATTGGAGCAGTGATAAACGTTAGAAGTCATCTCTACTTTATCACCACTTTATAAACTCTTCATCACTGCTTAGTGAATCTCCACTCAGGTATTGGCTAGCTTCTCTAAAGCCAAACCAATTACTGAAAATAAAGTAGTTTGGGCAAAGACCACCAGTTACTGGCTAGCTTATATAAAGCCAAACCGATTACAGAAAATAAAGTAGTTTTGGCAATAACATGTATCTATCCACTCCCCCTGTTTTGGGCCAGCCAGGTCCCTGGTTGATTATGGGACATATGTAAAGTTTTTACCGACTACATCGTAACATAACATAGAAACAAAGTTGATGAGGCTATGCCATATCACTCCCATGTAATATGATGCCTGTTGGTCCAGTGGAAAGAAAAAACCCCACAAACAAGCAGTGAAGCTATTTCCAGTTAAGCTCCAAGTGGGTAAAAAAATCCTTCCTAACTTGTATTGCAGTCGGATATTTCGCTGGATCAATATCCTATCTCCTCAATATTGCTCTGCGCTAAATAGGTATCAATTATTTTTTGTAAGCAGTTACAGTATGTGCAACCATAGCATCCCGAGGAAAAGAATTCCATAACTTTACTGCCCTTACTGTACCTATGCATGCGTACATCCTGTTACCATCTTGCCTACTATCCCAAGGGCAGAGAGGAGAACTGGAGAACGCATCATATGATAACAGCAATCACGCTGATTAGAAAATTGCAGTCTGATCCAGTGGTGTATTTAGGTTTTGTGCCGCCCTAGGGCTGACTAAACAGATGCACCCCCTAATCTTCATTTGCCACACCCTTTCCTGTGCAGGCCACAACTCTTCTTGTGTAACATTTACCCCTTTCTCTGTAAACCCCACCCATTCCTCTTTTTGTCCCGCCCCTTCCTGTTTAGGCTCCACCTCTTCATCTTTGAGCTCTACTTCTTTGTGCATTAAAAGTCCATTGGTGTAGTTGCTCAATAATTGCATGACATTTTGCAGTGACCGATAAAAATGATGCATTCAAGGACATGAAAGCCCCATTTAAAACAATGTTTTTTTTTAATTCCCTTTGGTACACTTGGTTTGCATCAGAATTGTTCAAATTATTTTTACATCAGGCTCAGAATCTATCTGTATGCACAAAACATATAGTAATTCTGGGACAAATCATCTTAGCTTTGGGGAAGAAACCATCCACTGAAATGTGGCTTTTCACCCTCTGAGTAGAAAGCAATGCGTTGTGCACCCCTATGGCACGCAATAGGTTAAAACCTTTGAAAGCATCGCTTCCTCATTTACCTTAAGTTGAGGGGTATTTGTCCATTGTTGTGCGGTTGGTTTGCCCCAGGACTGATCAGCTTGTATTTGTGCATAGAGGTATGTAAAACGAAAAGGACCCAATGTAAACCAACAGGTGATTATTAGGTGTTCCCTGCCCTGCAGTTGTTTTGACCAATAATTGCTCAATTCTTTTTCTGCATGTGGGCCATAGCTCATAATGTGCCATTTGGTTTAGCAACATTTGCATGTGATACAAACACTCATTTAATTTGTATTTGTTCTGGTATCACAAACACACCCGGAAACTATGATCTGAAAACCTCATTTCTTTTGCTACCTGTCAAAACAAAGAGTTTTGGCTGTGTGGCTGTGCCATATAACAACCTATAGTCTGCCCAACAACTAGAGCAACTGCAATAAAATATGTACCTTTTTTTTTCCAAATTGAGGACCATTGTTTGCAAAGATATGTGACATCTGCACCTGTGCCTGTTCATTATATTTTAATGCTGGATATCGGCACTTCAGGACCTACCCCATCAAAACCCACCAGTTACATTAACCAGTCTGTGAACAATCCCCCTTACCTTATAAGAAATGTATAGGCTTTGTTTTCACTTCCTTCACTAAAATATTATATATATATATATATATAACCAAATGCTGTTCACTCGTCTTTACTTTTTTCATCCAAGAACAAAACCCTAGACGATGCTCCCAGTGATTAAAAAGGAAAGAATTTAAAATAAACATAAAAGGTTTGTATGAGTTCCAGGATATTTCTAAAGTTTCTTTCTCTCCATCGCATTCTCCTTGCCTTAAAGGGATAATAATGTTTCACAAAAACAGCAGCTCCAATTAATCTTCGTGGTATTCTGGCCATGGAGAGTGTTATTTCAATACTGTCAGAGTTGTAGTTCAAGAGTAATTGAATGATAAAGTATCCCCTTCCCTCCTCTTTTACCTAGTGTAAGCCACTTCCCCTCTGATGTGGAATCTGAGACCAGACAGTTCGCAGCAAAGGACAATCTTCTTACTGTGAGAACAATGAAAACCCTGCCCTCCTTGACAAGTTTTTCCCTGATGTTAATTGAAGATTGTCCATCTTAGCAAGCTATCTGGGCACCACCTTGCTGCTCTGAGCTGAGCAGTGTTATATCAGTAAAAGGGGCAGGAGGGGAATACTTTATCATTCAATTACTCTTGAACTACAACTCTGACAGTATTAAAAAATCACTTTCCATGGCCCAAATACTATGAAGATTAATCGGATCTGTGTCATGAGGCTTGCCTCCTTCGCGCTCCGGTCCTACCTGCCGGATGGCCCCGCCGGTTATCGCAGCTCAGTCCGAGTTCTGCCTCTCCACCATGGTTCTGTTTGCCTTGCCATTCCTGTTCTGTTCGGTCGGGCTGTTTCCTAGCACCTCCGCACTCCCGGGTTCGGCGCCATCTTGCCAGTGACGTCATCATCAAGTGGATATAACTCCTGTACCGTCCTTGTTCCCAGTGCACTCTCACAGTGTTCTGGCATCACTTTTCTTGTGTAGCAGCTTAGAGCTTGATCTGATCCTCTGTGTACCGAACTCAGCCTGATTCTGACTACTCCTAGCCCTGATCTGATTCTCTGTGTACCGAACCTGGCCTGATCCTGACTACTCCTAGCCTTGACCCGATTCCTGTGTACCGTACCGGCTTGTCCTGACTGCTCTTGGTCTGCTCCTGTTTCAGCCCTTTGCATCCTGATTCCTGTGTACCGTTCAGGTCTGGTCCACTCCTGCTCTGGGTTCCAGCCTTTGGTTCGCTTCTATTCCAGGGACTCCTGCCTCTTCTTCAGGTCAGTGTCTTCCTCCCTGGTTGTTTCTTGCCCAGGTGTCTATTCCTAGGGGAGTTTCAGCTACTAGGTGGCCTCCGCCCCCCAGCGGCGATCTCTATCCAATGCACCCCAGCCTTCACTCCCCCCTGCAGGGGAGCTAGTACTGTTAGAAGGGTCGCCATCCAGGTCTGGGTCCCAGCTTAACTGGGATCAGACATCTGGCTTCGCGGCCAGCAACTTTACTTGGCCAAGGCCACTGCAAGGCTCCCCTTCTAGCAGTCCCCAAACCCGAGCACCGAACTCTAGCGATGCGCCCCAGCACTCTCTCGCCTGCAGGGAGACACCTGCGTTCTATAGTACTCAGCTTAGGGTTCTGACAATCTGCTTTTATTGTGAAACATTACTACTATCTCTTTAACCCCGGAGGCGAGGTTATAAGAATCGCAAAATTAAAAAAGTAGAGAATCCATAAAAAGAAAATTAAAAGTCCAAGGGGGTGGGGAAGAGACAAAGTAAAAGAGAAGACGGAGGTCTGTAATATAACTTGAATGGGACGTGGAGATCCATCTTGAAGTAGCAGGTCTGGAAGTCCAGTAGACATGGTGCAACTCCTTATTTCACTCATTAACACAGAGGCTCATGGAGAACACTGACCCTGTCTCTGCTCAGGTGTTTGTATGAAATTGTATGGCAAGTCTCCAAATAAAACTTGATGCCAAAACTTCATAATGGATCTTTGAAACCCAGAGTGCCAGAGGGGTACACAATAAATTGCAGAGCAATGTGAAACATGCCCTTCTAGCACTGAAAAGGTTAACAAAATACATATAAAACCAATTACTTTAAAAGAACAAGGTGGCACTTAAGAGCCTGCCAAGCTGCAAATTTAGCCTGGTGAAATGATGTGCGGTCTGTCTAATTTAAGTCAATAGGGAAGGTCATAGTAAATGAAGGTCCTCGTTTACAATTATTCAGTAATTCCATGCTTGAGATTGGGGTGACTGACTTGGACACACTGGATATGAGAAACATCTTCACTGCAATCCATGGAAACACAATAGTCAAGGTGTTAAACACTGACTTAGTCATGTACCACAGACTTATTCAAATTTTGTAATACAAACATTTTAAGATTCACATAGAGTTGCCACCCAGTCGGTATTTTACCGGCAGGCCGGTAAAAAATTGGCTTCTGTCCAAAGTTAAGTCTATGGAGGGAATGCCATGGCCGGTATTTTTTTGAAGAAAAGATGGCAACCCTAGGTTCGCATGAACGGTATCAAGTTTTTAAAATGTAAATGGGTTTAAAGACTGAAACAAAACCAAAGGATAAGAAGTAATCTACATATACTGCATTACATACATCAAACTCTGCATATCGGCAAACCACAGCATTTTTTCATAATACTGTCCCCCTTTAAAAAAAATGTTTAAAAGAGTGATTTGCCAAGGCCATCCTTGAAATTCCAAACGGTCTGGTGCAGAAAGTGTTGAGGACTTGAGCTGGTGATCCGCCTCCACTTCTCCTGCTCCTCAGATGGTCAGACTTCACTTCTTCGATTTGATGGACCCCATCAGAAGCGAGACATAGCAACACATGTATGAGGATATACGCATGTGTGCACTCTTCCTGCTCTCTCTGCCCACTCTCTGCCCACTTTATAAGCGAGACAGCTTGGAGTGGCAAATTTCCCCTGTCAAAGTGCTGGCCCCTGTAAAGTTCCACCCTAGGTCTAGTCGGCCTAGGCCAAGATACAGCACTGGTCTGATCTCATCCAGACTAATATAATCACAGTAGACACCAAATTATTTTCCAAAATCTGGTTAGCTTGTCATAGAATTGCTCCATCCATTTATATGGTCCTATGTTTATCTATGTGTGCATGGGCTGTGTATGTTATAACCCTTTGAGTGTCACAGAGATGTTCAACACATTGCGGGGCAATATGTGTTGCACATCCTACTAGTACTCAAATGGTTAAGTAAGGGCTGCTGCTGTTTCTACTCTCCACAGACATGGCAAACACTTCTCTGTTCCTCATATAAAGTTATAGGAAGATCCCAGATTCAGCATCCTCACTGTACTGTTTAATATGTGTATATATAGCACTTGAGCTGTAGATGGCACTGTGCAGTTCAGAGTACTGTTTGTTATATGCATGTGAACTTGTTGGTATATTCATAGGAAGGAAGTTCTGTTTGTTCACTTACTCTTTTGTTTCTCTTACTTTACCTAGTCTCTGCTAGTTGCTGTTTCAAGTAACTGATATGTTCTAAATGTTTGCTGTTTAATCCACACAAGTAAAGTCTAATATTGCATTTTCTCAAACTACCATTGTCTCTTCTTGATGCATAACCAACACAGGGAGGTATCAGAACCAGCTACGAGAGCTTAGAGTATGTGACCAATAGCCACATTAGAATATAAACACTCCCTCAGGAACAAAAAAATAACTTGTTAAATTAAATTTCAATTTGCAAATGAGCCATTGGAGAAGTTGACCCTGCAACATGAACTGCATAATAAACCTGGCAAAGGTTTGGAGAAAGCATGGGGATGTAAGCATATCTGTGTAATAACAGGGATGAGATGGCAAAGACACCTTAGTGAATACCAAAAGGTGGATTTGGGTCCAGATCACCATCATATGGACAAACTGGACCCTAACCTAACATTAATGTATCTTCCCTCACATCTCCAGTACTAGATTAATAAACTGGATGCGGTTCAGAGAAGGACCATTAAAATTGTGCAGGGTTTTCATGATACAGGATACTAAATAGACCCAAATAACTTAATAAATAGGTATGTATATATTTGAAAAAAGAAGGGAAATGGGGTGATATGACTATTAAGGAATTTAACAGTTTCAGAAAAAGTGGAATACTAAAAATGCGGTCATGATCTAAAGTTGGGTGGAAAATAAGTAATGGGTGCAAGTATGACTTTACAGAGAGTGATAGACTCATGAAACAACCCTCCAGTAGGGATAGGATTAGTGTAAAGCAATTAAAAGATTTGTGGGACAGAAAAAAAGAAGTATGTAAGATTGTGTTAATTAGAGACTGTTTGGGCCAGTTGGTTGTTATCTGCGGTCATAATGTTTGTTTCTATATGTAAATGTTTCAATAAATTGTAACGTTTTGGTCAGACATTTCTTTGTGTAACAGTGGTTGTTCAAAGCATTTCTTCCCAATAGGCTGGGCACCCCATCAGCACTGAAAGGGTTAAAGGGATAGTCATACATCATTTTAACAAATCTTCATCTTGTAGCTATTAAAAACTTAAACTAACTGCCCAAAGTCCCATATCGCAGAACTTTTTGGTTTGAGAGATATTCACTGTCAAAGTTCCCCCCTCCCTCCCTTTCCCTGGCATCAGCGCTCTAGCTGATTGCAGGGGAATCCGGTCCCTGGACAAGCAGAGACTCTTCAGTAGAGCCGAGATCGCTTTATTAAAAAGAAATCCTTCACTGGAACCAAGCACACTTTGTAGAACGTTCCAGTGAAGGATTTCTTTTTCAATAATGTGATCTCGGCTCTGCTGAAGAACCTCTGCTGCTCCAGGGACCAGATTCCCCTGAAATCAGCTAGAGCGCTGACGTCAGGGAAAGGAGAGGGAGGGGGAACTTTGACAGTGAATATCTCTCAAACCATAAAGGTTTGAGAGATGGGACTTTGGACATTTCGTTTTTAATAGCTACAAGATGAAGATTTTTTTTTAAATGATGTATTACTATCCCTTTAAAAGTAAGAAATAAATGTTTTTGTGATCCATTCACTGTACACAGTCATTGCCCAGTGGAACATATATTTATCTTCACAAATGTCCACGCAATTATTACATTGTGAAAAGTCATCATAAAATGTTTATAAGAATCAGGTAAGTTAATTGAAAAAAAAATCACTTTTGTGCAATCAGAATGCTTGCCTACTCTTAGAAACATAATTGATCTTACTATTTCATCAGCCTGTCATGATCATGATTGCCAGCTGACTCCAAGAGTAAAGTGGACTGAACAGCAATCACATCCAGTGCCAGATCTGTCATGGGAAGTGAAGGTTACAGAAATTGTAGCCAAGTATCCAATTTCTACATCATGGTGGTTTCACACAGAGCCTGTGCCCTTGTTATGTTTTGCTATTAGTGGATGATTGATTTTTGACAGCACACATTGAAAACCAACCACAATAATCACCTGGACAAATATATAGAAGGAAAAATGTGGTTCATTAATATATATTTAATATCAGATTGTAAGTAGTCTTCTGTTCTCATATTAGAATAGTATAGTTTCATCCATTTTTGCTGGTAACTGCTTTTTACAACCATACAATGCATTAGTGATGCAGACAACACATATAATACTCATATAATTTTTTATCATACCACTTTTAGTACGTTCAGTTATTTTCTCCCCTCTCTATACATTCACAGTGCAATTCACTATTAACATTGGTTTGTTCAAAATGAAGCCACACTAATATTTGACTGACAATCTTGATCCTAGGTGAGTTCAGACATGAATAATATAAAGATGATAGATTGTGTTTGGCCATAGAACCAACAGGATTACCTGTATCTTTGAGAGGGGTAAAACAACCACAGTGAATTCAGGGAATACATTAATAATTCCCAGCATGTCTCATCTGCAAACCGGGGGAACTCTATTAGTATAACTACAGATGGATATTCTAAAGATGTCCTGGAAATTCAATGAATTAATTAAAATAAAAATATAGTAATAACCAACATCGCAGTTACCACTTACAGGATTCAGTCCTTTGCCCATTGATTTTTAATTTGTTTATTAATGATCTAGAAGTGGGAATTGAAAGTAATGTCTCAATCTTTGAGTATGGCACTAAACTGTGTAAGGAAATAAATGCAGAGCTGGATGATTTTTCTCTGCAGAAATATTTAGATAAACTGAGTGAATGGGCAGAAAAGTGGCAGAAGAGGTTTAATGTAGATATATGTAAAGTTATGCATCTGGGCTGTAGAAACAAAGAAACTACATACACACACAATGGGAAACTACATTATATGGGGAATTCTTATAGAGAAAGATTTAGGAGTACTGATAGACAATAGACTTCACAGCAGTGTGCAATGTCACTCAGTTTCTGCAAGAGCAAAAATGGGTGTAGATGCACAGGATGGGAATAGAATTCTACCTCTATATAAACCCTTGGTAATGTCACATTTAGAATATGGAGTAAAAATTTGGCCAGTTTTTAAAAAAAGATATTACTGAATTTGAAAAAGTGCAGAGACATGCAACAAAGCTGATAAAGGGATTGGATAATCTGAGTTACAAAGAGAGACTAGCCAGACTGGGCTTATTTACATTAGAGAAGAGACATCTAATGGGTGATATGATCACCATTTACAAATATAGTCAAGGTCAATACAAAAAACTCTATAAGGAACTATTTACTCAGATAAGCTGAGCAAAAACAAGAGGTCAACCATTTAGACTAGGGGAAAGGTGTTTTTGACTAAAACAAAGGAAGTGATTTTTTTATAGTAAGGGCAGTACATTTATGTAATTATTTGCCTTGGGATGATGTGGCTGCAGATACTGTAACTGCTTTCAGAAAGTAATGGATACCTATCTAGCTCAGAACAATATTGAGAATTATGACAAGCCGCAAAACAGATAGTTTGTTGATCCAGGGAATTATCCGCCTGCCATTTTGAGTCAGGAAGGATTTTTTTACCCACTTGGGGCTTAATTGGAAATGGCTTCAATTTTTTTTCTGCCTTCGTCTAGATCAACAGAGGTGATATGGCATGGGCTGAACTTGATGGATGCATGTCTTTTTTTTAGCCTCATCTACTATGTTACTATGTTAACACTTGCACTGTTCAGTAGTCAATATAATTTAGATCCATTTTGAGCTGTTTATATTAGTTGGCTGATGAACATTCAGCATTTTTAGCCCTTTAGTTGTCATATACATATATGCAATATATAGGTACTGTATATGTAATTTTCATAAGCCAGATTCTGATTAACCCTTTCAGTGCCGGAGGCTCGGGCCATTTCCTGTACCCTGCAGGCCAGACACATTTTCAGCATTTTTGCTATCCTTCTGTTTACGCTTGATTTCCTCTTGGGATTTTTAGTTAAATATGGAAAACTATATATTGTTTTTTTCAGAACGAATTGAGCTTTCTCATGGTACCTTACATGAACAGAATTTTACATCGTGCAAAAATCTATGATGTCATAATGACAAAAAAAAGTGAAAATTTACTAATTTTGCTAAAATCACATACCATGTATCAAATACATTTACCTTGATTGAAAAAGTTTCAATTATTTGAAAAAGCCCTGAGTCCCCCGAGTAAAAAAATACAAAATTTGTATAGTTTTACCTACGTCCATGGCTAGCGTAGAGCCCTAATCACCAGCAGCGCAAAATGACATTTTCAACTTTATAAACTAAAATGCGCATTCTAGGGTTTTTGTGGTAAAACTACCCTAAAACAGTGGAATAACTATATAAAACTATATATTTCTGAAAAGTAGACAACCTGCCGCATCTAATGAGGGGTAACTTACCTTCTTGCCCCAAGCCTGTTGTGCACAAATGCTTCCAGAAGGTGGCACTATAGGAAAAAAATGGCATTTTCTTACATTTCTGCCCCTTCATCTGTATGGAAATCTGTGAAAACCATGGAATTTCCAACTGTATTCATTAGCTAGTGCTCTTAGGAGAAAAATGACACCCCACTTGCATGAGTTGTCCTACCTCAGGGGGCGCTATAAGTGCAAAACGACACCTACTACAACTTCTAATTTTTCTAACATTTTCTCAAACATTACTTGTCTATACAAAAATGGTTATAACAAATACAGAAGTGAAGAAAGGGTACACAAACCATACCATTTTGGAAAGAAGACAACCTACTGCATCTAATGAGGGGTGACTTGCCTTCTTACCCCAAGTCTGGTGTGCACAAATGCCTCCAGAAGGTGGCGCTGATGAAAAAAAAAGGCATTTTCTTACATTTCAGCCCCTTCAAATGTACGGAAATCTGTAAAAACCATGGAATTTCCAGCAGTACCCATTAGCTAGTGCTCTTAGGAGAAAAATGACACCCCACTTGCATGAGTTGTCCTACCTCAGGGGGCGCTATAAGTGTAAAACGACACCTACTACAACTTCTAATTTTTCTAACATTTTCTCAAACATTACTTGTCTATACAAAAATGGTTATAACAAATACAGAAGTGAAGAAAGGGTACACAAACCATACCATTTTGGAAAGAAGACAACCTACCGCATCTAATGAGGGGTGACTTGCCTTCTTACCCCAAGTCTGGTGTGCACAAATGCCTCCAGAAGGTGGCGCTGATGAAAAAAAAAGGCATTTTCTTACATTTCTGCCCCTTCAAATGTACTGAAATCTGTAAAAACCATGGAATTTCCAGCAGTACCCATTAGCTAGTGCTCTTAGGAGAAAAATGACACCCCACTTGCATGAGTTGTCCTACCTCAGGGGGCGCTATAAGTGCAAAACGACACCTACTACAACTTCTAATTTTTCTAACATTTTCTCAAACATTACTTGTCTATACAAAAATGGTTATAACAAATACAGAAGTGAAGAAAGGGTACACAAACCATACCATTTTGGAAAGAAGACAACCTACTGCATCTAATGAGGGGTGACTTGCCTTCTTACCCCAAGTCTGGTGTGCACAAATGCCTCCAGAAGGTGGCGCTGATGAAAAAAAAAGGCATTTTCTTACATTTCTGCCCCTTCAAATGTACGGAAATCTGTAAAAACCATGGAATTTCCAGCAGTACCCATTAGCTAGTGCTCTTAGGAGAAAAATGACACCCCACTTGCATGAGTTGTCCTACCTCAGGGGGCGCTATAAGTGCAAAACGACACCTACTACAACTTCTAATTTTTCTAACATTTTCTCAAACATTACTTGTCTATACAAAAATGGTTATAACAAATACAGAAGTGAAGAAAGGGTACACAAACCATACCATTTTGGAAAGAAGACAACCTACCGCATCTAATGAGGGGTGACTTGCCTTCTTACCCCAAGTCTGGTGTGCACAAATGCCTCCAGAAGGTGGCGCTGATAAAAAAAAAGGCATTTTCTTACATTTCTGCCCCTTCAAATGTACGGAAATCTGTAAAAACCATGGAATTTCCAGCAGTACCCATTAGCTAGTGCTCTTAGGAGAAAAATGACACCCCACTTGCATGAGTTGTCCTACCTCAGGGGGCGCTATAAGTGCAAAACGACACCTACTACAACTTCTAATTTTTCTAACATTTTCTCAAACATTACTTGTCTATACAAAAATGGTTATAACAAATACAGAAGTGAAGAAAGTGTACACAAACCATACCATTTTGGAAAGAAGACAACCTACCGCATCTAATGAGGGGTGACTTGCCTTCTTACCCCAAGTCTGGTGTGCACAAATGCCTCCAGAAGGTGGCGCTGATGAAAAAAAAAGGCATTTTCTTACATTTCTGCCCCTTCAAATGTACGGAAATCTGTAAAAACCATGGAATTTCCAGCAGTACCCATTAGCTAGTGCTCTTAGGAGAAAAATGACACCCCACTTGCATGAGTTGTCCTACCTCAGGGGGCGCTATAAGTGCAAAACGACACCTACTACAACTTCTAATTTTTCTAACATTTTCTCAAACATTACTTGTCTATACAAAAATGGTTATAACAAATACAGAAGTGAAGAAAGGGTACACAAACCATACCATTTTGGAAAGAAGACAACCTACCGCATCTAATGAGGGGTGACTTGCCTTCTTACCCCAAGTCTGGTGTGCACAAATGCCTCCAGAAGGTGGCGCTGATGAAAAAAAAAGGCATTTTCTTACATTTCTGCCCCTTCAAATGTACTGAAATCTGTAAAAACCATGGAATTTCCAGCAGTACCCATTAGCTAGTGCTCTTAGGAGAAAAATGACACCCCACTTGCATGAGTTGTCCTACCTCAGGGGGCGCTATAAGTGCAAAACGACACCTACTACAACTTCTAATTTTTCTAACATTTTCTCAAACATTACTTGTCTATACAAAAATGGTTATAACAAATACAGAAGTGAAGAAAGTGTACACAAACCATACCATTTTGGAAAGAAGACAACCTACCGCATCTAATGAGGGGTGACTTGCCTTCTTACCCCAAGTCTGGTGTGCACAAATGCCTCCAGAAGGTGGCGCTGATGAAAAAAAAAGGCATTTTCTTACATTTCTGCCCCTTCAAATGTACGGAAATCTGTAAAAACCATGGAATTTCCAGCAGTACCCATTAGCTAGTGCTCTTAGGAGAAAAATGACACCCCACTTGCATGAGTTGTCCTACCTCAGGGGGCGCTATAAGTGCAAAACGACACCTACTACAACTTCTAATTTTTCTAACATTTTCTCAAACATTACTTGTCTATACAAAAATGGTTATAACAAATACAGAAGTGAAGAAAGGGTACACAAACCATACCATTTTGGAAAGAAGACAACCTACCGCATCTAATGAGGGGTGACTTGCCTTCTTACCCCAAGTCTGGTGTGCACAAATGCCTCCAGAAGGTGGCGCTGATGAAAAAAAAGGCATTTTCTTACATTTCTGCCCCTTCAAATGTACTGAAATCTGTAAAAACCATGGAATTTCCAGCAGTACCCATTAGCTAGTGCTCTTAGGAGAAAAATGACACCCCACTTGCATGAGTTGTCCTACCTCAGGGGGCGCTATAAGTGCAAAACGACACCTACTACAACTTCTAATTTTTCTAACATTTTCTCAAACATTACTTGTCTATACGAAAATGGTTATAACAACTACAGAAGTGAAGAAAGGGTACACAAACCATACCATTTTGGAAAGAAGACAACCTACCGCATCTAATGAGGGGTGACTTGCCTTCTTACCCCAAGTCTGGTGTGCAAAAATGCCTCCAGAAGGGGGCGCTAATGAAAAAAAATGGCATTTTCTTACATTTTTGCCCCTTCAAATGTACTGAAATCTGTGAAAACCATTGATTTTTCAAATGTATTCTTTAGCTATGGCTCTTAGGAGAAAAGTGACACCTCATTCGTATGAGTTCACATACCTTAGCGGACGCTACAAGTACAAAACTACACCAACCTCTAATTTTTCTAACATTTTCTCAAACATTACTTGTCTATACAAAAATGGTTATAAGAACTAGAGAAGTGAAGAAAGGGTACACAAACGATACCATTTTGGAAAGAAGACAACCTGCCGCATCTAGTGAGGGTTGACTTGCCTTCTTACCCCAAGCCTGGAGTGCACAAATGCCTCCAGAAGGTGGTGCTAATGAAAAAAAAAGGCATTTTCTTACATTTCTGCCCCTTCAAATGTATTGAAATCTGTAAAAACCATGGAATTTCCAACTGTATCCATTAGCTATTGCTCTTAGGAGAAAAATGACACCCCATTGGTATGAACTGACCTACCTTAGGGGGCGCTACAAGTACAAAACTACTACTGCTACAACCTCCTGATTTCTCTAACATTTTCTCAAACATTCTTGCGTGTATGAAAATGGTTATAACAGCTATAGAAGTGAAGAAAATGTAGCGAAACCATACCATTTTGGAAAGAAGATAACCTGCCGCATCTAATGAGGGGTCACTTGCCTTTCTACCCCTAAGTTAGTGTGCACAACTATTTCCAGAATGTGGTGCTACAGAAAAAAAAAACATTTTTTTTTTTTTTTACAAATCAGTCACTTCAAAGATCCGAAAATGGTTCAACACCATGGGATTTCCTAGGAGGACCTCCTGCCAGCCTACGATAAATGGTACCCCACTGCTGTGGGATGACATACCATATTGGGTGCCAGGAGTGTAGCTACCAGTTGAACAAGGATGGGGAAGCAAACAGTGTATGTATGATTCTATGGCTATCAGTGGTCAGTCAGTGTACGTGAGGACCTGTGACTGCCAGTGAAACCAGGTGGGGGGAGGGACGAGGGGTCAGGCAGTGTATGTGGGTATATCTACCACTGGGCAGAGCGCAAGTATGGCAGTGGTGGTGGGGGAAGTAAGGTAGTACATATGGGGGATCTGTGACTACCACTGTGCACTGTAAGTCCCCCACATACACTGTTTGATTTCCAGCCTGAATCCAGTGTGTATTGGCACTTGGGTCTACCAGTAGGCAGTGGAACCAGGCTGGGGGGTTCAAACTGTGGGAATGGGACTGCCAGTAGAATGTGGAACTGGGCTGGTGGGTAGGGTACGGGGGGGATTGAGTCATTTTGTGTGCATGCCACAGGGATGTCCGATGCATTGCAAAGCAATGCAATTGATCCCCTGTCGCACACAGAGGGTTCTTTTTTAAAAAAAAAAAATTCTTCTTTATTCATAGCTTGTTGGGTGGCCTTAGGGCCCCCCAACAAGCTTTGAATGTAAAGCAATAGTAAAAAAAAAAGTCCTGTGTGTGCCGCAGGAGGGGGTCTAAAATGAACCCCCTCCCCTGTGGCACACAGAGGGTTAATTTTTTTTTTGGTCTGTTTTTTATAGACCTCATTGGGGGGCTTCAGGACCCTTCCTTATGTTGCCCAAAGAGGTCTTAGTAAAAAAAAATATGGGCTAAAAGAATTGACCCTGTGAGTGTCACAGGGTTCTCCAGCACATTGCAAAGCAATGTGCTGGGGACCACTGTGGCACTCACAGAGTTAATTTTTTTTTAAATTATTATCAGACCTTGTGGGGGGACATCAGGAATTCTCCTGATGTCCCCCCAACAATCTCTGATTATAAAATACTAAAAAATATTCCTATGTCTGCCACAGGAGGGGGGCTCTGCAATGAACCCCCTCCCCTGTGGCACACAGAGGGTTAAATTTTTTTTTTTTTCTATTTTTTATAGACCTCATTGGGGGGCTTCAGGACCCTTCCTTATGTCCCCCAATGAGGTCTTAGTAAAAAAAAAATATGGGATAAAAGAATTGACCCTGTGAGTGTCACAGGGTTCTCCAGCACATTGCAAAGCAATGTGCTGGGGACCACTGCGGCACTCACAGAGTTAATTTTTTTAAAATTATTATCAGACCTTGTGGGGGGACATCAGGAATTCTCCTGATGTCCCCCCAACAATCTCTGATGATAAAATACTAAAAAATATTCCTATGTCTGCCACAGGAGGGGGGCTCTGCAATGAACCCCCTCCCCTGTGGCACACACAGGGTTAAATTTTTTTTTTTTTTTTTTTGTCTATTTTTTATAGACCTCATTGGGGGGCTTCAGGACCCTTCCTTATGTCCCCCAATGAGGTCTTAGTAAACAAAAAATATGGGATAAAAGAATTGACCCTGTGAGTGTCACAGGGTTCTCCAGCACATTGCAAAGCAATGTGCTGGGGACCACTGCGGCACTCACAGAGTTAATTTTTTTTTAATTATTATCAGACCTTGTGGGGGGACATCAGGAATTCTCCTGATGTCCCCCCAACAATCTCTGATGATAAGATACTAAAAAATATTCCTATGTCTGCCACAGGAGGGGGGCTCTGCAATGAACCCCCTCCCCTGTGGCACACACAGGGTTAATTTTTTTTTTTTTTTTGTCTATTTTTTATAGACCTCATTGGGGGGCTTCAGGACCCTTCCTGAAGCCCCCCAATGAGGTCTCTGTAATAACAATATGGTCTGCAACAATTGACCCTGTGAGTGCCACAGGGATCCCCAGTGCATTGCAAAGCAATGCATTGGGGAACCCTGCAGCACTCACAGGGTTAATTTTTACATTTGTTTTGTGTTTTTTTTTTTTTATTATGGTCAGACCTCGCTGGGGCACATCAGGACCCCTCCTGATGTGCACCCAGTTATTGAGCTCCCAGCCGATTGGGCTGGGAGCTCAATATGGCGACCGAAGGAGAGCAAAAGCTCTCCTTCTCTTCACTCCTACCTCCGGTAGGAGTGATCTCGGTCGGGGAATGCCTTGCAACGTCATCGGTGACTATGTCACCGATGACGTTAGGAGGCTTCCCCCGGTCCCGCCCACTCCTACCCGGAAGTTCGGGTAGGAGAGCAGGGATAGGAGAAGCTCTGCTTCTCCTTAGTAAATATTGATCTCCCAGCGCGATCGGCTGGGAGATCAATACCTGGGGGGACATGAGGAGTAATCCTCATGTCCCCCCACGAGTGCCAGGCATTTTTTTTTTTTAAATGCGGCCACTGCATGCCGGTTATACCGGCCTATGCAGTGACCGCATTTAAGCTGTACAACGTACGAGCTTGGCACAGCAGATACAGCTGTCCTCACTCGTACGTTGTACCCACTTGGCACTCTAGGGTTTAATGTATCTTTAGGCATAAAACATATGCATAAGAGCATTTTTGTGTGTAAATAAAAACTTTCTTCATGGACAGTTCAGCTTTTTGATTATTCTAGTATTTTAACCAACCTAGCAGACACATTATGGAAATACACTCAGTCATTCATAAATACATATAGATTTTCGACGAATGAGCACATGGAAGTAGTAACAGAGAGTAGCCTCTCCTTGCTGGCTAATAAATACTGGTCACTTTTCTAAATTTCTCCAGTTAAATCTCTGAGTTTGGAAATGGGTATGAGATGTATATCATAAGTTGTTCAGGAGAAATATCTTTAAAGATAATTTACTATACCTACGCATATATAAGCAAGAATTCTGGTACTTTCTTATATAAAATATTTCAGATATTTTTAATTAAAGCTACGAGGCTATACTTATGCTTCATCTATGTCAGATATTATCTAGTAGATTCTTTATAATACATTTTGTAAGTTACAAATCTATATTTTCTTTATAACATTTAAATTGCACTAATCAAAACTTTTATACAGTAGGTGTAGTTTTACGTTATCTTCACACCATATGAATATTAACTTGCAAAGAATATAAGGTACTTGGAATCAAAGCATCAGTACGAAACTGATGCTTGCACTGTAGAACTTAGATAGATAGATAGATAGATAGATAGATAGATAGGATATATCTATCTATCTATCTATATATATATCTATATATATATATATAATATATATATATATATATATATATATATATATATACACACTAAGGTAGATTTCAGGTACACTTGTCTGCACCTATGTGCAAAGCACTTGCACTTGAAAATGATGTATCTGCACCCTCACGGCACCTTCTTGGCCTTGAGGCAGTGAAACACAATCATCTTTGGTACATGACCTGCACCAAGTCATAATGCTAATGGAACAGGTGCATGGGGATAAAACAATTTTGCACTTGTTTCCCCGAGACTGGCTCAGGTAGGCACAACAGGGAGGAACAGCTGTTTATGGTATCCTGTCTGACCCTTGTACCCCAGTGCCCCAAACAACCTCTCCCAATTCAAAAGACCCATCTATACCCCTTTGTTGGCAACTGAGGGGGTTAATCATTAGAAAGGGTAGTAACACAGCTAGTTAACACCAATACTCCTTAAACTAAGCAACTCCAGCTACCCCTCAAAGCCTGTCTATGTCTATAACAGCTGGGAGTAAAACTTTTAAGTAGCTTTCAGTCCCTCTCTCACCCAAACACAGACTGACAACATGCAGTAAACTGACACTACTTTTATACTGGTGACTCAGCGAGTTAACATGGCATTAATACATGGAGGAAACGCTTCACATTAGAGGAAATGACATTATTATCATTGATTTCAAAGCAAAGAAAAAAGCAGAAAAAAAGAAAGAAGCAGAAAAACATCCATTTTCATGGTTCTCGCAGAAGTTTCATTTTTCAAATGTTTTGCTTTTGAGGCAAAACCTTATATTCCATCTGTGAGTCCAACATTATGCCTTTCACAATGGGTGACATCACTAATGCATCCCCTCTGCATTATGTCATTCATATGAAAGGGACTATAGAGGGAGACAACTGAATCCATGGGAGATAAGATGCTTTGAAATATATATGAGAAGATGAATGGATTTAGTTTTATTTTAAATAAAAGGTTAATGAGGCTGAATGATAAAGAAACTGTCCTAGGGCAAGCCATATTTACAGAAGGGGCAAACAACTATTCTTACTGATCTAACTAGAGCTTACATCCCCTTGAATGCTATAGAGATCTCCAAGCAATTGCCTCAGAAATGTGGAAATTTTGGGAATTGTTGTTTGTCCCCTAAGATGTAGTTGATATAGTCCAGAATCACTCCAGTTATTTTAGAATGTCTGCCTTAGTTTCTCATATAGTAGTATTTATACTTCTACATTTGTGAAAATGAAAGTGTAGTAGGTTAAAGTTCTCTCCTGCAGTACATATCAAAGGAATGCACAGAATGTACTTATCAGGTCATAAGGTGCTGGCATGTCACTTCCTACATTGCACCAGGTATTTCCCAGGGCACAGAAAATGTTGATTTTCTTTTATTCTACAGAATCAGAAGTATAAATAACATGTTGTGGAATGTGTTATACAATTTTCTTAAATGCTGGATTTCACTGTGTATTTTTATATTTGGATAGGTTTAACTAGGAGCAGACTTAGTAAAACTCCTAGGGCTGCACTGTGAAGCTGCAAAATGGCTCCTCTCAGCTGATTGGAGGTCAGAAAGCCAACCTCCTCTTGGTGACAGCAGGCTGGAATGCAACCCAGAAGTATTTGTCTCTCAGCCACATAACTCTTACCTCCCGTCATTTCAAATGGCCAAAGAGGGACACTTTTGTTTTAGGTGGTTTTGCTAGGGGTGTGGTTAATGGTGAAGCATTACAGCAAATGTTTAGGTTATTTCATGATGTTTTGACACCTCCTTTTGTAACTGTATAAATGATCTAGAACAAAGTAATTTATACAGATTAATTTATAAGCACATGTACTGAAGTTTAAGCAAACATTAATGTATTATTTCTGTGGAACAATGTAACACACTTATATACACACCACACAGTCTGATTTCCTAAAAAGAGGGACACCAGAGTGGGAAAAATGAGGAGAGGGATTTGAGTCTCATAGAGGGACTGTCCCTCCTAAAAAAAGGCACACTTGGTGGCATGTCATACACAGACCTTGTCTGTCAGACATTCAAGCTTGATACGGTTAGTCTATGGTAGACTGCATTGTCTTGCCTTTTAGTCTCTTCATAGGCAGTGAAAGAATGTTGAACTGCATCAAAGTGGTACTAAAGAGAGTGCAAAACAAGGCTGCACAATTTAGTGTGAAAGGGTGGAAGACAGAGCAGCAGAGGAAGAGGATGACTTAATATAAGGAAAAAGCAGGTTGAAAATTATTGTAGCAGGGAAAGAACCCAAGCAAAACAGAAACTGGACTTAAGGGCAATGGCAATCATCTGAAGTAGCAGCAAGTGGTAGCTATGAGAGAGACATTCATAACCAGAGACAGAAAGAGGATAGCCAAGGACAAACTGAATTAGAAGCAGGGGATCTCAGCACAAGGAAGGTCAGACAAGCCAGTTCAGCTAAGGGGATTTCACATCAATTAAAGTCAGAACAGGCAAAGTCAGGATGGAACCGGAATAATATATAGGATAATAACTCAGGTATCTAATAGTCTGGTTACATGCAGAAAAAGGAATGGCACTATGCATTTTCTCAAAGCTGGGATATATTAAGGAGTTCTGGTAGAACCAGAAATTGATCCAGGTAGGTATCAAACACTAGAATCACCTGAATACTGAGTGGAATGTAGCAATCCACTGGCACAGCTCATTTCCTGCACTGAGATGTTGGCTTCCAACTCATACAGCTATAAGTGTGATGTATAGTAGAGCATATGGTTTCTATAGTGCATATTGGTGTACACAGTTTTTAGTGCATATTGGTGCACATATCATTAAGATGTAAGTCCTAAATGCCTCCTCTTTGTTTGGTGGGAATATTTCATTTGCGCCTTTTATTACATAGAGAGAAACAAGACACAGAGGACAAGAACATCCCAAAATTCCCATGCACATTCACACTTCCACCCCCTATGCCTGAGTGTCCACAGAGGGGAATTTTCATTGTAAGCTGCTTAGAATATTAGGATTCGGCAGGCGTAGCACTAAGAAAATGGACCTAGCACCTAGTTTAGTGCTCATTTTAGCATGGAATTGTATTAGTTCTGGAACTGATTTACGCCATGTCAAGACATATAATAAGAAAAGCTGGATCAGTTCTGAGGCAAACCATTTCAATCTCTGGGCATGAATAAAATGTACCAAATTTACCTTGTATTCTAAAGGGGCTTTTAATCCCTTTATTGTGAAAGACGTCTCCAAAGCATTGAAAATCAAAGTATTGGAAACCTCTCTAGTATTCAAGGAGTTAAAGTTCCCATTAATTCAATGATATTTTATTTTGCCTCCTATGATACATTTGCCCCAGAATTGGGGAATTAGAATTAGTATATGAGCTTAAGTATTTTTATTAGACAATTGTATAAATTCTTTTGTAAATGTTCATGTTAAAGTGTTATTAAAATGAAATAGATAATATATCCTATATGATAATTCAATACAAAGTTAGTAACGATGCAGTCATGCCCAGTAGAGACTGCCCGTCACGAGACTGATATAGAGCTGGGCGCTCCGAAGTCAGATCTTCGGAGCGTCCAGCTCTGTAGCAGCCGAAGCGTGGACAGTCTCTACTGGGCTTGACTGCACCGTGACCGCCCGCCACTGTGGCCCATGTACATGGGCTCTTCTACTAGTCCTATATAATAATTCGCTAAAACGTGTGTAACGACACAGTCATGCACAGTAGAGACCGCTGCTCCTGCCTCAGTCATGCGCAGTAGAGACTGTCCACACTGCGGCTGATACAGAGCTGGACGCTCTCTACTGCGCATGACTGCCCCGCGACTGGCTGGCAGTGGCACTGTGGCCCGTGTAATGGGCTCTTCAACTAGTTTATATATAAAAAATATCAACCCCCTATTGCCCCCTTTCCCCTTCCACAGATTCTGGAATCATGTTTGTATAACCGTGACTAAAGAACAGAGAATGTGAGTATGTGACAGTGAGCAGGTAAAGACCAGAAAGATTATTGTAAAGTGACATCATCTATACAAATCCAGACAGCAGGGAAACCTATGTTACTCAGTAGCAGAAGAAACAACAGGTGTAACTTAAAACTGTTCTATTTTTATCACAGTCTGCTTTATGTCTGCCGAACAGCACTCCTGTTTTTAATGACGCCTGGGGCATATCCAGGCCAATACTAGAGGAAGAGAAACTACAACTTACATTCATAAATGTCTGGAATGTCCCAGACAAAACAAGCACTCTGTACGTGCACAGATACAGAATGGCAATACAATTATATGTTTGGGAACTTTAGGAATTTTTATTGGTCCACTATGGTGCAGCTGCTTTCCTCCTAAATTACTCATGGGGGTTTATGCACTAAGGTGTGATAAAGTGGAGATGACTTCTCTGGCGATATCACTTCTCCAGTTCCTATGTTATTCTATGGAGGCAATAACTACAACTTTGGAGATCTTACTGCATAGGCTTTATAGAATAACATAGGAACTGAAGGTTTCATATCACTGAAGTCTTCTCCATGTTATCACCTCTTTATCATGCCTTAGTGCATAATCCACCACCCTCAACAGACCTCTCATTTCCACTTAGCATTCACATTACACTTTTTAGTTATTTTGATAATTAGGAAACAGTCCAAAAAAATTTAACTTTTATTAAAGAATGTTTAATGTTTGACAGACAAAAAAATAATGCTTTGCAATGCATTGCTGGCTGGTGCATTAACACACTTTGCAATACATCAACTTCATAACTGTTGTCAGGACCCAATTTACATCTTAGGTGCCTCTAGACAAGAAACCCTAGGTATGCCTCACTCCACCAATGGCCACACCACTCAGCTCCCAGTTGTATTCACTGTTTCATGGCCCACAATGCTAACTGCTTGCAAACACAAAAAACCCTCTCAAATTAACTGGCACTACAAGGAACTAAGAAAGATAAAAAGTGGACTTCCAGACACCAGCACTATTGAAAGGAAACTGGAATTAGTCAAATAGAAAGATGGACTGTCTGGTCCTAGCACTGGATCGTAGAGAAACAAGGAGTGGCCTATTAACCTGAGCTTATAGAGTCTTCACTATCCCAGACACCACTATTTCATGTATAATAACTGGGCAAACCCAATGAGAAGGCTCATCCTAAGAGTCAGACAATGAAACAAGATTTCCACCAGTTTCAACCAGTGAGAAGAAAAGGCTCAGTTGATTAATTAATTAATTAATTAATACGTGTCAGTAACTTCTTGGGTCCCACACAAGTCACCTTATCTTCCTGTGCCTCAGGCACCAAACACCATAACTGTAAGTTCTATAGGACAGGGGCTCTCTGTGTCTGATAAATTTTGTGCATACAGTGCGGCATACAAATTGGTATGTAAGAATAGCAATATTATATATCTCTATTCTTATATGGTAGGAGTCCTTCATACAGCAGGAAGGTATATTATTCATACAATTGATATATATTGCATAGTATCTGTAGTCTCTGGTACTTAGTGTAAACCATTATCTATCTCTATTTAGTTTTCACCACCACACAATAAACAATAGGCATATTCAATCTGAATGAGATTAGTCATAAAGAGTATGTCCATGATTCTAACTGGCCATAACTACATTTCCAGGGTATTTATATGTCCCTGTTCAGTTATGGATTAAAGTAGAATGCAAAACATGATAAATAGACATAATTCACTCTTGCATGAAGTATAAATGCATGCAAGAGCACAAAATGTCCATACACTTAATAAAGAAATTTCTTTAAGTGACTTGATATTTTATGAATTAATTCTCATTACACTGTATGTCTGTGATCAGTCCTGAGCCTGAGTTTCTCTCTGTTACTTGCAGAATGAACCCAGCAGACCTCTCTTTTACCTCTGTGCTGAAAAAAGGGACAATATGCTCATGTCGTTTTATAGGATACAAGAGCACCAGTTAACAGGTACAGTTAGAGGGGGAGGATATAACTACAATGCATTGTTTCATGACATACAGCTGTCCAACTTATCCACTTGTGAGGCAATGACTAGCAACCATTTGGGATTTGTCTACTCTTGTGATTTATGCAAATCCCTTTCTTTTCTATATCAGCAGACTTGGATTATTGCTCCATCCATTGCTGCCTTGTCATACGTACCTTGACATATGGAAATTTTCTTTTGCCCCCTATGGTGGCACTGTTTTGCTACAGAATTGCTCCTCTTTATATATCTTCTGATTTATTTTAGTGATATGCAAGCAATACAACAATAGTAAAGGTTATTGTTACTTTTAACTGAGAATAGACGTAACAGCCACAAAACATTACAATAAGCAATACATGAATGGCATTCTTCTTGCTAAAAGAAGTTCTTTATCTGCGTGCTCACCCATCTGCAAGGTTTATTTTAAGCACTTGTGTTGTAGCTATGCAGCAGGGTGTGTGGTAACTGCAGTTACACTAATGTGACAAAGGTAAATCAGGCTTTAATGGTTGGAGTTACTGGTATTTAAAGAATGTTAACAATGTATGACAGATTGCTATCCCCTTGCTTTGTACAGATAGTGTAAATATCAGCTGAACTCAGCCTTATTAAAATCCACTTTCATTTTTCCTTAGAAAAAGGTGGCTCACAATTTGACTAACACTTTAACTTTTCTTACTAGATGTCCTTTATACAGCAGTCAGGTATATCTATTTATTAAAAGGCACTACACTTACATTAACTGATGTACCTATGGTATTCTATTCTACTACGTGAATTCCAGGCTCCCAATGTAATTTATAATACATACAGTACAGTATCAAGCTTTATGTAGTAGTAACATAGGAATGATCTCTAAGGAGTTAAATGTAATCTTTTCGATATTAAATTAAATAATTGACATACATATGAAATTATTCCCTGCAATAATTGACCCTGCCTTATACAATACTGTATTATAGACCTGACTTAAGAAGGAAAGCTCCTAATTGGTCATATTTTATTTTTTGGTTTATAAAAGTGTTTTACCAGGAAGAATACATTGAGATTTGTCTCAAGCAAAGAGTTGCATATTTGCAGAAATACAAAAACATTAGATAGATAGATAGATAGATAGATAGATAGATAGGTCCCATAGAATATACATACAGTTTTTGTAGCCAAAGAACTGCACTCACAGGACTTCCAAATGATGTAAATGAGCAAAGTTATTGCGTCTGATACAATAAAATTGCACATTTACATAATTTACATAGTTATATATATATATATATATATATATATATTTATATACTAGTGTAAAAGCCTGTGTACATGGGTCAGCATTCTGTGCATTTGAGCAGTCTCTACTGTGCATGACTGCAAAAGCCCGTGTACATGGGCCAGCATTCTGTGCATTCGGGCAGTCTCTACTGCGCATGACTGCCTCAGCAGTCTCTACTGCGCATGACTGCATCGGACAAACATACATCTGGCCTTTTATATTATAGGATATATCAAAAACACATGCACATTACACATAGACATGCATACTAAAATGTATATACAGTTACATATTGTTTTTAGATATAAAGAAGCAGTTACTTTTAAGGATTTTAGACTGGGAGAAGATAGGATTTTTTGCAGGCCAGGGGCACCATAGATGTCAGTTTGTCATCAAGTGACCTCTTCTGTATGGATTACTGCCTTTCATTGTTTCCTTGGAGATAACGGCCCATATTTGTAAAAACAAACTGGAGTTAATATGGAGTAAACCAAATGAACCATAGAAGACAAATAAATATTTCTGTTAAACTAAACTAGTCTTTTAACCATTGAATGCTAAAGAGGTCACAATGCTTTGTTCAATAGGACTCTGAATCTAGCTCTTTATCATACTGTGATATTCTTGACTATTGTAGTTCCAAGAGTAAGCCTATTGTAACTAAACATGAAATATTAACTGATTATAATGCATTCTAGTATTAAGTGCATCAATTTTTACCATTTTATACATTAAGCATCTTCTACTTTTATAGTTCATATGTTCATTTCTGGAAGTAGTTAATCATTTACAAGACCTCTGTCCTGTCCTAACCAGGCCTAAGACATCTCTGTGGGAAAGAATTTTAGACCTTTGACCTTTGGTCTCAAGGACGTAACTATCAATGGATCAAGGGATGCAAATGAGATAGGGCACATCAGCTTAGGTGGTCTGTTAAATTTAGCCAGTCTCTGTTTGGCTTCAAAGTTGATATCAAATTTAAAGGGAAATAACCACTTCTTAATAGTTAACCCCTGATTATCTTAATCTGAGCATAAATTCTAAACGTTCACTAGGAGTTCTGAGTGACTTTATTCCCCCAAAATGTATCTTTTTTAATACTGCATGTCATGTCCATGGAAGCAGACAAAATCCTTTTCTGTAGGAGAAACACTGAAACATAGAATTTGACGGCAGATAAGAAACATTTGGCACATCTAGTCTGCCCATTTTCCTACTTAAAAACCTCAAACCTTATTTGGTCTTGTCTTATGTTCAGAAAAGCCTTATGCCTATCCTATGCATGCTTAAATAATCTCACTGTATTAACTTCTACCACTTGTGCTGATAGGTTATTCCACTTATCTACTACCCTCTCAGTGAACTAAAATGTTCTCAACCTGTGTCCTTCTAGTTTTAGACTATGGCCTCTTGTTTTAACATTTTTACCCCTTTGAAATGTACTTCTGTCCTGCATTTTATTGAATCCCTTCATGTATTTGTGAATAAATTATGCACATTTTTCTTGAGAGCTAAATAAGTTCTAGAACTTTAATCAACACATTAAGTGGACTCTTACTGATGGTCTGTTAGGTAATGCTTCTACTTCCCTCTTAATGCTGATGCTAAAACCTTTAGTATGTTGCTGATTTTCACATCCAAATTGCTACATACCTTTGCTACTTTAATTGTAGTAGATAACATTATAGTGCCAAAAAAACTATATTCAGCTTTTGGGTTTTCATAAATCCTTATCCTGCACATTATTTTGCCATTTATAATAAACTTTATGAATCTTTGCTGATTTCACTAATTTAGCTAGAATATTGATCATTCTGTTTACTGCAGACATCAAAACTAAGGGTGTTTTATGCTCACATACATAGGTAATATGGCCACTCATGAAATTTCTGTTAACCCTTTGAGTGCCAGAGGGGTACGGAATGCATTGCTCTGCAATGCATTCCGTAACCCTCTGGCACTCAAAGGGTTAATGCCATGGATGCAAGTGATGTCTCCATCTCATTGCACTCTAATGCACTAGAGAGGTCTCTAGCATCAAAGGGGTTAAATAAAAAAAATTACATACTCTCAAAGATAACACTAGTCATTAGCATCTTTTATTTGGTGCATGTTCGTTTTAATGCCAACATATTATTTGTTTGTGACTTTAGAATCTTTGATCCTTTCTCAGTCTGGCCTTTGAAGAAAAATATTTGTATGACCCTGGTTTACTGTCATAGCTTCCTATTTTCTTTCTTTTTTTTTGTCATTATTGGAGAAAACAACACTTATACTGTGTGCAATCAAATAAAAGCATACACAAGAACATGTATATAAAATTAAAATAATGCAAATACCAATGCTTTAATGTCTTTGATGAAAGTAACGTACAGTCGTGTGAAAAAAAAAGTCCACCCTCTTTAAATTCTATGGTTTTACATATCAGGACATAATAACAATCATCTGTTCCTTAGGTCTAACAATTAGGTAAATACAACATCAGATGAACAACAACACATGACATATTACACCATGTAACAAAAATAAGGCCAAAATGGA
Organism: Rhinophrynus dorsalis; assembly: GCA_037306005.1. Lineage (NCBI taxonomy): Eukaryota > Metazoa > Chordata > Amphibia > Anura > Rhinophrynidae > Rhinophrynus > Rhinophrynus dorsalis. Next base: position 327,241,654 of record CM074721.1, on the reverse strand, counting down.
GAAGCCATGTGTGAAAAGCTAAGTACACCCTTACTGTGTACATAGGAATTAAGATGCTAAGTAGCAGACAGATGCTGCTAATCAAATGCCCTTGATTAATTGATCATCAGCAAGCGTGACCACCTCTATAAAAGCCAAAGTTTTAGCAGTTTGCTGGTCTGGAGCATTCAGGTGTGTGTTAACACAGTGCCAAGGAGGAAAGACATCAGCAATGATCTTAGAGAAGCAATTGTTGCTGCCCATCAATCTGGGAAGGGTTATAAGGTCATTTCCAAACAATTTAAAGTCCATCATTCTACAATGAGAAAGATTATTCAAAAGTGAAAAACATTCTTCCCAGGAGTGGAATGCTCAGAGAAATTGCAAAAACACCCAAGCGTTACATCTCAGACTCTACAGGCCTCAGTTAGTATGTTAAATGTTAAAGTTCATGACAGTACAATTAGAAAAAGACTGAACAAGTATGGATTGTTTGGAAGGGTTGCCAGGAGAAAGCATCTTCTCTCTAAAAAGCACATGGCAGCATGGCTTACATTTGCCAAGTTGCATCGAAACAAACCACAAGACTTCTGGAACAATGTCCTTTGGACAGACGAGACCAAAGTGGAGATGTTTGGACATAGTGCAAAGTGTCACGTCTGGTGAAAACCAAACACAGCATATCATCACAAACACCTCATACCAACTGTCAAGAATGGTGGTAGAGGGATGATGATTTGGGCTTGTTTTGCAGCCACAGGACCTGGGAACCTTGCAGTCATTGAGTCGACCATGAACTTCTCTGTATACCAACATATTCAAGAGTCAAATATGAGGCCATCTGTCCAACAGCTAAATCTTGGCCACAACTGGTTCATGCAACAGGACAACGATCCAAAGCACACCAGCAATTCTACAACAGAATGGCTGAAAAAGAAAAGAATCAAGGTGTTGCAATGGCACAATCAAAGTCCAGACTTCAACCCGATTGAAATGCTGTGGCGGGACCTTAAGAGACATGTGCATAAACAAATGCCCACAAACCTCAATGAATTGAAGCAAAGTTGCAAAGAAGATTGGGCTAAAATTCCTCCATAACGATGTGAGAGACTGATAAAGTCATACAAAAAACTATTACTTCAAGTTATTTCTGCTAAAGGTGGTTCTACAATCTGTTGAATCCTAAGGTGTGTTTTTCACACATGGCTTTTCCATTTTGACTTTATATTTGTTAAATAAATCATGACACTGTGTAATATGTCATGTGTTGTTGTTCATCTGAGGTTATATTTACCTAATTTTTAGACCTGCTAAGGAACAGATGATTGTTATTATGTCCTGATATGTAAAACCATGGAATTTAAAGAAAGTGTACTTTCTTTTTCACATAACTGTATTTCATCAAAGCCATTAAAGCATTAAACATTATCTCAAGACATTTTGTACCAGTTTTTAGAGAGATTCAGGGATCGATCCAAATGTTTGAGATAAAGAAGCAGTAGGGCAAAATGAATACCGACCGATAAAAAAAAATGTCTTGGTCGGTATCCAAATGTCCTACTGGCTAAAAGAACAATGGACTTTAGCCTACAAAAATGGTCTTGTGGCCAAACGTCCGTTTTGTGCATTAAGTTCCCAAAACGCTTCTAAATGATGACAGTATTGATGGTGCCAAGCACCGATCGTTAACTAATCTGTGTGACACTTACCTGTCATCCACTGTCCTTCTCTTCAGTCTTCTCTTCTTTCTTCTCTTCTTTCTACTGGTATCTGTAAATGAAAACATAGTATTAATACAATGCAGAATACAATAGAGTTAAACAATGTATTAGTGACCCTGTGTATAAAGAAATATGCCAACCATTATTATGTGAAGCCAGTATATTAAAGTTGCAAAATCATATGTCCCAAACAATGATGAAGATATACTTAGCTTAGCACAGTCTCTCGAATCTGATTGACTGGGATGTGCCTAAGAACATCTCAGCCAATAGCTGTGAGGGAATTGGATCAGAAGCTGCCTATATATAGAGGCAGTCTCTGATTAAATTCTCTCATTGCGGGCATTGGCCAGTGAGGCAGCAGAATGGGGGATGTCTGTGGCACACAGTGATGTCTCCACCACCGCCGACTCTGTGGCCACACACAGCAGCGAAGGCATTATAAGTTCCTGCAAGCTAAGTATATTTTCATTATTGTTTGGGACATATGATTTTGCAACTTTAATATACTGGCTTCACATTTTAATGGTGGCATATTTCTTTATACACGGGGGTACTAATAAATTGTTTTGCAATGCTTTGCAATGCGTTGAATACTCCTCTGGCACTCAAGGGGTTAAACGATGTATTGTATTCTGCATTGTATTAATAATTTGTTTTCTCTTACAGACACCAGAAGAAAGAAGACAGAAGACAAGGATAGAAAAGAAGGATAGAAGAGGACCAGGAAGCTGTTACTTTTAATGGGATGTTTTTTTTTTTTTTTAACTTAGTCGGGTTTACCCTATGAATGCTGGTGGGGTAATTATACGCCCCTGGCACTCACAGGGTTAATTCTTCTAACTTTTGCCACATTTTTCATTCTTTGGCTGTGTTGATATGGGGCTTAGGGCCCCATATCAATACATCCACTGAGGACTTGTTTTTTTCATTCAAGTTTCTGCATCAGCCTTTTAAAGAGCCGATAAGGGACTCAAGTCAGAAAAAAACTGGGTCTTAACTTTCCTGCGATAACTTGAGTCCTTTATCGGGTTTTCATGGCTAATACAGACATTTGAATTGATATTTGCATTGTTTTCATAATTTTCTATGGATGAAAACACCTCTTAACGTTATAATACAACGGCTGTTTTTTTGCCAGTATTTTTTCATAGCACGGGCATTTGAATAGCTTACTGTGCTGGAAAAAATGCCGCTGGCAGAAAAAACAGCCATCTCCAACATTTGGATCAAGTCCTCAGTGACTAGAATATCAGGCTAGAAAGCACCTTACTACATTTTGTACACATGACAAAGCTATTATTAATGTAAAATTAATATTAATTATAAACTGGATAAGTAACAATTAGGTTCATATGTCACAAATCTTCTGTACTTGATGTTCTGTATTGAATAATCTGTCTGATGTTTGGTCATGTGCAGATTAAGGATTAAATGTTTATTTAAGGTTGTTCAGTACGTCTGTCATATCACATGATCTTCTGTCAAACTAAAATAAATATGATCTGTCCAAAATAAAGTATCTTCTCTATTTAAACAGTTTTTTAATTTGTAAATATTTTCCATCGTTTGACTTTTTATACTTTGCTTTAATTTCAAAACATTTTCAAGGGCACTTATAAAGTGATGCTAAGGTGACTTTATCACAATTTATGTTGAAATTATTACTAGCTTCACTGATTGATGCATGTATTAATGATTAGCAACAATTCCAGAGCAAATGTCATCTGCTTTTCCAAGTTTTATTTTAAGATAAACTGTGGGGTCATTAGAGTACATACATTTGTTTTCACCCTTCTTTCTTCAACCATGCAAGTTCAACCAGTACTCCAGAAGATAGCTTTGACCCTTCCTGTCTCTTATTATTGTGCTGTCTTCCTTTTACCCCAAGAACAAACCTGTTAGAATGGCCAATTAACCAAGTATATGTCATCCCACAATCTTTCAGACTCTCTGCTTTTGCAAAAATGTCCTCCTTTTCGCCTATTTTAATACATTTTTCGCCTATATTTCCTATAGGTACTACATTTCCCAATGTAATATTACTTCTTCTGAGGGCTGAAGTTTAGAAATAAGTGGCTGAAAGTCAAAATTGTGAGTCCTACAGCAACATACGGCTTGAAAGCTATGTTAGCATGTAGAATGCATTTGTCCATTGCCCACAACACTAACTTCCTGCTTAAGTGACACTGGCACATATTCATGATGATATCAAGTAATAAAAAATATAAAATACAACCTACAATGTGGCAGATGTGTGTGATAGTGGTGGTGGTGGAGAACTGGCATGGTGTGATTTGTGTATGTATATTGTTTTTACCATTGTCATACGCTATCCTCCTTCTTAGATTATTGACACACATTACTTATCGGTCATAGCAGTGGTCCCAAGTGGGGTAGACGGTGGCAACCCTTCTTCACATCCCTCCTCCACCTCCTCATTTGTGCTGCTATTAACATATTTGTCCTGGCTTTGTCTGTCATACTCTCTGCAGCAGGAGCCAGAGGTGTTATTTGGACTGAACTAACTGTTGGCACTGGCAGTAGCATACTCTCTGACACATATATAACATCACTACTTCTTTTTTATGCCCTAGAGCCCTGGGAACTTTTGAAAGTGCTTCTGCTGCTGTTAGTTGTGCCACCTTTGGCCTGCTGATAGTGTGTCTCCCAGTTGTGCTTCAGGTGGGAGCTCATAGAGGAGGTGCCTAGGTGTGAGCCTGCTTTCCCCCTGCTCACATGCTTTTTGCACAGACAACAGATAGCAACAAGCTTAGCTTGAGGATCCTGTGTGAAGTATCTCCATACTGTGGACTTCATGGAATGAGCAATTCCTGAGGTAGTGCTGCTGCTACTGGGCCTAGATGTTGATGTAATTCTACTGCCACTACTACTAGGTGTCACTTACAGGAGCAGCAGCAGAGGCACCTGTCATATCTAACATTGTGGATGTTAATAACCTGTGTTGCTGCTGCTGGGTACTCAAAACAGGTGTGTGTGGCTGAGTGGGACTTGGACTTTGAAGAGGTGATGATGCCGATGATGACTGATAGGGTGACTGTGTGCTTTTTGACATCTGTGCTTGTCCAGGGTCAGACTTTCCAATGGCTTTCTCAAACAGTTTATAGACAGACACAGTGCTCCTTAAAAGTGGTGGAAGATTCAGCCTTTGACTTTCTGCTAACCTTATAGCCCTGTCATCAATCTCAGTCTCAACTTCATCTGTATCTGAACAAGAGAAGGATGCTGGAGGGATATATTCTAGATCTGCATCATCGTCAGTCATCATTAGGTTATCCTCAGCAGCATCAGCATCACCTGACAGTTTTTGCCCACTACTACCCTTATATTCCTCTAAGCTTTGGAGGTCTCAAACAATTTCTTTTTACTTTTACTGTAACAAAGTTCCCTACTATGGGTGTTTTGGTGCTTCTTTGTCTCACTATCTGAGGCATCAGTTGGTCCAGCTGCTACACCTTCCTCTATTATGCTATTGCCAGCATCATCAACACTTGAATGCGACTTGTTGCCATCTTCAGTGTTCTTCTTATATGGTTCTTTATTTCTACTGGCACTGGTGGTGCTGGAACTAGTTTTGCTTGGACCTTGACAAACTGCATCCTCCCTTGGAGTAGAGTGATCATCATCATTGATTGCACACACTGCAGCAATCATTGCTGCAGTCAGTTTTTGAACTACTTCTTTACTCTCACGTCCCTGCACAGCTACATCTCTCCCCCTTCCCCTTGTGCGTTTGCTGGACATTACGCAACTACACTGTGTTTTTGTACTGTAAGGTACACTACACAACTGATGGAGCTGTATGATGCCTTGCCTAAGCCCAGTCAGCTGTCTGTCACTGTCACCTAATATATTTAGTTCTTTATTCTTTTTTATTTATTTATTTTAAGTTGTTCACCCTGTTGTCTAATCAGTCTGTCCCAAAAAAATTATAACTGAAAAACAAAATCAACAACGTTTTTCCCTAGCCTTCCCCACCCAGCACAGAGACAATAACAGCAAGATCAGCAAGCAAATAGGTCCCTAGCTGCCTGTGTCTTGCCAATCAGTCACATGGAATTTTGGAGTATTTGGGGTCAATCTCCTTCCTCCCTTCTTCTCCTCAGAGTGCCCCACTGACTCTCCTAACAGAACAAATGTCTTGCCTAAAAGATTCCCTAAAGTAAACTTCAAATCCCCTCTCTATCTTCTCTAGCTCAAAAAAGTACTGCTCTCTACTCTCACAAACACAAAATGGCTGCTGTGAGAGCCTGACAGCCTTTTATATGGCTGTAAAAAACTTTCCTGTGGTGGAGAAATATTTTTCTTCCCATTGATTTCAATGAGCGAAAAAAGCGGGAAATAGTGGAAAAACTGCACTTTTTGCTGAAAATTATTCACCAAGCAGAAAGTGCCATTATTTGCCAATTTCAGTTTGAGGAGAAAATTTTTGACCATCCCTAGACATAGGTGTTATTGTTAGAGAAGAAAAATGTGTCCAAATATCTGAGAGATCTACAACAGTACTATTATGTGGCACTCAGCCCCCTAGTCATTGCACCTCTCACCTGCTGCTTGTGTGTCTCCCAATCAGACCAGTGCTTGTATTTCAGATGGAATCTCAATGACGGTGTCCTAGATGGGATCCAGTTTTCCCCCTGCTAATGTTTTTACACAGCATACACATAGCAACATGATTAGGACTGTGACTGAAATATCACTTTACTGAAAATCTTAAGGACTACTACTACTACTACTACTACTACTACTACTACTATGCTAGATGTGGCAATAGTGCTTGAAGAAGGAATTGATGGCTCTGCACTTTGAATGCCATCACTAGCATTTATCATAGTTATGGTTGTGGATGTTGACCTATGTTGCGTCATAGTAGTCAATAATAATGAAAGTGGCTGAGCAGTGACTGGACTTGGAAGAGGTGGCCCTGATGATGATGACCAAGATAAAGTTCTATTTTTAGATATATTTACTAGTCCAGACTTTCCAGATACTCTCTCAAGCAGTTTATAAACAGGCATAATGCTCCTGTTCAGTGATGGTAGACTGAGCAGCTCCCTTTCAGCTACTTTTTTGGTCCAAATCATTATCATTCTCTCTCTCTATCTATAACTGAGTAATAAGGGGAGAAAATGGGAAGGCCATATTTTAAATCATCATAATCATAAATAATTGGGTCATCAGCATCATCGGCTTCCTCACCATACCCACTAGTGTCAAATTTTTGTAGATCTTTTAAAGTCTGAATTGCTTTATTTTCACTATTCCCTTTTGGAGGATTTATAGAAGATTGACTACTAGTTTGTCACTCGGTGTTACTGTCACTGCTTCCTACACTATGGCAACAATACTAGAATGTGCCTCCTCATTGTCTTTAGGTTTAGGCCTCTTGAGGTGGGGGATCATCATCATCCCTTACTGCACAAGCTACAGCAATCATGGCCCCAATCAGTTTCTGTATTATGGTTCAGTACCACCAACAAGTCCATACACTGCTCTTACTACTTTCCTCTGATTCTGGTCATCAGCACATTTAGTAGACATAATGATACTAGTGATTATTTTTATTTTAAAGTATCCCACACAGCTGTTTTGTTTGAAGTGATGTTTTGTCATTGGGAAAATAATGTATGATCTATGTCTCTATCAGTCAGTGTTACTCTAAGTTGCAATTCAGGTGGATAATCCCTGCTTGTCTCTATCAGTTAAAATATGTTTGTTTGTTTTTTCTTTTATTAATTTTCCTGTCTGTCAGTTTCTGTCTACAATTGACATCCCCACTCCCTGCAGTAGCAAGCAATCCAAGCTATCCTTCTTTGCATGTCTGCTTCTACACTATTAGCTACCTAGTGTCAAAATTATTTTTCTTTCCTGAGGACATAAATGTTGGTATTTACAGCACAAGATCGACCTATGTTAGCATCAGAATCACCACCAGCTTGCAATAAAAGAATAAAGTACACAGCAGCTAATGCTGCATCTATCATATATCATTATAAGCTTTTCTCTCTTGCTCTTGAGAAACAGAAACATAGAATTTGATGACAGCTAAGAACCATTCGGCCCATCTAGTATCCCCATTTTTCCTACTGTAAAAACCTAAAAGCTTATTTGGTCCTTGGTTTTGTCTTATGTTCAGGACAGCCTTATGCCTATCCCATGCATGCTTAAATTCCCTCACTGTATTATCTTCTACCACTTCTGATGGTTGGCTATCAATGAAGTAAAACTTTCTTACATTACATCTACACCTCTGGCCCTATAGTTTTAGACAATGGCCTCTTGTCCAAACATTTTTACTCTTTTGAAATACACTTTCCTCCTGCACTTTGTTGAATCCCTTTGTGTATTTGAATGTTTCTATCATACCCTCTCTTTCTCTTCTCTCCTGCAAGCTATACATGTTCAGATCCTTTAGTCTATCAGAACATGTATAGCTTGGAGGAAAGAAGAGAAGAGGATATTGTAGTGACACAGTATATCAAGTTCTAACACTTGTCTGTTTTTCTTGTCTTGAATGTATGATGTATTGTTTGTTGGTATAGTACCTGTCACTCATTCTCAGTAGTGTTTCAGTCAGGCTCAGCCTTCTCAGGTAGGATAGATCACCTGCCTGGCTGTTACATAACAGTAAAAATATTCTTTTTAATTTTTCCTTCACACCGACACCAAGAAAACAACAGTGGCTACCACCAATACTCATATGAAGCAACTCCAGCTCATTCTCTTTGCCTGCCTGTCTGCATTAGCTAGCATCCAAAACTCAGCTGCTTTCTCTTTCTCCCAAGCACATCCTTTTTATACTAGTATAACGGGAATACTTTGGGAAAATGTCTCCATGTGGAGTAAATACATTATTAACATTGATTTCAATGCAATGAAAAAGGAGAACAAAATCAGGTAATTGCCACTCTGTGCAAGAATTTTCCTGCATGTTTCTCTTTAGAGGCAAAACTTTTCCTGTCTTTTGTTTGTGCTGTTTTGTATTGAGAGATAAGAGCTAATTCACTGATTGTGATTTGTAAAAGCTGCTCTTGTATTCAGAAAAACTGTTATCTTATCACAACCCCTAGACAGTTAATCCTGAACAATGACTGTGAATCCTGGAATCCTGGAAAAGGCAGGAATGTCTGCTCCCCCAGAGCATATGTAAAATTAGATTTAATTCCTCAGAAAAAAAATGAGTATTACAGATGCTAGCATGACCCCCAGTTCACTTCTAGGTGTTAGTGTTCCTGTTTTTGGGGAGAACACATTGAGAATTATATTTTTGTCTGTAGCACAGGTTTCCCAAGAATGCCCTGCTATACTGATGTTACATGCCAGCAGTGTTGCTGTAATCTTTCTGACATGATCATTAGCATAAGAGCTAATCTCCATATACAGTGCTATGGTCCATCTATGTCAAATGTTCTGCTTGCAACAGTTTACTCACATGAAGAAATTGATGTACTTGGTGTGAAGAGCAGCAGCAGCTGTCTAGACTACTAATTTAAAAATCAGCTTTGTTCAGTGACCTAGTTAATACAATGAAGGTAGTTCATTATGGGTCATTTTCTGTCTCCTTGTGTTGTTGGATCATATTGCTAATAAAGAATTAATTGTATTATGAGTACATTCAAGCCTCGCTCCTGTTTTAGCATTTAGTCGTATATTTTCACTAGTTTTTTGTTTGTATTACTATCTATTCCTATTTCAGTACAAAGTCTCAAAATGTTAAACTTCTTTCCCTGGGTAAATCTCTGATGTATGTATGAATGGACTACAGGTGCAGTACAGAAACCAAGGCAAAAGTAAATAAACATGGGCACTAAATGAATGAAAAGAAAAGTAAGAAGTGCGGAATGTACGGAGAATAAGCATCAATGTAATTAAAAACCATCATGAAAATAATGTTTCTACCTTTATATAATGTGTGTAGAGTAATATAATGTTAAGAAATGCAAATTTATTTTATTTAATTGTGTAATATGTGTTTGCTAATTAGGTGGCACTAAATTTAGATAGATATTCTACTTTTCTGCCACCCCCCGCATTCTTAAAGGGGCAATGCTATCAAAATGAAGAAAAACACTGGGAATTAATCTCAGACAATCTAAAGTGCTCCCATCAGCACCATTCTCTGCAATTATCTGGGCCTGGTAAAATGCAACTGGTGTAGTCTTCCTCCATAAGCAGCATAAGCTTAGAAGATTGGTTGGTGTTTCAGTAGCTGATGTCACAACAGAAGGACCTTTTTTGCAGAAAGTAGCAACAAAATATTCCTACTAAACTATTTTATTAATTTTAAGTGAATAAAAGGTGAAAGCAAAAAAACAAAACAAAAAACAAAATCAGTTTAGTTTTTTCTTTTAACGTGCTATAGTCCTAATTTAATTTTTTTTTGGGGGAATGCTGTTCTATGATATGGTAATGGTCTACTATGCTCTACTGTAGGGATGAACTTCTCCTTTCCAATAAATTCCTGACCTCCTCCATTGTTCTCCTATAGCTGTAACAGCAAGTAAGATACATTACATAGGGATATTTTGGAAAAATATGGTAGAATAAGAATAAATGAATGTAAATAGCAGCATACACATCACTTAAGGCAATCTATATGCATTTCAGGCATTCATTTTATCTATACCTTGATTAACACCATGTATTTAACAAGGCATAAAGTAAATGTTATAACTGTATACCATTTTCCTGCACATGTTATGATGCATCTATGTGATGTGCTGGTATTAAAATCTTAGAACTGGAGGAAGGTTTCCATCCACATTAACAAAAGCAATCATACTCTGTAGTGCACACCCTGAAGAGCAGCCAATGGTATTGGAGCTGTGCTAGTGGATTAGTACAATCACCCAGCTATGACTATTGTCCTTAAAGGGATAGTAATGTTTCACAAAAACAGCAGCTCCAATTAATCTTCAATGTATTTGAGCCATAGAGAGTGTTACTTCAATACTGTTAGAGTTGTAGTTCAAGAGTAATTGAATGATACAGTATCCCCCTCCCGCCCCTTTTACCTAGTGTAACACTGCTACCCTCAGATGTGGAATCTGGTTGCTTGACCAGACAGATAACAGCAAGAGACAATCTTCTTACTGTGAGAAAAATTCAAACCCTGCCCACTTGAGAGGTTTTTCAGGTTTTTCCCTTATCTTAATTGAAGATTGTCCCTCTCTGCAATCTACCTGGGCACCTCCCTGCTGCTCTGAGCTGAGCAGTGTTATATCAGTAAAAGGGGTGGGAGGGGGATACTTTATCATTCAATTACTCTTGAACTACAACTCTGACAGAATTAAAATAACACTTTCCAAGACCGAAATACTAAGATGATTAATTAGAGCTGCTTTTATTATGAAACATTACTATCCCTTTAACTCAAGATATCGGAAAATATGTAGACCACACTCTAGAACACAACAAAGCCTACAAATAACCATAGCTGGGAACTCTCCGGTTTTGTACCAGAGATTCCAGTTTTGACTCTGCATAACCAGGTGTCCGGGGCAGAACTGATTCTCTGGATGTGGGGTGTTTATGATGAAACTCTGCCCACTTGTGTTCCTTCCCACCCTGTTCCTCCAAGTCCCCGCCCTCCTTTCCTCCTTCCTCAGTCTTTTCTGCCTATTTTTTTGTTTATTTTACAAGTCCCTCCCCCACTCATGATTAAGCTCTACCCCTTTTATGGCCCTCAGTGGCACCACAGGACTCCCTTCCAGGTACCCCAGACCAAAAAGTTCCCAGGTATGCAAATAACGCTAAAAGAAAACTGTACCTTTATTTTTTTAATCTGATTATTAAAGATTTTGTTTGCCTCAACATACAAAACAACAGGAGTCAGAGAAATAAAAAAGTGTGAGGGAAGAGAGAAAAGAACAGACCCATGATATCATTAGCATACCTATAAGTAATATCTGTATATAGTAACATAGTAACATAGTAGATAAGGCTGAAAAAAGACATGCGCCCATCAAGTCCAGCCCATGCCAATAACACCCCTGTTGATCCAGAGGAAGGCAACAAAAAAGCCCTCTGGAGCAATTTCCAGTGTAGGTGTGTGTGTGTGTGTGTGTGTGTGTGTGTGTGTGTGTGTCAAATAGATCCCCAGCTCAATATCCTATTTGCTTTGAAGCCATCTGTCATAACTGTCAATATTGTTCTGTGCTAGATAGGCATCCATTGCTTTTTTGAATGCCGTTACATTATCTGCAAGCACAACATGCCGAAGCAAAGAATTCCATAGCCTTACCGCCCTTACTGTAAAGAATCCCTGCCTGTGTTTTAGTCAAAAGCGCCTTTCCTCAAGTCTTAATGGATGACCTCTTGTTCTTAGCTCAGCTCTTTGCATAAATAATTCATTGGATAGTTCTTTGTATTGACCTTGAATGTATTTTTAAATAGTAATCATATCACCCCTTAGACGTCTCTTTTCTAATGTAAACAAAACCAGTTTGGCTAGTCTCTCTTTGTAACTCAGATCCTCCAATCCCTTTATCATGTAAAATAGAGAAGACAGGTCCTAGCAAATGTAACTGCAGGAACAAGGCAGCTAATTACTAAAGGAGCACCTCCCACTAATGTTTTAAGAGGGATCCCAAGAATAACATATGTACAATAGGCTGAGTGTTCAATAGTCCTGTAACCTGTGTATAGGTTCTCTAACCAACACAGTCAGATTTTGTAAAATGTGCACATTCATGAAATGTGTTTAAGTTATCATCATATTGCTTTTTTATATTTTTTTATTTAATAAAGAGTTTTCTACCATTCGTGGACCCTGGACTTTTATCTATCTTGGGCGTTCTCACACTGACAGCCACCATGTATAGGTTATAATTATTTTACATGTTCTCATACTGGCTTTATCTCTATAAGTCAGCCACTACAAAATATGAGTACATTTAAGACCGATTTTAATTACCATATTATTTTGAAAGTTTGATAGTACTATTTGCACTCTTCTGTTTTTTTTTTTTTTTTTCTTGTTTGTAAGATCTCTATAGGAATTTCATTCCAGTCTCTCTCACTGCTCAGCTCTCTCCTCTACAAACCTGGTATTGGGGGCACTATCTGAAAACTAGGATTGTGGACCCAGCTCCATCAGTTCACTTGTAAGTTGCTCTTTGTCTCGTAGAAATCAATGGATGACTCATTGACCTTCATACTCACTTAAAATATCTTGTATTTAAGTGTCTGCCATAAATAAATAGGAGAGAAGCAGACTGTGTAAATTAACACTGAGGTAATAAGGTTGATATATTAAAAATAATTCTGAGGCAAACAAAGTACATTATGAGAGAAAATAAAAATACCCATTGATTTAAATAGGAGGAGCAGAGCGTGCCATAACATTTAAATGCCACACTCTGTTTATAATAAATAAGAAATGTAATCACATTGTAGCATGATCATCAGAAGAATATACTAAACTGATGACAGTAATCACATGAGGAGAGATTAATTTTCCTACTCCACTCGGATCAAAGAAAATCTGGAAGTCCTGCTTAGTGTCACCTCCTGGATCAGATGCTCATGCCAATGTTTTTTTTTCATTTCTATCCATTCTCACAACAGATATTGGACAAAGATACATTCTTGGATTTGCAAACATATAATAAAGAGATGTTTTATTGACCTAAAAGTGAGTAGAATTGCTATCTCTACATAAGATTACTGTCATTGTAGAGTATGCTTCTGGTATCCATGCTATATATGTGAATATGTTTCTCATTTATTATTGAGTGTTTTGTTTATAATTTATAGAACTTGTCTTCTATGTTCATTCCTTTCTTATGGCTGCTGTATGATATGCATGTGGAGTGACACACATCAAAGAGAGTGGCAGACAACAAGTAAGTCTAGGAACAGAGATGCATTGTGTGGAAAGTAAGGATAGTTCATCATTCCCACATAGGCTGTATTGCATTTGAATTCCACAGCCAGACATCAGTGTGTGAACACTAGACTGCATTACTGTATTTATCATCTGTTTCACTGATTGGATAGATGAGTGCTCCTGTTCATTTCCGTAGTCTGTTGATTTAGATGGTTCTTCTTATCCTATTATCTTTTTGATACCCTTGTCGATAAATGAGTGAATACAAAATGCTCAAAATTCCCATAAACTGTAAATGGAAACTATGAAAATACTATTTTACTTCCTTCAATGTACATCTTGATAAATGCAATGATAAATAGTAATTATAGGGCTGTGGTAAAGCACACAATGCCACCATGTTTTGCTTCAGACTAGGCAGAGTTAAAAAGTAGGTTACATTTACCCTTTAACTTCAATAGAACATGTTCCAAGGACAACAAACAATGATAATGCCAAATGTCCCAATTAAATATTTCACAATATCTAGAAGATAATACATATTGTATTGGCTTACATGTCACAAGAAAAGTATGATCAGTCAGATGATACTTCAGTAAACACTGTCACGTTCCTGAGTAGATAACCCATCTATGGTCCTGAAAAGTAAAATAAAAGTGAGGAAAAGTTCAACAATGTGAACTGCATTGCAAATATAGAGGACATGTCAGTATATCTGTATGCTGCCCATCCTATATAATAAAAAGCTAGAATGTTTGTCCGATGCAGTCATGCGCTGTAGAGACTGCCCGAACGTGTTTGTCCAGTGCAGTCATGAGCAGTAGAGACTGCCCAAACACACAGAATGCTGGGAGTTCTGTACTGGGAGCATTCTGTGCATTTGGGCAGTCTCTACAGTGCATGACTGTCGTGTGCACCGCCAGTGAGGTGTCAGCAGTACGCAGAGCAGGACCGGCCTCTTAACCCTTTGAGTGCCAGAGAGGTACGCAATGCATTGCAAAGTAATGTGTTGCGTACCCCTCTGCCACTCAAAGGGTTAACATCAACCGGACCTTGGCCTGTGTACACAGGCTTTTACACTAGTAGGTCAATAAATGTTTCTCACTAGACCATAGTCATACTTCACACTTTTAATATGTGATACTCAATGATCTTTAGATAATGATGTTCAATATTATCTCTGAGACATTTCTCAACAAATACCAATTAAAATAAAAAAGAAGTGAATGCCAAAATGAAATCATATGTCAAGTATGTGGCACAGAAGATGACAGATCGCACTTCTCTAGTCTACAGATGTACTTTTCCATTGATTAAAAGCTGGTATCTATATAGAGCTCTATAGATTACATCTGTACCATCACCTTGGGTTCCCAACAGTCCCAGTTTCACAGAGAGGAGCCAGACTAATCCTGTAGTCAGATGTTTATGGAGGGCTCAAGATGTTCTGTCCACACAACACATAAATGTTTCTGCTTTTCCCACTAATAGAAATGGAAAAAAGGAAGTCTGCAATTAAACTAAAGAGGATCCTAAAAGTTTCTCTGTAGAGGACTTCCAGTCATGCTTTTTTCATCGGCAACTCTGATAAATAATGAGGAATATGTTTAAAGAAAGAATAGAGGAACTCTGGGTGAAAACATCTGCACCTTATGTATCAAATTAGAATTTCCCTGGATTCAAAATTAGAACTGTAACACTTTTGGATGCTATAGAGGAATGCAAAACATTGCTTCACAATAAAATGGAAACATCTCTTGCATCCAAGTGGTTGATTTTGTAAATCTGGGCAGTATTTCCTCAAAGTTGCTCCCTTTTTACTTTTTACATATACCCCAATGTCAGTGTGATACACTGGCACCCTTGGAACCATATAGCATATAGACAGTGATACACTTCCTTGTTATATGATGCTACTGGGCTATCACACTTGAGAGGATGTTGTAAAGAATTCTCACAATAGACACATTTTACTGTGTGTTCTGTGATTAGGATGTCTGTAATTATCGGTACCTTCAACAGCTAGTGGAAAACATCACAAGTACAGTAACTGAAGAAACAGCTGTGCGTTGCTATTCTTTTAATAGTAACTATGAATTCAAATATATTAGTCATCCTCTTTTCTATTTCCTTTAACCATACTCTTTTTGTGGCATCATTGATCATAAAATCTGTAAATATTTTAAGTAACCTTTTTAAGGACAAGTGGTATGCAACACATTGTGAAGTGTGTTGCACACGTCTGGTTCTGAAAGGATTACTATATTATTACATGAGAATGAATGGATATGTTTATATAGCACCGCAAGTGTGCACAGTTTGTTCACAATTCAACTCTTTCTCTGTCTGAGGCTTGGATAATCTTTTTGTACCCTACTGACTGGATACATTTTCAGCATTTTTGCTATCCATCGGTTTAGGTGTAATTCCCTTTGGAAATGTTGTATTTATATATGGAAAACTATATAATATTTTTTAAATTTTTTTCGAAGAAGGAATTTAGCTTTTTAATGACACCTCAAAAAAATCAAACTGTAACTAATTAGCTCATATCTGATCACGACACAAACCTAATGGGGTGGTATGTCTTACTTACCTATACTAAGTTATATACTGTTGTATTCTACATGTAATTGTGACTCACGGACTCATTCTATATCGTATGTATGATTCTGGACTTGTAACTTTGCTCAACTCACAATAAAGCTCATCCAAAAAAAAAAAAAAATACAAAAAAAAGTCAAACTGAATTTTGCATTGTGTGCCAAGCTCATTTTGGCACTGTCATACACTATATGAAAACATTTGTGTTGGTGGTGAAAATTTCAATTATATATAAATGCCTTCAACCAAAATGTATAATTATACCTACATGCATAATCTGTACAGACCCCTAATTAAAGGTATAGTAATGTGTATTTAAACATTGTTCGCCAAGTCTTCTTTATATTTAAAATAACACATTGCACTATGTTTAAGACATTACTGTTGTGTAGTTCAAAAGTTATTAAGAGATAAAGATCCCCCGCCTGCCCCTTCTGGCCACGTCACCTTGAATCTGCAGTCTGGTCAGGATGACTGCAGTGAGGGATAAACTTCAGTAAGTAAAGGGAAATCCTGCCCTCCTTCGTCAAGGCAGGCAGGATTTTCCCTATACTTACTTACTGAAGTTTGTCCCTTGCTGCAGCTTTTGAGTCACACAACCCAATTAGAGATTCAGTGGGAGGTGGCCAGAAGGAATAGGCAGGGGATCTTTATCTCTTAATAACTTTTGAACTACACAACAGTAAGGTCTGTCTATGTTATTTTTTAATATAAAGAAGACTCGGTGAAAGACTTTTTACTAGACATTGTTATCCCTTTAAGGAGAGCAAAATGGTATTTTTTTTAACTAAAATGTAGAGTCATACATGGTAAAACTACCCTAAAACAGCCCAATAACTATATAAAAGCATATATTTCCTGAAAGTAGATAGCCCACTGCATCAGATGAGGGGTCACTTGCCTTTCAACTCCTAGTCTTGTGCGCACAAATGTTTCCAGAAAGTGATGCTAAAGCAAAAAAATAGGCATTTCTTTTACATTTTCTATTTTAATATGTACTGGAATCTTTGAAAACTATGGAATGTCCTACTGTACTCATTAGCTACTCTCTTACTAGCAAAATTGGACCTCGTTGTAGAGTGTGCCAGAAGCACAAAACTACACCAATTACATGCTCCAATTTTTCTTTAAACATGACTTTCCTGTATTAAAGTAGTTGTACCAACTACAGAAATTAAGAAAAGTAAACAAAGCACACCATTTTGGAAAGACAATAACCCACTACATTAAAGGGACAGTAAAGTCCCATAAAAAAATCTACTTTTATAGAGCTTAAAGGGATAGTAATACTTTGTTTTATCTTTATTTTGTTTTGTAGGCATTAAAAAAACATGAAGAACGATATAAGTCTTATTCACAAGCAAAGTTTCCCCTCCAGCCCCTTTTACCTAGTGTAAGCCATCTCGTCTCAGATGTGGAATGCAGTCCATAGACCAGACAGATAACAGCAGGGGACAATCTTCTTCCTGTGAGAACAATGAAAGCCCTGCCCCTCTTGACAAGTTTTTCAGGTTGAGCAGTGTTACATCAGTAAAAGGGGAGGGAGGGGGTCACTTTGTCATTGAATTACTCTTGAACTACAACTGTGACACAACTGAAATAACACTCTCCAAAGTCCAAATACTATGATGATTAATTGGAGCTGCTTTTATTATGAAAGATTACTATCCCTTTAAAAAAATAAACTATGTCCCACAAGTCCTATCTCTCAAACCACTATAGTTTGAGAGATATTCTCACTGAAAGTTCCCTTCTCCCTTCCCTTCTCCTAATGTTAGCTGTAAAGCTGACAGCAGGAGATTCGAGTCATGCGACTCAAGCAGGATCCTCAGCAGAGCCAAAATTACGTTATTTAAAAAGAATTACTTCAGTGGAAAGGTCTACAAAGTGTGCTTGCAAACCAAGCACACTTTGTAGACCTTTCCAATTAAGTAATTATTTTTAAATAACGCAATTTTGGCTCTGCTGCAAAGCCGCTGGCTGGTCCCCAGACTGGGATCTCCGGCAGTCAGCTAGACGCTGACATCAGGAGAAGGGGAGGGAGGAACTTTCAGTGCCAATATCTCTCAAACCATAGCAGTTTGACAGATAGAATTTGTGGGACATAGTTTACTTTTTCTACCTTTCTACCCCTAACTTGATGTGAACACCTTTTTCCAGAATAGTTCGGCTAAATGAAAAAAAATAAGAAAAAATAAACAAAAATACTTTTATCTGTTCCCCATTCAAATGTACTAAAAGCTTTGACTACTATGTAAAATTCTTGCTGCATTCATTAGCTGCTACTCCCCCTTCAGAAAAATATCACCCTATTGGTATGGGTTTCCATACAGTGTGGATTGTCAAAGCACAACATTACACTTACCTGTTTTCATTTTTTAAATAAGATACCCTGCATTAAAATGGTCTTAACTATTATGCAAAGCACACAGTTTTGCAAAATATACATTCACTTCATCAAATTAGACTATTTTTACCTTTTTTACCCCATGGTGGGTGTGCAGTGATTTGTACAGAGTCGAGCTATAGGATTTTTTTTTATTTCTTACATTTCCACCACTTCAAATATAATAAAAGTATCCAAAACCATGGCATTTCCTGTTGTCTTCTGTACTTTCTATCAGCCCAAATAAAATGTTATCCCAGTGGCGGCACTAAATATAAGCAGTATAAGTGTCTGTTTTGGGCCCCCACTTGGTCATAGGGCCCCTCCACATGTAAACATAATCAAATGGCAATGTCTCACTAGAAATACCCATGTCAGAGTAAAAGGGGGACCCCATGTAACATTTTTGCTTAGGAGCCCTAAAAACCTAGAGCCGCCCCTGATTACCCTATTGGTATGGGTTGACTTACCATAGGAGGTGCTATGAATGCAAAACTACACCTGCTGATTTTCTTTTGTGAAATGACCTGCCTGCACGAAAATGTTTATAACCATTTTATTAACCATGTTTATGACCATTACAGATATGAAGAAAAGGTTTGTAAGGCATTCCATTTTGGAAAGTAGGCATTCACCTGCATCAAATGAGGGACCACTTGCCTTTTTACCCATAGGTTAGTATATACAACTGAAAATGGTGCTATAGGAATAAAAAAACACTCTTGTATACTTCAGTCACTTCAAAGAAAAAGATTTCAATGCCATGGAATTTCCTAGTGTATTCAGTACCTAATGCCAGCCCGACAAACAAAGTACCTCATAGGGATGGGTTGACATACTACACCCTGTTCCAAATTATTATGCAAATGATATTTAAGTGTCACAAAGATTAAATATTTTGTTTTTCAGTTTAACTCATGGATGGCATTGTGTCTCAGGGTTCTTTTGATCACTGAAAACAATCTCGGACACCTGTGATAATTAGATTGCCAGGTGAGCCCAATTTAAGGAAAAACTACTAAAGGTGGGTGTTCCACATTATTAAGCAGAGCACCATTTTCAAGCAATATGGGGAAGAAAAAGGATCTCTCTGCTGCCGAAAAGAGTGAAATAGTTCGATGCCTTGGACGAGGTATGAAAACATTAGATATTTCATGAAAACGTAAGCGTGATCATCGCACTATTAAGAGATTTGTGGCTGTTTCAGAGCACAGACGGGTTCATGCAGATAAAGGCACATTGAGGAAGATTTCTGCCAGATCCATGCATCGGATCAAGAGAGCAGCTGCTAAAATACCATTACATAGCAGCACACAGATATTTGAAGCTGCTGGTGCCTCTGGAGTCCCACGGACATCAAGGTGTAGAGTCCTCCAGAGTCTTGCAACTGTGCATAAACCTTCTATTCGGCCACCACTAACCAATGCTCACAAGCAGAAATGGCTGCATTGGGCAGAAAAATGCATGAAGACTAATTTTCAAACAGGCCTGTTCACTGATGAGTGCCGTGCAACCCTGGATGGTCCAGATGGATGGAGTAGTGGATGGTTGGTGGACGGCCATCCTGTTCCAACAAGGCTGCGACGTCAGCAAGGCGGTGGTGGAGTCATGTTTTGGGCCGGAATCATGGGAAGAGAGCTGTTCGGCCCCTTTAGGGTCCCCCAAGGTGTAAAGATGTGTCACGGTGCCCGTGATTCGTGCAGCCCGGTGTCTGTCACTTGCTGAGGATTCGTGATTGGCTGTCTGTCATTAGCCCTCCTCACACAGCCTTTTTAAACCCAGGTTGAGCACTTGCAGGTTGCCCTTTCGTGGTGTTTCTGACTCCACTCTGCCTGACCTGCTTGTCAGATCTCTGGGCCTGTTTCCAGTGTTCCTGTATGCTATGTTCCGGTGTTCCAGTGTTTCTGCACGTTAACGTTCCGGTGTTCCAGTGTTCCAGCGTTCCTGTGTGCCTGTATTCCGGGGTTCCTGTGCTCCAGCACCGCGTGGGTTAACCTGTATGAGTTCCTGAGTCTCGTGCTCCAGCTGTCGCTCTGGCGACATTGTTCTCCTTGCTATTGCATACACATTGTTGGTCCCAGCGTGCGGACGCTGGTTTACTCCACTAAACTTGGTTGCGATATACATTGTTGGTTCCAGTGTGCGGACGCTGGTTTGCTCCACTAAACTTGGCTGCGATATACATTGTTGGTTCCAGCGTGCGGACGCTGGTTTACTCCACTAAACTTGGTTGCGATATACATTGTTGGTTCCAGTGTGCGGTCGCTGGTTTGCTCCATTAAACCTGGTCGCAATATACATTGTTGGTTTCAGCGTGCGGACGCTGGTTTGCTCCACTAAACTTGGCTGCGATATACATTGTTGGTTCCAGCGTGCGGACGCTGGTTTGCTCCACTAAACTTGGCTGCGATATACATTGTTGGTTCCAGCATGCGGACGCTGGTTTGCTCCACTAAACTTGGCTGCGATATACATTGTTGGTTCCAGCGTGCGGTCGCTGGTTTGCTCCACTAAACCTGGTCGCAATATACATTGTTGGTTCCAGCGTGCGGTCTCTGGTTTGCTCCACTAAACCTGGTCGCAATATACATTGTTGGTTCCAGTGCTGGTTTGCTCCACTAAACCTGGTTGCGATATACATTGTTGGTTCCAGCGTGCGGTCGCTGGTTTGCTCCACTAAACCTGGTTGCGATATACATTGTTGATTCCAGCGTGCGGTCGCTGGTTTGCTCCACTAAACCTGGTCGCAATATACCTTGTTGGTTCCAGCGTGCGGACGCTGGTTTGCTCCACTATACCTGGTGGCGATATACATTGTTGGTTCCAGCGTGCGAACGCTGGTTTGCTCCACTAAACCCGGTTACAATATACATTATTGGTTCCAGCGTGCGGTTGCTGGTTTGCTCCATTAAACCTGGTGGCACTATTTACCATTAGTCCCAACGTGCAGACGTTGGTTTGCTCCTGTACATCCAGTACTGTGGTCAGTCGCTGTCCACTTCCTGGCAGTTGTCTGATTATCCCTGGCCATAGACTTCTGCTGCTTAAGACCTCTATACTTATTCTCTCTGCTGTCTTAGTCACCTGACAGCTGGTCTACTTGCTCAGGGTGCCCTGCCCGGTATTGGTGAGGCCGGTAGAACCTTGACGATACCATCCTGTAGGTTGCCTCACCCGGTATTGGCAGGGCTGGTAGAGCCTACTACAGTACTCCTTTGGGCTGCCCTGCCCAGTATTGGTAAGGCCGGTAGAACCTTGTAATTCACCATCTTTAAGGTTGCCTTACCCGGTATTGGCAGGGCCGGTAGAGCCGACATTCAGCATTCCATTGGGCTGCCTTACCCGGTATTGGTAAGGCCGGTAGAACCGGTATACGCCATCTCACGGTTGCCTTACCCGGTATAGGCAAGGCCGGTAGAGCCTGTCATTTAAACTGTCACTTGGGTTGCCTTGCCCGGTATTTAGGCAAGGCCGGTAGAACCTATTGCATGTTCTATTACTGTTGTATTGTTATGTATGTTTACCCTACGGGGACTGCCTTTAACTTTTAATAAAGCTAAATTATTTTACCAAACCTTAAGTCTGAGAGTCTTCAAAAACCGTGACAAGATGACCTCTGCAAAGTATGTGGAGTTTCTGACTGACCACTTTCTTCCCTGGTACAGAAGGAAGAACTATGCTTTCCGTAATAAAATCATCTTCATGCATGACAATGCACCATCTCATGCTGCAAAGAATACCTCTGCATCAATGGCTGCTATGGGGATAAAAGGAAAGAAAGTTATGGTGTGGCCTCCATCCTCCCCTGACCTCAATCCTATTGAGAACCTTTGGAGCATCCTCAAGCATACACTGTGTGTGTATGTGTGTGCTTGTGTGTGTGAGCATGTGCGTTCTTGAGTGTGTTTATATATGTGTCTGTGTGCATGTATTTGTGTGTGTGTGCATGCAGGTATATGTGTGTGTGTATACATCTGTGATCACTACATCTCTTACTATGCTCACTATTAAACTACTAAATGCCAGAGGGGTATGAAATGCTCTATTTTAGCTCCTCAATCTTCCTATGCTTCCTATGTAATCACCTGATATATACATAGGCGTGCGCACAGGTTATGCCGGGTGTGCCTAGGCACACCCTAATCTCAGGGCTGGATTAACGTAGGGGCTGAGGGAGCTGCAGCTCCAGGCCCAAAAATTAAAATATGCCCAGGCCACCTGGAATAAAAAGCCGCCCGCTAGGACACCCCCACCAGCAAGAACAATTGCTCTGGCTGACGGCAGCTAAGCGATGTTCCCTAAGTGCCATTGTCAGTGTTGGGCAGGGTGTTGGAGGTGGACAGTATGTGGAGGTGGCCAATGAGGCCAGTGTGTGGAGGTGGTGGGCACTGTGGAGGAGGACAGGGTGGACAGTGTGTGGAGAAGGACAGGATGTGGAGGTTGGCAGTGTGTGGAGGTGGGCAGTATGGAGATGGACAGTTTGTGGAGGTGGACAGGGTGGGCAGTCTTTTTATGCAGTTTGAACAGGGGCATTAAAATTAATGTGCAGCGGCTAACCGTTCTCCCTCCCATAAAAGCATTCTAAATTACAATATATGCCAAAGTGGAGAGTTTTAAGCTCATAAGGGTAAAGTTTAATGTTGAGCGAGCGTGCTCGGCCGATGCTCGGATCGGCTCGAGCATCGCTCTGCTCGGCACATGGCGGTACTCGTACGAGTACCGCCATGTGCTCGCCCGACATGTTCGGGTTGCGGGGATCTGTGCCGGAAGAGGCACAGATCCGAAGACGCTCCGCTGGACCACCAGGGAATGGAGGTACAGGGGCATTGCGGAGATGAAGGGGGCATAGCGGAGATGAAGGGGGACATTGTGGAAGAGGGGCATAGACTCTATGCCCCTCTTCCACAATGTCCCCCTTCATCTCCGCTATGCCCGTCTGTCACAATGTGCCCCTTCATCTCCGCTATGCCCCTCTTCCACAATGTCCCCCTTCATCTCCTCTATGCCATAGAGGAGATGAAGGGGGACATTGTGGAAGAGGGGCATAGCGGAGATGAAGGGGGACATTGTGGAAGAGGGGCATAGAGTCTATGCCCCTCTTCCACAATGTCCCCCTTCATCTCCGCTATGCCCCTCTTCCACAATGTCCCCCTTCATCTCCTCTATGGCATAGAGGAGATGAAGGGGGACATTGTGGAAGAGGGGCATAGCGGAGATGAAGGGGGACATTGACCAGGCACCCTCCGCTCATCAGAGCAGGGGGTGCCTGGTTTGATGCTCGAGTGCTCCCATTCATTTGAATGGGGCTCGGGTGCTCGGCCGAGCACTCGAGCAGCAGGGGGTGCTCGGTCAGAGCACCCGAGCACCCGAGCATCGCGGTGCTCGCTCAACACTAGTAAAGTTGGCAACATCTGTTGGTCACATTGCATAACTAATTTGCTATTATATTTGTATGTTGTATACCCATTTGATTCCCAGTCCAGATTAATACATTTATTCATTTATTTAGCACACACACATATACATATATATATATATATATATATATATATATATATATATATACACATATACACACAAGCGCATGTGCACGTGTGTGTGCTTTTGGGTGCACACCCTAATGCAACTGGCTGTGCATGCCTATGGATATATAAAAAGGAGGAGACTCCTTTTTTTCCCACACAGGGGTAGTCCCAAAATTGTACAAGGTAGGGATTAGAGATCCTTCCTACCACCATCCTATACTATTTTTAATGTTGGTTGATCACAATATCACCATACCTGGGAACTCTCCGGATTTGCCCCGGAGACTCCGGTTCTGACAGAGATTTACCGGGTCTCCGGGGCAGAGGCTGATTCCTCCGGATGTGGAGAGTTTCTGTTGAAACTCTGCCACATCTGCTTTTTCTCCCGTTGTGCCTCCGTCCCCAGCCTTCTGTGTGACACATTTAACCCTCTGAGTGCCAGAGTGGTATGGAATGCATTGCTTTGCAATGCATTCCGTACCATTCTGGCACTCAAAGGGTTAAATTCCCCAACACTCGAGTTAAGCCCCGCCCCTTTTTGACGCGATTAGCGTCATTTTTGTTACCCCCTGCTGAAAGTTCCCAGGTATGAATATCACTCAACTTTATATTAAACAAGAATACCCTCTTTTGAAAGAGGGTATTACTATCTTTCAAAAGAAGGCACCGTATGCCCATCTGGAGAGGGAACTTCAAACTAGGATGTTAAGAAGAATCCACTTGCTCCTGTATTAAAATTAATCAAAACAAAAAACAAAAACTGGTATCTAGTGATATCTGGCACATTAACCCCTTAAGGCCCGGTCACGCACGCGGCCGTCACTTAAAGACCAGGGACCGTTTTTTTTTGTTTTTTTTTTTAGAATCCGATGCTGGATTCCCTGAACTACGTGCAGCCGTACCCTGGCCAAATTACATATTTTGTTGATTTTCTAAATAAAAAGTAGTGAATAGAACCTATGCAGTGAACAAACTTAAACTTGCCGTATTCCTGCAAATTGTAATGCACAGATACTATTCATTTATTTGTGCACCCTTCCAGTTGATGAATGTCACAAACTAAAAGAACACAGGTAAAATCAAATACTAAACTACTGATATAGAATAGTCTGGCTCCTCCAGCAAGGGCTGGTAGGGTGAAGGCTTGAGTGTGGAGCTTGTGTGCGGCTCTTCTAGACATAGGCCCCCTGTGGTAAGTTGTGTTGTGGCCAATGCCGTGTAAATTTGCTGGCTGCAAAGCTAGATGACCCCCTTCAGTTGAGCCAAAGAAGGCCCAGGATAACTTGTCATGGAAAGTTCTAATGTTACCAACCCCAGGGAGGATGTTTCTAACAATAGAAAAAGGATTTGAAAACTCACCAATCAAGAATAGTTCACTAACAGCACCAAATTCTGAAACTGCTGGGTCTGCAACAGGGCTAGAGACCTGGAGACCCCAAACAGCATGCTGAGAGGGAGCATGGGAGAACAATCGGGATTTGCCATGGCTAGAACCACAGGAACCCAAATGGCAGGCTAGAATGGGCAGTCAAGGCAATGGTCAGCAACAGGCAGGTATACAAAGTACAATAGCAGTAGAATGGTCAGGCAAAGCAAGGGTCAGCAACAGGCAGGTATTCAGAGTTCAAATCGGCAGAAGCAGAAGCAGACAGGTTAGGCAAGCAAGGGTCAGCAACAGGCAGATATACATTGTCCAAATCAGCAGGCTGAAGCAGAGTGGTCAGGCAAAGCAAGGGTCAAACACAGGTAGGTCAGACAGAATATCAAGCAAAGACTTAGTCTCAGGAACTACAGCAATGAACCTCTTACTGCGGATAAACTCTATAATCACACGCTGGACAGACCGGTGCATCCCCTTAAGACACAGAGCCAGAAGTTCAGCTCTGAAGCGAGGCTGAAGGACGCGTCAGAGGCCAGGAGGACCATAGAGACTACAGTCCACCATAGAGTGCAGCTGCAATGCGGCAAATATAAGGAGCATGCATGACAATGTACTAGTATTACTGTTTGCATGGTCTCACAAATTAATTAACTCATAAGGCCGTAATCCAAGTTAGGTGATAACAATTTCAGAGCTTAATAAATACCCTGACTCTACAAACCTCTGAAGGTGTTGTCCTTACATTCAACAACCATGGGTTCCTCTAATTAGCTGACTGGTGACCAGTAAATAAATATTACTGACTCTTACAAAACATGGGAAGGCTATAAAAAGATATTTAATTGCTTCCTGCTTGAAATTTTCCCTATCTGAAATGTCATTAAGAAATGGAAGTTAAGGGGAATTGTTGAAGTCAAGACAAGATCTACAACACCGGGAAGAACTAAAATAGAACTGCTTGTAGACAGGTCAGGAATGCAAAGCAAAATCCTCATATCACTGCAAAAGGACCTTCAGGAAAGTTTAACTGGCACAAGAGTAGTTGTGCACCAGACCACGGTGCTGCGTTGCTTGCACAAGCATGATCTGCATGGAAGAGTCATTAGAAGGAAACTTTACCGGCGGTCTCATCACAAAAGTCAACATCTGAAGTATGCAACACAAAATTTATGTAATCCAAAGGCATTTTGGAACCAAGTACTGTGGTCTGATGAAGTTAAAGGGACAGTACTGTCCCATAAACTTGTTATAGTTTTGTAGAGGACGAAAAAATAAGCTTAATGGCACAAACCCTATCTCTCAAACCGCTATGCTTTGAGAGATATAAGCATTGAAAGTTCCCACCCCCCTCCCCTTCTCCTGATGTCAGCTGATAGGGTTTGCGCTATTAAGCTTATTTTTTCATCCTCTACAAAATTATAACAAGTTTTTATGGACATTACTGTCCCTTTAAAATTAATCTCTTTAGCTACAATCACCAAAGGTATGTTTGGAGAAAAAAAAGCAGAAACATTTGAAGAAAAGAACACCCTGCCAACAATTAATAATGCGGATGGATCTATTATTGTGTGACTGGAGGGAAGAATGGATTCTACAAAGAGCCATATGTTAAAAGAAGTAGCAAAATAGCTTTTGTCATTTGTAACGACATTTCAAAGTACAGTGTCATTGGGCTCATTAATATTTTCAGAGTGTTGGTTGTGATCAGAAATATGTTGTTTTGCCATTGAAGTACGATTCCTGACTGAAATTGTTATATGTAATGACAAAAATGTCTTAACTAACGACAAAAATGTTGGTATAAAGCTATGGTAATTGTGTTTGTGTTGTGTTTCCTTCAATTATTATAGGTTTCTCACATTCAGTATCTTCATATTTCCTCCACTTTCTTCTTAACGTACAAATGCTGTGGTTTGCACGAATTTTTTTTGTCATTGTATACAAAAAACTTTCTTTTCCTCTATACGACACTGGAGAATAGTTTAGCCACGCCCTTGCCCCACCCCTTAGCCAGGCAATTCTGGAGTTGTGTCGTACACGATGGACTTTACTAGTTTTTTGCTGTACACTCTATAGAAAATATGTTCATGCAAAAATCAAAACATGTTCATGCAAAAATGAATCATGAACTACTTCAAGAAACAAAAGTTTCAGGTTTTGGAATAGCCTTCACAATCCCCACACTTGAATATTATTGAAAATCTCTGGGTAGACCTCAACATGCAGTGTATGCAAGTCACTAAAGCAAGGATAGCAACACTGTTAGCTTGGTACAAGAAATGTTTGTTAGTACTGACTGATAGGATGGCCAAATTTTTGCACATGCCACATTTTCTGTTTTATTTTTTCAGTATATTAAATTCAGCAGATAAATAGGAAATGTGCATTAATTTTTCAGAAATATGTCAAATGTAAGTTGTTCTCTGCAGAAACTGCATAAACTTCTGTTCACATAGAAAATCAACAGAATATGTAATTTGGCTAAAGGTGTCCAAACTTCTGCATACAACTGCACACCATATTAGTGTATGTTGTATTTTTGACTTAAAAACAGTTTGGGTGACTGTACCCCATTTATTTCAATTATTTGTTACAGTAAGGAACTAAAGTGCCCTTATTTTAACAAAACGGTATTAGGGGGTCCCAACACCCCTCTTTATATATTGAATACTCTCCATCCTGACCAAATAAGATTAGGGATAATGTTAACCCTCTATATATTTGTTTAAGGTCAATTTGTCCTAAAATTAAATCAACATTCTTACGAAGTTTTACCCCTCCATTGCTGGCTGGGAAATATTGATTGCAATATTTTCATGGCAAATCAGGCAATGGAAAGGTTAATGCTGGGCCCAGTTACACTTATGTGTGGAGGTGTAATGTATTTGCAATGCCAGACAGTTTACACATGAATGTGTTGCAAGCTGCCTGCATCAGTGAGGTTAAGAGGGACTTGTCTTGGTGTGAAGAGGGTGCTTGGCTACACTGGGGGAGCGAGATGAGGTGCTTGTGTATATTGTAGGCCACACAGGCCTGTTATCTGGCTCAGAAGCCTTGAGTTGCCGAGTCTGGCTAGATAAAGGAGCCTTGAAAAGCCTATTGCTTTGTATGTAATAGCAGAATGGCCATTTGCAATGCTATTTTATGCTGTTTTAGTATAAAAAATTCAGCATACCTACTGTCCAGCATGGGTTTTGCCATCCAAATTTCCATTGTAATGGAACTGAGCTTTGTTCTTTAATTATAAAACATACTACACTATATAATTAGATTCTCTTTGTTCTTCTTGTTTTCTACAGTGTTTTATTGGGATGGCCCTATGCAGGACTGAAACTACATCCATAATATTTAGATTGCTTAAATACAGTATATTTATTGGTTGGAACTACTAATTTGATTATTTCACTGCTGGATTATTTTTCTTTTGGTTTTGACAGTGCCACCATTAGATGGGATGGCCACAAAAAAAATATTTATCTCAAAGTTTCTGGAAATGTTTAAGTTAGTGAATCTTCTAGAGATTTAAAAAAAAAATTGCATCACACCTAAAAATTCACACACAGCAAAACATGGATTATTAGATGCCTTGGGTTGTTATATTAGCATTGCTAACTTTGTTGTCTGAAGTTCACTTTTTTTTTACTAACCAATTTGTATTAGCAATTTTAATTTTTGATGAGAAATATTATTTCCTATAAATCAATGTAACATTTTTATCAGCAGTGCAAACTTCATAGAAGAAAAAATACTCAATATCTTATTAAATATGACAAACTCCTGCGTAATCATTATTTATGTTGTGCCCCTTTAATCAGTGGCTTAAAGGGATAGTAATACTTCATTTTAACTTTATTTTACTTTGTAGGCATTAAAAAAACATGAAGAATGATATAAGTCTTATCTCTCAAACCTTTATGGTTTAAGAGATATTCACAAACAAAGTATCCCCCCCCCGTTCAACCAGATCAGAAGGGAGATGCCCAGGTAGACTGCAGAGAGGGACAATATTCAATTAAGATAAGGGAAAAAGCTGAAAAACTTGTCAAGGGGGGAAGGGCTTTCATTGTTTTCATACAAAGAAAATTGTCCCCTTCTGTTATCTGTCCTGTCATACAACCAGACTCACATCTGAGAAGAGATGGCTTACACTAGGTAAAAGGGGCGGGGAGGGGAACTTTGCTTGTGAATATCTCATAAACCATAAAGGTTTGAGAGGTAAGACTTATATCATTCTTCATGTTTTTTTAATGCCTACAAAATAAAATAAAGTTAAAACGAAGTATTACTATCCCTTTAAGAAGTACAAGTGGCCTAGTTGTAGTTGTTAAATAATAGTCTGATTGATGCCTTCAGGAAGTGAAGTTGGACACCTATGTGTTATATAAAGAAATCCTCAACAGGTCTGACTGCATTGCTTGCAAATTACTGTTACATAATTATTTAAATGGCAGTGATACACACTTTCAGCAGTTAAAGTACTTGTGACTAATGTTCAATGCATAACAACCATTCTCTTGATCTATCTGTGACTTATGGCTATGGATATTAACCCATTGAGGGCCATAGATACTCAAAGAGGTTATACGGTTTAACTCCTTGGATACCACAGTGGTATCTAACACATTGGCAACCTCTCTATCATCCAGTGAATTACAAATATATGCAGTTAGTTGTCTTTTGAGGAAGTGGATGGACATGTCCATTAACACCATAAAGACAGTGCAAACGTTGCATTTTATGGATTTTTAATTCTTTATAAATGTTTATTATGCACAGCTGGTTTAGTCTTCAGAGGAAAAAAGACTGAATGGAGAGTTTTTAAATGTACCCACTGACTTGTATTGTCAGTTGGTTCAAAAGCACAGACTTATACATTTCTAGTTTTCTCCTTTAAACTAAATAAAATACAAAAAGTGCAAACTATTGGCATTTAAATCATTACATTTATTCAGACTCAAAATGTGGTAGGTCCAAGTTAATTGTATATAATTCCATTTAGTTGTTATTGTTCCTTTAAATGTGACACTTGGCTGAATTCAATTTCATATGATAAACCTGCACATTAGATTTCATGTGCAGACTATGTGGATATTTAAAGGGATAGTGATACTTAAATATTACTAATCCCCATACTGTAGCCATTTTAAAAAGAATTGCATTGTCCCCAGTGTCATCTCTCAAACCTTTATGGTTTCAGAGATAACCCTCCCTCCTCCTTCCCTGAAGTCAGCGTTGTACCGACTGCAGGGATATCCGGTCTTATTTTCATCAGGTGGCTCTGCAGCAGAGCCGAGATCGTGTTAGTAAAAAATAATTATTTAATTGAAACAGTCTTCTATGTGTGCTTGCAAACCAAGCACACGTAGAAAACCGTTTGATTGGAATAATTATTTTTCACTAACGGGATCTTGGCTCTGCTGCAGAGCTGCAAGCCTGTCATATGACATACTTCCCCTGCAGTCAGGTACAACGATGACTTCAGGGAAGTGGGAGGGAGGGGGGAACTTTGTGTACGGTTATCTCTCAAACCATAAAGGTTTGAGAGATGACACTGGGGACAATTCAATTCTTTTTAACATGGCTACAATATGGGGATTAGTAATATTGATACTGTAAAATGTTCCATACGATATAAGATTTAGATAACATGAGAGGGGTGGAATAAACTAATGCAGCGGAATAATCATGCAAAACAAGATGGAGGCTACCACTGAGGAAAGGTTATGGAAAGGTGACAGTTCCAGTTTAATTATCTTGTACTCCACACTAGCATCTAAAAAGTATCTATTCATTGCATAACACCTAAAATCTAGTACATAAGCCCAGTGGAGGCTTCCATTCATGCCTTGGTAGGACCATAGGGCCCTATTTGCATTTCATTCTTAATAGGAGTCTTAGAAATGATAGTACAATATTGTCTTGAAACTACATGAGATAAGAAAAAGGCCTTCCTGACTAGATTATAAGTTGCAAACACAGGTAAGCAAATGGTATAAAATAAACCCTTTGGATTTTAGGTGTTAGTGCTCCTTTAACACCATCCAGTCACAGGAAAGTATAGTAATATGTCTGTACATTCCGCACAATGTGACTTATATGTAAGAGCAATATGGACCATTTTTTTGTTGGGGGGGGGGTTGCAAACCTACTGAATTGTACTGTAGACATAAAATGTTAAATTCATTTACATGAAAGTCTTAACCCCTTCAGTGCTTTGATATGTAATGTGATGGAGAGTTGTAGCATTTAACGGGTTACAAAGATCCATTTATATCGATAGGATATTTTTTTATTTGTCTTCTATGGCACATTTGCTTTGTCCCCGAATTTCTCCACTTTTGTCTTTATACATACAGGTCAGTGTTGTGGTGGTACAGACTTAATCAAGTGCATAAGTCCAATATTGAAATTAGTTTTTTATGTATGAAATATAAAACACTGAATTCTGCAGTAAGTAAACAGCTTTTGGGATATGTTAGAGAAGGACCAATGTATTTGGGATTCAGTCCTTTATATTACAGAACACTTGTAGAAAGCAGCAATGGGGCAGTGTACGAATCAGTTTGTATTTATTTATCTGGCCATCAGCTGCAAATCCCAAATTTTCCTAATGTCTCTCTCCTCTCTCCCAAATACCAGGCAGGTTTATTTAATGAATGCAGCACTGCTCAGCATTCTCAGTGAGCTCTCAGAGGGTGACGTGACACAACACACGTACTGCTGAGGTCTTTTATTCCACAGTAATGAAATAACTGTCTGGGGAAACTGAGCTGGTTTATTTGCTAGTTGGACTGTAGTCATCTGTTTCAGAAGATTTAACACTTTAGTCTGGTCAAGGCTTTCTTTGCAACAAATGCTTCATTAGTCTTCCAGCATGTGAAAGGAGCTAATTAAGTAGTAAAAAAAATGAAACGTTGAAGCTGTGACTGAGTTTAACCCTTTGTCCTCATTTGATCTTTTTCTTTTTTTAATTGAAGGGAAAAGGTTAAACAAATAATTGAACTCTGTTAATAATGGAATATGGGACTGAAGAAAGTTGGTTTAATTGGATATAGGCAATAGTTTCTATAGTTTGGTTTGACACAGAATTGATGCTTATCTTTGTGCTTATGACTCCAGATAGGCTAATTGGATTTTAGCTTACTGCACTGTTGCATTAGTCCAGGTTTGTATGGGTAATTTGAATGTGCTTCATTACAGCACCATTTAATCACCCATGTAAAAAATAGCAGCATAGTCCATGAGTACACCCGGTGGTGCTGTTACTAGGTGGAATTATGGCGGTGGAGGTAATTGTTGGCCCATTGGGGTGTCAGACTTGTGAAGCAACACATTGATTCAATCGTCAGTGTGAATGCTGCACTATGTTCCCAAAATGCTTCTGGAACTTTACTGCATTCTGCATTAAACACATCAATATTTCAGCAAGTGGATTTTAGGCTGTGTGGCAAAGTTGCTCTTGTGAACAGCCTGATCCAGAGAAACTGGAGGCAATTCGGTGCATTTTATGCTGCATTGGGATTGTCCATGTGAACTAGACCTAAATCTATCTCAGGCTTAATCAATGCTTGGGTTTTGTCATATCCTTTTGTATAGTACACTAGAGCAGAGTTTCTCACAGCTTTCAAGCAAGCCTTCAAGTAAGGTTTTGGGGATTTCCCTATCTGTGCAAAGGTGAACCAATCAGAATGAATGATTCGGCAGTTACATACGTTCTTTGCAAGGAAATCCCAAAAAGCTGAACTGTTAATGTCTACTTGAGGATGCAGTTGGTAAACTCTTCACTAGAAGATACCCAACAAGTGTTTTTTGTAGGAATTCATCAGTAGAAAAGTTCTTCTAACAACACTAAGAAAAAAACATGCAAATATGCAATCTATAAATGTATTCTTTTTGCCATTACACAGGGATATGGCAGAGTTAAAATTCAGTCATTGATTAAACTTATTGTTAATTGTGTGTGTATGTATGTATATCTATATATATATCTATATATATATATATATATATATATATTCATAAGATGTTTTGGTCAGAAAAGATGAGCAATTCTGGAGCAAACCAAGTGCACCACAAGGAATAAACTGACATCCATTATTTTAGTGAGGGGGTTTTAACCCGTTTGATGCAAGAAAAGTATCCAAAATTCAATGGAGACCTTCTTAGCAATCAAGAGATTAAATGCCCCATTGAAATCAGTGAAAATGTGTTCAGTTTATGTTTCTTCCCTGTGAAGCAGTTGGTTTGTCCCAGAATTTCTCCTCTTTTCTTCTGTTCTTAAAGGCCCAGTGTTTTTATATACTAAACTCTGGCCAGGAAGTCTGTGGAGAGATTTACAGCCCGTCCATATTCAGACCTATACACATGTTGAACAGCTGGTATCCATGACTCAGAATACAGGAAATAAATACTGAAATAAAAAGAGCAGATTAGCTGGGTAATGCTTCTCTTTTATTGCATCAGCGCTACTGTTTTCATCAGGGGTCCTAGAGCAGCTCCTTGCTCTATGGAGAAAAGAAGGCCTCTCTTTAATCCTGTCAGGTCAATATACTTTGATCCATGTGCAAATAATTAATTTCCTCCTCATAAACACTTAAATTCTAAGTACATAAGTAGGGTCAAGACCTGTCATACCAAGATTATCTCCACACCTCACATGACAAATTTCATCTCAAAAGCTGGACCTTTGGGCAACATGCACAAATAAATCTGGGGCAAACAGTGTATTTTTAGTAAGTGAAAATAGTAAAATGTATTCACCCAATATAAAAAATGTGCCAGTGTTTCAGTCTAACATTCAACATTCGCCATGGCCTTATGAAAGTCTAAAATGAGACTGAGATGTTGATGTTCTAACCTTGTACATGCACATATAAAGTATACATAAGCATATTTTGTATACAGATACAGCAAATGACTGACAGACAGATGAAAACATAGAGAATTGCATCCTGGGGGTTGTAGGGAGTTGTAGTCTGGATGTGCAATAGCCCTTGGAGGAGATAAGCACTGCTTGATAACCAGGACTACAATTCTTAGCATGCAGTTTTATAATGCCGATGATGGTACAAAAACACCAAGAAGCACATAATGTACAGTTGTATAGGATTTCTCCTCTTTTTATTTGTGCATATAGCCTTTTGGACGTACCACCACTTGTCTCTTAGTGATATCAGAGAATTAAAAGACTCTGAAAAATGAAATGAAAGAATGCTGGGATGCTGCTTTACAATATTTTATTAGGCAAAAATATGTGAAAATAAAATGTGACTGTGCAATCATTCCAGTCTTAATTCCTTGGATGTATAAATAATGTGGTACCTCCAGTAGGAAGAAAAAGTCTTATATTT
This sequence comes from Rhinophrynus dorsalis, assembly GCA_037306005.1. Classification (NCBI taxonomy): domain Eukaryota; kingdom Metazoa; phylum Chordata; class Amphibia; order Anura; family Rhinophrynidae; genus Rhinophrynus; species Rhinophrynus dorsalis. Next base: position 327,206,857 of record CM074721.1, on the reverse strand, counting down.
CCAACTGTCCTCTGACATACCTCCCAAGTGTCCCTCATTAGGAGGGACAGTCCCTCTTTGAGACCCAGTTCCCTTTGTCACACTTTCCCACCCTGGTTTCCCTCTTTTTAGGAAATCAGACTGTGTGATTTGTATGTAAACAATAAAACTCACATTAATGTATGCTTAAACGTCAGTATATGTGTTTATTAATTAGTCTGTATAAATAAAATATTTTGGTCTTGTTCTAAATCATTTATTCATTTACACAAAGAGATGTCAGTAGGTCATGAAATAACCTAAACATTATTGGTAATGCCCCACCCACAAGTCACTCCCCTAGCAACATCCCCTAAAACAAAAGTGTCCCTCTTTGGCCAACTGAAATGTTGGGAGGTATGCTCCGCTGCACAGTTTCAAATAAGCAGTATTTATAATATCCAGGCTGACAATAAGATATGGAGATTTCAAACCTTGAGTGGTGGGTGGAGGGGTCTCCAACTCATTTCAAAGCAATACATTAGATACCAATCTAGCATCCAAAGGGTTAATCATATGCATTTAACATGAACCCCCTCAACAGTAGGGCCTGATTTCCAGCAGTGCCCTAATTTATATCATATGGCACTGGCAAACATTGGAACAATCAATGTGTTTCTTGCTGGCCTTGTCTGACAGCAAGTCTGTGAATCATTATGTTTCTATTTCAGTTCAGGATCCACTCTTATACACAACAATGCCTGACTAAAATAAATAGATTTGCCAATTTCTGGGTAATGCGGTGACATATATGTGGCATTATCCTGCATGCAATGTCCATGGAGACAGACATATAAGTTGATGGCAGTTTTTTTTTTTTAACTGAATCAGAGACAGAGTGCCTACTTAACCATTTAACCCTTTGAATGCCAGAGGTGTATGCAAAGCAATGTGTTGCGTATCCGACTGGCACTCAGAGGGTTAAGGATCAGAAGGGGGCACAATGCATTGCTAAGCAGTAATTTGCACATCTCTCTGGCCTGTTAGTGGGTCCTGAGGGCAGGAGTTGAGAAACACTGATATACATAACATCTTCAGTCAGTCCTGGATTTAACCCTTTGAGTGCCAGAGAGGAAAAGGGATGCAGAGCAATAAGTTGCGTACCCCGCTGGCAGTCAAAGGGTTATCTCCTGAACCAAGGAGCAAATGAAACATCAGAGGGACCAGTAGTAAGGGAAGTGGGAGGTATCATTATGTGGTGTTAGTTCATTTATTCTAGTAGAAAACTATATCTTCACTTACTTTATTAACCGTTGTTGAAGTAGGAATGAGCTTCCCTGAATTGTGTTAATGTGTGTTTGTTTAATACTTCAGTGTGAAGAGTGTATTCACTGTATTTCTATGCAAAGCAATGCTCACTGATCTGACACTCGAGAGGTTAAAAATGAATGAGTGGGATCTGAAAGGCATTCCTTAAAGGTCACATTTTCTTATTGAGTATTACAATTTCAACAAATATGGGAAGGTAAAGTCAGTGTATTGTTCCTTCCAACACTTAAACTGCACATTTGTATTTGATTAGTGCATTGCATACAACCTCACACATAATCACACTTGTATACATAGCTTCTCCACATATAAACACTCAAATACCCATCCTTTCTCATGCATATTCATACACATATACACACATTCTTCCTTACACACACATATACACACATTATCTGTCAACCACACACTTCTTCTCAAACATATTCACACTCACAAACTCACCCCTTCTCATACATACTCACACTCACAAACTCACCCCTTCTCACACATATTCATCCTGACAAGCATGCCCCTTCTCACACATAGTCACACTTACAAACTCACCCCTTCTCACATGTATTCACCCTCACATCCACGGCCGTTCTGACACATAAACACACTCACAAACTAACCTCTTCTCACACATAATTACACTCACATACATGCCTCTTCTCGTGCATATTTACATACACTCACATACACACCTCTTCTCACACAAAATTACACTCTCATACATGCCTCTTCTCGTGCATATTTACATACACTCACCTCTTCTCACACATATTTACACTCTCATACACACCTGTTCTAACACATCTTCATACTCACATACACACCTCTTCTCACACAAAATTACACTCTCATACATGCCTCTTCTCGTGCATATTTACATACACTCACATACACACCTCTTCTCACACATATTTACACTCTCATACACACCTGTTCTAACACATCTTCATACTCACATACACACCTCTTCCCATATATTCACACTCACATACACATCTCTTCTCTCACTTATTTATATTCAATAAAACACCCTTTCTAGATGCACATTCATACTCACATACTTACCCTTTCACACAGATTGACACTCAAATACATACCATCTCACATATTCACACAGTGAAATATTCAATATTCTGGAGCAAACCAAATGCACAGTAGGGGCAAATAAATATTCTCACCAATTTAAATGAGGCTTTCAATACCTTGAGGGTTATGCACTAAGGCATGATGAAGTGATAAAGCAGGGATGACTTCTCCAGTGATATCACTTCTCTATTTCCTATGTTTTTCTAAAGAGGCATGCACTAAGATCTCCAGTGTTGGAGAAATCTTAGGGCACAGGCTCCATTGAATAACATAGGAATTGGAGAAGTGATCTCACTGGAGAAGTCATCTCCACTTTATCACCTCGTTATCATGCTTTAGTGCATCTCCTCACCCCCTTGAATACTATACAGGTGTCCAGATCATTGCTTTCTAATATTTTGCAGATCTTTCTAGCATTTACATTAATGATTATTTGGGGAATTTTATTTGTCCCCTATGGCGCAGTGGGATTTGCTCTATTTTCACTACATTATTATTTGTCAAAGTAATGGGCAAGCTCTATAGGGAATAGACTGTAAGGTCTCACGAGCAGGGCCCGCTGATCCTTCTGTTCTCCACATCTGATTGTACTATTTAATACCTCTGTATGTCTATTCCCTATTGTACAGAGCTGCGGAATTAGTTGGCGCTATATAAATAAAGAATAATAATATTAGTAAACAAGGTGCAAGCTCTTTTAGCTGAAAGTGCCTCACACAGAGAAGAGATATATTGAAACACATCATACTGATCCTGCCCAAATGATGGTTCAGCAACCTAGTGACAGGCAATTCCTCTCACAGCTAACACTAGAACAGTGTTTGACCCACTAACAGGACAGGACTTAGGGATTTCTCTGCTAGAACACAGGTGTGGTGATCAGAGGCTCATTCACATTGATTAACTCACCTGTGCTCTAACAAGGAAATCATCACATCCTGGCCTGTTAGTGGGTCCTGAGGGCAGGAGTTGAGAACCACTGCCCTAGAAGTATGTCTGGTCATTGAGTGCAGAGGTACGAAGGCTGACATACTAAGCAGAATTAGTGCCATTCTGGAGATCATTAGCTACCTCACAGGGACAAAAAAAATCTCAAATTCCCATTGATTTAAAATAGGCCTTTAACCCTTTGAATACTAGCGAGGTGGCCAACACATTGCAAAAAGCAATTATAAAATATTGAGGCTGATTTAATAAGATGAACTGAAGCAATTGTGGAGCAAACCAGTTGCGCTATAGGGAACAAATAAAAATGCCCATTAAGTAGTGCTTTTAATCCCTTGAATGCTAGGGATGTCTCTGACACATTGCATCACTATGAGGTGGAGACTTCTTTATAATTCAGTGGACATTTAAACCCTCTGGTACAGATGGTTTGGTTCAGAATTGCTGTAATTCTTCTTATTAACTCATGCTCTTTGAGTTGTATAATTATGTTTTCTGAGCCTCATTTCTGTCTCCTTTAATTAAATCTGTATTTTAGTCATGTCTGGAGAAGATTCCAGTGATAAAAATAAAAGGTCCTTATTACTCACCCATACTACCATCTGTATAGTGTGTACCGTAAAGAGCCCTTCAGTTTACTCCATCTGATTCTACAGCCTAATGCTGCTATGTCCTGCATTTTACAGATTGAGGCAAACTTCCAATCACACCAATAACATGATATTGAGATAGGAAAACAAAGAAATAATGGGCTTTATTCATCAAGTTAAAGAGGTGCAATTCTGGAGCAAACCAACTAGGTGAATGCTGGAGAGATCTCTAACACATTCCAATCAAGGGATTAAAAGGCAAATTGAAATCAATTGGAATTTTTACAGTTGGTGCTCCCCCCAAAAATGTTTCTCTTCTTTAGCTTGATGGATAGGGCCCAAACTGTGCTCTATTATAGCAATCAGCCTAAACTAAATAGGTATCATCAACCCACTCACAGCCACTGCACTGGACACCACTCTGCCATTCAAAGGTTTGAACAATTCAATAACTGAAAAATAAAAGTGTGTTTATTAAAAACAAGTACCATAGAACATAGACACATCCACAAAGAAAAAGCTGAGTAGTTCTGTAGCAAACCAGCTCCATCATAAGGAATAAATACATATCTCTTGGGGCTTTTAACCCCTTCAGTTCTAGAGAGTGGAGCTTGATAGTGGAAGAGGGGACTAAAGCCTGACAAAGGGGTCCCCTTTACATGAAGTGATGTAGAGTGGCATACTGGACTCTCTTAAAGTTTCTGGGGGCTCCATGTGTCTCATGGACCCCCCCAGCTGGAATCCTGTTGCTGGTCAAAGCAGCCTCTATCCCTCTTCTTTCATAGGCTCTCGGGCTCTGGAAGTTTCTGTATTTCTGGGACCATGTCTTTTTTGAGAAAGGACAGTGACAGTCTTTCATATGTTAATAAGGTTACAATACAGACAGCTTTGTATATAGAAATTATGTCTGTTTAATCATCCTTTTGAGTGTCAACTGAGTACAATGCATTGCTTTGCAATATGTTGTGAATCCCTCTGGCACCAAATGGTTAAAACTCACCTAGGAAATAGGCATATTTCAGGACTGCACTGAAATCAAAGCAGTCCTGCAGTATGCATTTTTCCAATGCGTCCCCGGTTAAAGGTGAGGTCTGGTCAGCCTACTTTTAACACATGAGGTAGGCCCAAGTCCCAGGTCTTTTTGAACTCTAGCATCTTCCCCTTAAAGGGATAGTAATACTTCGTTTTAACTTTATTTTATTTTGTAGGCATTCAAAATATGAAGAATGATATAAGTCTTATCTCTCAAACCTTTATGGTTTAAGAGATATTCACATGCAAAGTTTCCCCTCCTGCCCCTTTTACCTAGTGTAAGCCATCTCTTCTCAGATGAGGTATCTAGTTGTAAGACCAGACAGATAACAGTAGGGGACAATCTTCTTCCTATGAGAACAATGAAAGCCCTGCCCCCCTTGACAAGCTTTTCAGGTTTTTCCCTTATCTTAATTGAAGATTGTCCCTCTCTGCAATCTACCTGGGCACCTCCCTTCTGCTCTGGCTGAACAGTGTTACATCAGTAAAAGGGTCGAGAGGGGGACACTTTGTCATTGAATTACTCTTGAATTACAACTATGACAGAATTGAAATAACACTCTCCAAAGTCCAAATACTATAATGATTAATTAGAGCTGCTTTTATTATGAAACATTACTATCCCTTTAAGAGAGGAATCCAGCTCATTAAAAAGCAATGGATGTCACTAGCTTTCAAGAGACTAAAAGGTCAATTGGAATCAAAAGGAAATTGGGATTGGGATGATGGACATTAGGTAATAAGAACATTTTAAGGAAAATATCCATTTGCCTTGCAGAGAATAGCTGATTCTTATGTTTATATGACTCAGCTGATCTGCCTATTTTGTTTTTTCCTGAATCAGCTATTAAGTGGCCATGGCAGGGGATTGTGTGTTATAATCCTTTGAATGCTGCAGGGATGTGCAAGGCATTACTCTGCAATATACTGCACACTCCTCCGCTCCTGGTTTTGCTGCTGATGTCTGAGGGTGAGTATAATTTCTCTGCCCCCCCTTGCCCTCATAACCAGCTTTATGCCACCCTCATATGCCATGATCAAAGTTTCTCCCCCCTCCCCTTGTATACCCAATTCTTGTTGCATATCATGAAATGTGTCATATTATCCATGGTGATGTTGGCGTTCACTTTGTCAGACACACTTCACTATTGCATGTAACCTTGGTGCATCTCCCTACCACCGTAGTAATTCTGAGGCAAGTCAGCTCTGTGTGGGTGATAACTGAAAACCCCTCTTATTTTTAATTGACCTTTTACCTACTGAATGTTAGATAGGTCTCTAAAGGATTGCAGAGCAATACTCTAGTGACCTTTCTAACATTCATTTGGGTTATAAACCCATTTAAATCAGTGAGAGTTTGGGATTTTTTATTTATCCCTATGCTACAGTTGGTTTGCTCCAGAATGATTCCAGCTTTTTTAGTACAACAGTTTCAGAGTATTTTCTAGTTCTTAATTTCCCCTAGGTGAACTGTTTATAAGATCAAGGAAAGCCAAGTCCCCTGGAGGGAGGGGTCTTACACAGACAACCAATCCTATTGGTTTAATCTTAATAGCTGTGTTTGAGTGGTGATTTCTTTAATTAGGGATTGTTGACAGTACATGTGTAATGCTGCTTTGTGTTAAAATAATTGACTTTATACAGAAACCTATGGAAAGGCTTCAGATAATGACTTTCACGTGATTCACTTTAAACGTATTAATATATAACAAATTTACTAACAATGGGGACCCAAATTAAGATTAAGAAGGAAAGCAAACACTAGAGTATGTGACACACCTCTAGTTCTAAGACCATATACACTATTCAGAGGTCCTCATTCCTAATTATTTAAATTAACCCTTTGTGCACCAGAGGGGTATGCAACGCATTGAAGAGCAGTTAGGAATGTCTCTGCAAGCTGTGACTGCTGTATTGATTTGTAAGTTTTTGAGACAGCCATATTTTAATGTGAGCACAAGCTATTTAGATTTTATTGTTTCATTTATAGTGATAAAGCACTATTGGTGCCCCCTTTTTCCTTTGTTTATTTTTTTTTTAATCACCATTTAAATCAGTGAGCATGTTTGTAATTTTCAATATTCCCCAATGTTGATGTTTGTTTTCCCTAGAATTCTTCCACTTTTTCTTTGAACAGCCCATGGTGCGACTACATGAATCTTTTCATTTCACCTTGGGAGGAATTCATAAAATAAAATTCACAATACTAAAATGCTGAGAGTAGCATAACCCACGAATTGTAGTATCTAAAATTATTAAATAGTAAATTAGGTGAAGGAAGACATCTCTATGAAGCTCAAACTTTACCACATTATATTCCAGAATATGAAAATGAAGTAATCCTTCACTCCAAGATGGTGTTTATTTACCATAACAGCTTCCCGCTTGGATCTACTAACACCTCGTTTAATGCTGTATGTCTAATCCTTACTTAAATAAGTCTGTTGTATCTGTGTTTAAGAAATTCCACAATTAAGCAACCTCTTTCTCTGCTGAAGGTGAAACTCCTTTTCCTCTAATCTAGAAGCAGCTGCTAGTAATTTGATCAGGTCTTGGAATTACAAAGTCACTGCAATCAAACATAATTTGATTGGCATAAAAAAGACAAGTACTCTTTTGATTAAATGCAGTCTTGAAGCATTGTTTTTTTTATTGCATCTATATACGATAGCTTTAATGTTTTATATACTTTGATTTTGGGCTATATCCTATCAACAATCTGTTTGGTTTACTCATCCAGTGCACTATAGTAAATGTTAGTAGTAGATACAAGAAAAGAGAGGTTAAATTACTTCTATTTATTTTAAATAAACCTTCGGGAAATCCTATTACTTTTTTTACAGAAAAAAAGTGTCACAAAAAGAAAATTAATTCAGTTGTTATAAGAAAAACATCCAATCCAGTCAATGTCTATGAAAAACTAATCTGAAACCAGCAATCATTTAATGTTTGTCAGGAAATAGTGATGCTGATGTAAGCCGATAGCAACCCACTAAAACCACCAGTTATGTTAATAATCCATATCCTTTCCAGTGACAGCAGCTATTCCTTTTATCTAATGAATCAAATGAGGATTGCAGCTCTTTAAAGGAGCAGTAACATTTTCTTATGGAAAAAACACACATGTGTGCATATCAGCAATAACGAGGAAAAATCAGTACAAAGAGAGATGACAAAAAAGTAGATCTGAGTGTAGTAGATTAAATCATTTATAGACAAGTAGTAATAACATAAGAAATGTACTCACATGAGCCCTTCTTGGGATTATACCTGTCAGGGGTCCCTTCCCTTTCACCAGTTCAAACTATGTCCCTGTAAGCTCCTGTTAATTCACCTGGATCCTTAATGGTCCTGTCATGTTAATCACTTTTTCTATTGCTGAAGGAATTAGGGGATTAAAGTGAAGATCAAATCATGTATCATATGATGGTCATTGGACTAAAGTATCCATATGTTGCAATCCGATATGTGAAAGTTACAAGGGACTCATGGCCTTGTGGAGCACTACTGAGAGACACCATCCATGAGGGAAAACAAACAGGATGCTAAAAAGAGGAGTCAGGGGAAACACACTACGGTAGTGGGAGGGATCTGGTCCAGAAGTGAGTAGCAGTATAGTAAGCCCTAACGCTCTTTCTCAGAGTGCATCTCTGCTTCTACTTGGGCTCTTGAGTAAAATAAGGGTGTTCCATGTAATTAATCCTTTAAGGACCGGCAATGCACGCACGCGGCCGTCACTTAAGGACCACAGATCACTTTTTTTTCTCATTTGATTCTGGACTCCCCGAACGGCGTGCAGCCTCGCAGGGAGGCCGGAATTCCATGACTTATGTATATGTCCTTGGTCCTTTAGGGACATCCACCTCGTGACATACATGTACATCACTGGTCGTTAAGGGGTTAAAAAGTCATAACAACGAAAATTGTATTTTTTAATTAAACCATCAGCAACAGCCCTAGCTGTACAGAAAGCTAATTAATTTTCTCAAAAATCACTATGGGAGAGCTTTAGTCTTACACTACAGTTCTCTATAAGTGATAGAAACATCACCTAGTGACTGCAATAGAAAATTGCAGAACCAGGGTGCAAGGGTATAAGCTGATTTTGACTTAAAAAAGCAAGCAAACAATAACAATTCCACACAAACATATTTGAACTGTAATTACTGATATGTAGTATACTGATCAAAAAAGTATTTAAAAGTGTCCATAAAGGACAGCAAAAAGTACAGTTTTATTTCAAATGTCAAGTTTAATATTGTGCAGATTTTACACCTATGGATGCTGAAGAGGTCTCTAACACATTGGGAGAATGTATAAATATTCCTGCACAGCACATTTTCTGCTCTGGGACATTGGCTCCCTATTCAGGTAAATAACTTGGGTATGCACTCAAGTGTATGATCTCTTTAGTGCTGTCAGCTGCTCCTATTCCCTCAATCTGTCTTGTTTTTTTGGTTGCCTGGCTACCTACACTTTTCCCATTGGGTGCTGGCCCATTTTAAGATTTGCACCCTCCTCTCTCAGTTGCCTGTTCTACAAGCCTCATTGCTGTGGTTCCTGTGTCTTTCTTGTGCTACAGTTGAGCCTGGCTCTGGTTCCTGGCCTATCTCTCGGATATCCCTCATCACCACATCAGCAAATTTACCAGCTTGACCCCTGGCACAACCTCAGACTTCTGCCTCGTCAATTAGCACCACTCAAGTATACTCTCAGGCATGACCCATGGCTTGGCTCCAGTCTCCATCTTCTGCCTCATCCCTTGGTATCACTTTGGTGTACAATTTATCTGATCAGCCTGGCAGCTGCCATGCTGAAAGCTATACCTGCTATATCAAAGATATGACTTATCTGATTAGCCCGGTGGCTGCTGCACTGAAAGCTTTTCCTGCTACATCTAGATCTGACTCGTCTGATCAACTTATCAGCTGCTATAAAGTATCCCACCAGCATTTCAGTATTTAATCATTTGATCAGGCCAGTGGCTGCTACAGTGAGAGCGATTGTCAGCTACATCAGATCCTACTCATCAGATCAGCCTGTCAGCTGTTGCAGAGTATCTTGCTGACCCTAACAAAAAAAGAAAAAATAAGAAAAAAAGGAAAAAAAGAGTATCTTGTTGGCATTCAGTGTTTTATTCACCAGTTCAGCCCAGCGGCTGCTTCGCTGAGAGTCTTGCCTTACATCAGAGTCGTAAATAGAAACCACCGAGCCCTGGTGCAGAAATTGCCATGGGGCCCTCAGACCACATTGCCCACATTGTCCACCTCCACATTGCTCACCTCCACACTGTCCACCTCCACATTGCCCCCATTGTCCACCTCCACACTGTTCAATTCCACAATGCCCCCCATTGCCACCTCCATAATGCCCACATTGACCACCTCTACAGTACCCCCAGTGACCACCTCCACATTGCCTCCAGTGACCACCTCAACATTGCCCCCAGTGACAACCTCCACATTGACCCCAGTGACCACCTCCACAATGCCCCCATTGTCCACCTCCACAATGCCAACATTGTCCACCTCGACAATGCTCCCAGTGACCACCTCCACATTGGCCCCCATTTCACCTCCTACTTTAGCTGGTTCAGGAGGGGGGCCTCATTCCTGGTGGTCCAGCAGCATGCAGCATGGCAGGAGAGGTCTGTGCCACCTTCTGCACAGACCTCCATCAGCAACTCCTGTGCTGTCCTCTCTCCAGTAATGCAGAGCACTGGGTGATGATGTCATATCCCAGCGTTCTGCATTACTAGAGTGCCGGGACAGAGAGGGAACTGCTAATAGAGGTCTGTGTCGAAGAAGGCACGGACCTCAGGTTGCCGGTGGGGAGATCAGTCTGATCTTCCCACGGCCAAGGCTTGTTGGCACCAGGTAGACTGGAAGAGGGGCTAGGGATGGGTGAAAAGTTTTGCCTCAAACTGAAATCTGCAAAAAATGGCACTTTCTACTTGTTGAAAAATAGAGTATGAAAAGTGCAATTTTTCCTGCTTTTTTCACCTACCTCATTGCATTGAAATCAATGGGTAGAAAACTTTTTCTGCACCACACGAAAGTTTTCTACAGTCATATAAAAGGCTGTCAGGCTCTCACAGCATTATATTCTGTGTTTGTGAGAGGAGAGAGCAGCATGTTTTTGAGCTAGAGAAGATAGGCAAATAAAGGAGAATTGAAGCTTAGTTTAAGGAGTCATTTAAGTAGGATATTTTTTCTCTGTAATAGGAGAGTCTGGGGGCACAATGGGGGAGAAGAAGGGAGGAAGGAGGTTGACCCAAAATACCCCAAAATTTGGTGTGATTGACTGTCAAGACACAGGCAGCTGGGGTCCAAATTGCTTGCTGATTTTTCTTTTATTGTCTCTGTGCTGGGGAAGTCTGGGGGAAAGAAGTTGTTGATTTTATTTTTTAGCTATAAATATATATATTTTCTGGGACTGTGACAAAATAGGGTGGACAACTTAAAAAAACAAAACAAAAAAACCAACATAAATAATTTAACAAATAAATATGAAGGCAGAATTGATAGACAGCAGATGACACTGAGAATTTTGTTGAGTGCCAAGGCAAGACATCACAGTCCATCAGTTGTGTACTGTAGAGAGTAAAAACACAAACAGTAGTTGCTTAATGTCTAGGAAATGCACAAGCAGGAGGGGGAAAGGTGAAGGAGGTGCAGGGGCATGGGAGTAAAGTGTTAGTGCAAAAACTGACTGCAAGGTATAAATTGCTGTAGTACTCACAGCTTTGACTTCCAGCTGCTTATTTCTCCATTACATCCCTCAGAAGAAGTATTATTGTGCTGGGAAATGTTGCACCATAATAAACAGAGGAAAAAAATGTGTTGGAATAGGAAAAAATGTGTTGGAGAAGGAGAAAAATATGTTAGAATAGGCAAAAATGTGTTTGAATTGGAGAAAATGTGTCAGAATAGGAGAAAAATGTGTTGAATAGGCAAAAATGTGTTAGAATATGCAACAAATGTGTTAGAATAGGAGAATAATGTGTAGGAATAGGCGGAAAATTTTTTGGAATAGGAAAAAAAGCAACATTTTGCATTGGAGAAAAAGAGAAAACTTTCACGAAAAAGGGAATAAAAATGGCTGTTTTTCACGAAAAGTCATGCAGGAAATTTTTCTCACTTTTTGCCCACCCCTACAAGGGGCTAGCAGGGGACAGGCCCGGTCGCAGTTGCAACCCCTATTGGTATGCCACTGCCTCACATCTAGATTCAATCCATCTGATCTGCCTATCAGCTGCTACAGAGTTTCCTGTCTGCATTCAGTGTATTCAACTGAGCAGCCTGGTGGTGGTTAGAGCATTGCTTTCTACAGTAGATCCTTCTCTTCTGATCTGTCATGGACTAAACTGACGACTATCTGTGTGCAGTTCATCTGGTTAGCCAGGTGGCTGTTACGCTGAAAACTATTGTTGCTGCTACTGTCAGCTAGCTGTTCAGCCTTGTCGGCTGTTTCTTTGAATCCTTTCGGCATCAACAGTCTGCATGCAGTTCATCCAATCAGCCAGGTTGCTGTTACACTGATAGCTATTGTTGCTACTAACTATTCAGTTATCTGATCAGTCCAGTCATCTGTTTCTGTGTTTCTATGCTTCATACATTCAGAGGTATCACAGGAGCTGCCATCCTGTTATCTGGCTTAGCGGCCAGCACCTTTAACCACAGCTTTGGCAACAGCAAGGTTCTGTCTACAGAGTAGAAAAAAACAGAGGGGGATTGCTCAAGACATAGGGAGAGGGGTATGGAGTTCCATAGGTAGGGAGCAGAAAGTGAAAAAGGTTTGAGACAGGAAAGGGCATAGGGTGTGGATAGTGAGACAAGAAGGGCATTATGTGCTGAGTGAAGGAGGCGGCCAGGAACATAAGAGGAGATGAGGGAAGAGATGTAAGGAGGGGTAGCAGTGTGGAGAGCATTAAAGGTGAGAAGAAGGACTTTGTAAGTGATGCATTGCTGAATAGGGAGCCATGACAGATGTCTTAGAATTATGCGAGTAGTTCAGTTTATGGGGAGAGTGTAGTGATTCGTGCAGCTGAGTTTAAAACAGATTGCATAGGTGAAAGATGGGTAGCAGGGAAGTCAGTTAGTAGGACATTGCAATAGTCTAAGCAGGACAGAATAAGGGCATATATAATAGTTTTAGTAGTTTGGAGAGGAACAGGTGGATTTTAGCAATGTTGAGGAGACAGAAATGAGATGTTCTAGCCTTGGAATTAATGTGAGGGGAGAAGGAAAGGGAAGAATGAAATATGGCCCAAAGGCAGCATGCTGAGCTGACTGTGTCAGTGTCAATTCCATCAGCTGTAATGGTGAAGCTAGGCATTGGATAAGGTCTTAGAGGGAAAATGAGATGTTCAGTTTTGGACTGATGGTGGGCCATACAGTATGCACTAACATGTCTTCTCTATCATATCCCCTTCAATCTGCCACCAATTTGCCGACATTGCCATCAATCCTCAATGGCTTCGACAGGTTTACAATTTTGGACTGAACACTCATTTCCATATATATACAAGGTTAATAAGCCATTGTCGTATTCACGTGGGTGTGTTCATATGTTAATGTGGCTGTGCTCCACATGCACTCAGCTCCTATAGCAGCCTCAGCTGTCAGAGTTCACAGTCCCAACATTGCCTACTGAGGATGGTGATTGTAAAAGTAAATGCTTCTCTATATCTAAAAACAGAGTGTAACTGTTTATAATTCTAAAATTTCCATATGAATATTTGTATGTATATTTAATAACATGTAATATATAGTGTTTCTCAATTTGTATAAATAAGCAACCCTCTACTGTAAACTGTTCAGGACATACTTGAAAACGAGAGAAATCTCAATGTATTCTTCCTGGTAAAACATTTTCTAAATAAATAAATAAATAAATAAAAACAGACCTGCTGCCGTTCCAAAGCCCAAAGTCAAGGACCAAAGAAACTGGCTGTCCCTGTATGCGGCGGTGCACTAGGAATTGCCTGTTAGGGACCAGGAACCAGACAGACACAAAAATGTAAAGTGCAAAACACCTTTATTAAAGTAACTAGAACAAGCAAAGCAAAATGGTGATCCAGGAGTGTAAACCACAAGACAAGAGGAAGTCAGGTCATACATGGATAATCAGGAGCACAGGAGAACGCACTTGCAGCCATAAACAACACAAGGGCAAAGAGGAAGTGAGTCTAGCTGCTTTAAATAGCCTGGAAGGGGTTTGCTGATAACTTTCAGGTGAGCAACCATGGAAACAGAGAGGTAAAGGCAGTTTGTTAATAATCAGCTGAGTCAGCCTGGCAAAGGGAAGGAAAGGCAGCTAGTATACAAGAGCAGAGTGTACAGCAGATCAGCCAAACCATTACAGTACCCCCCTCAATGACCCCCCCCACGGAACAGGACCAGGTTTGAGGGGAAAGCATGCATGCGGGGGCATTCATGGAACCCACGAGTGCTCCTCTGGACTGTACCCCTTCCAATGGACCAAATATTGAAGCCTCCCACTGAACCTATGAGAGTCAGCTATGGAGTGGACCTCGAACCCTCATGGCCGTCAATGGGCACGAAATTGGGTCAAGGAGTGACCGTAGTAAAGCGATTACAAACCAGGGGTTTCCACAGCGAGACATGGGACACACTGTGCATCTGCATATTGGGGGGATAGGGGATAGGCCACAGGGTTCACACATCGGAGGATATGGAAAGGCCCCACAAAATGGGGAGCCAGTTTCTGAGAGGGCACTCGGAGGTGGAGATTTCTGGAGGACAACCAGACCCTCTCCCTGACCTGGTAGGAGGGTGCGGATAGGCGTTTATGATTGGCCTGGAGCTCCTGGGATTGTTTTGAGCATCGCAGTGCCTCTTGGACCTGCGCCTATGTGAAACGGATCTGCTGGAGATGATCCTCCAGTGCCAGAATCCCCTGGGGAGTGAAATAATCTGGAATCATGGAGGGTTGATACTCATAATTCACCATGAAGGGGGAAAGCTGGGTAGAAGCCGAGACTACACTGTTATGAGCAAACTCCGCCCAAGGTAGCAGGTCCGACCAGTTATTCTGATGGTCCGAGATGTAGCACCTTATGAATTGCTCCAAAGCCTGATTAGCCCTTTCCACAGTGCCATTTGATTGAGGGTGGTAGGCCGAGGAGAAGGAGAGTTTAATACCTAGTTGCGCACAGAAGGATCTCCAGAATCTCAAGACAAACTGGCTACCCCGGTCAGAAATTATGACTTTGGGAACCCCGTGTAGCCGATAGATCTCTTTGATAAAGACTGTAGCCAACTCTTTAGCGGATTGGAGTTTTTTGAATGGTATGCAGTGGATCATCTTAGAAAATCGGTCGACAACCATGAGGATGACTGTGTTACCGTTGGACAGAGGGAGGTCGACTATGAAGTCCATGGCAAGGTGTGACCATGGCTGTTCACCATTGGGAACCAGTTGGAGAAGGATCACTGGAAGGTGACGGGGGGATTTGGTCTGTGCACAGACTGGACAGGCAGCGACAAAGGCAGCAATATCTCTGTTAAGCTCTGGCCACCAGAAGAGACGGGAAACCGTCCATAGAATCTGTTTTTTTCCAGGATCCCCTGCTGACTTAGTATTATGGTAGGTTGAAAGTACCTTGGTACGGAGGTTAACAGGTACAAAACAGCACCCAGAGGGAGTCTCAGCAGGTGCATCTACTTGGAAGGCGCGTATTCTTTCCGTGAGGGGAGATGTTATGCTGGTACGTATGGTGGTCAGCACTCGGTCCAGAGGAATAATAGGACTAGGAGGGCTCTCCTCCTTAGCGCCCGAGAACTGTCTAGATACAGCATCAGCCAGGATATTTTTGGTCCCCGGTAGGTACAAGACCACATCATTAAAACGCATCGGGCCTGCCTTGGAGTCAAGCGCTTTGCCTCGGACAGGTAAGTGAGGTTTTTATGATCCGTGAAGATTAGGATTGGCATGAAAGTTCCCTTGAGCAAATGCCTTCATTCTTTGAGAGCAAGTATTATCTCCAGCCACTCATGGTCACCAATTTCAATTTCATAGTTGCAGTCCGCAGGACTTAGCTTTTTTGGAGAAATACCCACATGGGTGCAATTGGTTCTCAGGAGTAGGATGTTGAGACAGGAGGGCGCCTGCTACTGTCTCAGTCGCATCGATCTCAAGTACGAATGGAAGCTCAGGTTTCGGTGTGCCACAATGGGTCTTGTGGCAAAAAAGCGGCTTTTAATGACTCAAATGCTTTGATGGCTTCCAGGGGCCAGTGAGTGGAGTTACCATCTTTTATGGTCATGTCATTAAGGGGTTTTACAGCCAAGAGTTTCTCAGGGTACATAGCGTATCCAACCTCTGAAATTACTTACCCCAAGAAGGTGACCTGTTTGTGGTGGAACTCACATTTCTCTAATTTTGAAAATAGGTTATTTTCTCTTAATCTTTGCAGATCTCGGGCTACATCTGCTTGATAGCTTTTCCTGGAGGTGGAATGGATCAGAATGTTGTCTAAATAAGACATGGAGCATGTCCCAGAGGACATCATTTAGGAATTCCTGGAAAACCGCGGGAGCATTGCAGAGACCGAAAGGCATTACGAGGTATTCGTAATGCCTGCTCCTGGTGTTAAATGAGTTTTTTCCATTCGTGGCCCTCGTTTATTCTTACCAAATTATACGCCCTCGCATGTCGAGCTTAGTAAACATCTTGGACCTTTTCAATCAATCGAATAGCTTGGTAATAGCAGACAACCCTGTGTCTTTAGCTTCCGTTACAGTGATGTTGGGATCTCTCTGTAGCTTTCTATGCAGTAACAGCCCACAAACAATCAAAAGCATGTAGGGTTGTTATACTGCTGGCACTATATAGGGATGCCCTCCCCACACAATGCCAGCAGTAGACAACCCTGAAGTCTGAGAACATTTTCTGTGCTTTCCAACTTGCTCAGGGGGAGAGCGAGAGGATACTCTCAGACTTCAGCACCACACACAGCATCACTCCACTCACCCTTTGAGTGCCATACGGATCTGCATTGCAAACCCCTGCGGCACTCAGAGGGTTAGAAATGTAGAGTATACCAACACACAGACATCCTCTCACCCTAACATTCATTTATTTATGAGCTCTATTTATCTATTAATGTATTTCAGTTTTTCAAAGATTTATACTGCACACAAAAAAATATATTAAAAAAAAAAAAAAAAAAAAAAAAGAAGGAAAACAGAATTTAACTCCTTGACTTTCAGAGATGTCCATAAAGCATTACTTTGCAATGTGTTGGAGACACTTCTAGAAGCCAAAGGTTTAAAAAATAAGACTGAAACAAACCTATGGTGAAGGGTTATTGCAATTCCATAACTGCTGCCCCTTCTCCATCCCTTTCCCAACCTTCCTTGCCATTCACCCCTCTTCTGATCCTCATGCTGGATGACAAAGTGAGAGAAGGGTAGGAAAGGCAGAGAAAGGGAAGAAGGAGGGGCGGCAGTCACAGAGTGCCAAACGGGAATAGAAGGGGTGGCAGAGTGTATAAATCCTAGCACTTTTTTGATTCCTCAGGGAACAATTACTTACTATAGATTTGTTTCTGTCTTACTTATTTTAAATTTTTGGCTGCTAAAAGTGTCTCTAACATATTGCAAAGCAATGCTTTGGAGACATATCTACCAGCCAAGGGGTCAAATTCTGTATTCTTGATCTATAAATCTTTAAAAAATAAGTTAATAAATAAATCCTATATAATAATTCGCTAGGATGTTTGTCAGAAGCCGTCATGCGCAGTAGACTGCCCGAACGCACAGAATGCTGGGAGTTCTGTGCTGGGAGCATTCTGTGCTTTTGGGCAGACT
Organism: Rhinophrynus dorsalis; assembly: GCA_037306005.1. Classification (NCBI taxonomy): domain Eukaryota; kingdom Metazoa; phylum Chordata; class Amphibia; order Anura; family Rhinophrynidae; genus Rhinophrynus; species Rhinophrynus dorsalis. The sequence continues at coordinate 327,189,087 of CM074721.1, read as the reverse complement.
CTACAGTGCATGACTGTGTTGGCGGCAGGACGCAGAGCAGGACTGGCCTCTTAACCCTTTGAGTGCCAAAGGGGTACACAATGCGTTGCGTACCCCTCTGGCACTCAAAGGGTTAACATCAACCGGACCTTGGCCCGTGTGCACAGGCTTTTACACTAGCACATAAAATAGAGCTGAGAGGATGTTTGTGCCTTGGTATACTGTACCTTTTTAACCCTTTGATTGCAACAAGGTTGTACAGTGCACTCACAGGATTAAGGGAGAGATGTGTTTGTAGTGTTGGAACTTGAGAGCATGCTCTCTGCTGCCCAACTAAGCAAGTAGGGAAGCAGAGAGGATGTTCTTAGACTTCAGGGTTATCGACTGCTGGAGATGTGTAAGGAAGTGTATCCCTTCCACTTTGCCAGCAGTTTGACAACCCTGTATGCTAATGGGGAACTTCTCCTCCCCTCTTCTTGCATATTTAATTTTAGTACATCCTATATAATAATTTGCTAGGATGTTTGTCACGATGCAGTCATATGCAGTAGAGACTGCCCCCGTTCAGCCAGTCTCTACTGCGCATGATTGTATTGCGTGAGTGAGGCGACGCAAGACTGCATTGCATGGAGCAGTGAGATAGCGACCCCTTAACATTACGTGGACCTTGGCCCGTATACACAGGCTTTTAGACTAGTATAGCTTTATGTGACTACATTTCTAAACCTATGTGCTCTCCGCACATTGCCAGAGACACAATAGCACAGCAGTGACCCTTAGTGCATCTCCCCCCTCCTTCTCTATATAATGTGCAGGAAAATGGAGTTACACAATGCATTAGATCCCTCTCTGGCACTCAAAGAATTAAACAAGTGGCAAAGGAAAGGCACACCCTGAAACTGACATACACTTTAACACTTTCCTATCCTTGTCACAAGGGGTGTACAGAGGACAGTTTTAGTAAATTGATGTTAGGCAGGGAGATCACTAAGAAAAATAAAGTGTCAGTTCTACTGCCTATTTTAGAATGGAATTTAATTACTACACCTCACTGTTTTGAAGCACAGACCTAATAGGATTCATTTGTACAGATGGTATGGTTGTATTACTCCTGACATGTAGACCAGTGGTGGGTAAGGTGAGACCATCCAGCTGCTGACAGACTACAACTCCCATTGACTGTCAGGGAATATTGGTAGTTACACTCAGTCAACAGCAGGAGGTTCCATTCCTGATTTAGGCTATTTGATCCTTTTACACCGATAATATTCTCATGTTTGTTTCATATAGTATGAATTACTTAAATGAATTATTTTTGACTTTCAAAATAATTTACAACTTTTCAAAATTCCCTCTTAACCTGTCCAACATTCTTGCCATTTCATTATTAATTAGTAATGGAATTAAAAACCTCCTGTTCTTTTTACTTTTCTTTAGCTGCTGAACGAAAGCTTGGTTTATGGACCCTCTAATGTCTGGAGATTTGTAAGATTTTGTCTCCCCCTTGTGTCTATAAGCAGAATCAATTATTGAAGAATAAGCTCTCCCCTGACATCTAGTGCTTTGTGTTGGAATATTTATTTAGAAAGCATTTTACCAGGAAGAATAATAACTATTTCTCTGTTTTTAGGTATGTCCTGAGGATCATTTACAATATAAAGTAGCATATTTATAAGCAGATAAATAAAAAATAACACATTATTAACATAATATCTGACATTGCTATTGAAGAGAGGCTGTTTATTGCACTCTTTTAATGCTGCTTGTACCAGTCATCAAAGACTGAATACAGCCTAATTTTTGTTCAACATAGCTCCATTTCTCCCAACATTTCAATTGGCCAAAGTAAGACACTTTTATTTTAGGTGGGTTTGCTGGGGGTCTGACTGGTGGACGGGGCATTACCAACCATTTTTAGGATATTTTATGACATATCGACACCTCTTTGTGTAACTGAATAAATGATTTAGAAGAAGACCAAATTATTTTTATTACAAAGACAAATTTATAAAGACATATACTGACGTTTATATAAACATTAATGTGAGTTTTATTTCGTGGAGCAATGTGATACACTTATATACACACCACACAGTCTGATCTCCTAAACACAGGAAAACCAGAGTGGGAAAGAGGGACAGAGGGATTTGGATATCAAAGAGGGACTGTCCCTCCTAAAGAGGGACATTTGGGTAGTATGTAGTTCCAAAGTCTCCCTCTGAAAAATAACCCTGTAACAATGAGATTAGCCATAGAGAGTCCCACACATGATTCTAAAGGTACATGACAATCCTCTCAGGGTAGCAACATGTCCCTGCTCAGTTACAGACTGCAGAAGTTTAAATACAAAAAAGTAAATAGATAGAACTGACTGTTGAATGAATGACAAACTCTCAACCAAGTGTTTCTATTAAATCAACTAAGAACAACTTATTTCAAGGGTAAATGTCCCCTTTAACCTCTTAAGCACCAGAGGGGTACTCCATGTATTGTGAAGCAATGCATTGAACACAATACTGGTCTTCAGTGGGTTAAGGCAGGGAACTCACACCTGTCCTCACTCCCACCACACTTCATTTTTCAGGATATCCTCAATTAAATACAAGTGAATGTTATTAGCATAGACATATACATAGACATATTCTATGTTTTATTCAACCTTGTTCATGTGAAGAGATCATGAAAACCTACCCTGTTGTGGGGACAGGTTTGAGCACCTGGGATAAGGAACAGGATAAGGGGAAAACAAAAGCAAATTAGACTTAATGGAATACATGCATATTCAAGAGAGGTTCAGTCTTCAGTTCTCCCTAATGACACAGACTAGACAGGAACATCAGGGGCAGGGTTTGGGATTTCAAAAAGAGTCCTATCTGTACACCAGTAAACAAAACTGTTCTGGTGGGTTTTTTTGAGTTCTTTCAGGTTGTTGTTGTGTGCATCTCAAAATAACTTCCAAAACAAGGACAAAGAAGCCCAAGCAATTCAGGCATTAAATGGAGCTAGTTCAACAAGGAGGAAGCAACAGATCAGGCAAGTACAATCCAGTACCCTCTCACAATGTCTTTCAGCTCCCTTTGCTTCCACCTTTAATTTCACCTCCTCATTCATTTTATCTGTCTCTTACTACTTCTATGTCTTCTGTTTCCTCTGTTATAGTTCTCCTATGCCTTCTTAACATCATCTCCTCCCTCCTTTTCCAGCTCACTCATCTTTCCCTCAGATCCATTCACCCTTTCCTTTCATCTCCCCAATTCATTCCACTTCAGATTCACCTTCATTCTCAGTGTCCTTTTCGCCCTTCACTAGTGACCCATTCGTCCACCCCCTTCATTCACCTCTTCACCCACTTCTCAAGCACCTGCTCTCACTTACACTGTCCCTTTCATTGGCATTCCTTATCCTACCATGCTCCCCAATGTGGCCTCCACACATCCCAGGCCACATAATGATAGCTGGGGAAGTGAGGATGTGACTGTCGTGGCCTTGTGCCATGAGAGCACCTCAGGCTTGTGGGAGTCTATGAATCACCAGTGTTTCTTGGAAGCAAACAGCTGTAAAATATTATGGGCCACATAGAGTCATCCCTGTGAAATGGACTTTGCTCAGCAGATGCAGGGGGCGCATGTCTGGGTCTGATACAGCAATTTATGGGGTTTCCTTTCTGTCCAGGAGGGAAGGGGGTCCTCAAGGATCTTCAGGGGGTAGGCTCCATTACTATACTCTGTGGCTGGGGTGGATATGGGACATCAGCTTTGGGTGGGCCCATATTCAACCAGACAATAGGAATTTCATAAGATGGCTATACATGGAGCTTGGGCTGGAGGCATTGATGTTAATGCAGCCACATCTTCCCTCAGGTTTACCCAGAAGCTCTTATCCTGCATTATTCTCACATCACTTTTACTGCACCATTCCCCCCTTCTCAGGCTATCCTTCACCCATGCAATCCTAGTCTTCCCCAGTAACTGATACAGTTTCAGTTGGTAGGGCTATTCAGTCAGAGGAAAAGAATACACAGTCATAGCAGTCTTCAGACAATGAAGAATCAATGGGGCCATGTCTGTGGATTGGAGTGGCAGCAGCAGAAGACCTGGTGCACAGCTTGATGCTCAGGAGGAAAATGAAGAGCCATCATTGAGTGAGTTGCCTGATTCTGAGTCTTTGGATTTGGAATCTGACTCAAATTCTTCTGGGTCACTTAACTCGGGTAAAATGGTTAGAATCATGTAAAAGTGTTTTAAAGCGGAACTTTCATGTAGTACCAAGTCGCCATGCATTCATTAAACTCATGGTGACTAGCTTGAAAACAGATGTCTTACCGTTAAATAATAGCTGTGTCTAAAGTAATCCTTCCAGTTTCGGGACTGATGGGCAGGTTAGTGCGGTCTACGCGCCTGCACCGTCAGTCCCTTCCGGTGACCATATGGTGCACTGCAGTCTACTCAATGGAGACCGGCGCAGGCGCACAGACAAAATGTCTGCGCTGTAGCCTGGGTTCCGGTCTCCAAACTAGAAGGATTTCTTTAGACACAGCTATTTTGTAATGGTAAGACATCTATTTTCAAGCTAGTCATCATGCGTTTAATGAATGAATGAACTGACAAAACATTGACTTTCTTAAAATTGTTCCCTATTGTGGTAGAATTAGAATTGTGGCATGATGATCTAACTTATAGGGCAGTCACAATCTGAACAGATAACATGGGGTTGGTGTTTCTGATCAATGAGGTCTCATGATCCCTCCCAATGTTAACATGATTGAGATCGGTAGTCCTAGTTTTCATGCAGTACAACATACACTGAAAGGACATGCTTGTGCCAGGTGTCGACAGTGCTCTAGTAGATACTCTGTCTAGGGAAAATTGTGAACTTTTCTTTCAATTGGCACCACAAACACAATATCATGGTCCTGGTGAGCCCATCCCTAGCCCCCAAGACTTGGGTGAGTTTGTTCAAAGCACCATGCAGCGCAGACTTAAACTCTCAGATGTCATCCTTGAATTTATCAATAAATTGCATGAGACAGGGGCACCATGACATGACAGCTAGATTTCTGGTAAGAAGGGTAATGGGGGAGAAGGTCACATCTCCATAGATGAGGAGCAGTTACTTGCTTGGTAGTGCCTCCCCATGTCTATGTAGTTTTTGTCATGAAGTGCTGCTTTGTGATGGCATACTATGATGAATTAAGAGTAACTGAGTTGATAGTGCCCTCAAAGACAGCACTACACAGAGGGCTTCAGGATAGCAGCATGGGGTGGTTTCCACAGTCAGTGCACTGTTTGGTAGATGGATCAAAGACCAATCAGGAAGGGGAAATGGGTGGTAATGCAATTAGCAGAGGCCCATCTTGCCTACTGCACGTGGTGGCTTACTATGGGAGGGTGATCTTAGCTGGGAGGGCATTCTTGAGGCATCAGGATATTACACCCCTTTCAGTAAATTAATTCAGGGTAGTATTTAAAAAGGTGTTAGGGAGCAGTGGCATAGATTCAGAAGTGTACATCTTTTTGTTTGCACAGAGGGACGAAGGATGGCTTTATTGGGAGTCTGTTTCATGGGGCACACCTTTCCCCACTGGGCAGAAAGAAATGGATCATCAAGCTTCCGGGAAAGACAGGAATACCGCAAGAAAGCATGAAGCTGAGGTCGCATGGTAAAAAGGGGGCTTATATGGCCAAGATTTTGGGAGAAATTTCAGATGGTGGTGAAATGGAGGGGGAGCCCTGACGTGGTAGTGATGCATGCTAGGGGTAATGATCTCGCCTCATGTAACACTGTACAATTGGTCACTGACATACAAAACAGATGCACTAACATTCTGTCTGTATGACCTAGTTCTACCCTGTTATGGTCCTTTGTAGGAGAAGGTCCCTTCCTTAAGTGATCTAACATAGCCAAGGTATGGGTGCTGGACCTGTTAAAACACCATGGTTTCTAGAGTGCCACATTATAGACATGGGGGGTGTCCTGAGAATTAATAGGTACACATATAAGATTACGGGAAGGGAGATGTAGGGTCTCTGCACCTTAATGTCGGATCCATTAATTAATGCACTTGCAGTCAGGAAGGATATCTTAAAAAAGGGTGCACTGTTACAGTATGCTCACACAGATGACTTTGTTTCAGCATTTATAAAATTGCTCTAAATTCACCCTTGTGAAAAAAAGCTTACTTCTAATGTGGCCACTTAATAGAATGCAACTAATGAAGCATGTTGAAACTTGGATGTTCCCCTGAGTTGGGCACATCTAGGTTTCAGCATGTTGATCTGCACATCTCTGTACCACTGTAGTGAAGTCAGCTGCGCCCCCAGTTGAGTGGGGTGGGGGTGGGAGGACCAAGTCTAAAGGGTCCTCCAAAGCAGATTAAGGTGGGCCTGGTGGAAGTAACAGATTTATCCACACAGACAATACTGTGAGGTAACTGGGCAGAGTTGCACTGGGGTGGGCCTATCTTTTACTACCTCTGGATTAGCAGGATTGAGAAATGTCTCATGCCTCATGGCCGTCAATTCAGAGGCAGCAGGATGTTATGCCTGTCCCAAATGCTTTCATTCAGCTTTAACTAGTTACTTCACATGCCACATCACCATTAAATTCACAGGCTTCGGGCTGAGGTATTTACGAATGGCCCAGAAGCTTGTGTTAAATCAAACCATGTTAAGGGGGAGCCTAGCCAACTTGCATGTCTCCCATTCAAAGAGAAACTTACTTCGGTGCTAAAGAGGAAGGGCGCAGTCATGATATGGTGGCAGTTCAGCCTGTTAGGCCAGGCATGCAGCCGATTGTGACTGGATCCTTCCTTTCTAACACAGAAACAAGGAAACAAATTGACAAGCTCCTCTTCAAAGGAAACAAAGCTGGTGTGTCAGATAGTATATGCATCTCAGTGGCTCAATTTGAGGGCTGTCCTGGGTGGGGGTATTATCAGGTAGCATAAGCACCAGTCAGTCTATGACAGACAAGTGCTGAATATCATACTTCTGTAACAGGGTGTTTGCATTCTTACCTGCCTCTTTTCTGGATACAGCCTATATCTTCTAGTGTCATAGAATTCTGTAGAGAAATGTAACCACAGAGACCTCTGCAGTAATCAGAGGAGCATCTGACTTTTTATGTCCTTCTGGGAGAAGTGGAGCCAGTTTACTTCAGGGGAAGAGAGGAGTGGGATTCGGAGGAGATTCTGATGGACAGAGAATAATTGTAGCTGTCATGCCCTACCTTCTCCTGCTGTCCATGCTTCTATGAGGGCCGATCATTGGCATTCACATTTGTGTACCCGCACACCTGAGAAAATTTTCACATTTGTACGTGGGCGCATCAATGCACATACTTCTGGCTGTACGTCACACGCCACGTAGCGCACATTTTTGCGCCTATATATACGCATCTCGCCATGTTTTCAGTGCTCAGCCTTTTGGTGAAGACTTAGTTCCTTGATTCTGCTCTGATACTTCGGTTTGACTTTGTTTTTTCTATTGATTCTGCTCGACCTCCACCAGTCCCTATCTTGGCTTGTCTCCTGATTCTGCATGAACTCCTCCCATTTGAGCTCAGCTTGTCTCCTGATTCAGCATGAACTCTGTGTTACCCATCTATCCCGCCATTGGGATCCAGTTATTATGGGTATCTGTCTTGTTTCCCCATTGGGGTTTTGTCATTACTACCACCTTGTGGTTCGCTGGCGTTTCCATCCTGCTATTTGACTTTGTGGCCAGCACCTCTAACTAGAACTTAGGCCACAGCAAGATCACATCAATGGGTGTCCTTGTACCTGAACTACGCTCTCTACTCTTCGCTCTCTAGCTTCTGGTAGTCGGACACTTCCCAGGCTATTTATGACAGAATAACTGTGCCAGGTATGGATCCCACGGGATTGGCCCAGGCCTTTCACTGTATGACTCAGAAATTGTAGTCCTTGTCTCAAGCAGTGTTGGATCTTCAGAATGTCATGGCCCAGCTGTACATTCAAGTTCAAGATCTATCGTCTTCAGGTCCTTCAATTCCTCCTCCTACTGGACCTACTACTTCTGGGTTACGCTCCATTCCTCCAGACCCTTAGGTTCCTCTTCCCGAGAAAGTACTTTGGGGAAAGAGCCCAGCTGAAAGGGTTTCAAAACTCTTGCACTACTGTTCTACCTGAAGCCTCGTACCTACAAGTCAATGCAAACAGTCAACCTTTTGTTGTCCGAGAAATGGCTTAATGGGCTCATCGTCTTCTACAGAGTAACAGCCCTTTTCTGAACAGTCTCTCATCATTTTTCAGTGCCGTGGCTACTATTTATGATGACTGTCACTGGACTGGGTCAGCCAAGGCCCCCATTCATTTCCTGAAACAGGACAAAAGGCTAGCAGAGGAAGCTGACACCCAGTAGAAAGAACCAACTCTGAAGGACCAGTATTATCTAGGATTTTCTGACTCATTGAAGGATGAACTAGCCCAAGCTGGTATTCCAGAATCTTTGGAGGAACTTATTAACTCCCTATTCAGATTGACAGATGCTTCCGTGAGCAGAGGCAGGAAAGAACCTACTCTCTGGCTTCTGTTTGGCAGACTCCTTACTCCGCTGAGTGAACTTCCTTTACTTGAACTCCTCCATAACCCATGCAGTTAAATGTGGTTCATTGTGCTCTGACCACTGAGAGGAAGGCCCATAGATGTTCCCTGCATCTCTGTCTGTTTTGCGGCAAGGAAGGGTACCTCCTATGTACCTGTCCGGTCAGATCTTAGAACGGTATGTGTACCTCCTCCCAGTGTCCCCCTGACCATATGATCGAAGGATCCAGTGTGTTAAGTTCTCATTGTTTTCGCTCCTTATTTCTGCAGTTGGGGTCAAGGGTTGTCCAGGTACAAGCCCTTATTGATTCCAGAGTTACAAGTAATTTGTTGGATCTAGACCTGGCAAGCATTCTGCAAATCCAGCTAATGCCCGAAATGCAACCCTTGCAGATCCAGGTGTTTGATGGCCCTCATATACTAAGGCCTTATTACTCATGATTCCCGAGCCCTTAGATTAACTGTCAATAAACATCATGAATGGTTGGTCTTCAGTGTAGTCAAGTCTCCTTTATTCTCATTAGTCCTGTGGTTGCCTTGGTGATGACTACATAACCCTAGCTTTAACTGGCTCTCTGGTCAAATTCCTTTCTGTTCCGTGTACTGCAGTCAAAAGTGTTTCTCAGCAACCAGAAAATCCAGGACCAAGAATTGTGTTGATGCAACATCCACAGAAGTTAACTCATCCTTTAACTATGACGTATAAGGACTTTCTTTATGTGTTGTGCAAGAAAGAAGCAGAGAAACTCCTACCACATCTATGCCTGGATGAGCTACCCCCAGGTGCCAAAATCCCATTTGGTCATATTTTTCCCTTGTCAGAACCAGAATTAAATCATCTAAAAGAATACTTACGAGAACATTTTAGATAAATAATGCATATGTCCCTCAACATCTCCTGCCAGGGCAGGAATCTTCTTTGTTGAAAAGAAGGATGGCTGACTTCGACCCTGTGTAGATTACAGGTAACTTCTGCCATTGAGTTCTGCCTATATACAAATGTGTCATGTTGTTAGTCTGTAAATAAAGCAAACAATAGAAGAGCACTCCTCTAAGTGTTATATTTTAATATGTAATGATGAAACACTTTAAAAACATAAGAAATGTACTCCCAAATGAGGAGGTTGATAACCCACCTTGTAGTATATAGACTCAAAGCAAAGGTAAAGAGGTACTTCTCTCTCCGTGTCAGCGCCCTTCCATTGTTTGCTTTATCTACAGATTGTGCTCTTTGGAACAGAAGCCACATGGTTCCTATGAATAGAAGCTGCATACTCGAGGTGTTTTAGTTTCACAGTTTTTATATTTTATTGATATATATTTTTGCAATTCTTATTAAGATATATTTTGAATTGTGGCTATATACATGTGTATGGAATTTGAAGAGCTCCTGTCACCCATTTCCAGCTAATATTATCAGCATAGATTTAGTAGAGTATCAAGCTGAGGTTTATACCATATATTCCTTTCTCTTGGCTGGGTGATAGGAATTATCTTTGGTGACAGGTGTTAATGAGCGCCATAGCTATTGTGTGATATATTAGTATGTTGTTAGTTTATAGGTCGAGGTAAGTATTTAACAATCTGATCCTATTCTCAGTAGGTAAGAGTGGGGTATGTCACCAGCACTTCTCATTTGGGAGCCTGCTGTCTTTTGTTAGGCTGTGTTAACAATACCTAGAATTTATTTCTATTGTATACTTTCATACAAAATGTATTGCAGCTGCCTGTGCCTTCACCAAGGATGAGCAACCTATGACCTCTCAGATGTTTCTGAACTACAATATACACATATATTCCACAACAGGCCAATAGATGCAAGAGCATGATGGGAGTTGTAGTCCATCAACAACTGAAGGGCTTCAGGTTGCCCACTCCTGACATATACATTCACAACAGCAACACATATTTCTCATGATGAAAATGTTATGTAACATATTTGCTCAAATATGATTTTTTTTCTATAACTCTACTCTGAAAAAATGAACTTGCCTAAAATTTGAGGTTGCCTTTTAATTGGGCTTCTACCAGTATAATATCCAGTGGGCTCTGCAGATGTATAGGACAACATTGGGGGAATGAAAGATCACTATGTAGTAAATGTTAAATTGATTTCTTTATAGTTTTAGAAACATTAACACTTTGAGTGTCAGAGGTGTGTACAAACTCCTCTGGCATTACAAGTGAAGCAATACAGGTAATGCAATGCCCTCATCAAAATGAACGTTTGATCCTCTATATGACATTAACAAGGTGTTTGGTGGTTGATTAAGAAGAATGTGAAAATTAATTAAGTCAAAATGACAATGGGGGACAAAGTGGAGCTGACTTCTCCAGTGATATCACTTCTCCAGTTCCTATGCTATTCTATGGAGCCTATGCTCTAAAATCTTCAAAGTGTTCTTCAGAGTTGGAGAAACCTTACTTCATAGGCTCCAACGAATAACATAGGGCATGGAGAAGTGATATCACTGGAGATGTCCTCTCCAATTTATCACCTCTTTATCACACCTTAGTGAATAACCCCCAATATGTCCTTAGAAATCTGGTTTAATTGACAGGAATACTGTACATACTGCTAGTACATTCATTGATTTACACAGGATTTAAAAACCAAATTAATGCTGCAAGTAATTTTAACTGTAGAGTTATATGCGTTTAAGTAAAAATATGCATTTTTCATGTAGGAGTGGAAAAACTGTTGAAACTAAGTTAAAATATGTTAAGGAACCTAGATTCTGAAATGCAGGACCATGTTGTGGACATAAATTGCCAATAGAGGGTGCAATTATATCACATACAATCCTTACAGTCTATCTTTCTGCAGAACCACAAATGGATAACACAGAATGGACTGATAAACCTGACTGTTGCTTTCATTTAGTCTACGTAAGACAATAATTCACATCTAAAGATTACAAACATGTTATAAATACATACATAATAATTGTAATTATGTGGTCCACAGATTCCATAAGCTGCAACATATATTATGTTTAAAATAGTAGTTCAATGATAATTAAAGGTGACCTGACACCTGAAGACACATTACTTTTTTTTGCAGAAAACTTAAATTTGTTTATATTTTGGACAAACCAATTTTATGTAAAATGAATAGTTTTTGAGAAATTAATCTTTATATTTTGGTGGCATAGTTGACACTCCATGCTATTTCCATGAGCAGTATGTTAAGTAGTTCTGTCCAATGTCAATTTTACCCCTTTCTGTGCTTTTAGAATTGCCTCCAGTGTGTGGGATCTGCCTTGATGCATTTATAGCATAGTGTGTGGTAATATTAGCCCAGCACATAAACTAATTAGCATAAACTGTCACACTGTGCCACAAATAAAAGTAAGTCATTTTTTCAAAATAATTATATTACAAATATGGCTAGCACACCATATAAGCTGTTTCTAATTATCTTTAAAATTAGCTAAACTTATATTAAGGTGACAGACCCACGTTAATGTGACCAGGTCTCCCTTTTAAGTGGAGGAAAATGTACACTGGGATGCATGGGGCCAGACAGTTTTCTCTGTAATGTCATGTTACAAGGAGGTGGTTATGGCAGATACAATGGATACATTTAAGAGAAGATTAGATACATTTCTTTCCAAAGGGAATATAAAGAGTTATACTGTTTATTAGTAGGCAGATCAGGAAGGTCTGATAAAGACTAACTTATTTGGTAGCAGGAAAGCTGAAAAATTACTGGGGTATGAGGAGAAGGTTGAACTTGATGGACTTGTGTCTTTATTCAACCTAATTTACTATGTTACAATGTTAATGTCAGACCCTGTTTGTTCATGTGTGTGTATTTCACAGGAGGGAATCTGTTTTTAGTTATTCTGTTCATTGACAGGTCTATCATCACGTAAGTTTTCTCTAAAGAAGTATTCTTTTTGCTGCTCTATGAACTGCTCATAGCAATCGGATAGGTTGAAACAAGGATACAGAATTTCTTCCTCTACCTTTCAGGACCACTATTCTATGTTCCACTTGAAGAGGAGCTTGTCTGGTCAGTTCTTTCTTGTGGGATAGAGGAAAGGCCTGTCATGATCTGCAGCCAACCTACCTATTCCCAGAAGCAGAGGGGATAGGAAGGTCAACTGGGTGGCCAACTTTTGCCCTGCCTACTTTATTATAGGTACAACCCTGGGAGTAATTGCAGAGGGTGTAGTTGTGACTTGTGATGGAGCCTGGGATCCAAGGTACCCATCAGCCCAGAGTTCCAATAGGTTCTAGTTATACTTGTGGAAGAATATTATTGTGTTGGGGGGCCAAAAATGTTTGTAGTAGAGCCCTCCAATGACTAGTTATGCGACTAATAACTAAAGAAAGAATTTGTGTTTTATGCTTTTTAAATGAAAAATAAGTACTTCTTGTCTGTCTCCGCGTCTGGACCCTCCCTAGAGTAATGTCACCTGAAACATTCTAAACCTAAAGAGTGAGAACTTTAACACTGTCTTTAATAATAGTTTTTTGCCTCTTAATGTAACATATATCAACAACTTTGTAATATCCAGTGGGTTCTGAACAGCATTTACTTTATATAGGCAAGAAAGATATTTGCATCAAACTAACTAATTTTGGTACCACTAACCTAATATATTAATTATAGGTGAGAATTTGCTTTGCCTGCCTAGTAAAATTTAAATCTATGTGGGAGCTGACTTGGGGCTGGATTCTATTACAGGTGCTAATTTTATCACTGCCTTTATCTCCAGGTTTCCCCGTAGACTTCAACAGGAAAATGTCTGATAACAAGGGAGTTAACATTTATCTCCTGCAATAGAATGTGGACCTTGATACTCCCAATGTGGAACTATTAAAGGGATAGTAATAATTTATTATTACTATCCCTCATATTGTAGGTATTTGCAAAATAAGTTAATAGCCCCCAGGTTCATCTCTCAAAACTTTATGGTTTGAGAGATAACCTAAGGCAAAGTTCCCCCCTCCCTCCCCCTTCCCTGAAGTCAGCGTTGTACTGACTGCAGGGGAAGTCTGTCGTACGACAGGCTTGTGGCTCTGCAGCTGAGCCAAGATCCCATTAGTGAAAAAGAATTATTTCACTGAAACGGTCTTCTACATGTGCTTTGTTTGCAGTGAAATAACTCTTTGTCACTAATGCAATCGCGGCTCTGCTGCAGAGCCGCCTGATAAAAGTCAGACCAGATATCCCTGCAGTCAGCACAATGCTGACTACAGGGAAGGGGAGGGAGGGAGGAACTTTGTCTTCGGCTATCTCTCAAACCATAAAGGTTTGAGAGATTAACCTGGGTGATATCTATTTATTTTGCAAATACCTACAATATGAGGGATAGTAATAATAAAGTATTACTATCCTTTTAAATATCTCTGCAAATTGTCAGGCTCATGTAAAGTTCTGCACATACTTTTTTTTTCTTAGAGGCTGAATCACTTTTTCCATCAAAACATAGTGAATAATAATGTGACTCATCTGGCAGTCAGTGATGAGACTTAACCATTTGGGTGCCAGAGTGGTATCCAATGCATTGCAGAGTAATGCTCCTCTGGCACTCAAAGGGTTAAAAAAAAAAACTACACTGTAGTACTTACTGTATCCATTTCCTACAGACTATTGTGGTCTCTGTAGAGTATAATTATCCTTTTTTTGTATTCACGTTATTATTCACATCTTTGTACTGAAGTGCTGTCATCTTATTCTTCAAAAATAAAAAATACAATATTATATATAACACCTTTTCCAAAAAATAAATCCCGGTCAGTTCCAAAATGTCTATTTTCTTTAAATCACAAGAGTTGCAGAATTATTTTTTTTATATTATGTCTATTACCGCTCCTTTGCTAGCAGAGTTATCCTTAACTGTACTGTACTTACTGGTATTTTATCACTTTGTAGTCATTTAACGGCAGACAATAATACTAAACAACTTCATCCAGAAACCACCATGTATTCAATAATAATCAAGGGGAAACTTGATAGATTATTACTGAACTAGATGTTTATATAGTATTTATTTGCATAATGTAAGCAAGTGTGTGCTACACAGTGAAGGTAGGGATCTTTTACAGAAAAGGCAGTAAAGCTATGGAATTTTGTGCCTCGGGATATTGTACTTGCAGATAATGCAACTGCTTTCAAAAAAGCAAGGGATGCCTATCTAGCACAGAACAATATTGAAAGTTATGCCAGATGGCTTCAATGCAGATAGGTTGTTGATCCAGGAACTATCTGACTGCCATTTGGAGTCAGGAAGGATTTTTTTTTTACCCACTTGGGGATAAATTGGAAATGGCTTCAGAAAGCTTTTTTTTTGCCTTCCTCTGGATCAACAGGGATGTTTTTGGCATGGGATGCGCTTGAGGGATGCATGTCTTTTTTCAGCCTCATCAACTATGTTACTATGAAACAAGCTTGCTCTTTGCTAAATATCAGAAGCATTTTATCAATACTTGAGTTGAATGCTGTCTGGTACACTTCTTTCTCTAGTGCTTAGTAAATAGACCCCTCTATTTTTTTTAATGTCAGAAAATAGTTTTTATGGATTGATTTTATGGTAATAGGGAGATGCTCACATTTAGCCGTGTATCCATTTATTCAGCATTTCATGTAATAGAGC
Source organism: Rhinophrynus dorsalis (assembly GCA_037306005.1). Taxonomy (NCBI): domain Eukaryota; kingdom Metazoa; phylum Chordata; class Amphibia; order Anura; family Rhinophrynidae; genus Rhinophrynus; species Rhinophrynus dorsalis. Next base: position 327,173,937 of record CM074721.1, on the reverse strand, counting down.
AAAAGTTTTTAGGTTGGAAAAACAGGATTCTTCACAAACTTACTATAAAGGCAATGCATTTAGAATGTGACATTGTCTACCATTTCACAGTATACAAATACTCATCTTCCGGTCTATCATCATGCCAGTTGATTGACAGATGTCTTAGATATGATGTTACAGGAAGAAGCCTTAAACTGATATGCCTTGAAAACAAACCTTTGAATTGATCCTAAGATCCTCTATCTATTTCTAAATCAATACACCTGCAGAAAATTAGGTTGATGAATATCAAACCGGGCGAAGCATAACATTGTTTGTACATGCATCTTAGTAGAAAAACTTGTCACTGTGCATTATCACATTTAGTCTGCCCTGCTCAGAGTGTGCTAGAGGCTGATGGGAAATATACCACAACAAAACACATTTTACTTTTGATGTCAGGGTTTGTATGCCACAAACATGTAATGGAAAAACTTGCACTACTGATGCAATCTTAAACTACACAAAGTTAAAAGTATGTTGCTGGTATGTTCAATTCTATGCATTGCTAAAACATAAGCTTTTACTGTAACCTATGTTTTTAACCCTTCAAGGACCAGATGCTACAAAAATAAGCTATTTGTTATGTAAATCTGGCCCATCTTATTGGGGGACAAATTCTTATGGCCCCTACTACCAAAGAAACTTGAAATTATATACATAAAATACAAATATTTGAAAAGTAAGTTGGCTCTGAGACATATATAGAGAAACGGTCTAAACCAACATAAAGGATCTGTGTGAGTGTGACAGATGGATCAAGTAATGAGAGATGACTACAAATGTGTCCACAGGCCTTGCGCCACATGTATGTCCTAATACAGGAGGAGACTGGTAGAGTAAAAGTGATGTCTTTATTGGCTCAGTGGCTCTAAGATGCACGCTTTCAAGACAATTTATTCTCTTCTTAAGGCATGTTTAGAATTAAGGCTGCATACAAATTACATGACAGGTCACAGACTCATGCAAATTGTTTTCATATTTAAATTCCACTGTAAGTGAATTCCCAACATCACTTGTATAAATCATTCTCTAGGCTCCAGCAGAGGCATCCCCCTGCAGATGGCCAAGCAAAAGTACAAGACTTATTACCCTTTTGCTGCTCCAGTCAATTGTGTAGAGAGCTTGTGACTGCAGCCATAGGTGGCCAAGTCAATGGAACCCTCATACAGGAGTGACTCTCTAAACTGAAGGACTGTTATTAGAACACTAAGCATCATATCTCTCTGATTGCCATTGTACACCTGAAGCAAATACATCCTATGTCACTAGACTTCATTAACAGATAATTTCTTAATACAAAAGCATTTTTACTACCCCTTTATAAAAATGGTCACAATTCCCTATTTTATCAAGTGACCCCCTATTCCTCAACATAATCAGTTTCTGTAAGGTACAAGCCAATCTTATTCCTTAGTTCAGCCAATAATGCTACATTATACATAGTAACAGTAAATTAGGTAAATAAAGACACAAGTCCATCAAGTTCAACCTTCAACTCAGAGATAGTAGAATTATATAGCTTTCCTGCTGCCAAATAAGTTAGTCTTTATCAGACCTTCCTGTTTTGCCTACTAATACACAGTATAACCCCGTATGTTCCCTTTTGAAAGAAATGCATGTAATCTTCTATTAAATGTATCCATTGTATCTGCCATAACCACATCTTTGGACAAGGAATTCCATAATTTAACAGACTTTACTGTATTCCTCTGCTGAAGTTGAAACATCCTATCCTCTAATCTGAAGGGATATACCCTGGTCATTTGATCAGGCCTTGGAATGAACAGCTCACCACAGAGATCCTTGTATTTACCTCTCATATACATTGTGATAAGATCTCCTCTTAGTTGTGTTTTCTCTAGAGTAAATAATCCAAGTTTGTTTAGTCATCCCTCATAGGTCAAATCCTCCATTCACCTAATTAATTTGGTTGCTCTTCGCTGTACTGTCTCTAGTTCTAGAATATGGATGAGTGAAGCTTTTCACCTCCAACTGAAATTGACAAAAAAAAGGCAGTTGGGGGGTGTGGCCTAACCGGTGATGAAGACGGACGCTTGATTCCCCAGCTCCGGCTTATATCAAGTTTTATAATGCCTTCTCAGGGCTCTAGAACATTGTTTTTCTAATCAGGGTGCTTGTGTTACCTTTTGTATCCTGCTAGCTACGGATGAAAGGGAGGAAGAAGAGACCTAGCCGTACGGCATCGCAAATAACCCGCTACTTCTGCACTGAGGCCTCTGACCTCCCCTCACCGCCCTTGCTTACAGACACTGTGACGCACTCTCCTACTGTTGAGCTTGTTGTTCCTCTCAGCTGTGCAGCGGAGGAGCACATCTCAGAACAATACCCTGTAGCAACCCCGAGTGCAGTCCCTGATCCTTCTACGATGGCGATGCCACTGTACAAAGAGGATCTTGCAGCATTTGTGGCGGGTATCCCCATGAGACACGACATTCATGGTATCATGGAAGAAATTAAAACAGCGATCATTGCGGACTTCGCCATTTTTAAAGACGAATTCAAGCAACTTACCCAGAAGGTGTCTTCTTTTGAGGAAGACCATCATGTCCCTGCAGAACATGCTACTCACTTGGAAAATGTGTTAGCTCAGCAACAAGACGCTATATCGCATCTCACATTAAAACTGGATGATTTAGAAAATCGCACCAGAAGATCTAATTTACGGATAAAAAACATCCCAGAATCGGTTACACCTGCCAAACTGTGTGCCACGATGCAGAAATACTTTGCTGGATTATTGGCGACTGATACTTCCTCACCGATTTTGTTGGAGAGGATTCACCGTACATTAAAACAGAGGGATGACCGTAAACCCCGAGACGTACTTGTCTGTTTTATCGTTATGAGATTAAAGAACAAATTCTGAAGAAATCCAGGGATGGTACTTTATCTGCTTGCGAGGGGGCCACAATCCAGATTTATCAGGACTTATCGCCTCATACTCTCGCTCTCAGGTGCTCTTTAAGGCCGCTAGCTGAACATCTCCGGCACTTGCAGATAAAATACAGATGGTCCTTCCCTTTCGCTCTTCAGGTTACACAGAATGGTACGGTACACACTATTCGCTATCCTGAGGAAATCCCTGCTTTTTTCATGTCAATAAATGTTCCACCACCTCCTCAGTCATCCTCAGAGGTGCAGCAACCTTCAATCAAATCCCAGAGAAGACTGGAATGGTCTCCTGGATCCCCAGAACGCAAGAAGAAACAGCATTGATCAGAGCCTATAATTGCAGCTGATACATCAGCCTCATCTTCCTGGGCCTGAACTTTCTTCTCAGTCTTCCTTGTTACAACCCGACTAGGTCAGAACTGAACTTGTAGCTGAATATCATCTAGATTTTGTTTCCAATCCGGTTACCTCTCTACCTCTCTTGATCGACAAACTGGAGGAATACTGTTATTTATCCCAAGCATTAATTAATTATAACAAATCGGAAACTTTGAATATTGGTATCCCAGATTCTGTCACTTCAGTATTCGCGGACAAATTCAAATTCAAAAATTCTTCAACTTCCATTCTCTACTTGGGTGTCCATATTGCGACTTCTCCGGACCTCCTTTTTTCACTGAACTTTCAACCTCTTCTTTAGATGGTTCGGAAAGACCTTAATTCCTGTAACTCTCTCTGTATCTCTTGGCTAGGTAGAATCAACTTGATTAAAATGGCTATTCTTCCTAAATTCTTATACGTCTTTAACTCAGTGCCTATCTCTCTCCCTAAGCATTTTCTGTATTCTCTCAAATCCCTTGTACTGTCCTTTATCTGGGCTGGCAAGCGTCCTCGTCTCAGTCATGCCGTTTTATCACAACCTAGACGGAGAGGTGGTTTAGGATTGCCTGACTTTGACACATATTACAGGGCTTCGGCTGTCACGAAACTATTTGATTTTACTACGCTTCCCCAACCCAGATGGATTGGTACTCTATATGAAGTCTTGGGCCCCTTAGATCCCCTGCAACTCTGCTGGTGCACTATAGCTTCCATCCCGTCGATATGTCTGGATCATATAATTCTGGGCCATATTCTGCGCTCTTGGATCCTTATTAATGACCTCCACCATTTGGCGCCCCATCCCTCCCTGTTAAAATCGCTTCTGGGTAGTCCGGATTTTGCCCCAGGGTGGAATAACCCCTCTTTACTTTCCTTCCGATATCAGGGTTTAGATACCCTTGAGGCACTTTCCCATGTGAATCTCTTGAATCCAATTACTTCCCCCCAACACGCTACATTGTTCAGTTCTATCCCCTGGTGGACCTCTTTACAGATCACTGCCTGGAAAAGATTGCCTCTCAGGAACCGATCGTTTTTTGAATCACATCTGTTCCTGTCCCCTCCTAATCTTAAAACGCTCTCCTTTTGCTACTCTTTACTCAATACCTCATCATCCCCTACTAAATATTACTTCCTTAGGCAATGGGAAACCGAACTCTCAGTTTCCCTAGAAACTCCTGTATGGCATTCACTCATTTATAAATTACTCCGCTCATCTAGAGACTCCCAAATGGCCTTAATGAATTTAAACTTATTACCCGGTGGTACATGACCCCTTCTAAAATTGCTAGATTTTCGATACATAGTTCCCCTATGTGTTGGCATTGTCAGGGAGCTGTTGGAGATATGGCTCATATTTGGTGGCACTGCCCACTCATTCAGACATACTGGTCCCAGATTCTTCGTAGGATCCAGGATATCTACAACATATCTTTGCCTTTGGATCCACTGCTTTGCCTTTTCCTACACAGGCCTCCAGATTTTCAGCAATTACCATCCCCTATTTGGAGTTGTGTTAAACTACTTTTTAATGTAGCTAAGGCGATAATTCCATCTTATTGGAAGACAACTGTGATCCCTTCAGTTTCCATGTGGCAGGCCAGGGTCGATCAGGTTCTCTCTATGGAGCGTTGCCATGCGGTCTCACATGGACTGCTAGATACTTATTTGGAGTCATGGAGTTTATGGATTAATTTCTTGCACGACCCCTCTAATTGAGATCGCATTGAGTGTGAGTGTGTCTCATTCTTCTTTCCTGGCAGTCGGGTGTGGGGGTGCACGGGTCCACTGGAGACTTTACCTTTTTTTTTTTTTTTTTTTTTTTTTAATTTTGTCTCTCTTTTTCTCTCTCCTCATCCCTTTCTCTCCTATGTCTAAATTACTTAAATTGTAGGAATTTCGGATGTTCCCTCATTTGGTATATTTGGCGACATCTGTAATGTCCTTATACTATTATTCTTGTTCATGTGCTTTTCCTACACTGCATTTCTGTGGTGTTCTCCCATGCTCGTGTTTTCCATGTTACAACTGTATATCTTTTGCAATCTCAGTGTTATCACTGCTTCAGTAAAAAGATTCACTGTGTTATATCCTCTTGCATTTCGAATGAACTATCCGTTAATGTCTATCGTACTTTGAACCTGTTCAAATGCCTATGTGTATGTAATGTATCAGCTTTGTATGTTCTGGATTGTTTCGTAATTTAATTACTGTATTTGATTAATACTCAATAAAATTGTTTAAAAAAAAAAAAAAAAAAAAAAAAGGCACTTTCCGCTTAGCGAAAAATTTCCAGCGTAATTTCCCAATTTTTTGCCTAACTCATTCCATTGAAATCAATGAGAACATTGAAGTTACACACAACCCATAGCAAATATTATTTTATTTTCCAAAGGCATAGTATAAAAGGGGCATGAGGGTGCCTGTGTTGATGGGGTGTGGGGAAAGAATCAGTTGAACAGGGGATGATTTTTTTGGGGGGGTTGTTTACTGGGATTGGGGTGCAGTTAATAAAAAATAAATCCTAAATAAAATAAAAAAACCCCATAAGACATTGTATAAAAGGGGTCTGTGGAGGGTGCCTGTGTTGGTGAATGAATGAATCAGTTGAACAGGGAATTTGTTTTGGGGGGTTTCTTGACTGCTATTGGGGGGGGCAGTTAATAAAAAAAATAAATAAAATAAAGTAAGACATTTGCATGTAAAGTGATAGACAGGAACCCCCTGACATAAGCAGCCACTTAACTTGATAGAGTATTTTGTAGAGCATGATTTGTTAGATTTGTTGTTAGAGACACAATCCCTGAGGAAACATTGATTTGTAGGACTTAGACTTGTTAAAAATAAACCCCCCCAATTTTTTTTTTTTTTGTAGGATTATGTTTTTTTGTTATTATTTTTTTTTTCAAAGCACAAGCCCTGAGAAAAAAAGCCCTACTGGCCTAGTGCCAGCAGGTCATGTTGGCCAGTGGCCATGGGCCATTGTCAAATATCTCCTTAGTCTTAGTCCATAATTTGAAACTGCTGTTCTTGCTGCTGCTGCTGAGTTGTTTAAGCAGCAGGATGATTAGGCAACTGAAAGGGAATGGGATCAACAACAGCAGCAACATGGTGATGATTGATGAAGGCTTTACTTGCCACAACTATCTCCATTGATGCGTCTGAGGCAGTAGCAGCACAATAAATAGCCCCCAGTCTATGTGGAGAAAAGAAGAAGTTTGCCAATAATTCTTCTCCACCTGCTCCTCCTCCAAAATCATGGGTGTGTTGTTATTAGAATTGAAATTTGTCCCTTGAGAGAAGGAACTGTGGCTTTCATCAGCAACTGGAATGTGCACAGTGTGTGTGGTAAATAACATCTGGGGGCACAACTGTATCCAAGCACCATGACACCAGAACCCAAGTACTGCCTCTGTCACTATACCCCTTGTCCAGACCCCGCTAAGGACATATGACAACTTGCTGACAGTTTAATAGTTATGATGAACCCTCCCTGCCAGCATCCTAGCATATTCTGCGGGATGGAATCTCCTCAGATGCCTCTTGATGACCTGTTATTGATTCTCCTCCACCACACTGGCATGTGTGGTCAGTGCACCACACAGTGAGCAATGGGTAGAGACGAACTGCCATATCCTAACATCAACAGAATGGCTATCATTTGGCGGGGGAGGTAATGATAAATGAGGTGGACTGGCAAAAGATGTAGTTGTTAACCTATAGGAAAAAAGTGATGGTGAGCTACTTGTTTTGCTTGTCTGGGTTTCTCTATTCTTCCTCCTCTTTGATCTCCGCCTTGCCTCTTGTTGCCTTTCTGGAGATTCGGGGGTACAGTAACAGCGGTGCTAGATTACTGTAATGGGTGTCTGGCTTGAACATGTTTGACATAAATGTCATGGTGTCTGTGCTTCACGTGTGATATCAGGGAGGTTGTGCCAAGGTGTGTTCCCTCCTTTAGCCTTCTCGCTGACTTGTCACAAATTGTGCATAGTGCCATTGGTGATGATTGCAATGTGCCTGCCCCAAGAGAAAAATAGTCCCACACCCATGACTCCAGTGAGGAGGGGGAAGGTGGAGAAGAATGGCCTCTTTCTTTTTGTCCTCCTCATTCCCCTTCACTGTCTGTGCTGGCAGCAGATGATATTGCTGATACTGCCTCAAAATCAGCACTGCAACTAGGACCAGGAGTATTGCTGGTGCTTGCAAGTGGAACCTGTCCTAGTCCCATATCACTTGTTGATCCCATTCCCACTATGTCCACTGTGGTCTGTGGCACACTAGCCTGCTTCTCAGCATCCTGCTGCCCTTGTATCTCAGCAGCAGCAGCAGGAATTAGAGCAGCTGCAAATTCCGCAAATTCCAAAAGCTGATTCCTAGTGGTGGTGGTGGTGGTGATGCCCATCCTCATCCTTATCTCCCATTCCTTCTCAGATTTTGATAAAAATAATATCAATGTCTCTTCCACCCCAGCTTCTCTACCATCATCATCATCACCACCACAACTAGTCTCTATGTGCTGCTGCTCTATCACAGACATCTCACTGCTGCTTGAAGGAGGTGACGAGCAATGTGACAGAGGGTCCCCTAATGTCACACTTGTCATTTCTTTTTGGTCTGAAGAAGACAGACTGGCAACACTAGCAGCAGGCACAAGCAGCTCATTTGTGCTGCTGGTGGCGGTGGTATTCATTTTGAGCCTGCTCTCCCTCAACACCAGTTCTGGCCTCTTCAGGATCATGTTCCACTTGGACACTGTAGTGAAGGGAAGGGGAGGAGGACTCCCAGAGCCAGGGGAATGGTGTGTACTCCCTTGACCGCTAGTCTGGACACTCTCAAATGCTTCCCCTACCACTCCCCTAACACTAGTCCCACCGGCTGCTTCACCATCACTGTTACTACTATTAACACCACACACATCAAGTTCAGCCCCTGAGTCTTCTTCCTCACAGTCACTAGTAATATGAGGATATTGATTACCCCCTCCTTCATTCCTAACACTAACAAGCTGCTGGACCTTCTTAGTAGAAGTACTAGCACTGGGGGGACTGCTTGGGGATGGCAAGTGTGACTTAGAGTCCCTTGCTGTCACACTTGGCATCATCTTCTCCTTCCCCCTTCTATTACAAGACACACTAGCATCTTCAGAACTGGTGGCAGCAGCTTCAACACTGGCAGTAGACACAGCATTGGTGGCACTGGCAACAGGGGCAGCACTTTTGACAGCAGCAGCAGTGTTGGTGGCAGCAGGTTCAGCACTGGCAGCAGGCACAGCACTGGTTTCAACAGGAGCAGCAATTGTGGCAGCAGAGGCAGCACTTCTAGCAGCAGGCACAGGCAGCTGACCTGTCCTGCTCTCACTAATAATACCATTTTCTCCCTTCCTTCCCATTCCCTTTTCTCTCTCCCTCCCTTGCCATTCCCTTTTCTCCCTCCCTTCACATTAAATTCCAAAAGATCCCTTGGGGTGATTTAGGGGGACAGGACAGCATTGGTTCAGTAGTGCTCACTTCCTCCTCAGATTCAGTGGACACATAAGGGTCCTTCCAGCGCCTCCATTTATTTTTTCTAAACCTGTTCATAGTGATAACAGTCACTATTAGCCTCTCCTGCCTCAACTTTGGAAAAAAATCACAGCAGAACAGCACAACACGTCTACCTCGCTCTGTAGCTGCTTTTATTGTATTTGATTTCCATAAATACATCACTTTCTTATAGCGAAAAGGTGAAAACCACGTAAATCAATGGGTGAAAACTTTCTAGCCATTGATAAAATGGCGAAAATTTTTGGCCAATGGGTGAAAAATGTGAAAATTTTAACTGCTAGTGTTTAAGCAGATTTTCCATCGAAAAAGTGGACAACAACAAGGTTTTCACGGAATTTCTCACGGGAATACGGAGAGAGATTTCGCCCACCCCTATTCTAGAATACCCTTTTTCAGAACTGGTGCCCAAAACTGCATTGCATATTCAAGGTGAGGTCTTACCAATGATTTGTACAAAGGCAAAATTATCTTATCCTCTATTGCCTCAATACCCCTTTTTATGCAAGAAAGGACTTTATTTGCTTTTGCTACTGCTATTTGTCACTGTTTCCAAGTTTGTAGTTTACAAGAATTCCAAGGTCTTTCTCTAGTAATGTGTCCCCTAAAATGATTCCATTAAGTTCATAAATAGCATTGTTTTTTTTTTCTTCCCAAATGCATGACTATCCACTTTCCCACATTAAACTTCATATTTCGTTTGGTTGCCTAATCTGCCATTTTATGTAAATCCCTCTGTAGAGAAAAAATATCCTATTCTGAATTAATTACCCTGCATAATTTAGTGTCATCTGCAAACATTGATATTTTGCTTTCTATATCTATTTCCAGGTCATTTATAAACATGTTAAAAAGCAGTGGACCTAGTATTGAACCCTGAGGTACTCCAGTATGAACTTTAACTGTATTGAAGAATTCTCAGTTTACAACCACACACTGTTCCCTGTCCTTCAACACGTTTTCTATCCAATTTCTAGCCCCAATTTCTTTATTTTATACCAGAGCCTTCTGTGTGGCACTGTATCAAATGCCTTTGCAAAATCTAGGTATACGTTAGCAAGATCTTTTATGCTGTGCATAATTCTCAGCACCTGGGTAACATACTAAATGCTGGGTCCTGTGAAGACACCAAGAATTATGCAGAGCATAAAAGATCTTGCTAAGGTATGTTGCAGCCAATGTCTTCAGTAATCCAATCATCTGATTTCTCTGTATACAACGTTTTAGCCAGCGACATGAGAATCTCGCTCTTTTCATGCAAGGGTGAGATTCTCATGTCACTCTTGTCATCACAGTGATTTGGTTAATGCACATTTATGTTGCATGCTATTTTGTGTGCAACATTTTAAAAGTGAACCCCTTCAAAGTTAGTTTTGCCTACCAACCTGTGGCCACCCACCTTCCAGCTTTTAGTAGAAAGTGAGTTGTACTTTTCATTCCCTGCTTTCTAGTGCTCAGTGACTGTTACTTGTTGCTGTTTCTGTATTTGTTCTGCCTATTAACCCCCCTCTGCCCTGTGGGTTTGCCTCTTGTTCTATTAGCCAGAGAGACACTTGGTCCTCTAGATGCCTAAATTAAAAAAGGAAAAGAAAACCCACTGCCAATTTTGTGGCTGCTAAAAATACCCCCCCCCCCCCTCTGCAGATCTGCCATGCCACTGTGAAAAAAGAATGGAGTGGCTTATATACAACTCATTATCTGAGTGATGGGGTTACACATGACATTTAACAAGCCCTGTAGTAATCTCACCTCTCAGTCAATCACATATGAGAAGAAGGGGTTCATAATTTCCCCTGTCTGATCCACTGTGAAAGAAATAGTCAATATGAAGCTGCTTCCCTTGAGGTCCTTTTGGAGCATTTTTTTCTCTTCAAAAAAATGCCAAAGCGGACATTCATTGGGAAAAAAGACCTAAATTCCTGACCGTTCATCATTTTAGTGACTCTTCTCTGCACTGGCTCCAATTTATTAATACCCTTCTGGAGATGTGGTCTACAGAACTATACATATTATTCTTGGTGAGCCCAATGATCTATGGAGTGGTATTAATACGGCTCTCTCTCTTCCTTCTGCTGATACCTCGTACTATACAATTCAGTATCCATTCAGATTTTTCCCACTGCTTTACTGCATTGCTTGCCTACCTACAAGTTCATCTGAAAAAATAACTCTTAATTCCCTTTCTGCTGATGTTTTTTTGTCGGCAAAGTTTGATTAAGCCTGTATTCCAACTCTGGATTACTGTGTCCTAAAAACATTATCTTGCAGTTTTAAAGGGATAGTAATGTTTCAAAATAAAAGCAGCTCCAAATAATCCTCATAGTATTTGCACCATGGAGAGTGTTATTTCAGTACCACCAGAGCTGTAGTTCAAGAGTAATTGATGGTTAAAATACCCCCCTCCTGCAGCTTTTACCTAGTATAAGCCACCTCCCCTCAGATGTAGAATCTGGTTCTGGGACCAGAGAGCTCAAAACAAGGGACAATCTTCTTACTGCGAGCATAAGGAAAACCCTGCCCCATAACAGGTTTTTCAGGTATTTTCTTATGCTCGCTTAAGACTGTCCCTCTTTGACATCCATCCAGACAGTCTTGCTGCTCTGAGGTGAGCAGTGTTACATCAGTAAAAGGGGTGGGAGGGGGATACCCTCAACAGACATCAGCTAATGTTTTATGGTGGCTTATTTAGTTACCAGTTTTTCTGACATTTTACTGGCTATTATTACATTGGAAAGCAACCAAAGGATTAAAAACTGTTTTTGAGTTTGCATGTTATAGATTAAGGAACTTTATGTACTAGGCAAGAGCATGGGTGTTAGGGAAATGGGTTCATGTGAGTAGTGGGGGTGAAGAAATGGGTTTGGCTAAGTGCACCTTGTATAGCTTTCCTAGAAGAACCTCAGATGTAAATCCAGCCTTAATCATAATAGACAATAGGCTTCAAGAATCTGGCCCCACCCAGGATAATAATAATATATATAGGTCAGTTTCTGATATGCCACTGAGTCTAATGTGTTTGGTACTTAGAGATGCCAACCACATTAGACTAGTTTCATGAATTACTCAGATATGGAGAGAGGCTGAACCTGCTGCCACCCATTAATCTTCTATTGCGTTTGAAGTACTTCTGTTAAATAAGTTAAGATCCAGTTGGAATTAAAATATCACTGAAACTTTGATTATGAGCTTCATCCAGTGTGAAGCACAAACACCTTGCTGTAGTGAACCAATATATAAGTATAAGCCATAATTTTATAATAATAACTTTATTATTTAACTATTGTTTCTAAATACAAGCATTTTAACACTGATTACCTAAATATGTCCTGTTTCTCTAAACTCCCAACATCCTCAGCAGGCTTTTGTCCAAATGGGGATTATGAGAATTATAGTATAATAGCTGGAGATCTGCAGGTTTTCTGCCACTAAATTATGCAATTTAAAATATGTACATTTGAAGATACTTGCACTTTTAATTCAGCAGAGGTAATTTTGAACACTTAGTTACAATAAGGTATGACACAACTTGCAAAAACATTGCTAGTTAAAGAAGTCTTATGTGAAGCAACAGAAAATGCATATCATTGGATACCAATGTTACACTACATTTCCAGGCACCATTGTTTAAAATTGGTGGAGGAGGACTGTTGAGTTTGGGTTAGTAAATATGTGTCGAGCTATAGGTCTCATGTTAAGAAAAACACACAAATGCATACATGAACAAACTCTCATGAACACACCCTATAAATACATGCAAACACTCTCTTACACAAACACATACTCATACATATTTGCATTCCAATGCATATTTATATATATATATATATGTATGTATATACACACACATACTCTCATTCACCCTCACACATTCTTGAACTATCATACACACACAAACTCTAAAATAATCAAGCCATGAAACAACATCTCATTAGATTTTCCATATGTGTGACATTACTCAGCATTACATTTCATAAGGTCAAGGAGGGAGTGTTGCTGGAAGGATGCATCATCCCCTCTTATCCAGGTCCTGAGGACATGCACAGGCTGCCAGGTATGTGGGAGGTTCTGATGATCATAATCCTAAATAAATACTTCAAACAATGCTAGATAACAGAGGCAAGTTAGTGCCAAACATTGGACTTAATGTATAAAGACAAAGAAGAGCAATTCTCAGGCAAACTAACCGCAACAAGTAAGGATCAAGCAAAATTCCCCAAACTTCCATTTATTTAAATGGGATTTTTAACCTCTTGACTGAATGATAGAAAATAAATTCACTTCCATACTTTAAATTTAAATTGGGCTTTTAACTCTGATTTTGCTGAGATGGCTCAGTTGGTTAAGGCACCAGCAGTAGAATCTGTTCAAACAGCAAGGTCACAGGTTGTAGTCCCAGCAAGGTCAGCTCAGCCTTTCACCCTTCTGAGGTAGATAAAATGAGTACCATTAAATTGTGTAATACTGCTTGAAAACAAGAGACAATCTCAGTGTATCCTTCCTGGTAAAATACTTTGCTATTATTACTAATGCTGGAGAGGTCTCCAACTAATTTCTTTGCATGGTTTTGGAGATCTCACTAGCACTGAAGGGGTTAAAATGCCTCCTTCAAATCAATAGAAATTTAGGTAATTTTTAATTCATCCCCATGCCCAGCTGGTTTGAACAGAATTGCTCTTCTTTGTTTTTATACATAAGGCCCAAATGAAACAAAAATCATCTAGTAACTAACTGGCTTCTGATTGCATCGTTTCTTCATTTCACACAGTGCCAAGTGGAATCTTGGTAGACACCCTTACTTTTTCATGGAAAATCTTTTGATGTATTTTATTCCAATTCATGGGTATAAACTGTAGACATCAGCATACAATAGTTTCCATTTTGGGGTTTACAAATGAAAAGTTGCTGAACATATTTTGGTCCATGCTGTTAATCAATGTTCCTTCTGTACTTGATAATCTTGGTTTCTCATTTAAGAACTCCTTGTCAAAGTTACTGCAGTCATTGGCTGATTTCTAAATGAAAGAATATGGATAAAGTTAAATAGACTGCAAATCAGTGAAAGCACGGTAATGGATATTATTATTCTTATTCTTATTATGCCTAATGGACAGTTTTGAAAACGTAACCCTTTAAGGACCAGAAGGGTGTGCAACCCATTGCTTCACAAATCTGTTTTGCATCCCTTTGGTGGCTAAAGGGTTATATCACCAAATAAATAAAAATGGCTCACATCATTACACTACAACATAGGGCTGGATTGAATGTGCTAATTTTATCGCTGCTTTTATCTCCAGGTTTCCCCACTGACTTCATTGGGAACATTTTTGATAAAATGGGTGGTAACATTTACCTTCTGTAGTAGAATCCAGCCCATTATGTACTTCTACATACTACATACATACTTTATTTTTCTGTTACACAAATTAAGAGCCACTTCCATAAACTGGTATAATTCCCCTTTAAAAATAGAGAGCCAGTTTGGAACTGTACAGAGGGGACAGGAGAAGGAGACTAAGTCAAATGGGGAGGTTCCTCTTTAATGTTTCTTCATAGATAAAGGGCCATATGCCCAAAAAGAGAAGAGGCGCAATTCTGGGGGAAACCAATTGCTCCATAGAAAGTAAATGCAAATTCCAATTGTTTTAAATGTGGCTTTTCAACCCTTAAATGCTACATAGATGCCTCCAATGCTTTGTTTTTCAATTCATTGGAGATGTCTAAGCATTCAGTTGGTTAAAAGCTCCATTTCAAATAAATTACATTTTAGGAAATTGTATTTGTTTCCTATGATGCAGTTAGTTTGGCCTAGAGTTGCTTCACTTTTGCCTTTAACTCTTTGATCACCCTTGTGCACCCCTCTGGCACTCATAGGGTTATACATATGGTCTGTAGGGCCATGGAACATATGTGGCACAATAATTAATCAGAATTAGCCAATATTTAGACACAAACATGCAAGATCTAAAACAAAGAACCAACACAGGAATGTATATGCTGGAAGAGTTATGGTTATTATATTAAGCGTACCACTTTGGGTTTAAATGGAGGCTCCACTTCTTTGTTTTCTAGTCTTTCCCAGTCGATATGTTGGAAGAAGCCATGCTGGCGAATATTTCCCTTCACTCCAAGTCGCCTTTCAGGTTCTCTGACAAAGAGCTAACATAGGAGAGTTACCTCAGTGCAGTTCTGCAAATATGGTCTATACACAATGGGGAGATGCTCTAAGGTGTGATAAAGAGGTGATAAAGTGGAGATAACTTCTCCAGTGATATCACTTCTCCAGCTCCTATGTTATTGTTTAGAGGCTATACACTAAGATCCCAAAAGTTGGAGAAATCTTAGTGCATTGACTCCATAGAATTACAAAGGAATTGGAGAAGTGATATTACCTTTTTAAAACACCTTGGTGCATCTCCCCCAATATCTTTCACATACATTTTCCATTCTAATATCCAGTTATTCTATTTATAATCAAACCAAGGGTGATTTTTTTTTAAAATAAACTGTATCAAGGGGGTTATGCACTAAGGTGTAATAAAGAAGTGATAAAGTGGAGATGACTTCTCCAGTGTGAAAAACTCTCCAATTCCTATGTTATTATGTGGAGCCTATGCACTAAGATCTCTCAAGTTGGAAAAATCGTAGTGCATTGACTTCATAGAATAACACAGAAACTGGAGAGTTTATCATGCTAGAGAAGTCATCTCCACTTTATCACCTCTTTTCACATCTTAGGTCACCTCATTCTGCAATGCTGTATTGCCCTGGTGGTAGTATGTCATGATGTAATGCTCTGCTGATCATTTAAGAGCAATTCTGGGCAAACCAGCTGCACCATAGACACAAATACACATTTCCATTATTACCATAGATGCTAGAGAGGTCTCATACTCATTGCGGAGAAATGCATTAGAGACCTCTCTAGCATTCAAATCAGTGTACATTTCTGGAATTATATGTATCACCTACAATACCTTCCAGAATTTCAGCATATTGATCTACCTAATATGTGCTTATTACAAGATATACCTAAAAGAATGTAAATTGTACTATATGAACTATTTCAATCTTCCACATGTCCACTGAAAGACAGAGACCAGACAATGAGGCTGATGTACTAAGAAGAATAGAAGGAGGGATGCTCTAAGATGTGACAAAGTGGAAATACTTCTCTAGTTAGAGAAACTCTCCAATTTCTGTGTTATTCTATGGAGCATATTCAGTAATCTCTCAAGTTATTGCCATGTAATCTCCTCTTTATCACTGTTTTCCACACCTTAGTTCATATGCCCCTGCAGAAATTCTGGAGTAAGCCAAGTGCAATGTATTGGATAATCTATAGCATTCAAGAGGTTGAAAGCCCAATTTAAATCAATTGGAATTTTTATTTCTCTTCTATGGTGCAGTTGATTTAATGCAGAATTAGTCTGGTTCATCTCAGTATATTAGCTACATTGACTGTCTGTCTCTCCAGCCTTGTTTCACTGTCATCCATCATTGACATTTGTTTTGTGGAACCCCTGGAACTTCTTCATGGACCCTGGTGATCTGCAGAGCAAATGTGACAGCCATTGTTCCAATTAAACTCCCACTCCTTGACTCCTAACAACTAATTCTGAAATCAGGTTATATCAATGCATATGTAGGTTATCCTATATAGACACAATTCAGTTAATTGTTTGTACAACACTAATGCTGTTAATATAGTGAGATTAACATCCACTGTTCTATTGTCCAGAAATCTGTGTTCATTATCTCAACCCTTTTACAGACAATAAAACACTATCACTTCTAAGACACCCTATCAAGATAGTTATAGTAATGGATGCCATGGAAAAATCAGGACTGGGAGCTCCACGAAGAGAATATATTAGGTTAGAAGTTAGGCCTCAGAAAACAAAATAGGGAATTTAAGAGATGATGCATGTAGTACAGGGTATTTAAATGTGTACAATCATACATCTTTTTCATTGTTAGCAATCCGTTACGGGAACGAGAGCTGTCAAAGCCCATTAAAGCCTGAGCAGTTCATGTGACCATCTTTAAGATGTTTCCACTGCTAGCATTTTTTACTTTAACTGGAATTTTCAAGGCTAATGAGATAAATATGTTCTGTGTCCAAATTCTATGAGTACTTTATTTGACGATACCATTTTTATTTGGATGAACAATTTATTTTTTAAGACAAGCTTTCAAGAGATCAACTTTGTTCCTCAGATCAAGAAGTACTCAGAGTGTCTTTGAAGTGGGAAAATGTAAAAAAGCTCAGTTTTTATTATATAGCCAATTCTGAGATAGAAAGGCATGTGACACCTCATTTGATGTGACCAATTGTCTACTTCCCAAAATAGTATGCCTTGTCCACCTTTTCCCCATGTCTGCAATTGTTTTGACTGTTTTATTGAATTTAATATTAGAAAATAAAAATGAAAAGTGCAGCTTACTGCTCCTAGCAGCACCTGCGGTATGTCAAACCATACCAATGTGGTTCTTGGGCTGTCAGAAGATACTGACTACAGTAGGAAATTCCATGGTTTTCAAAGATTTTTTTATCTTTGAAGTAGTGGACATTGTAAAAAAAAAAAATAGATTTTTTTTCTAATAGTGTCACCTTCTGAAAACATTTGTGATCAGTAACCTAGAAAGGCAAATGCCAACTTATTTGTTGCAGCAGATTGTCTTCTTTTCAAAAGGGTTAGCACTGAATAGCTTTTCTTCATATCTGTTTTTGTTACAGGCATTTTAGTACAGGGAGAACACATTTTAAGAATGTAAAAAAACAACATATTTTGGTGAGGCAGTTTTTTGCTTCTGGAACCCTTATGTTATGTCAGCTCTTTCCAATGGGGGGATATTTCTCTCTGCAGAGGGCCTGCTCATAAATGCGGTAGCGAATTCCATGGTTTTCAAATATTTCTGTACCTTTGCAGGCATAGAAATGTATAAACAAAAATGCATATTTTTTGTTTAGCTCCATATTCTGTAAACATAGGGATAGAAATCAAGTTACCACTCATTGATGCAGTGGATTGTCTTCTTCCCTAAATAGTGTGTCTTGTCTACCTTTTCTTCTTGTCTGTAGTTGTTACAAACATTTAAGTGCAGGTATGTCATATATGAAAAAAGAAATGGGAAAAAATGATTTTGGCTTGTGCAATTTTTGGGTCCTACACCCTTTACAGTATGTCACCTCATTCCAATGAGGTGCCATTTTAGCCATGGTTCTATGGTTTTCAGTGATTTGTAGAATATTTGAAAAAGTATAACTGTGAAAAAACAACAATTTTGTTTTGTTAAGAAAGGGGAGTTGACAAATAAGCATTTTGTAGCGGACCATAGGAAAATACACTTCAGGACAGTTGTTGGTCATTCTATTTATTAGAGTTTCAATAAAAAAACTGCCATTCTGGGTAAAATTGTTTGTTATTAAGGGATGTCCAAATATCAATATAAATTGTGGGATCTGCTGAAGAATAAAACAGTGTATGATGTGTAGGTTGCTAACAGAAAAGCACAGTAAATTGTCATTTGACTGTAAACTGCAAAGAAGTTTGAAAACATGCCTAGCACTTGGGGTGGGGGATAAAATATTTAGCAGTGAAGTGGTCAATGTACTTTGTCATACTTTAACTTATAAATACAAGTACCCATTATATTCATTTAGTTTGTTAAGAGGGAACAGAAGTGCTGTCCTTTTAACAAAAAATATGTCTTGGGTTCCCAGGACCCCTCATCTTTTTAACACTGTTCAAATTGACCTGGGATGGAGTTATAGGGGATAATGCTATCCCCCAAAAATGTATCTAAAGCCGTTTTGTTAAACTTTCCCCAAGTTTGCCACATTCATTTCAATTTATGTCCAGTCAGTCTGATAATGGAGTGGTTAATGGTGGACCCAGATAATCTAATAGAGGTGGCAGAGCAGTATACATTTATTTTTTAGGCATGAGTTGATGCCAGAAAGCTTACAACTCATTACATAGCAATGGTTTTGCAAGCTGCCTGGTATCGGAAAGGTTAAGAGGGAAGTGTTATGTGTTTGGGGAAGGTGGTTGGGTGCACATGAGGAAGCTGGGGGCTGCAGAAGTCACAGCCTGTGTATGGTGGGGAAGCTGGGGACTCAGAGGTGGGGGAGTGTGAGGGAGAAAGGAAAGTTACCAAAAAAAAACAAAACTTTTTTTGAGACAGGCAGGTGATTCAAGTTGCTACTTGAGCTGGCTGAGCCTCAGTGTTTGACTAACACATATACTTTGCAGAGTGACGCTCAAGACACAAGTACAACTGACACTGACTTTCACAATAAGAAGAGGGACAAGCATATAGTGACTGAGGTGTGGTAGTGCTGCACATCTGCAGCAGCTGCTGTAGGCATAATTCATCACATATTGCCAACTACTTATTCTGAAGCTAACAGGTCTATCTTCATCCTGTACTGTAAAATTAGGACTTTAGTGAAATTGAGAGAGAGAGAGAGAGAGAGAGAGAGAGAGAGAGAGAGAGAAAGTTGTTGCTGAAATGTTGACACTAGCTACAGATTGATAGACAGGCAAAGAGGGGGAGAAGGAGTCAGCAAAAACATCAATAACAACATCCCAACATTTTTCAGAACATGTCGTCATAGAACGTAATTCATGTTTCTCAGGTGAGGCAATCTAACAGTTGTGGTGGTGCACAACTCTATGTGACTTACTGCCAGAGTAGGTGTTGGTAACTCTATGCTGAAATGACGCCTAATCACTCCTGGCTAACAAAATAGTGTGTGTGTCACCAGCACTGATTCATACCGCAATGGAAATCTTTAGTTGCCAACTGGCATGAATGCAGTCAGAGTGGGTTTTCAGTTCTGCTGTTTACAGTGTTAATGACTGTTGGACATGTACATCAAGCAGCAGTTTTGAGAGACTTACATTTTTAAAAATGTACCAACATCTAATAACATGCCCAGTGAGGCCAGTAAGGAGAGAACAGAATTACACATGCCTGCTCCATCCTGACCTTCATCAATACCCTGGGAATCAAAGGGAAGGGAAACAACACATAAGCCAGGGGAATCTGCCATGGACTGCAGAGACAGAGAGTCTTGGCTTCTGGAGCAAAATGAAAAAACCCTTGCAGTTTGACAGATTAGATCCACAGCTGGAAGAACCCATGGCCGAGCTATCAAACACCCATGGAATATGAATGGCTGAGAGAGCCAGAGCATAATCTTCTTGCAGCTGTGCTCCTGGAGGTTGACATAAGCCACTGCTGTTGTATTGTCAGGCTGAATCCTCACCAGCAGACCCTGGAGAAGATGGACCAATGTAGGAAAGCAAGGAGAATCCCACAAAACTCCCACAGATTGATGGAAAGCAAGCTGTCTCTCAGACCAAACACCCTGAACTGTCTGAGAGCCAAGAGAGTCTTCCAAGCCCTTCAGACTGGCATTTGTCATGACAGCCCAATTCAGGACCACCAGTGGGTTACCTAGAATGAGGGGGGAAATCTGAAGCCACTAACAAAGATCTGACATCATCTGGCTGGAGACAGAGACTACATGGGCTGACACTGCTGTCTGGACCAATTCCTAAGACTTTCCAGCTGCAGTTCCCAAGTGGGGAACTGGGCAAAGGGAATTGCATCCAGTCCAGATTCCACAGAACCTTCATGAATTTCCACATTGTTGCTGATGGATGAGTTAAGGCCTGAGACATGTGCTGAGAGAACAAATTAATCTATTCTTCCGGGAGTAAGAAACATCCCTGAAAAATGTCGAACCTCATGTCGAGAAAGAATGGAACCTGGGACAGAACCAGAGAAGATTTCTTGAAATTGATCACCCATCTGCTGCTCCAGTGTGGACATGCATGTCTGAAGCTGAAGGCACAGAGCCTTCTCTGAATGAGCCTATTGTAAAAGGTCATCCATATAGGGAGTAAGAGAATTCCACAGAGAAGCAATGTGGCCTGCCATAATCTTTGTGAAAACCAGAGGAGAGGGTGCCAGGGAGGGAAGTGAACTGAAAATGCTGGTCTTGAAAGGCAAAACAAATGAAGAGTTGATGATCTGCATGGATGGGAATATGCAGATAAACATATTTTATGTCTATGGAAGCTAAAAACTCCCCATGACACATGGCAGTGATAACGGAAAACAAAGACCCAATTTTGGAACAAAGCAATGGAGACACTTTAAATCTAGAATAAGACATCAACTACCATCCTTTCTGGGGACTTTGAAAAGGTTGAAATCCTATGCAGGCACCAGGACCTGCATATGCCTGTTCTAAGAATGTGACTGCTTTGAAGCATACATGGGCACATACAGGATCACAAGGGACTCTGGACATGAAGAAGTGGGAAGAAGGAAGAGATCTGAAATCTTCTGAAATTATCCATGACACCAACTGGTTCAACACAGACAGAGTCCAAGTGTAAAAGAGAAGGAAATAATGATTGGAGGCAAACTTAACCCAATGTAAGTCATGCAGAAGTAGACTTGTAAACTGGGGACTTTTGGGTTGGCTTCTTGCCTTCCCAGGCTTGCTTGGGCTTCAGGAGAGGGTGCGCCTGGCTTGCAGAAGGAGTGGAAACCATAGGCACATACCCCTACTGGTGGGGGTAATGAAAGCCACGTGTCTTACGTGGAATGGAGTAATCTTGTGTGTATCCTGAGTCTAGTATTATTTTTATTTTGGGGGGCACTCAAGTGCATCCTGAATAAATGAAGAAATAGTAGCCATAGTAGAAATAAATGTTTTAAACCTTTCAGGTTTCCGTTCATAGGAAGAAGGGCACAGAGTAGGGGTGATAGAATATACAGAGACATAATTCACCAGCAATATATCTAGGAAGACTACTCTAACATGAGGAATAAAGGGTTACTGAAAAAACCTGTGAAGCTTTGGTGTTACACTTTCCTATCTCTCTACTGTTTTCAGACATAGCCAAGAGACCCCAAAAAGGAGAAATACAGGATAAAACACTTTTCCGTCTGTGAAGCGTTTAGGATGGGATACCAGGAGGGAGATTCAATCCCAGAATAAAGTGCCTCATTGAAGAGAAAGGGAAGGGGAGAGTCATAATACCTCCCCTTCCTTTTCATGAGGCTCAGAAAAAAAAACGGGCCTCATGGGAAAAATCTCCCTCCATTAGAAATAGTGAACGGCATTGTAGATCTCCAGCAATCATGCTTGTTTGCCACCACGGAAGTAGGGGGACCCCTTGAGGGTGCCCCCCATATATGTGTCAAAAGACAGCCTCATCTGCCCCTTCCCATGGGCCAGAGCACACCTGGTGCTGCTGGTACTGAGAAAAAGAGTCAATGCCACATTGAAGATGACCACCATGAGCACCCTTTTCTACAGCCCATTAAAGTGTTAAAAATAGAATAAGTAAAAGAAAGTAAAATAAAGGCAAACACCCACCCCTGAGAAATTGTAGAGGCAGGAGGTGGGGTGGAGAAACAACTTAGAAAGGCACCAAAGCAGCAAATATAACAAGAAAACCTCAGACCTCAGATGTGGCTACTAGACATACAGAAGGTCATACAAACTGGATATGTATACTCTGAAACTTGAATCCTCTTCTGTTTTCTGGTCCCTATGGAATAAAAGAAAAAAGTAGGAAAGTGGCTAAGTACAGTACCAAAAGCCATATCTAGTAGACCCAAGTCCTTTAAAAGTCAGCTCCTTAGTCCATATCCATCCTGGAGGAACAGGGAATAGGAAGCCCCCTAATGGGGAATCAAACAGCCCCATATAAGTTAAGAAAAAAAAAAAAGCTAGCTAAGATAATCTTTAGCCTCCTTTGATGTCACATTTAAGAGAGTTCTTTGTTTACAGGTGCCCTGACACATGTGAGAGGATACTTTACCCCATGATTCCTGCATTCCACAGTGGATGAAAGAGAAAACACATTTCTATGGTTAGCATTTCCCATGAGAAAAGTGAGAACTTTTTTAGTGGAATTTTCCATGGGAACAACATTTGACTTTTTTTCTCATCCCTATCTCTGTCTCAGAATAACAGAGAAAAGATAGTGAGACACGAACAGTTCTTATGTTCTTCTACAGACACAGTTGAGACATAGACTCTTTTACAAACAATGCAGGTAGATATTGCTCATGTCAATGAAAGTGGAAGGGAGAATTAATTAACAAGGTCACAAGGTACAATGAGTACATATAAATAAAATAAGTTGAATTAAAATATGCATAGAGTTTTAACTAAGACTTTTTTTGTCAGCATACAAATGAAGTCTATAGGAGTGAGTAAGCTAGTGTATAAGGCACTTACCATAATTAATATATCCTTTGCTTCCTTGGTGAGAAAGCGAGGATACAATGGGTCATCCATACGTATGGACTGGAACAATCGATCTTCATCTATGCCATGAAACGGTGACTGCCCAATTAACATCTCATATAAAAGGACACCAAATGACCACCAATCCACAGAAAAATTGTATTTTTGTCCCAGCAAAATCTGAAAGCAAGAAAACATTAATTTATTATAATCTATTTATTGAAGGATTTTATAAAAACGTACAAACAATAGACCCGAAGAGAACAGGGGTCGACATAGACATCAGGGCTAAGTAGCCAATGGCATGTCAAGTACATATGACAGTGCTATAAGAACATAAAGTGCAAAATGTTAACACATAAAACAAACCAAACATACTGCTTGAGCTGCGTTAAAAAGCAAAAAAAAGGAGAGGGGGTAGGGTAAAAAGAGGGGTTGAGAAGAGATAGGAGAAGTAGGGAAATTATTGTGGGGCAGACGAGAATATGGTTCACAGGAGGCATATGTCTATGGAGTCTCTAGGATATTCCCAGATGCTCCACACCGCCTTATGTTTAGAGAGAGAGAAGTGAAGTAGGGCAGTAATGCAAACTGTCTAAGGAAAAAGGAGTAGATCTAGGGAGGGAGCAATCTGAGATTTTCATAGCTAAGCTATTAAGCATTGGGCAGTTTTAAGTATATAAGATGTCAGTTTAGCCAAGGTACAGAGCATGAGGTCTTGGTCAATGGGCGCACCCAGCACTTGGAGTACTGGTTCGAGGAGAAGAGTCACCAAGGTGATCTCTCTGATAAAGTAAATCAGCCTATCCTAAAATTATTTAATAATTGGGCAAGACCACCAAATATGCAGAAGACTGACAGTTTTGATGGAGTGAAGTCTAGAGTCTAGTGATGGATGTATTGATGGAGTGAAGTCTAGAGTGGGTATTGTACCATTGCAGGAGGACCTTATATATATTCTCCATGGTGGTCTTACAGATTGATGTCCTTGCAGCAGATGACCAGATAACAGAACATCTATCCTCAGGTATCTTGTGCCCCAAGGTCCTCTCCCATGTTTTCATATATCTGTGTCTAACAGGGGCATTAGAAAACAGCCCTGGATCTGAGCTAATATTTTCAAATAATGTAAGAGGGGGGAAACAACATAGTAGGTACCAAGGGAAAACATAAATTTTATGAAATTCTCTTTCTTCACCCAAGTGTTTTATGTTTTTTTAATGGGATATTAAAGTTTCAGTGTGACAGTGAGTGGTGCTTGTGTTGTATAAGCAGCATGAAGACACGATATTCCCAATGACCTGCATTAATCATGGTTTGGAAACACCTGACTTTCCATTTCAAACTTTAGTGAAACTGAGAGTGAAGAAGTGCTAAATTTAAGCAAAATTAGTTAGAACTAGTCCAACCTCAGGTGAAACAATACAGTAATTAAAAATGAAATCATTTTGATTTCACTAAATTATTGAATATGTGTGGATCAAGTAAAAATGTAGTCACTTAAAGATATAACGTACAATATTTATTTGTATATGTTCGCCAAACCACAGGCTTGTAGTTTTCCATTGTGCTTTCTTTGTCTCCAGTCTAGAGAGTCTAGAGATACATATCAGGGTGTGATGTTTTTAGGCAAGTGCCTTAACATACAATATATTTACATATAAACAGTCCTCTAGATTTTTAATTTTTTTGTTTTTTTTAAGTTAAAAGCAGAAGTGAATATTCACTGTGAACCAACAATAGAACATCATTTGCTTTTTCTTTGTTCATACACAACTCAGGAAGATCACCATTTAGCTCTATAGTGCCATTACAAAGGTAAAATACCTATTTTCAGATTGAACTGACTCTACTCATAAGGGCAGCTCATCCTAAAATTCAGTGCAAGTCCCTCTGCATGAGAATGCTGGTGAAGCCCAGGTATATGCTTTGGCCTTCTTGCGCTTCATCATTAAGGTATAGATGGTCTCTCTAGGCACGGTGCAAAGTGCCCATGTTTGGTATACCTCTTACCCTTAGAGAGCCTACATAGGGTTTCAAAATACAGAAGTACAAAAGTGAATATTCTCAGAGAATGAACAAAAGCATGACATTCGCTTATTCTTTGGCTAGTCACCACTAAGAATATCACTATTTTTCTTTCTAGTGTTATTACAAAGTCTGACGTATACATCTGGGGTTTTCTATTATTCTCGTACGGAAGAGAATTGCCCTGTATTTCTGGCGATGATGGGCTGGCCATAGGGATAGTTTTGACCTGTGAGTAGCTGAAGAACAAGCAAATGCTTGAATATTTACTTCTGTACTTCTCAGTGTATCCTTCTTCTTGTCTCCTCAAAGCTTAGATACACAGGAAACCAGTTTTTAATGTAATAAATGCTTTGTTCTGCAACTAATTGCTGTGATCTCAGACAAGATATAAAAAGTGTATTTATACTGAAATCATACATTGAACTGTTTATTTAAATGTATTTTCTATTTTTAAAGAGCATAAAAAAACAGACTACCTACCTCAGGAGCGATATAATCTGGAGTCCCACAGAAGGTGCTTGTTCTGGTATCTCCAAACATGCCCTCCTTGCACATTCCAAAATCTGCTATTTTTATATGTCCTTCCATGTCCAAGAGCACATTATCTAGCTTCAGATCTCTGGAAAAGAACATAAGTAAAGGGCTGTTTGGATATGACTTTTAGAAGATTATTAATGTGATGTATTGACTACAAAAGCATAACCTATATTTTTTTTGCACATTGATCAGAGAAGAATAAAGATTTTAGTTGCACAGCTTATATTTTCTCTAAGTGGAGAGTTCCATGCTGTGCATCGAGGCAGAAACAGGCAATGCATCATCACAGATAAAAGCCTAACATAGACCTGGATACCACTGCAGTCGATAATCCTATATAATAATTTGCTAAAATGTGTGTAATGAAGCAGTCATGTGCAGTAGAGACTGCTGCTTGTGCTGCAGTCATGCATAGTAGAGATTGCCAGTGATGAGGCTGATACGGAGCGCTCCAGCTCTGTATCAGCCACAGCACGGGCAGTCTCTACTGAGAATGACAGCACCGAGACTGGCTGGCACTGTATCAGCCGCGGCATGGGCAGTCTCTACTGTGCATGACTGCCCCACGACTGGCTGACAGTGGCACTGTGGCCCGTGTAACGGGCTCTTCAACTAGCTTTACTAATAATTTAATTTACAAGTTTATTCGAAGACTTTAATGAAAATCTGTTGGGTAAAACTCAGGGATAACATGTATCATATACAATGGTATCTATGCCATTGTAAGCAGACTTTTTGATTAGGGTGGAAAAGAGCTGCAAAGCCTCAGCTGAGTATATTTTTGGTGGTTGTTTCTTTTCAGATAAATATGGATATCTTCAGGTTAATCTAGGACAAAGTCTATAAAACTAAAAAAACCTCATGGTAATATCATAAGTAGGCCATAAAGCAGAGTGCTGCAAACCTTATGAACCTGGGCTTTGATATTCATGATACTTTTAATGATTTTCTCCAGAGAGAGAGGTGATAAAAACTCTCCAGTTAGAGAAACATTTGTAGTTTCTTTGTAGTTCCTATAGAGCCTACTTTTAAAATCTGAGAACCTAATGCATAGATTCAATTTAAAAACATTGACGAAAAGAGAAGCTCTGAGATTATGTCAGTGTGCAAGAAGACAGGCATACAAAGGCTTCCACATCTTAAATATTTTGTAGTGCAAAATGTGCCTCTATCTGGAGATTTGGTCTACAATACTAAAGCTTCTGACAAAGCAGCGTGTTGCACTGTTTTGATAATTATTTTGATGTCCTTTTTAGAATGCTAAACTTTTGTAAACACTTTTCTTCTTTAAAAGTATCCACTCAAGTAATCTGAATTAGGGCACTGTCCTATGCAGAGCTTGGGGCTCAAGCTCTATAAAAGATTAGTGCTCTCTCTCTTCGAGAACACTAGGATATGCTTCTACTTTCCTTGTACTCATATCTGAGCATCCTTTATTTTGTTCTTAGCTGTTAAAATTAAGAGTCCATGCATTTGAACAAAAATTCAATGTGGCCAATGTTTTGGCCATAACGCTATAAAATACAGCTGCAGAGGTGGCACTCCCATGGTCAGGAAAACGAAATCTCATGTTTTATACACAGACCTATGACTCATTAAGTATCACAGTGCCTGTGATCTTCCTGTCACTCTCATCTGTGGCAGACTCTGATTTGCTGAGTTGGTTTGGCCCGCCCCCTGGTGACCTTTTTATACCTGACTATCACATCTGTCAGATGCACTTTCGTGGTGTTTCTGAGCCAGTAGTACTGTTGCTGTGTTCCTGTGTTCTGGATTCCTGTGTACCGAATAGGCTTGTCCTGACTATTCTCCAGTGTTCCTGTTCGTGTATGATCCGGCCCGTCTGACTACCACCCTTGGATCCTGACCCGGGTTGGCTGACGTTCCTGCTTGTGTATGACCCGGCTTGTATGACTACCTCCTACATGCTCCGACTCGGCCTGGCTGACTTCCTCCTCCGAAGATCGACTTCCAGCTTGTTCCAGTGACCTGCGTTCCAGTTGTCGCCGTCGCGACATTATTATCTGCTGTTCCAGTCTTTGTGTGACTACCTTGCATGGTGTTAACCCGATCAGTGCAGTGTATCTACCCGTGCAGAGCTGTGTGTGTGTACGCCTCCCTCATACTGCAGAGCCTTGCTGTATCGCTGAAAGCCTCGAGTAAACGTGCTTTTTAACCCTAGCAGTGCTGCCTTGGTCTCACTCTCTCTACTCCAGTACGAGCCTCGTTCTCGGTGATACTCCTGCTGAGTTGGCCGCTCACCGTCGGCAACTCTATACTTCCTTTGCAGAGTATTCACGTCTGTTGGACCGGTTGGGCGCCTAAGGCTCTTTCTCATTGTATTGCTGGGCGATATCCGTTATACAGAGTGGTGGCAGGCAAAGGCTTCAGCGCTAGCAAATCCGGTAACAACGCCCGTGGGGCTATTGGCTCTTGCACGTCTACTTCCGGTATCCGGTTAAGTCTGAGGAGGCTTAGCAGCTCTTGCATTGCAGGCCGGTTCCAGTTACGCCCGTGGGGGCTATTTTCACTTGCACTAGCAGAAGCAGTTCCAGTAGGTACGCCCGAAGGGGCTAAGTGGATTCCTGTTCTGCTTATTACTGAACACCTTGGCGAGGCAGTCCTGTATCCAGTATATGGTGAACTTTGTCTCCAGCACAGTCTTATAACACCCAGGGCGTGCCAAACATCCACATCTGAGACTGACTGTTATCAAGGACTTAACCCTCTGTGGTTATATCCCATTATACTGCTGAGTATTTGTACATGTAATACGTTTGTGCATTTACACTTGTACCTATCAGTCTACACTGCTGATGTATTATCAACCGCCACTAGAGGGCGGACCTTTGCATTACCTTACTCTAAATAAATTGTGTTTTTATTTCACATACTGGTCTGAGTGTCTTTAAAACCGTTACATTAAGGTACAGTGATGTTTACTTTAAAATAAAACAAACACAAAAAACACCATAATTTAATGGTAAGATGTAGTGTTTTATAAAACAATAAAATTTTCAGTAAGATATGTCACTGAAATGGTCTGCTAGGCTGATTTCTTTGAGTCAGTGAAACTTATTGCCTCAAAAGGGAAACACGGTAAAAGTTGTTCTTCCTGCCTTCCTGTTTCCAAAAATCTCCCCTGCATTGGAGACTGAATTTGGAATGATTCTGAATTAGAAGTTACATCTCAGTGCAATGCAAGAAAGGATTTCTATTGTCTGGGATCGGGTAACTCTAGATATATTTCCTGTTAGAGAATTGCCATTCTTACCTGTACACTACTCCTTTGGAATGCAGAAACTGTAGGCCACAAATAATTTCGGCAGCATAAAATCTATACATTGATAAAAAAAAATCAAATTAATAAAATATGTGTTTGTTCTAATCATCCATCTTACAAATGTATTTTCTGTTAAAAGTGGATCTTTTAATACTGAAATCAGAATAGTTTGTTAGAGGCAACTCATAGTATTGAATTAAATTTTTTGGACAATGTACGTATTAAGAAATCACAGGAAGAGCTTTTCAAGTTTGCAAATACAGAGCTGATACATCATTAGGTAAATATATAATTAGGGACCAAGGACCTTTTTCAGGAATCTAAAGAGGTGCACATTTAGATTTCTGAATACTTCGCCAAATCCAGGAGGGACACTTGTGCAAAATGAGTGCACGCAGTGAATGTTGTTGGGAAAACCAGCAAATTGAGTGGATTTTAAGCCATACAAAGAGTTCAGTGCAGGCCTGTGGCACCATTACCCCTGTACTTATTAATATACATTAAAAATAAAGACAAAACAAACATTTTTAACAGAAATGGAATTTAAATGTTGGGAGTTTTTGTTGTACTAATATTTGTAGCTCTTCCATCACTGTCTTAATACATTGTCTCTCCCTGTGCTCAAAATAACAGAAAACTGAGACTCTGTTGACCCTGAGCTGAAACTGCAGCATGTTTGAATGAGCTGTCAACTTTGGCCTCTACCCAAAGAATGCTGGTGTGTTTAAAGAGAGGAGAAGATGGCAGATCATTCAAACATGTGGCGTTCTTGGCTCTGTGCCAACAGAGTCTAGGTTTACCTGTGCTTTTTAGAGCAAGTAGGGATAATGAACTAAAGAAATCATAGGAAGCACTTCTGAAATTAGCTCAACAATAGTCAACTTTTTATAACAGGGCACTTTACAAAATAAAAGATGGCAGGTTACTCATGTGGTCTTTTGCAAGGAAACATAGTAATAGTGTGTATAGTCTGCAGCTGTGATGGGGCGACATTCCACGCTCACGCCAACCCCTACCAACCTGCATGGCCATGGGTATAGCTTCTATGGTGGCTGTCTATTTTCCATGCCTCGAGTCTTATTTCAGACCCTATTATGCAGACTGAAATGGAAATCCATGTAAAATTAAAGCAGCCTGTGAAAGCCAAACCCAGCACCACAAAGTGTTCATCCCACATAGCCTGTAAATATTGGCTGCTATGCAAATCTGTGTGACAATGCTAGCAGAAAAATGTTCACAATGAAAGCAAAGGTGCATCACAATTTACTGTTGTTTGTATATCTATTATGGGAGAAGTGAATTACAAACATGTCAATGTGACATAGACAGCCTAGGTTTTTACTGAGCACTGAAATAAACATTTTCCAACTGTGCTAGGAAAAATTGTTGGTGCCTGATTAAGTGTAAAGGGCACCCATTTGTATTCTTATTTGTCCCCTATGGTGCAGTTGGTTTACTCTAGAACTGCAGCCCTCTAGCTTCATGAACTCATCTCATAGCTCTATGTATTAAATAAAATAATTTTCATTGCCATTTTGCACACAACAACTAGACCTGTAAATAGCTGTACTGATGGAGAAAAGCATATGTTATGTCTAGTGATATGGAATTGTGAGAGAAAATTATATTAAAAGAGCAATTACAGAGAAGAGAGAAAACCCATCCAAGACATTGGCTATGGGCAACAAGAATGTGAATGATGTACAGTATATAGTAACATAGTAACATAGTAACATAGTAGATAAGGCTGAAAAAAGACATGCGTCCATCAAGTCCAGCCCATGCCAATAACACCCCTGTTGATCCAGAGGAAGGCAACAAAAAAGCCCTCTGGAGCAATTTCCAATGTAGGTGTGTGTGTGAGTGTGTCAAATAGTTCCCCGGCTCAATATCCTATTTGCTTTGAAGCCATCTGTCATAACTGTCAATATTGTTCTGTGCTAGATAGGCATCCATTGCTTTTTTGAATGCAGTTACATTATCTGCAAGCACAGCATCCCGAGGCAAAGAATTCCATAGCCTTACCGCCCTTGCTATAGGGAGATATATAGCAGCAAAAAAGTCTTATAATACGAGTGCAGTGACCTTACATAGTACATAGTAACAAAGCTAATGAGACTAAAAAAAGTCATACATCCACCAAGTCCAGCCTATGCCAAATCACCCTTGTTGATCCAAAGGACAGCATTAAAAAAACAAAGCAAAACAAAAAAAACATTGAAGCAATTTCCAAAGTGGGTAAAACAAATCCTTCTAACTCCAAATGGCAGTCTGATAATCCCCTGGATCAACAACCTATCTGCATTTAAGCCCTGTCATAATTTTCAATATTGTTCAGTGCTAGATAGGTATCCATTGCTTTTTCTGAGAGCAGTTATAGTACCTGCAAGCATAACATCCCAAGGCAAAGAATTCCATAGCGTTACCACCCTTACTGTAAAAAAATCCCTGCTTCTGTTCTAGTTTAAAGCACTTTTCCTCTAGTAGTAATGAATGACCACTCATTCTTAGCTCAGATATTTGCATAAATAATTTATTGGATAGTTCTTTGTATTACCTTGAACATATTTGTAAATGGTAGTCATATTACCCCTTAGACATCTATTTTCTAATGTAAACAAACCCAGTTTGTCTAGTCTCTCTTTATA
The DNA here is from genome assembly GCA_037306005.1 of Rhinophrynus dorsalis. Classification (NCBI taxonomy): domain Eukaryota; kingdom Metazoa; phylum Chordata; class Amphibia; order Anura; family Rhinophrynidae; genus Rhinophrynus; species Rhinophrynus dorsalis. Next base: position 327,142,296 of record CM074721.1, on the reverse strand, counting down.
ACTCAGATCCTCCAATCCCTTTATTAGTTTTGTTGCACGTCTCTGCACTTTTTCAGTTCAATAATGTCTTTTTTAAGAACTGGTGCTCAAAACTGTACTCCATATTCTAGATGAGGCCTTACAAGGATTTTATAGAGGTAGAATTAGCATCCCGTACATCTACACCTCTTTTTATGCAGGATAGTACCCTATTTCCTCTTGCAGCAGCTGAGTGACTCTGTACACTGCTTTGAAGTCTGTGGTCTATCAGTACTCCTAAATCTTTCTCCAATTGAGGATTCCCTAAGTTTTTTCCCATTTAGTGTATATGTAGCATGCTTTTTTTCTACAGGCCAAATGCATAACCTTACACTTATCTACATTAAATTTAATCTTCCCCTTTTCTGCCCATTCACTCAGTTTATCTAAATCCTGCCCTCTGTGTATTTCCTTACACAGCATACTGTCATCAGCAAACGTTGAGATACTCATTTCAGTTCCAACTTCTAGATAATTAATAAATAAATTAAAAAGATTTGGGCCCAGGACTGAACCTTGTGGCACTCCACTTACAACTTTAGACCAATTTGAAAAGGTTCCATTTACAACAACTCTCTGCCATATATCATTTAACCAGTTCTCAATCCATGTACAGATTTTTCCTCCCAAACCAAAGCCTTTTAATTTATGCAGTAACTTGTTGCGAGGCAGCAAAATCTAAATATGCCAGATCCACAGCAATTCCCTTGTCCAAATTACTACTTAGCTTTTCGTAAAATGCAGGTAAATTACTCTGACATGATCTATTCTTCATAAAACCATGCTGACTTCTAATAATAAGATAATTTTTCTTCACATAGTTCTAAATACTGTCAGTTAGTAACCCTTCTAATATCTTACCCACTATAAAAGTGAGCATGACACTATGCCTGATGAAAGCGAGTCAGTAAATATTAATTAAAATGGTTTTGCTATTACTGAATGAAGTCCCTTAAGTACCCTCGGGTGTATACCATCAGGTCCAAGTGCTTTATTCACCATAACATTTTTTTAGTCTGTTTTGGACTTTGTCTCCAGTAAGCCATGTACATGATGGAGGAAATTCTGTGGTTTTCTCTATTTGCCCATACCCTGTTATTGTTGTTTCCTTTGTATATACAGAAGCAAAGGATGTATGTAGGATGTCAGTCCCAGCCTTATGCTCACTAATCAGTTCACCTGTTTCAGCCTTAAGAGGACCAATATCAACCTTAATCTTGATCTCTGAGCATCTAATGAAGATGGCACTCAAGGCAACACAAGAAAATACTCCCCCTTACCTGAAAAAGGGAATGATATCCCGACCCATCATCAAAATGTTATGGCTTTATATAAACTGAACATACCATACTGTCACCCCATAGTATCGACCTGAGTGCTGTCACGCTTGTTTTCTACCCTGTTCTAACAACCTGAGGGTGTTGCCATCTGATATGGATGAAGTTCAGTGAAGCTTTTGTAAACTAGCTGATACTCTCACACTTCATCCAAGAGACATTTAATTGTATTTTGCACTTAACCCTTTGAGTGCCAGAGGGGTAAGCAACACATTTCACTCATTGCACTCTGGAAATGAAAAAGTTAAACATTATGTACTCTGCTTGTCTCCTTTATTCATTTTAGATTGTGAGCTTTAAAGAAGGTACCCCTTTCACATTGTTTTACTCTGTAAATCATTAGTGTTACCTTGAATGTGTGTACCCTTAAAGGGATAGTAAACCTTGAAAATAAGTTTATTTTATATTGTAGCCTTTAAAAACATGAAAAATGAAATAAGTCTTATCTCCCAAACCTTTATGGTTTGGGAGATATTCAGAAGTAAAATAAAGTAAATGTCCCTTTTCCTGGCTGTTTCAGCCAAGTCTGCGATCTAGTGGACAGATTTGGAATTCGGTCCACAGATCAACCGGCAGCTCTTTAGCAGTGCCGAGTTCACAATCTTTGAAAAGAACTACTTAATTGGAACTGTGTACAAAGTGTGCCTGGCTTGCAAGTACACTTTGTACACCATTCCAATTAAGAAATTATTTTTAAAGATCGTGATCTTGGCATTTCTGGAGAGCCGCAGCCGATCCCTGGACCGGATTCCAAATCTGAGAGCTAGAACGGTGATGTCACTCAGGGGGAAACTTTGCTTCTGAATGTCTCCCAAACCATAAAGGTTTGGGAGGTAAAACTTATATCATTTTTCATGTTTTTAAGGGCTATAATATAAAATAAACCTATTTTCAAGGTTTACTATCCCTTTAAATTGTAAACCCTACACTTGTAGCACAATATAAATAAACAAATTAATTGATTGACTGATTCAGTGTTCAGTCACATTTCACTGATTGTAATTTAGGGCTGGGAATGACTGTTTGATTTGTTGTGTTAATGAACGACCTTGGACTCTAACAGTATGAAGGTTATTGTTTATTTTTGTATGGATTATTTCTGCGGAGAAATGATAAAGGAAGCAAGATTGTTATAAGTCAAGATATGGAAAAGAATATGATTTCAGGAAATTATGCAAGCACATAAGATGATATAAATAAAAGGAAATTCTAGTTATACTACAAAAAGTACATGTGTCACAGATGACAGCTTATCAGTATCTGCTTACCTATAGTATTCACTGGAATTAGAAAATAGTGCAGCTTCTTTGCAAATACATACATTTTCTCCATTTCTAATAAAAATCAAGTAAATTAAGCTGGCTGAATAGAATGTTTTCTAAGACTGACCACCGATATTTTGAAAACAAGTAAAACTTACGTTGCTCTGGCAAGGTCAAATTTGTGGCAGCTTTGTATGTGGAACATGAGATCTCCACCATTGAGATACTCCATCAGAAAAAAGAGGTTCTCCTATCAGAGAAAAAAGATCTGCATTAAAGCGGACCTATCGCTTTAAAAACAGTTTTGTCTATAAATGAAAAGTTTACTTCAGGTTTTTTTTTTTTTATTTCTAAGATGCAACATTTTCTTTCTTTTTTATAAAGAGGACATGTCATTTTTACAAGTCTCCCCCTTCATTATCAGCTTTCATCTTGAAAAGATTTTCAGGATTATTCATGCTTATCAATGTATTCCAGCCTTCTGGTGGAAAGTGGTTCGGAAAGTGGTTCATACAGACTAAGAAGGTGGGGAGACGTGATTTTCTGGATATGTGAGTAATTGAATATGTCTATGCTGAGATTAGACTGTATTAAATAAAACATGTCTAAATTTGTCAACCTGTTTAGAAAATAATAATCACAAGGTATAAGCAGTTTAAATAGATACATTTAATGAGACTAAAAGGTCCACTTAATTTATAAATTACAATATATTATCCATTATTTAGTCTGATATTTCCATGTGCTTCCTAACATTTTGAATGTATTATACTACAAAGGATGAACATAAATCTAAAGGAAACTGCTGAAGACAAAAATCATGCATGAACAATTTTGAGTTTAGGACCTCTTTCAAATGGGCGACAGAACTGTTGTAGCCCCATGCGACAGTTCTGTCTCCTGTGTACCTTCTTTCCCGCTCTCCTACATAAACAGAATAGCTGCAAATAAACAATTCTAATTATTGATGGAGTGAAAACTATGCATGAATCCATCAGCACAGTTAATGTTCTTTGATAAGGTGTTAGCCTATGCTGCACTTCAGAGTATGTACTAAAGCAGGGATAGCCAAACCTGATACTCAAAAGCTGCATGTTTTCAAGATAACCCTGAATGAACACAGGTAGACCAGTTAATGTGATGAAGCCACCAATCAGACCACTTGTGCTCACCAGCTGGGATATCCTGGAAACATGTACTGTTGTTAGCTTTTGAGGACCAGAGTTTGCAACCCCTGCACTAGAGCTGTTGTTAAAACTTTAATGTTAGTAAGCCCAGAAAGCCTCTGCTATAGCATAGGTGAATGGAATAAAGTTTCAACAATTTCCTTTGCTCCTTATTTAGTAAATAGTGCCAAGCAAAGGGGTGCACACAATTTCCCCATACACTCCCACACTATCCTCAGTTTGGCAAAAAGGGGCATTAAGAAAAACATTTTAAGAGTAAAAAAGTTAATAAATTGGCTTTTGGTAAATGTTGGCTGGCTGAGAATGATGAGAATTGTAGTCCAACAAGTTCTGAATGTCAGTAGGTGGTCCAGTCTTGTTTTATGCCCAGGTAGCTATAATGGATTTTGGATACAGAATTTCAGAATTCCAATTCTAGTAATTGTTATTGCATAATTTTTTTTTTTTTAATTTTATTTGCTGGAAATTCTGGGTATACCGGCTCAGATTATAAAGGGTTTTTCGATAGTAAGATGTAATAATATAACTTACTATATTACCCCAAAAAATACAGCTTAAGTTGGAGGCATGGCTAAGTTCTGACTGATGGAGATAAAGCCTCAAGTCTCATGCATAAGGCCCTGCATCTTGTTTTTGGCTTCGGACATGTGCAGAACTAGTAATAGTGCAGTTTGGTTGCAAAATTCATTTCAAATGCAGTAGTTCTAAGCACCAAGCCTTTTGGAAGCCTAGCAAATCCCAACTGCTCTATAGTTTACATGTTTATTTACTTGTTAAAAAAAACATACTGAAACAGCATCTGCACATGAAAGTGTGAAAAAATCCTGTATAGGAATCGTATAGACTGTTTCCATCTAATTGCAATTTCTGCTGCTGTCTGATAAAAACAATTACCTAGAACATCTCTGAATACTGCATAGGAGAAAACATACATTTGTCTTCAGATGCTTTCCTGCCTGCTTTTAAATTTGAAGGAGTTATCAAAGCTAAGGTGCTGAAGCCTTCAGAATGAATTTACTAGGAATGCTTGCTGTTCTCCTTACAAATAACTGTGATATTATGAATGGAGACATGCTCTGACTTAAGTCCATGAAAATGCCTTTCACTTGATGGAAGCGCTCTTCTTGTGAAAGGCTTTCATGCAGTGATTGACCTCTATGCTGGGTGAAAGGTCACAAAGAAACAGAGTACCAGAAATCAATTCTCAGCCAGCACCACACTTGAAATAAAAAGTGATTGAAAAATCTCTAGATTTCATCTGCCGCTACATATCTTGTCTTTTCCATTTGACTTTTAACCTCCTTGATTTTAAAGAGGCTTTCAACACATTGGGGGTTATTCAATGTCTCCTAAGCTGGAGTTCTTAGTGCATAGGCTCTATAGAATAACATAGAATTGGAGACGTGATATTACTGGAGAAGCCATCTCCACTTTATCACCACTTTATCACATCTTAGTGCATAACCCCTTTGTAATGAATTTAGAATGTCCTTGCTCCTCCCCTTTCATTTTCTGAAAGAGACCCCCTAGTAAATCCAGGGAGAAACTATAACCTTGAGTTTGCTTTATGCAAATCCGTACCATAAATGGCCAGCAGCCATAAGTACAGAAGCAACTATTTCTTATTATTGTGTTGTCAAAGCATTATGATTCTTTGATCTTATGAGCAAAATAACAGAGAGGTTAATGTCCCTGCCAGAGTGCTGCATGTCCTTTGTTTGGTGGGGGAAGCATTTTTATGTTGGACTTCCTTTAAATGTATTTTATGTGTAATCATTAACATAGATGCTGCATAATATAATAATGTTAAAGGAATACATTTTTATGTATATATTTTTAGGAAAAAAATATGGTGACAACAACAGAAAACTGCAGTTTATTGTTAAAAAATACATTTAGGCTATAATAACTTTTGAATGAAAAAAACACCAAAAAATTAAATAGGCTGATATAATTTTATCTATCATGCGTTTACAGCTAGCATAAGTAAAAATTCTCTCATGTTGTTTGTACTTTTTGTATTGTGAAATAAGAGTCAGATAATTGATTGTGATTAATAGTCACTGCTTTTGTTTTCAAAAAGGCTGTTATCTTATTCCAGCCCAGTTGAGACTTAGAATGTCTGCTGTCTTGGAAAATATGTTATTCTACATTACTGGCATCAGAAAACAAATAGAGAATTTTTTACAGATACTAGCATGAGTTATAGAGTAATTGTATACAACCTGAGTTTAGGTATTAATGTTTATTGCTCCTTTAAAAATGTATTTACCTTTGAAGAAGCCGCATGTAAAGAGTGGCAAAACACGTAAGGTGATAATGTGGGGTTAATTTCAGATACCCAATAAACTAATCGAAAAATTAACAGTTGCAATGATACCAGAAAATGTTATTTCTTCCATAGTGGTTCAAGGAACAAAGTTTAGTACAATGTCATGAAAATGTGTAAGTAATCAGTCTTTCAGAGTACTGATACTGGAACTGTGTGAGAGTATTAGAATCTCTCCATTCCATTATATTATACATGATGTGTGAACACTAGATGGAGACAGAAATACTGCATATAGGTTCCTTGAAAGCCAAAGAGATTTCCAATCCATTGTAAAGCAAAAGATCAGTAACCTCCTCCACTGGAATTTGGGGAATTTTTACTTGTCCCCCATGGTACAGTCGGTTTGCCCTAGAATTGTTACTCATGTTTTATTTGCATATGGCTCATAGTGTGAATATACCCTGCATCACTCACAACTAGCCATTGACCATTTGAGGATCATGGGAAATATGAACAAGCAACAGAGGGAGGCCAATGGTTTTCATCACTACCTTATTCCAACATAAAACTATATATATAAAGCTGCTCCAAATATCCGTTTAACTCCACTGCTTTTCTAATTTACCTTTGTTTGGAATGTACAGTACAGATGCGTCAGGAATGGATGTTCCCAGGCAAGAGAGAGAACCCTTTTTTCTACCATTGTGCATTCAATATCATCATCCATAAGGACCACATCTTTCTTCAGAACTTTCATGGCAAAAAACTGATTTGTTTCTTTCAGCTCAGCAAGGAATACCTAAAATAGAGGCACAATTTTTTTAAGTAACAGAAAATTAGCTTGTCACATATAAATGAAATGACTCTTTGGAGTGATGCATTTAACAAGCCTTTCCATTCAAGTAAAACAATAAGTCAGTGGTGGTTCAACTGCATTAACCTGTGTTAAACCCTTTTGTATGGTACGTCCTGTTCATTTTTCTATTATTCTTGAAGATTTATGCAAAAAAAGAAAGGAGGAGCAATTCTGGAGTAAACAAACTGCTCTTTAGAGGATATAGAAATCTATAAACCTTTTGTATAAATGCAAAGTGATGGAATTTAAGCAGGCATGGGATAGGCATAAGGCTGTCCTGATCATAAGAAAAGACCAACGACCAAATAAGGTTTTAGGTTTTTACATTGGGAAAAACTGGCAGACTAGATGGGCCGAATGGTTCTTATCTGCCATCAGATTCTATGTAAGAGCAGGATGTTTGCTCTTTACAGAAGTATTTACATAAAACTACATATCTGGCAAACAAATGGAATATGAAATTAAATGTAGGGAAGTATAAAGGTTTGTATTTGGGATGAGCCAATTGTATTGCTACTTATGAATAGAGAAGGGTGAAAGGTCCCTTCGTGTTTCTGTGAAAAAATCTGTGAAAACCATGTGGTTGTCTGATCCAGTTTAACTAAAGTGATTAAAATCTTCACAGTTTTCACCTATTGCCAAAAAATGTTTTCAATGGCAACAAACTTTTTGCCCCTTTAATTATGTTTTTCAACTTTTCTCTATAAAAACGTGACGTTTTCCAGGAGGTGAAACACAATACACGCAGCTACAGAAAAAGAGAGGGTGCTAGGCTGTTGTGCTGTGAGTTGTTTTGTAAAACTGAGGCAGGAGAGGCTCATAGTGAAAGCTGTCACTATGAACAAGTGGAATAATAATAAAAGGAGTAGCTGGCAGGAGTGTTCTGCATCTAGCAAATCTGAGGAGGAAGAAGTGACCACTACTAACATTAAAGGGTCTGGATGCCCTGATTCCCCAGACCCAATGATGGCCAGTCCCCCTAAATCACCCCTAGGGATCCTGGAGAAATTTGCATCATGGGGAGAGGAAGAAGAGGGTAGTAGTGTGAGCAGGACAAGTCAGCTGCCTGTGCCTGCTGCCAGTGGTATGCCTGCCAGGGTGTCTTGTGATTCTCAGTATGGGGGGAGGAGGAGATGATGCCAAGTGTGATAGCAGGGGACCCTAACTCCACTTGCCATCCCCAACCAGTCCTGCCACTGCTACTACTACTACAACTAAGCAGGTCAGGGGGTGACCATACAACTAGTGAGGGGACTGTAATAGATGTGGTTTGTGTTAGTAGTAATAGTGGTGGCGAATCAGCTGGTGGGACTGGTGTTACCACAGTAGATCCACCTACTGATGCTGAGGTGGAAGGGAAGTAATGCAGAGTAGCTAGACTAGCAGTCAAGGCAACCCACAACATTCCCCTGACCCCAGGAGTCCCCTTCCTCCCACAGCAGTGTCCAGATGGAACATGATCCTACAGAAGACAGAATTGTTGCCTAGGAGCAATGACACCACCACCACCACCACCACCATGAGTGCAGTTCGGCTGCCTGTGCCTGCTGCTAGTGCTGACAGTCTGCCTTTTTCAGCTCAACAAGAGAAGGAAAGTGACAGAAGGGGATACTCTCTCAAATTTCTCATCACCTCCTCCAACCGGTGAGATGTCTATAATAGAGCAGCAGCAGCAAGGAGGGATTGATGGTGGTGATGATGATGGTGGAGACGTTGGGGTTGAAGAGACATTAATGTCCAAACTGAGCAGGGATGGGAGACAAGGATAGGGATGGGCATCACCACCACCAGCAGTGAGATTTGGGAAGTTTCAGAGTTTGCTGCTGCTCTAATTCCTGCTGCTCCTATGTTGCAAGGGATGCAGGATGCCGAGGAGCAGGCTAGTGTGCCACAGACCACAATGGACACAGGAGGAATGAGGTTGAGTGATGTGGGACTAGGACAGGTTCCACTTGCCAACATCAATACTCCTGGTCCTAGTTGCAGTACTGTTTCTGAGGCAGTAGCAGCAACAGCAGCAGCATCATGCTCTGCCCCAGCCAGTGAAGGAAAATGTCGAGGAGAAGAAGAAAGAGGTCAATCTTCTCCTCCTTTCCCCTCCCCCCTGAAGTCCTGGGTGTGGGACTATTATTCTCTCGGAGCAAGCACAGTGCAGTCATCAGTGACAGCACTGTGCACAATTTGTGATAAATCAGTGAAAAGGGGAAAGGAGGGAACGCACCTTGGCACAACCTCCCTCATCACATATGTGAAACACAGACACCTTGACATTTATGTGAAACATGTTAAAGCCAAAACCCCCACCAAAGAAATCAGGCACTGCTGTTGCTGGTTGTCCTGACTCTCCCCAAAGGCAACAGAGGTGGAAATCAAAGAGGAAGAAGAATAGAGAAACTCAGCCAGAGGCCATCACCTTCTTGCTCTAGGGTCTGGGAATGGGAAGATCATATGACTATATCTTCTGGTGATGCACCTCATTTATCTTTACCTCCCCCCACCTGATAGCCATTCAGTATATGTCAGTAGGATGAGGCAGTTTGTGGCCACTATTTGTTTACTGTGTGAAGCGCTGACCACACATGATAGTGTGGTGGAGGATAATCTCAACCAGGACATCAAGCTGCATCTGAGGAGATTCCATCCCACAGAATACGCTAAGCTAGTGGCGGGGGGTTCATCATTACTATTAAAACTACAAGTTGTTATGTGTCCTTAGCAGGGAGTGGACAAGGGGGATAGTGACAATAGCAGTACTTGGTTTCTGGTGGGATGATTTCACTTTGGGGAACCTAAGCGTCATGGTGTTTGGTTAAGGTTATGCCAGGTGTTTAATATGAGTGCAGATTTTTTCTTTGTTCCCAATCCTTCCCTTATTTACCTCACACACTGTGCATATTGCAGTTGCTGATGAGAGGGACAGTTCCTGCTCTCATGGGAAAATTTTATATTCTAACAACACACCCATGATTTTAGAGGAGGGGCAGGTGGAGAAGCATTATTGGCCAACTTCTTTTCTCCGCATATACCTGAAGTGGTGGGGCCTAGTTGTGGTGCTGCTACTGCCCCAGGTGCATCACTAGAGCTAGTAGTGGCAAATGGAACCATGACCATCCATCACCCATGTTATTGCTGTTGCTGATCCCATTCCCTTTGAGCTGCCCAATCATCTTGATGCTTAAACAACTCAGCAGCAGCAATAACATCAGTCACAAATTCTTCAATAACACCGGGGCATTTCACAATGGCCAGTGGTCACTGACCACAAGAACATGACCTGCTGGTGCTAGGCCAGTAGGGCACTTATTTCTATGGGCTTGTTCTTTAAAAAAACCTAGAGGCCTACAAAAAAAAACCAAACCATTTTTATGGGCTTGTTTCTAATACAAATCACCAATTCCTTGGTGCTTGTGATGCTAACAAGCCAAATTAATAAAAATTATCTGTCAATCCTCAGGGCTTGTGATGCTAACAAGCCGAAGTGATAAAAATTACCTATGATTCCTCAGGTCTTGTGATTCTAACAAGCCAAAGTCCTACAAATCAATGTTTCCTCTGGGATTGGGCCTAACACAAGTCTAAGTCCAACAACAAATCAATGTTTCCTTAGGGCTTGTGCCAAACAAGTCTGCATCCTACAAGTCAATGTTTCCTCAGGGCTTGGGCCTAAAACAAGTCTAAGTCCTACAAATCAATGTTTCCTCAGGGCTTGGGCAAATACACATATAAATCCTACAAATTAATATTTTCTCAGGGCTTGGGCCTAACACAAGTCTAAGTACTACAAATAATCCTCTACAAAATATTGGATCCTGTTAAGCATCAGTCTGCCCCAGTCACAGGTTAAGCTTATACTATTCTGTTCAGAAATAAAATAGCATTTGCTATGTGTTGTGTGTAAATTCAATCTTCCGATCTATTTCAATGTAAGGAGCTAGACGAAAAAAGCAGAAAGATTGCACTGGGAAATACCATTATTCATGGGCATACCTGGGAACTTTCCGGTTTTGTCCCGGAGACTCCGGGTTTGACAATGAATTACCGGGTTTACAGGGCAGAGTCAGATTCTCCAGATGTGGTGAAACCCTGCCCACTTGTGCTCAATCCCACCCTATTCCTCTCACTCTGCACCCTCTTCTACCCCTTCCTCAGTGTATTCTATATTTTTTGTTTATGTTTAGTAGTCCCACCCCCTCACAATTAAGCCCCACCCCTTTTTAATGACACAAATCGCGGCATTTCTCTACCCTCATCGGCAATAGAAGGCTGTCCTCCAGGCAGTCCCAAGTAAGAAGTTCCCAGGTATGTTCACGGGGTTTTGGATTGAGGTGAAAATTTTCACCCATCCCTACATATGAACTTAATGGAATCCTTGTAAACTGTAAATTTGTAAACAGTGATCAATATCAAACAGTAATAGCAAAAGTAAACAAAGTACTGTCTTGCATATTGAAGCGAGAGTGGATAACATAATTTTGCCACTGTACAAATTGTTCGTAAGACCTTACTTTGAATATGCAATGCAGTTTTGGGCACCAGTTCTGAAAAAGGATATTCTAGGACTGGAGACAATACAGAGAAGAGCAACACCATTCATTTAGGCAATGGAGGATTTCAAGAATTTCTAGCCAAACTTGGTTTATTTACTACAGAGAAAAGTCGCCTAACATGGGATCTTGTTACATTGTATACGTATATACAAGTTTGATACAAGGATTTCTCTAATAAGCTTTTCATTCCAAGGCCAGATCAAAGAACTAGGGGCCACCCCTTACAATTAAAGGAAAGGAGATTTCAACTTCAGTAGAGGAAGGGTTTTTTTACTGTAATATCTGTTAAATTGTGAAATTCCTTGTCCAAGGATGTTATAATGGTAGCTACAATGGACACATTTAAGATAAGATTAGATGCAATTCTTTCAAGAGGGAAAATACAGTCTTATACTGTGCATTAGTAGGTAAAATAGGAAGTTCTGCTAAATAGACTCTTATTAATTTTGGAGGTAGGAAGGTTTACATAGTTCTCATTTTTCTGGGTTATGAGGTAAAGTTTGAACTTGATGGACTTTCTTTTTTCAACTAATTTACTATGTTAGTAAAGGGAATAGAATAATGGGACTTCTTGGAAGATTGGTCATCTGAGCAGATCCTGAGCCACAGAGTGCAACACACAGTCACAGTAAAAGCTGTGGCTCTTGTGGAGAACTTAGCCGCGTCAAAGGCCACTTAGGTAAAGGTAGGTGTTTTCAAGGACCTTGGTTAGTAATGTCAACAGTTCATCCTTGGGAACATCCCCTTGGATGGTATCAAAAAAATTATTCACCCCAGATGTCCTATTTTTGGGAATATTTATTGCTGTCTGTGGTGCATTTGGTTTGCTCCAGAACCACACTTTAGCTTGCTAAATATGACCCTTAGTGGGCTATTTTATCTTCTTATTATATAATATGAGTCTAGTGCTGACCTCTCTCCAATATTGGATTACCTTAAATACAGAAAAATAAGGGCAGTATCCAACAAATAAAATATTGTTACAAATAATTACTGTTTATTCAAAAATATCATATAATAAAATGTAGATTCCCACACATGTATATACATCCATAGAAAATGAATCTAAAATTAAAATCATAAAATTCTTTGCTGTTACAAAGCAAAAAATATTGCGTTAGCAAGCAAGCTGACCACTCCAGAGAGTGGATTCCCATAATTGGTATGAACCTATAGTACGAAATGCAAATAAGTACACATATATATAAAATACACCATCTAAAATAAATGGACCAAAACAATTCTTAGAAGATCGCTTGTCCTGGCCAGGAGAGCTTATGCATGATGTTTAAAGTCAAGTCATTTTAATATTTGTAAGTGATTTGTTATTTATTTTGCTACAAATGCATTTTATGATTATTCTATATTGTGTCTTTTATGATATGTTTGCTTGGACTAAATCCATCTGTTTTCAGCCCATATATATGAGTGGATTTGATTAATTCCTTTTGCTGTATCCTGCATTTGCCAAATATAGAACTGTTTTTGTCCATTTATATGAGATATTTAATATTTTTGTAGTTGCTGTATTTTATATATATATATATGTGTACTTATTTGCATTACATACTATAGGTTCATACCGATTATGGGAACACACTCTCTGGAGAGTTTAGCTTGCTTGCTAGCGCAATATTTTTTGCTTTGAAACATAAAAGAATTTGGAAGCCCATTTCATGTAGGAATGTCTTTTTCTTTTTTTTTTTCCTTCCTCATTTTGTTGATTTTAATTTTAGATTTATTTTCTACTGATGTATATACACGTGTGGGAATATACATCTTATTGTATGATAATTTTTGATTAAAGTGATGTATACACATTTTTTCAAACACTACTTATTTTTGTATATTTTATTTGTTGGATATTGCTCTTATCTTACTGTATTTAAGGTAATTTGAATATTGGAAAAAGGTCAGCGCTAGACTCATATTATATAATATTCTGTTTTGTCAAAAAGTGGTTGGATGCCTTTTGAGTCTCAAAAGCTTTAAGGACTTACCGTCTTTGGATTCCTTGAATGTACAATCTGTGACACAGCTTGCAATTAGAAGTTTTCTAGAAAGTACTATGCTGAGGCTATACCCCACTGGAATAAGATCTCTCACATTTTGAGAGTATTTTCTGTGCTTTCATTTGGTATTGGTGTATCTACTAAATCTCCTGTAATTTATTGTGTCACATGCATTATTGTAAATGTCCAAGCAATAAAATATAAGCTTTATTTCTGAATTACACTATTGTCTTCTTTTCATTGGTCTATATTTCTCTTTAAGATCAACATGCTAGTGGCTGAGATTCAATAAAATTATATAATACAATAAAATCTAGGGATTTTTAAGACAGAACAGTAGGAAAAACTCTCCTGTCTGATATTTAGATTATATATATTGTTGTAGTCTTGTTTGGGTATAGCTATCTGACTATGAAGGGAGTGAGAGAGAGGGAGAGAGAGAGTGTATCTGTCTCTCTGTTTGTGTAGCTGGCACTGAAGGTGTGTGTGTGTGTGTGTGTGTGTGTGTATGTATCTATATGGCACTTAAAGTGTATGTATGTAGTTATCTGACACAGAAAGAATGTGTGTGTGTGTTTGTATGTGTGGGCTATGTGGCACTGAAAGAGTATATATATGTAGCTATCTTGCACTGAAAGAGTGTGTACACGTGCAGCTACCTGGCACTTAAAGAGAATGTGTGTGTGTGTGTGTGTGTGTGTGTGTGGCTATCTGACACAGAGTGTGTGGGTGTGTGCGGCCCTGCATATACACATTCCCCATTATGTAAATGTCCACAAATCTGTACATACATGTACAGACACATACCTTTCCAAAGCTTCCTTTTCCCAACATTTTATGTATTACAAAGTCTGTAATGTTAAGTTTGATGTGACTGCATGGGTGTTCGATCCTTAATACTGAATCTACAGGAGACTCCTGATGTTTTATTTCTTCGACTGGTGACTCCCAAGAAATGCCTTGTGGCTCTGAAGTTAAGAGGACACAAATTGTTTGACAAAACAGTATGTACAAATTATGTTACAATTCAGAATGATGCATCTACAGAGATCTGACTGGGAGATTAATTCATTTTTTAACATATCAATACTTATTAACCCCTAATATGCTAAATATGTCTCCAACACAATGCTTTGGAGACTTCGATAGCACCCAAGGGGTTAAAGTAATTTGTTTTTTGTTTCTGAGATATACATTTTTCTCATACAAATATTTTTAAGTAATGAAAACAATACATTGCAACAATTTTTCTACCATCATCAATAGCCATTGGAATCCTAAATACCTGGATGCTAATGCTGTAGAATCTAAGGGATTTAAGTATTTCTGCAGTTTAACAATAACATATTAACAATTAGCAAAATGTATAATAAATATGAATACATTCCATTCATAAATATTAAGGTAAAAAACAAATCCTAACATTTAGCACTAATTCTTGAGTTACAAATATGCAGGCTGTCACCATGTGACAAATTTTAAATCATTATTAACCTTTTATAATAGAAGTGTTGTTGCTGTGCGAATCTTGGTATGTGGGTCTGTACTCAGTAAGCTAAAGAGGTGCAATTCTGGTGAAAACCAACTGCACCATAGGGGACAAATGAAAATAATCATTGATCTAAATTATGCATTTGGCCACTTGAATGCTAGAGAAATCTCAAAGGTGCAGCGTGTGTGGAGCTCTTTCTATTATTCCAATTTAAAAGCTCCTTTTAATCAAAGGGTATTTGGGGAATTCTTAATTCTCCCATATGATATAGTTGCTTCATCCGTGTTATCTTATTGAATATAGGGGACCTAACGGGACAATTAAAAGTTCAGTAGATTAGCTTTCTTGAAAGCTAGAAATGCATCCAACCCATTGCAAACCAGTGTTTTGGAAACCTCTTGCATTCAAGTAGGCTGGGATGTTATGTCCTATGCTGTGCAGCTGTTGTTCAAGTTTGCCTTAGTACATCAACCTCAGGGGTGAGACTACGGTCTGTGCAACTGGTGCAAAGCGCTAGGGCTTGGAATTAAAGGGGCACCCAGTACTTAAGGGTCCCCACATATTGTATTATGGCCTAAACATACTCATCTCTTTACTATTTTGAGGCTTGATTTCAGTTTAAAAGCAGTGTGGAACATAATTTGAAAGGCAAGAGGTCTGTGTATGTGTGTGTGTGTGTGTGTGTGTGGTGGGGGGGAATAAGGGGAAAATTACATGAAGTCTAAGCAGCCAGTCCTGTCCCAGGATCCTATGCTCCCTGATTTTGGTTTCAAAAATTAAGTCTTGAGCTTCCACACACGTTAATAGTTATTATTTTAATTTTTAACCCATGGAGGCATGTCCTGTTCTGAACATTTTTTAAAACATTTACTGCAAATCACATTATTAGGAGTGACTTTCTAACCTTATGCTCTCTCTCCACTTGTACTGTGCTCCATACGGTAGGTGGAGCACTCTCTGTACCCCCAACCTTGATGTCAGTTCTAGGAGTTGTGTGCCTAAGTAGATCCACATGGTTATTATTTCCTGTGCCTTCATATACCTGGACTGCCTGCTCATTAGTTACACCACTGATGAGGCTCATAATCTGATGTTAGACAAGATCCAAATGCAGTTTTGTTTTGCTCTGTTTAAAAAATGTCAGTCTTTAATCCACAGAAAAATCTTCAATTCATGCCAAGGATTCTCAAATTCATATACTGGTTTAGGCCCTTCTACTTCTGCTGAGGGGCTATTCCATGCATATGGTAGATAAAGTAAAAGCATTTAATCATTGCTCAGAGTATAAGTAAAGGAAAGGTCATTGCTCCTCTGTTAGGCATAGGCTTACCTTTCTTTACTGATACTAATACAGGTAGGTTTTGCACTTTGTTTGGGAAGCCAACTGTAAGAGGCCCTTCTCTGTAGATACATTCAGAGTCTCGTCTTCTGTCCTGAAATCAGGCATGAAGAATTCAGCATGTTTCACTTTAAATCAATGAGTGTAAAAGAAAGCAATACAATTACGATGTAGTTGGTTTGTGCCGGAATTGCTGCACTTTACGTTGTTGAATTAGGCACATAGCCCAGAAGGCAATATTTCAGAAAAATTTGCAAAATGTTAGCAATTACGTACTCCACAAAACAGTCAGACACATTTCATGCACTGGCTCTGCATATCATCAGAAGCTCAATATTGAATATACACATTTCTTAATTAAGATTAACATTAGCGACACTTTGAAAATATCATATTGGTCAGTTTGTTTGGAAAGCCCAGACACAGAGGTGATAGGTAATTAGATTTATCCATAGTTAAGAATATAAATGGAAAAGTATACATTGCCTGTTTTGCACATTATGTGAAATTCTGCTGAATAAATAAAGAAGCCTTGTTTTTAAGATAGATGTGTTACACACCCCTCTGGTCCTCAAGGAGCTTTGGCCAGCTTTTTTGTAAACCTTGTGCTTGTATTCTACAGAAAAATGTAACCTCACTTCCAAAACAAACATTTGGAATAATTTACTAAAAACAGAATTTTATGGCAATGAATGGCAGTAAACTTCATTAATGAATAAGAGGAGTTGACACTTGTAAATGAGAACAGTCTTGTATCTGCTCCTGTCTGGGTTCCCCATACAATTCTGTATAGAAAGCATATCCTACATAATAATTTGCTAGGATGTATGTCAGGAGCCGTCATGCTCAGTACAGACAGCCTGAATGCTCCGCGGCTGATACAGAGGAGGGCACTCTGAATACGGACCGGAGTCCTCCCTGTGCACCTTCCTGGGACTGCTTGGTGAGCAGAGAGAATCTGGGTACCAGCCAAGGCTGCTGGGTGGCACTGTGGCCCATGTACACGGGCTTTTAAACTAGTTTGTATATAAATTGTTTGTTAATGGCATAAAGTAGGACATCTGCGTATGCTAGTTTCATTTGTATTTCCTAGTGTAGTGTATCCAAGTGTATCATACACTTGAAAAGTCCGTACTTGATAACAAAGCTCAGACATATTGTTCAATGAATCAATCAATTAGTAGCAGAGAGCAAAGTAATAATAGATTGCTTTCTATGCTGATTAGTAAATGTGCTGTATTGCTTCAGTTCTGTGAGTATCATGAAAAATAGCTTCCTCTCATAGGATCTCTTTGACTCTGTCTTCTCACTGTTCTAGTAATACATGGAGCTCAATTTCCTAAATAGATGAACGTTACAAGGAAATATTATTCCAACTGGAAAACACAAACTTGTTGGAAATCTCATTGGGACTAAAAGTGCAATTCAATAAGACAGAGAGGTAGAGCAAACTAATGGTACCAGAGTATAAAAAGTAAATGGAGTCCTGGTGCAAACATTTGCGGTTCCCTGCCTGTAAAAAATATATTTTCACAGTGACATGACTAGAACCTACTGGACCCTGAGAAAGATGGCACTCCTTGGATGCTGGCCCTGGTTCAATCTCACCCTCTGGCCAAACAAAAATGTCCCAAATTTCCATTGACTGAAACTGGGCTTTTAAACCTTCAGTGCTTAACAATGCATTGTAGACCTCTCTAGCATTCAAAAGGTTAAAATCCCCATCTTAATAATTGGGGATTTTAATTTAGCATTCTGAATTTCACCTAGAGCTGGTTCTCTTCTTCTTGCACCCCTCCCTCCCCATAATAAAATGGAGAGCACTGAGGCCTGATAATAGAATCAGTGGCTTTACCTGTTGCGTATTTTCTATCATTGCCAGTGCTTCTGCCATCAACTTTTGGTTAATCCCACAGAGATTTGCAACTTTCATTTGACACCTGTGATGAACATTCATACCACACTCTTTAAAAAAGCAGAAAAGGAAAAAAATGATTAACACAATCAGTGGCTGAAAAGTGAAGATGCCATGTCAGTGTCAATTTAAAAGTCCTAGGTTCAATGTTATGGCAATGTGTGTTTGGCAATGTGTGGCTACCACAACGTCTTGGCAATCTAGACACACATCACCATATGCACGAACGTTTAGGAATGCAATGGGAGGGAGCAATAATTCGCTCATTAGCATATCATCCTGGTGTAAAGGTTCAATGTGCTGGGGAGGGAAGGGAGAGGGAGTGGTAATCATGTAATCAAAGAAATGCCTTAGAACAAGACCAAAGTGTTTGATTTGCACAGGCTAATTTATACACACATAGAAAGAAATTTAAACTAACAACAATGTGAGTTTTTAACCCTTGTACCTTACTTTTAAATTCTTTGTTTTTCTTTCATTTAATTTGGAAATACAAAAGCTAAGTATTAGGACCATTATCTAGAATTTATTTCTTTACACTGAACCGGTCTTCCTCTGGTGGAGGGTGGGCCATGTTGGAGTGATTAATAAATACATTAATGTAGTCTATACCTCCCCAATATCTCTTGTTTTCTCAAGTATGATGGGATGCATAGTAGGATCCAATCTATACACACACTATTATTAACCATTTAGGGATCAGTGGTGTGGGCAATGCATTTGAGCAATATCTACGGAGACCAGGTCTGTTGCTTGGTGAAGTCACATCCGATCTCATCACTAGACACACTGCTGGCCTTTTACAGTATGTCTGGCATTGTATAAGGATGTAACTTTGCCAAACAGCAGAGATACAATCGCTCACATCTGCTCATGTTGTTTCAACATTTGCATACTAGTTGAAGAGCCCGTTACATGTGCCACAGTGCCACTGGCAGCCGCTTGCGGGGCAGTCATGTGCAGTAGAGACTGCCCCCGCCGCGGCTGATACAGAGTGGGACGCTCCTTCAGAGCGCCCTGCTCTGTATCAGCTGTGGCAGTGGCAGTCTCTACTGTGCATGACTGCAGCACGTTCAGCAGTCTCTACTGCGTATGACTGCGGCGTTACGCACATTTTAGTGAATTATTATATAGGATAGCTGAGAGCTATAGGGAGATCTCAAGAGCCACAGGCAGACAATGGTGGGACAGTGAACTCCAAAAGCAGAGGTAGCTTTCGGAGCTTAGTTCATGTGGCGAAGTGTCACAATAATATTTAAACACACGCACCAGAATAAAAAAATGGCTCCTTAACCTGCATTTCTATGTGGAAATGAGCCATTGCCGATGTGTTCGGTTGAAAATCAAAAACCTGTCAAAGGCATGATGGCTTGATGGCAATGAGGGTGGATTGGTGGCAGATTGACAGGGATGTGATAGTGAAGACATGTTAGTGTATACTGGCGATATGCCTTCGACACTGATCTGACACTAAGTGGTGATAAAAAGGTGATAAAGTGGAGATAACTTCTCCAGCTTATCACTTCTCCAATTCCTGTGTTATTCTATGGAGCATTTGCACTAAGATTTCTTCAGATTTGGAGATCTTTGTGCATAGGCTCTGTAGAATAACATAAGGACTGGAGAAGTGAGAAACTGGAGGGGGGAGATTCACTAAGTGGTGATAAAGTGGAGATGACGTCTCCAGTTTATCACTTCTCCTATTCCTATGTTTTTCTATTCAGCATATTTACTAAGATCTCAAAGTTGAAGAAATCTTAGTGAATAGGCTCCATAGAATAACATAGGATTTGGAGAAGTGATAAACTGGAGAAATCATCTCTATTTTATGACCTCTTAGTGTATAAGCAGAAAAATGCTGGGGCAAAGCAGTTGCATCACAGATAAGAAAAATTCCAAAATGTTCATTGATTTAAATTAGCTTTTAACCTCTTGAATGCTATAGAGGTCTCCAATGTATTGCATAGCAATGTGTGGTAGACCTTTCTAGCATTAAACGTGTTAAGAGCATGACTAAATTAAGTAGGATTTTGCTTTAACCCCAATAGCACAAGTACTAGTATCCTTATAACACTTTGCTTTATAACATCTAGTGTCCTTATAATTCTTGCCTTGCAACACATTGGATACCACTTTGGCACTCAAAAGGTTACGGCCCCTTTCACACAAGTGATGTTGCAACTACTTAATTTGCCCCATGCTACAGTTGGTTTATTACACCTTAGTTTTCTCAGTATGGCCCATGAGCCTTAACTGGACATTTTAACTCTTTGCTACCAACCAAGGGGTTAATGCCCTGAAGAATAGATGACTCTGTAATGCGTTGCTTTCCAGTGTGAAGTGCTGCCCTCTCGTCCTCAAGAAGTTAATGATCTAGCTGCTTAGCAGGCAACTTTATGTTACCTGGCAAGTAAGAGATTCCTGTCCGAAAAGGGTCTAATATCACTGTTTGTGTATTTTGTACCCTACATTAGCAGTATATTTCATTTCTACTTCATATCTAATGTAAAGGGGATTTATTTTAGTAAGCTTTTTTTCTTTCTGCTCTGAAACCATGCTATCTATACATATTTTATTATATATAATTCACACATTTTTCCCCAGTATCTGTAAAGTAAAGAAGGAGTTTGTGCAAGACAAAACTATTACTACTTGTTTGCAAAATGTAAGGTTAGAAAACATTCCAGCATTTGTATGTTTTACACTTTGAGTGCCATAGGGGGTACCAACACATTGTGAAGCAATGCATTGTGTACCACTCTGCCACTCATAGGATTAGAATCTGGAATAATGAGTCAATGTGTATGGAACAAAGACATGCATCAATGCAACACAGTGGGAATGAATTTTAAAGGTACTGATTACATTTGCTTGTTGCCTTGCAATAATTTGTTTTTACTCTGCCATCTCTTTCATTTTATACATCTGTCCCTTGCCAAATCCTGCCACATTCACCTCAGAAATATCTCATGCATTTGTCACTTGCTTACTGAAGATGCAACAATTTTTTTCACTTTTCTCTCCTTTTTTGCCACTGCAAATACATTTTTCATCTATGTTTCAGATGACAGCAACATTTCCCACCACAATATTACTTTTTCTGAGGGCTGAAATGGAGAAATAAATAGCTGAAAGTAAAAGTTGTGAGTCCTACAACAACATATGACTTGAAAAGGTTGTTAGCAGGTTGAGTGCCTTCGTCTTTTGCCCACAAGACATACTTCCTGCTTATGTAACATTGGCAAAACCATCCTAGAAAAATAACTGTGGCTTGGGATGTTCCAGTAAGGTGCAACAGATGAAATCAGTTCTTTAAAAAAGGCAGAATGTCAACCTCCAACATTTTGCCAAGTTTACTATTCCATGGGTGTACTTGATTTATGTTTGTTCAGGTTTTGACTTATTTCTAACTTTTATTACTTTAATGTCATCACTTGTGGAGGTGCTGTGGGTGGAGTCTGTATGTGTAGGCACTCTATGTATGACTCTCATCTTCTCCTACACTAATCCCATATCCATCATACTTCTCTGCAACAGAAACCATTGGTGTTATTTGGAATGAACTGTTGGCAGTGGCACACTCTCTGACATATCAATAACATCAATATTTCTCTTATATGTCCAAGAGCCCTGGACATTTTCGGAGTGCTTCTGTTGCTTCTATTTGTAACATGTTCATGGTGTGTCTCCCAGCCAGACCTGTGGTTGTGCTTCAGATGGGATTTCATTGAGGTGGTGCCTAGGTGTGAGCCTGCTTTCCCCCTGCTCACGTACTTTTCGCACAGACAACAGATAGCAACATGCTTAGCTTCTGGATGCTGAGTGAAGTATATCCATAGCAACACAGGTTATTAACATCCACAACCTTAGCTATGACGAGAGCCTCTGCTGGAAGTGTTGCACCTTGACACCTAGTAGTAGTAGCAGTAGAATTGCATCATCATCTAGCAGTGGACATGTGGCCATATTCTTTTGCAGAAAACAGAGGTTTCAGAGAACTGATGTCATGTGTACTTCCACTCTGGCATATCCCAAACCGTAATTATTTTTTCAGGATGGCTGTGTCCGAATTGTACAAGCAGAGTGCCAGGCCAAACGTATTAACAGTAGCATAGATGATGAAGAGGAGGAAGGATTTGAAGAAGGGTTTCTACCATCTACCACACTTGGGACCACTGCTATGACCAATAAGTAATGTGTATCAGTAATATGAGAAGAAAGATAGCTTACATTTGACGCAAACATGATACACATACACACATCAATCACACCACTACATCACTATCATACATATATGCCACATTGTAAGGTGTACATTTTTATTTCTTGACATCATCATGAATATGTGCCAATGTCACTTAAGTGAGAAGTTAGTGTTGTGGGCAAAGGACAAAGTCACTCTGCATGATAACACATTTTTCAAGGTATATGTTGCTGAAGGACTCATAACTTTGACTTACAGCTTCTTATGTCTCCACTGTAGCCCTCAGAAAAAATAATATTGTGGTGAGAAATGCTGCACCACAGGAAAGATAGTCAAAAAATTTGTAGTAATTGGCGAAAAAGGGGAACATTTAGCATTGGTGAAAAGGAGAAAATTTTCACGAAAAAAGAGAAAAATTGTTTTTCACGAAACATCAATTTTTCTCAATTTTGCCCACCCCTAATGATGATGACCAACAGTATGGATGTGTATTTTTAGGCATCTTTGCTTGTCCAGGGCAAGACCTTCCAACTGTTTTCTCAAAGAGCTTATAGACAGGCACAGTGCTCCTCTTCAGTGGTGGAAGACTGAGCCTTTGCCTTTCAGCTGACTTTCTGGCCATATCATAATCTCTCTCACTCTCAACTTCATCTGTATCTGAAGAAGAGGAGGATGCTGGAGGGATATATTCTAGATCTACATCATCATCATCGATCATCATTAGGTCTTCCTCAGCATTGCTCGCCACTTCTTGCCCACTACCCTTATATTTCTCTAAGCTTTTAGAAGTGTAAAACAATGTATTTTTACTTTTACTTTCACAAGGTTCACTACTACTTTAAGGACAAGTGTTTTGGTGCTTGTTTGTCTCACTGTCAGATGCAGCAGTTGGTTCAGCTGCTACACCTTCCTCCATTATCCTATCATCTACACTAGAATGTGACTCGTTGTGGTCTTCAATGTACTTCTTGTATGTTTTTTTAATAGTACTGGCACTGCTGGTGGTGGAACTTTTGGTGGGACTTTGTCAAACTTCATCCTCCCTTGGAGGAGAGGGCTCATCATCATTGCAACAACCATGACTGCAGTTTTTGAACTAGCACTTTACTCCCAAGTGCCTGCATTGCTCCTCCGTTCACCCTCCCCCTGTGTGTTTTTACTCTAAAGTGCACAACAGAACTGATGGAATGCGATGTCTTGCCTTGGATCTCAACAAAATACTCAATCTCGTCTGCTATCTATCAAGTCTGCCTCAGTCACACAGCTCATGTCAGGGTCCCAGTCAGCTGTCTGTCACCTAATACTTTTTTTTTTTTTTTTACAGTTGTCCATCCTATCTTATCACTGTCCAAATAAAAAAAGTAAAAGTAAAAAAAATCAACAACTTCTTTCTCCACACTTCCCCAACACAGAGAAAAAAATCAAGATCAGCAAGAAAATTGGACTGCAGCTGCCTGTGTCTTTCAAATCAAATCAGTCAGACAGATTTTTGGGGTATTTGGGGTCATCCTCCTTTCTTTCTTTCTTTCTTTCTTTCTCACGCCCCAAGACACATCCAACACAGATATAATAATAACAGCAAGATCAGCAAGGAAATTGGACTCCAGCTGCCTGTGTTTTGCCAGTCAGTTACACAGAATTTTGGGGTATTTGGGGTCAACCTCCTTTTTCCCTTCTTCTCCCCATTGTGCCCCCCAGACTCCTCTGATACATAATAATAAGCTTCAATTTATTTGCTTATCTTCTCTAGCTCAAAAATGTGCTGCTTTCTCCTCTCAAAACACAGAATGGCATGCTGCGAGAGCCTGACACCCTTTTACATGCCTGCAGGAAAACAAGAGAAAACTGCCATGTGTTGGGGAGAAGTTCAGTCTTCCCATTTATTTTAATTCAATGAGCTAGGCAAAAAAAAGCTGGAAAACTGCACTTGTGAGAACCCCCGCCTACCTTATCTACATAATACTACTAAATCTTATACCTGTTGTCAATAAAAAGACTTAAGTACTTACCCACACACTTTAATCCTTGCCGTGCAAGACCCCATAGAAGTGTCCCACAGTGTTCACAGAAGGTTGGACTTTTGTAGTTATAGACTTTAAACCTGTGTGGCATGTCTATCTTAAATCTTTCCTTGTGGAGCTGTAAAAAAGGGTAATTGGTTACAATGGAGCAGCAGAATCCACAGCTTTAATTCATAACATATAAGAGTTTAGTTTTCCATAGCAGTCAAAGATAATCATAATCACACTATGCAAGTCTGAATATAATTAATCTACAACACCTTGAATTCTAGTAGAGACACCTGTAATGCATTCACAGTGTAATGGAGATGTTTCCAGCATATCCTATATAATAATTCGCTAAAACGTGTGTAACAACAAAGTCATGAGCAGTAGAGACTGCCCGCGTCCAGCTCTGTATCAGCCGCGACGCGGGCAGTCTCTCCTGCGCATGACTGCCCCACGACCGGCTGGCAGTGGCACTGTGGCCCGTGTAACAGGCTCTTCAACTAGTAAGGAGATAAAAGGCTTCATTATCACAGCTAAAGACATATTTCAGTAAGTGAAGAAATATTACATATCTTTGTCCTTTACTTCTCCATTGTTTGGAAGGATAAATTTTGATGAAGAACAAACAAGTATCTGCATGGCTGCAGACTATAAGTTTATTCAAATTAATCGTTATCTAAAATATACAACCACTTTTTTATAAAATAAACAGCACACAATCCACATATGAAATCTTTAAACATTTGTCTAAGAGGCTGATTAAGGGCTCATTCTCAAGTTTAACTTTTGTAGTTATTATGCTTCATTACCATATGGAAATAGGCCATTGTCGATGTGATGAATGAAAATTTGTAAACCTGTCGGATTGATGTCAACGTGGGCATTTTTTTGTCAGAGTGCTGGTGATGTAATGTCGTAGACACTTTGGTGAATACTGTGGATGTGACTACGACATTGCTGTGACACGACATCAACATTTTTAGCCCTCTACAAATTTTCGTGCATCTAGGCCCTTGAATGTCATTGCATAATGACATGGTTGACTGATTAAAATCCCCATTAAAAGCAATGGGTATTTTGGAAATATTTATTTCCCTTATCAGAGTAGTTGCAAAAAGCTTAAAATCACAAACCTTTATTCAGACATTAAAATCCTGATCATATATTATTACTAGTCACCTCCATACAGACAGATGCTTGGCAACATATTGGAATTCCCTCTAGCACTCTGTGTGTTAAAAGCCCCATTTACATCAGTGGGAATTTGAGGCATTTTTAATTACCCCTTATGGTGGTGTTGATTTATTTAATAAATTCACATTGACTTGAACCATTTTGTAGTAATTTAGATTTTTGGCTAGTTTTGCAATCTGCTGATGTTTTTATTAACAATTAACAATTGATTACATACCACTGTTTCTTTGCTGTTAACCGCTGATCCGGTGCATTTAGCTATGACTTTATCGATACATTTCTTGTGGATGGCTGCATTGCACTCTATTAATGGGAACAAAATTAAGAAATTTTTAAGCCCATAAACAATTTATTCCAAGTGCTCAAATAAATAAACAATATCACAAATTGTTCTTACGTCTGCATTGGTACCCCTGCTTGTTGAGGCCCCTGAAAAACAGACAAAAATATATGGATTTAATTAATAATTTTCATCTATATTGTGAAATATTTTAGCCACTGTGTTAATGTCTTGGATGCTAGAGATGCATTATTTGGTAACGTGTTAGAGACCTCTCTAGTATCCAAGAGGTTAAGTACATTTTAGCATATATGCTCCATAGTATAAAATAGGGAATGGGAAATTATATCTCCCTTTTCTGCAGCTACACCCTTGAGTAATTCTGGGGCACTTGAACTGCACTACAAGGAAGGCAAATTTTCCTTCAGATTAAAATATTGGTTTAATCTCTTGAATTCTAGAAAGGTCTCCAAGACCTTTGGAAAGTGTTGGAGACTTCTCTAGCATTCAAGAGGTCAAATTAGATGGGAGCAAAATATCCAGAGAAATGTGGGACAGCAAACAGGGAATGAGTGAGAGGAAGCCAAGGAGAGGGAGCAAGAGAAAACCAAAGGGAAGGCGTAAGAAGAGGCCATTGAAGGGACCTAGATTATGCCAATTGGAGGAAGGAATGGCAGGTCAAATAAGAAAGGGAGCTTGATATAAAGGAGAGCAGTCTGGAGTGGGCTAGGGCACAGGAGTTAGAAATGTCAGTGTGTGTGAGAGAGGGGGGATACACTATGAAAGAGGTCTGAACACAGGATAGGGAAGCAGGGGAGAAAAAAAAATGAGAGGGAAGGAAAAGTGGGAGGGAGAAGGAGAAGGAGAAGGAGAGACATCCAGCAGACCTACCTGAAGAGATTCTCTCTGCTGCCTTGCTCAGACAACTGCCCCAGACATAAAGTTGCTATGATTGACAACCCAAAGATAACTGAACTTGGTTTTCTTTTCTTATTGATGATTATGTGATCACATTTCAAACTTTTGTGATAGGCTAACGGTTCAAAAGTCAGTCATCAGTCAGGCACATTCTTCCTTTTACTTGAAACTTAACTTTAATTAAAATCTTAATATATATAGGTGGCTCTAGTCCAACGTTTCAGTCTGTCTGACTTTCTTCAGGGATTTCAACCAACTTGTATATTAAGATTTTAACCCCTTAAGGACCAGGACCAGTGGTCCTGGGATGATTCTGTCCCATAAGGACTGCTTTGATCCTTGCCGACGCGCCGGTACACGTGACCTGTTGCAAGTATCGGCGCTCTGCTTTGGGACCTGAAAGAGATCACTCCAGTCTTGGCGCAGTCAATTTTAGGCCCCATTTTTACTTACAGTGCTCCCGCTGTAAGTAAAAAACTACATGACGTACTATGACCGTCATTGGTCCTTAAGTATTTAAGGACCATGACTGTCATAGTACGTCATGTAGTCCTTAAGGGGTTCATGAAAAGTTTTAAGTTAAAGGAAGAGTGTGCCCGACTGATGACTGTGTTTGGATTTGGATCGTGAATCAGAGGCACCTCACTCAAGATACATGTGTGTGCGGCAGATTACCCATTGATATATGCCAATGATTCAAAAGAAACATTAAAACAAAACAACTTTCATAAATTCTGGGTCTTGCAAAACAGCCAGTTTCACATGAAATTTGAACTTACAAATTGATTTGTTCATTCCTCTTAAAATAATTTATTTGTCCCCTACAGTGCAGTTGATTTGTCTCAGAATTGCTTAAGTTTTTCTTAGTACATCAGACTCCTTTTATATTTCAGTAGTATAAAAGTATTATGCTTTTAAATTAAAACTAGTTGAAGAGCCCATTACAAGGGCCACAGTGCCACTGCCAGCTGGTTGCGGGGCAGTCATGCGCAGTAGAGACTGCCTGTGGCGCGGCTGGTGTCCAGCTCTGTATCAGCCGCGGTGCGGGCAGTCTCTACTGCGCATGACTGCAGCACGCTCAGCAGTCTCTACTGCGCATGACTGCATCATTACACATGTTTTAGCAAATTATTATATAGGATAAATTAAAGAGTACAGAACAACTGTTCTAATGACATATATGTTTATTAGTGTTGAGCGAGCGTGCTCGGCCGATGCTCGGATCGGCTCGAGCATCGCTCTGCTCGGCACATGGCGGTACTCGTACGAGTACCGCCATGTGCTCGCCCGACATGTTCGGGTGAAGAGGATCTGTGCCGGAAGAGGCACAGATCCGAAGACGCTCCGCTGGACCACCAGGGAATGGAGGTACGGGGGCATTGCGGAGATGAAGGGGGCATTGCGGAGATGAAGGGGGACATTGTGGAAGAGGGGCATAGACTCTATGCCCCTCTTCCACAATGTCCCCCTTCATCTCCGCTATGCCCGTCTTCCACAATGTGCCCCTTCATCTCCGCTATGCCCCTCTTCCACAATGTCCCCCTTCATCTCCTATGCCATAGAGGAGATGAAGGGGGACATTGTGGAAGAGGGGCATAGCGGAGATGAAGGGGGACATTGTGGAAGAGGGGCATAGACTCTATGCCCCTCTTCCACAATGTCCCCCTTCATCTCCGCTATGGCATAGGAGATGAAGGGGGACATTGTGGAAGAGGGGCATAGCGGAGATGAAGGGGGACATTGACCAGGCACCCTCCGCTCATCAGAGCAGGGGGTGCCTGGTTTAATGCTCGAGTGCTCCCATTCATTTGAATGGGGCTCGGGTGCTCGGCCGAGCACTCGAGCATCAGGGGGTGCTCGGTCAGAGCACCCGAGCACCCGAGCATCGGGGTGCTCGCTCATCCCTAATGTTTATTATTTGTAATAAAGACGTGCAAAGTACTGAATACTGTCCAAAAGGGTATGAACAATCTAAGCTACACTAGGCTAATGTACACTTATTTGATGTGTACTTATTTGAACCCCTTGGATGTTTTAGATATTTCCAGTGCATCACAGGAGTCAGAAAACTGACTCTGGTGTCTGCAAGGCCACCATTGAAGCCTAAATTATCTTTAATGCAGCTCCAAAATGGCAGTTATTATTGATATTCTTCATTTGAAGCCACACACACAGCCGCTGAAACTAACCTTTGAGGCATTCAAATCTTGGACTAGCACTGGGGGCTCACTGAGACAGCTCCAAAGGTCAGTTTTCCAACACACATATTAGCTGTCAAGCTGCATAATGCAGTCCAGATAGTTTGGAAGGTTTGCTTCTATGGTGATGTTACCCCTTGTTCCATGTTTGCTTACGTAGGAACGTTTTAAATCCTGCACTGTTAATAGGCCTTGATAAAAAGGTGACAGGCACCTGATCCAGATGACAAGCATTGATCTAAATCTCACAAAACTAACAATACATTCGCTTAGAGAACATACAAATTTCATAGATTACCAAACAAATTCATGACAAACGGAGCAGAAAGTTGGCTGAGGGAAGAAGGTTGCTGTGAATTCGTGACATTTGACATTATGAATTTTGGCCTGTTTCATGGCTCCACGACGTTGATGTAAAGCAAACTGGCCTTCTGAATCTGTTTCCAAATGTTCTTTAGGATCTGTGCATAACACAAAATTAAATGAGGCTTTGAAAATCAAATAATTGCTGTTTTACATGTGTGAATTTTAAATTCATAACATTGTGAGGTCTAATTACTAGGTTAAGAAATTGCTTGTATATTCTGAGTGCCCTTGTGTTACTCAACAAGAATATTTTCATTTAACAGTAAACTGCTCATTTAGGACTCAATTTGATTAGGTCTGACAGCTGTTTTTTCAGCCAACGGCATTTTTTCAAGCTTGGCAAGCTATTTAGTTACCAGTGCTGTAAAAAAATGCTGGCAAAAAAAACCAAAACAAAAATGTGAGATAAAGTAAGTGTCACGGTTTATTATGACTCTCAGACACAAGTTTTAGGTAAAAAAAATCAATTTATTTGAAATAATAAATGATAACTTAGGATGGCAATAACATACATAATATATATATATATACAGAATATAGCACAGACAGAAGGCAGACTCTACCGGTCCTGTCAATATACCGGACAGGACAGTCTTTAGGCTCTACCGGCCTTGCCAATACCGGGTAAGGCAACCTGCAGATGGAATAGCATAACGGTTTACCGGCCTTACCAAATTACCGGGCAAGGCAGCCTCAATAGATACACAATGTAGGCTCTACCGGCCCTGCCAATACCGGGTAAGGCAACCTCAGATGGAATGTGGCAAAAGGTTCTACCGGCCTTACCAATACCGGGCAGGGCAGCCCAGAGATAATAGCAGCAGTCAGATGGAACTGGCAAATTAGCAGAATCGTTAAGCAGCAAGGCTTTGGAGCAAACCAGCGTCCGCACGCTGGAAACAACACTGAATAGTATAGCCGTTAGGCTTAGCGAGCAAACCAGTGACCGCACACTGGAGTAACAAGCGAGTAGTATAGCCGCAAGGCTTAGGAGCAAACCAGCGTCCGCACGCTGGGACCAACACAGATTTGTATAGCTGATAGGCTTTGGAGCAAACCAGTGACCGCACACTGGTGTAACAAGCGAGTTTGTATAGCCGCAAGGCTTAGGAGCAAACCAGCGTCCGCACGCTGGGACCAATACAGATTTGTATAGCTGAAAGGCTTTGGAGCAAACCAGTGACCGCACACTGGTGTAACAAGTGAGTTTGTATAGCCGCAAGGCTAGGAGCAAACCAGCGTCCGCACGCTGGGACCAACACAGATTTGTATAGCTGAAAGGCTTTGGAGCAAACCAGTGACCGCACACTGGTGTAACAAGTGAGTTTGTATAGCCGCAAGGCTTAGGAGCAAACCAGCGTCCGCACGCTGGGACCAACACAGATTTGTATAGCTGATAGGCTTTGGAGCAAACCAGTGACCGCACACTGGTGTAACAAGCGAGTTTGTATAGCCGCAAGGCTTAGGAGCAAACCAGCGTCCGCACGCTGGGACCAACACAGATTCGTATAGCTGATAGGCTTTGGAGCAAACCAGTGACCGCACACTGGTGTAACAAGCGAGTTTGTATAGCCGCAAGGCTTGGGAGCAAACCAGCGTCCGCACGCTGGGACCAACACAGATTCGTATAGCTGATAGGCTTTGGAGCAAACCAGTGACCGCACACTGGTGTAACAAGCGAGTTTGTATAGCCGCAAGGCTTGGGAGCAAACCAGCGTCCGCACGCTGGGACCAACACGGAATTGTAGCAATGTCACCAACGCGACCAGGCAGAAGGTCGCCAGGATACTGAAGACAGGTGATGAGATGACAGGAACCAGCAACGATCAGTCAGGTCAGAAAACAGCAGAGAAGTTCAGCAGGAACTGCAACACCAGAGACTAGGCCGGAACCAGGACTGGAAGTACTTCAGCATGCAGGAAACACTGGAACAGTAGAGATCAGGAACTCAGGAACACTGGAACAGAGGCCCAGCTATCACTAGCATAGTGATAGCAAGAAGGTCAGAAACAACACGAAAGGGCACTCAAAGGGTGCCCAATCCAGGTTTAAATAGTCAATAAGAGGCGGGCTATCTGCAGACAGCCAATAGAAGCCCCCTACTGGTGACAGACAAGTAACTGCAGCCAATCACGGGCACCGTGATAGTACCCCCCTTTCAAAGACCCCCTCTCCTAGAATAGGGTTTAGGTTTCTGCGGGTAATTGGCATGAAAGGCCCTAGTTAACCTAGGTGCATGAAGGTCCGTACTATCCACCCATGATCGATCCTCAGGACCATACCCTTTCCAATGTACCAGGTACTGTACCCTTCCTCTAAGCCTACGGGAATCAATAATGCTCTGAACCTCGTACTCCTCCTGGCCCTCGACCTCAACAGGTCCTGGCACCACAGGTGTGGTAGTATAGCGATTGCAAACCAGAGGCTTAAGAAGGGACACATGGAACACATTATGGATACGCATGGATGCAGGCAGGTCTAGTGCATAGGAGACAGGGTTAATTTTGCGAATAACTCTGTATGGACCAATAAACCGAGGAGCCAACTTATTAGACGGAACCTGCAGCTTGAGATTTCTGGAGGAAAGCCATACTCTATCCCCAACCTGAAAGGAAACCGCTGGAAGCCTTCTGCGATTAGCATGGCGCTGATGACGCTGAAATGACTGACCAAGTGCCCTCTGAACTTGTGCCCATGTGGAACGGAGTTGCTCGATATGCTCATCCAGAGCTGGAATCTGTTGCGTCTGAAATGAATCTGGAAGCAAACAGGGCTGGAACCCATAATTAATCAGAAACGGAGAGCTCCCAGATGAAGAATTGACCGCACAGTTCCTGGCGAACTCTGCCCAAGGCAACAAGTCGGACCAATTATCATGATGGTCAGTAACGAAACAACGGAGAAATTGTTCCAAGCCCTGATTAGCTCGTTCAGCGGCTCCATTGGTCTGGGGATGGTAGGCAGAGGAGAAGGACAGCTGTATGCCCATCTGTTGGCAAAATGCCCTCCAAAATCTAGACACAAACTGGCTCCCCCTGTCAGACACCAGTACCCTAGGCACTCCATGCAACCGGAATACTTCTCTGGCGAACACCATTGCCAATTCCTTCGCTGAAGGAAGACCACGGAGGGGCACGAAATGAGCCATTTTAGAAAACCTGTCCACCACCATGAATATAAAGGAGTACCCCTTCGACATAGGCAACTCTCCCATAAAATCAATGGAAACATGAGACCAGGGGCGTTCGCCATTAGGCACCGGTTGAAGCAAGCCCACAGGGAGATGTCTCGGGGTCTTAGCGCGGGCGCAGGTGGCACAGGCATTCGTAAATTCGGCACAATCGTTTCTCATGGAAGGCCACCAAAATAACTGAGAAAGGGACCATAACAATTGGTCTCTACCAATATGTCCCGCAGCCTTAGAGGAATGGTAGGTTTCGAGCAGCCTAGTACGAAATGATTCAGCGACAAAACATTTGCCCACTGGGGTTTCATGGGGAGCGGACCCCTGAGAAGCCAGGATCTCCTCCCCTAGAGGAGAAGTGATACTCGTGCGTATAGTAGCCAGTATTCTATCAGGTTGGATGATAGGAGCTGGTGCTTCCACTCTGTCACTGTCGGCCTCAAATTGTCTTGACAGTGCATCAGCCCTGATATTTTTTGACCCTGGTAAATATGATACAATGAAATTAAATCGAGACAGGAACAGTGCCCACCTGGCCTGACGAGAGGACAATCTCTTGGCCTCCGAGAGATAGGTCAGATTCTTATGATCTGTTAGGATTAAGACAGGATTCTTAGTACCTTCAAGCAAATGACGCCATTCCTTAAGAGCAAGGATAATGGCCAATAATTCTCTGTCACCTATCTCATAGTGGCTTTGAGTGACAGTCAACTTTTTAGAGAAAAACCCACAAGGTCTGAGAGTTCCACCTTTCTCGTGTCGCTGCGAAAGTACTGCCCCGACCCCAATATCTGAGGCATCAACCTCTAACGTAAATGGAAGTAAAGGATTGGGGTGGGATAACACAGGAGCCGCAGCAAATGCCAGCTTCAAATTCTCAAAGGCTTTCTCAGCAGATACCGGCCAACAAGAAGGATTAGCACCCTTGTGCGTAAGATCGGACAGAGGTTTGACAATGGAAGAAAAGTTCTTAATAAACCTCCTATAATAATTAGCGAAACCCAGGAAACGCTGTATGGCTTTAAGACCCTTGGGTTTTGGCCATTGTAGGACAGCTGACAACTTTTCTTTGTCCATGGCAATGCCATCATTGCCAATTATGAACCCCAAGAATGGCACACTGGTTCTATGAAACTCACATTTTTCCATTTTACAAAATAATTTGTTCTCACGGAGTCGTAGCAATACTGCGGATACATCTTTGATGTGCTGTGCCATGTTTTGGGAGTAAATCAGTATATCGTCGAGGTACACCACAACACATGTCTGTAACATATCTCTCAGAACATCATTTATCAGTTCCTGGAAAACTGCGGGTGCATTACACAGCCCAAAAGGCATTACTAGATACTCGTAGTGCCCAGCTCGAGTATTAAAGGCAGTTTTCCACTCATCACCTGCTCGAATGCGAACCAGATTGTAAGCGGCCCGTAGGTCCAACTTGGTAAATATCGAAGCGCCCTTAAGCCTGTCAAAAAGCTCGGTGATGAGTGGTATTGGGTATGCGTTTTTTGCCATTAGTTTATTCAAGCCCCGGTAGTCAATGCATGGTCTTAATTCGCCATTTTTCTTTTTTACAAAAAAGAACCCAGCCCCAGCTGGAGAGGTAGATTTACGTATGATCCCTCTAGCAAGGGCATCAGAAATGTAATCCTCCATAGCCTTATTTTCATCACAAGATAATGGATAAGTGCGTCCTTTCGGAGGTACTGCACCAGGCTGCAATTCAATGCAACAATCATAAGGTCTATGCTGGGGTAGCAGACTAGCCTCTCCTTTGCTAAAAACATCGCCAAACCGTTGGTACACATCCGGCATAGCAGAGGAGGTGCACATGACCTTAATAGGCTGGATGACGCACTTGTCCATACAAAACTGGGACCAAGCAGCAATTTCACACTTTTTCCAATCGAATTGTGGGTTATGTAACTGTAACCACGGAAATCCCAATATCACCGCATGGTGCGGGGAATTAATCAGTTGAAACTGCTGCTCTTCTCTGTGAAGTGCCCCAATAGTCATAGATAATGGCATAGTTTCAAATATAACCTGAGGCGGTTCTAAGGGTCTACCATCAATCGCTTCAATAGTCAAGGGGTTTTCTCTTTCAATGCGTGGAACTCCGTGCAATTCAGCAAAGGTATTATCCATAAAATACCCTGCTGCACCGGAGTCAACCAAGGCCAAAACCTCCACAGAGTGTTGTGCCCAAGACAATACCACCTGTATGGTGGGTTTCATTATGCCCGACACTGGGGACGATTGTACACCACCTAGGGCCTGTCCCCCAAGATACCCTAGGTGTGTGCGTTTCCCGGACGTACCGGACAGGAATTTAGCAAGTGCCCTTTTTTACCGCAGTATAAACATAACCCTTGTTTTTTGCGATATAGTCTCTCTGCCTTGGATAGTCTAGTGAAGCCTATTTCCATAGGTTCACTTGTTTCCCGTACTGGTTCACTAGACTTCAATGCCAAGGGAGGGATGGGTGGGCAAAACATGCTACTAGGCTCATTATTTTTTGACCGTAACTTACGATCTCTGGCAATTGATCTCTCACGTATTCTGGAGTCAATTATCATAACATACTCAATGTAATCATCTAGATCAATAGGTAGATCTTTAGCAGCGATTTCGTCTTTAATGTGGTCATTCAGGCCTTGAGAGAAGGCTGCCAATAATGCCTCGTTATTCCAACCTACCTCTGCTGCCAATGTGCGGAATTCGATGGCATAGTCGCCCACTGTACGCCTGCCCTGTTGTATCTCCATAAGGCGTTTGGCAGCAGAGGTGGTTCTACCAGGAGGCTCAAACACTCTTCGAAAGGAACGCACAAATTCACTAAAGTTCTTAGTACAAGGTTTAGCATTCTCCCACAAGGGGTTAGCCCAAGCCAATGCTCTGCCAGTGAGCAGTGATATCGTGAACCCCACTTTACTACGATCATTGGGAAATGCGTGTGCCGTCAATTCCATAAAGATTTCGAGTTGATTGATGAACCCTCTGCAGAGACTAGGGTCACCATCATATCTTAGCGGCAAGGGTGCAGAAGCCGTTAACCCTTTAACAGTACCCCCTAGGGGTCTGGTATCACTTTCCGGTGTCTGACTTGGCGAGACCACCGGGCTAGAGCTAGATTGGGCAGCAGGTACCGTGCGTTCAAGGATCGTTTGAATTGCAACTGCCAACTGATCCAAACGTTGCTCAAGCACATCCATCCTCCAATGGATATTCTGTGCGTTACCTTCACCCTTGCTGTCTGAGGTCATGGCCCTTTCGTACTGTCACGGTTTATTATGACTCTCAGACACAAGTTTTAGGTAAAAAAAATCAATTTATTTGAAATAATAAATGATAACTTAGGATGGCAATAACATACATAATATATATATATATACAGAATATAGCACAGACAGAAGGCAGACTCTACCGGTCCTGTCAATATACCGGACAGGACAGTCTTTAGGCTCTACCGGCCTTGCCAATACCGGGTAAGGCAACCTGCAGATGGAATAGCATAACGGTTTACCGGCCTTACCAAATTACCGGGCAAGGCAGCCTCAATAGATACACAATGTAGGCTCTACCGGCCCTGTCAATACCGGGTAAGGCAACCTCAGATGGAATGTGGCAAAAGGTTCTACCGGCCTTACCAATACCGGGCAGGGCAGCCCAGAGATAATAGCAGCAGTCAGATGGAACTGGCAAATTAGCAGAATCGTTAAGCAGCAAGGCTTTGGAGCAAACCAGCGTCCGCACGCTGGAAACAACACTGAATAGTATAGCCGTTAGGCTTAGCGAGCAAACCAGTGACCGCACACTGGAGTAACAAGCGAGTAGTATAGCCGCAAGGCTTAGGAGCAAACCAGCGTCCGCACGCTGGGACCAACACAGATTTGTATAGCTGATAGGCTTTGGAGCAAACCAGTGACCGCACACTGGTGTAACAAGCGAGTTTGTAT
The DNA here is from genome assembly GCA_037306005.1 of Rhinophrynus dorsalis. NCBI lineage: Eukaryota > Metazoa > Chordata > Amphibia > Anura > Rhinophrynidae > Rhinophrynus > Rhinophrynus dorsalis. The sequence continues at coordinate 327,105,744 of CM074721.1, read as the reverse complement.
AGCCGCAAGGCTTAGGAGCAAACCAGCGTCCGCACGCTGGGACCAATACAGATTTGTATAGCTGAAAGGCTTTGGAGCAAACCAGTGACCGCACACTGGTGTAACAAGTGAGTTTGTATAGCCGCAAGGCTAGGAGCAAACCAGCGTCCGCACGCTGGGACCAACACAGATTTGTATAGCTGAAAGGCTTTGGAGCAAACCAGTGACCGCACACTGGTGTAACAAGTGAGTTTGTATAGCCGCAAGGCTTAGGAGCAAACCAGCGTCCGCACGCTGGGACCAACACAGATTTGTATAGCTGATAGGCTTTGGAGCAAACCAGTGACCGCACACTGGTGTAACAAGCGAGTTTGTATAGCCGCAAGGCTTAGGAGCAAACCAGCGTCCGCACGCTGGGACCAACACAGATTCGTATAGCTGATAGGCTTTGGAGCAAACCAGTGACCGCACACTGGTGTAACAAGCGAGTTTGTATAGCCGCAAGGCTTGGGAGCAAACCAGCGTCCGCACGCTGGGACCAACACAGATTCGTATAGCTGATAGGCTTTGGAGCAAACCAGTGACCGCACACTGGTGTAACAAGCGAGTTTGTATAGCCGCAAGGCTTGGGAGCAAACCAGCGTCCGCACGCTGGGACCAACACGGAATTGTAGCAATGTCACCAACGCGACCAGGCAGAAGGTCGCCAGGATACTGAAGACAGGTGATGAGATGACAGGAACCAGCAACGATCAGTCAGGTCAGAAAACAGCAGAGAAGTTCAGCAGGAACTGCAACACCAGAGACTAGGCCGGAACCAGGACTGGAAGTACTTCAGCATGCAGGAAACACTGGAACAGTAGAGATCAGGAACTCAGGAACACTGGAACAGAGGCCCAGCTATCACTAGCATAGTGATAGCAAGAAGGTCAGAAACAACACGAAAGGGCACTCAAAGGGTGCCCAATCCAGGTTTAAATAGTCAATAAGAGGCGGGCTATCTGCAGACAGCCAATAGAAGCCCCCTACTGGTGACAGACAAGTAACTGCAGCCAATCACGGGCACCGTGATAGTAAGATACGTTTTCGCCCATAGAAAATAATGAAAACACAGCAAGATGCAATTCAATTGACTACGATAGCCCTTAAGATCCCATAAGGGACTCACTTTATCGCACAAAATGTACGACCCAGTTTTTTGATGAGTAGAGTCCCTTATCAACACAGCTGACACAGCAACTGAAATGAAAAACAAAGCTGAAAAAACCTAAGTACCCAGTGGATGTACAGATATGGGGCCTTAGGCACCATATCAATACATCCAAAGTACACCCAAAATGTGTCTAAACTTAGTAGAATTAACCCTGAGTGCCAGCGGGGTATAACTGTGGAATGGGCATTGGCCCATAAGGTAAAAGTGGGGGCTCTGCTGCAACTCAATTTCTCTGCTGTCGCCAATGTGACCGTACACGGTGCAGAAATAGAACAAGCGAAGGATATTTTTATTTTATGTCAGACACCAATTGTTAGCTTGTTTCCTTTGAAGTTCTCATTATTGTCACTATTTAGCAATGTTTTGGGAACTTAATGGACAAAATGCACGTTTGACCACAAGACCTTTTCTGTGGTCTGATGTCCATTGTGTTTTTAGCTGGTAGGGCAATTAAATACTGACAAAGACTATTTTTTGATGGCCAGTATCCATTTTTGCCCTACTGCATGTTTGAGGTCACACAATTGAATCATGGCCTTAAAGTCTTAAGGCTGTCAGAGTTTTGTGTGTGCTGGTATGCACAAAACCAATCATAAACTCTAGTGCAGGGTGGACAATTATTTTAGCATGTGGGCCAAAATCCTTAAAAAAATCTGGAAGAACAATCACTCTTCCTGACTGAGACATGAGCAAAAATGACTGGGATACTGGGATTTATGTATCAGGTCTGGGCTATGTCAGAATGAAACATATTACAGAGAAGCACAATTTTCAAACAACATTTTAGTTTTCCTATAGAGAAAGCCAACAGTGATAATCTCTTAGAATAGCAGCTCTGCTGTATGTATAAAGGCACATGATTTGTAGGATGACTTAGGACAGAAAATTAGATGCTTGGGTGGATTTGTACACTGCTTTTCTATGTTTTGTTTGGATGTTTTGACTACTGTGTCCTAGTATTCATTTTTAGCTTATAAAAAATATAAGGCCATGTTTTTTTTTTTTTGCTTTTTAATTAAACTTCAACTTGGTTTCTGGTCACCAAGTTTTACTCTTATTGTCTATGAAATGCTAAGGGTTGTAATTAAATCTCTCCATATACAGCTGTGTACAATGCATTTAGTGGCCTGGATTGTAATAGCATTTGAATGAAGAATATAACAGTAGTAGGAGTATCCCTGCTATCATCATGAAAAGTCCTACAAAATACACTGCTCAACACTGAAACTGCAGCACCGGGAAGGAGGAGAGCTTGAAAATCACAGCAAGCAACACACTGGCAGAGATATGTAAATTATTATAATTCCATGGTGAAGGATCACTTGAATAATGAGTTAGAACATGGCTGCCCAAGTTCAATACTCAACAGCCACCAACAGGCCAGGATTTAAGGATTTCCCTGATTAAGCACAGTTGAGTTAATCAGTGGCTCGTTCATGTGGACTGACTCACATGTGCTTAAGCAGGGGAATCCTTAAATCATGGCCTGTTGGTGGTCCTAGAGGACTGAACTTGGACAACACTGAGTTAGATCATTATAAGGATTATCAGCTGGACAGACCAACTGTTAGTTGTAAAGGTGTTTTAGCACTGCATTTTTAGTTGTGGTTGCTTCAAGACATGCCTAGATTTTGACAGTGTCAGTTAATGTCGTGAATGTTATCAACTGACAAACAATAAGGAAGAAAAAGATTATTGAACTGTGGCCGGCCAGCTGCCTTTGTGAGTCATTTCTGCATGGGTTGATATCAGAACTGATGCAATGTAACGATTCAAAGCCTTTTGTCTTGTTGGGTTCAAGCATATCGAAGCAATCAATGGGGGTGGACTGGCTCAAAAAGCTTGTCCACAGCTCTGGAGGATTAACCTAATACAGATGGGGCAGCCCAAACCATTAGTAATTACAAAGCATCAGTCTATTGGTGATACTACTATGCCAAAGTCTACTTCTGTTGTCACTACACAGAATTCATCAATGAGTATGGCTCTAAGCAGAAGTCAGCGAAGGCAAGAATGGAGTCCTATGAGCTTGACTAATGAGTCCTCATTCTCTTTAGGATATCACTACAACCAGAGGTCTGACGTGCTAGTGCCACAGAGGGCATGTAGCCCAGGTTGACCAAACCATCATCAAACCATTTATCTGAAATGTTTATGGCTTACTAGTGTAACATTACCATTCCTGCTGAAATATAGCAAGTGTTACCATTGAAACCTAAGTGGCTTTAAAACACTGATGTAGCCCCCACATTCTCTGGCCCTGTACCCCATCAAGCACATGTGGGACTTTATCTGTCACCACCTCTGCTGGAACTCTTCTGCAAGAGATGCATACCTAAGTCAATGTGACATGGAATAACATCCATAAGAAATGATTGCCTGTCTTACTGATGGTGTTACTTGTTGTCTCTCTACCTGGATTGCCACATGGGATGTGCATACTTCTTACTGAATAAAACATTCAGTTGTGCACATTTTTTTTTATCAAATGTTAATTTCTGGTTTCTCATACTGTTCCCCTTATATACATTCAATTTCATGTGATTCTTGTATTCAATTTGTGGTGTTGCAGGTTCAGTGTTGAGTAGTGTATATTTTTAAAAATGAAATGTTAATAAAATAATTAGAAAATGTATATAAAAAAATCATTGTACATTCATCCAGTCCTCAAAGGGTTAAATGTACAAAAATGCATGAAGCACAGTGACTTGCCTGAGTGCTCCAGGAAGTATCTTGCTTTCATTATCATTCTGCCTTGTGGTTTGAGCTCTATCTGCGTGAAACAGAAAAAGGTCTTGTATTTCCCTTGAAATAAAATACAGTTCAAAAAGCAGCAGTTTCAAATGTCGCTTTTATTCTGATGACACATTTTCACAATATAAATCCTATATATTTATGAAAATCGATGTATTTGTTTAATAGTATTAATAAAAACACTCACACTCAATGTAAGCTGATAAAACAGCTGTTTTACCTTACCTTTGGGGTGATGTATCATATCAATTTCAGAGCAAACTGCATCATTTTCTGATTTGCTCCGATGGCAATACACCTCTAGAAGGATAGAAAGCCTATATTTTTCATTTTGGCAGAAGCCAAAATGATAACAAGTCAGACATAATGGAACCAATTCTATACATTTTACTTTAGTATCTTATGAAAAATCTCCACTTGGTAAAAATGTATATGAATTGAATAATTAAAAAGTAAGGAGACAAAAATGTCTGTAATATATTTTTTGTAGTTGGTAGATTAAAAGTATTTATTAGAATGATATAATTATAAATAATTTTAGGCCCATTCACTTGTAAAGGAATCCTTGAAGGCGGTGACTTCAGAACAGACAGTTACATCCACATTATGCTGACAGCTTGAATCTTAGATCTTTGTAGGCCGTGTTCAATAAGCTAAAGAGTTGCCATTCTAGAGTAAACCAGCTTCACCATAGAGGACAAATAAAATTCCCCATTGATTTAAAAGGGACCTTTGATCCTGTAAATGTTGAAGGTTTCTCTAGCATTCAGGGGAATAAATTTTACATTTACATCACTGGAGAAGTTCCTTTCTTCCTATGGTTAGCTTCCGAATGGCACATCTTTAGTTTATTGACTACTAGTCAAGGGTTATGTTAAGAGGCCGGTCCTGCTCTGCTTCCTGCCGCCGACGCAGTCATGCACTGTAGAGACTGCCTGAATGCACAAAATGCTCCCAGCACAGAACTCCCAGCATTCTGTGCGTTCGGGCAGTCTCTACTGCACATGACGGCTTCTGACAAACATCCTAGCACATTATTATATAGGATGTCCTACATATCTTGTATGTATTTCAGAGCGCCTGTTACCTCTTATGGAATGACTTGAAGAATGTAAATTACTAATATATCTCTAGAATATCAATTTTGTTTAATAAATATAAATTATGCTCCTTGCTCGATAAAATAGGGGCATATGTATAAAGGCAAAAGTGGAGCAATTGAGGGCCAAAATGACTATACAATACTTGTAAAATTAATCGCTTGGATGCTAGATTGCTGTCAAAAGCATTGATTCACAGTGTGAGGCTGATATGCTAAGAGGAACAGAAGCAATGATTTGAAGACTTCTTGAACATTCAAGGGGTTAAACGCTCCATTTAAATCAAAGGGAATTTTTATTTGTTCTTTTTTTTGCCGTTGGTTTCCCCCAGAAATGCTCCAGTTCTTAGTATATCTGCCCAGTATTTGTGTTAACTCTGTATAGATATACGAGTATACCTAGTGTACTCAGGGGCATATACATAAACACAAAACTAGAGCAATTGTGCAGAAAAACAACATATGTAGCAAATAAAACTCCCTATCAATTTAATGTGGGCTTTTATCTCTATGAATGCTAGAAAGGTCTTAACCCTTTGGGTGCCAGAGGGGTAAGGAACGCATTGCAAAGCACTCAAAGGGTTAAACATATTTCTCTGCAATTTGCTGGAGAGCCCTGTAGCACCCAAGGAATTTACATTCACATTTGAATTACAGGGTCTTTTTTAAAATATATTTTTACATATTATTCAGATGTTCTGCACTAGAATTGTTTTGGTTTCATACCTATGTCCCTTGACGGTCATGGCATGTCATTGGTTGTTTAGCGTTAAGGACCCATGATGTGCCTGGACCATCATGGAATTCCGGACTCCCCATGCGGCTGCAAGCTATGCCGGAACCGGATGCAAAAAAAAAAAGTCCATGGTCTTAAGTGCCGGCTGCGTGCAGGCGCGGCCGGTCCTTAAGGGGTTAATGTCATTCTTTTATAGCTCATCCACAGTACTCAACAAAACAATGTAAGGAAAAGGTGGTACTGTGGTTGCCACAGAAAAAAACAGGATACTGGTAAAGTAAAAGTGATACCTTTACTGACCCAATATCTATAGTAATCAAGTTTACAAGACAACTTCTCTCTTCATCAGGCATATTTAGAATGAAGGCTGAAAATACATGCTAGGTTATCCATTCCAGCAAATTCCTTTAAAATTTGAATTCCACTAGAGGTGAAACTCTTATCACCAGTGTCTGTTAATTATTCTTTAGACTCCAGTAGAGGCATGCCTTTGTAGCTGGCCAAGTGGTACAAGATTTATCTCCCTTTTCATTTGTGAATAGCTACAGTAAATTTAGTGTGACTGTAGAGAGTTTATGACTCACAGCTAAATATGGCTAAGTATATGGAATGTATGGCTTTGCAATGCATTACACACCCCTCTGGCACCAAAGCCCCAAAATATGTTTATTGTGTGGAATATTGTGACATAAATTCCTTGTCACAGTTTAGCCCATGGTTCAGAGTGTCATACTTGGTGATCAGTTTATACTCCCAGATCTTTCTATTTCTCTGTCTGAAAGTTTCCCATCAGTATAGACACCCTGAGATCTTTAATGCTGTGACCAGTTTTGCAAAAATGTTGACCCACTGGGGTGTGCATTTTCTTGTTCACCGAAGTGACAGCCCTGTGTGTCAACATTCTTGCAATACTGGTTGCAGCATTAAAGATCTCAGGGTGACTGTATTGATGGGAATTTTTCAGACTCAGAGAGACAGAAAGATCTGGGACTATAAATTAATGATCAAGTTTAACACTCTGAACTGTGGTCTGAACCGTGACAAGGGGATTATGTCACATTATTCTACACAACATATTTAGGGCCCTTTGGGCACCAGAGGGGTACACAATGTATTGCAAAGTGATGCATTACACACTCATCTGGTGCTCAGAGAGTTAGTCATATTAGCAGGCTGCAAGTCACAAACTATCTACACTAAATTTACTGGAGCTATTCACACATCAAAATGGAAATAAATATTGTACCACTTGGCCAGGTACTTCTACTGGAGCCTAAAGAGTAATGTACACAAACACTGGTGGTAAGAGTTTCACATCCAGTGGAATTCATATTTAAAGGGTTAGTAATGAGTACTTGCACTTATTCGTATCTCTCAAACCATTATAGTTTGAGAGATATAGGAAAGTAAAGTTCTCCGCTCCCTCCCCTTTCTGCTTGACGAGCTGTAAAGCTGTCAGAAGCAGATTATGGTTCCTCGATCAGACGGCGGCTCTTCAGCAGCGCTGACATAGCAATATCTAAAAATAAATACTTCATCGGAACGATCTACAACATGTGCCTGGTTTGCAAGCACATGTTGTAGACCATTCTGATGAAGTATTTATCTTTAGATATCGTTATATCGGCGCTGCTGAAGAGCCACATCTGGTCATGTGACCAGAATCTGCTTCTGACAGCTTTACATCTCGTCAAGCAGAAAGGGGAGGGAGTGGAGAACTTCACTTTCCTATATCTCTCAAACCATAATGGTTTGAGAGATACAATAAGTGCAAGTAATCTCTTTTAACTGTATCTACCATATAGTTAATATTTTTTTTCTGACATTACTATCCCTTTAACATTTTCATGACTGTATAACTTGTCATGTATTTTGTATTCATCTGTCATTCTGATTTTGCCTGCCAAGGAGATCTAAGTTGTCTTGAAAGCTTACAGTTTGAAGCTACTCATTTATCCAATAAAGGTATTACTTTTATTCTACTAGTCTCCAACAAAACAATCTCACAATCAACCCTTTGACGACAAAAGGGGTGCGCAACACATTGCAAACCAATGGGTTGAACAGCCCCCTGGTACTGGTTCACCATCAAAATGTAGCCATCAATTTGGCAACCAACCCAGGGAAGCATTAAATGTGTCGCCAGATTGAAAATGGTGACATAAGAATCTCACTCATAAGAATCTTGCCTGCATGACAATGGCGACATTGCCTAAGAAAGAGGGAGAAAACTGAATGAGAGATTGAGCTTTACATGCAGTTTACAGAGCTGCAAATGTGACTGTGGCTCCATCGGCGTGATTGCAGGGCTGTGATGTGGCTCTCAAAGGGTTAATGGATGGAATGGCACTGCTATGTTCCCCTATACTGATCCCACATTTGCTGCAAGTTGTCATCAGTGTAGGGAGATCGTAGCAGTGCCATTCCAGCCATTAACCCTTTGAGTGCCACGTCACAGCCCCTGCAATAATGCCGATAGGCATCACAGTCACGCTTGCTGCTCTGCAAACTGCATGTAAAGCACAATCGCTCATTCAGCTTTTCTCTGATTTCTTAAGCATGTCCCCCTTGTCATACGGGCCAGATTCTTATGTCCATTTTCAAACTGCTGACATATTTAATGCGCCACTGGGTTGGTCGCCAAATTGATGGCAACATTTTGATAGGATACCATAATAATAAGAGGTAACAGAATCTAGTAGTAAAGGTATCTCAGCAGTAACCCTTGCATACCAGGGTCTCCTATCAAATTGATGGCAACATTTTGATAGTTTTTTGAACTGAAATATTTGATGTTTTAAAGGGATAGTAATACTTCATTTTAACTTTATTTTATTTTGTAGGCATTAAAAAAACATGAAGAATGATATAAGTCTTATCTCTGAAACCTTTATGGTTGAAGAGATATTCACAAACAAAGTATCCCCCCCCGTTCACTTGTCAAGGGGGGGAAGGGCTTTCATTGTTTTCATACAAAGAAAATTGTCCCCTTCTGTTATCTGTACTGTCATACAACCAGACTCACATCTGAGAAGAGATGGCTTACACTAGGTAAAAGGGGCGGGGAGGGGAACTTTGCTTGTGAATATCTCATAAACCATAAAGGTTTGAGAGATAAGACTTATATCATTCTTCATGTTTTTTTAATGCCTACAAAATAAAATAAAGTTAAAACGAAGTATTACTATCCCTTTAAGGAAGGAAGACAAAATACTTACCCATATCTCTATGCTGCCACTATTCTTTTTGCACCGTTCTGCCAGTGAACTCAGCTCTATTGTGGTTTCAGAGACCGCCCCTTCTTGTTTACCTCTAACCATGATATGCATCACCCTTCCTTTGTTAATATGGGCATCAAAAGTACTGTCCCATGGAGGGTATATGGTAGGTTTCTTCTGAATTAATCCCTTCCCATTTTCTGCATAAAAACAGACATAGGTATAAAACAACAGTAAAACACATCACAAAACACACATCAAACAAAGTCACTAAAAAAGTAATATACTAAAATGTTGACGTGTGCCTTGTTTAAATTATACCATGCATCGTATATGCCTGCCCTTTCTATATTATTATTGGATCTACACCACAAGGAGCACTTGCAAAACTACTGAATAATGGACCAAACCAACCTCACTATAGGGTATAAAATAACATTCCCAAAATTCATGTTGATTTAAATAGCAGCTTTTAAAGTGCACGATAGGTGCCAAATAAAAATTCCCAAACTCCCCAACTATGTAAATGGAAATTTAAGTGCCACATTGTTTGAGAGTTCTCCAAATCATTGCAAGGCAAGGTACTGGAGACTTCTATAAGATTCAAGGGGTTAAAAGCCCTGTTCAAATAAATAGAGATTTTTAGCTATCCCCTAAAATGATATTGGTTTGCTCCAGAGTTACGTCTTTTGAGCATAATGCCCTAAGGTTAGGTGTTAAAGCTGTTGAAAATATAGATTTTTATGTTAACCCTTACACTTTGCATTGCTATAAATGCTTTTTGATACAGTTTGCATCTGCATTCATTTACTTGATGCCAAGAGACTACTACATTTTTATACTGATGATACACCTTAAAGGGATAGTAATACTTAAGTATTACAATTCCCTATATTAAAGCCCTAGTAAAAAAAAAAATATTGTCCCCAGTGTCATCTCTCAAACCTTTATGGTTTGAGAGATGAACGCTTCTAAAGTTGCCCTCTCCCTCCCCCTTCCCTGTAGTCAGCATTCTAGCTGACTCAGGGAAATCCGGTCAGAGATCATCAGGCGGCTCTGCAGCAGAGCCACGATCACGTTAACTAAAAAAAAATAAACTTTCACTAAAATGGCCTTCTACGTGTGCTTGCAAATCAAGCACACGTAGAAGATCATTTCAGTGAAAGTTTTTTTTTTAGTTAAAGTGATCAGGCTGTGCTGGAGAGCCGCCTGAAAGTCGTACAACTCTGTTCCCTGCAGTCAGCTAAAATGCTGACTACAGGGAACGGGGAGGTAGAGGGCAACTTTAGAAGCGTTCATCTCTCAAACCATAAAGGTTTGAGAGATGACACTGGGGGCAATACGTTTTTTTTACTAGGGCTTTAATATAGGGATTTGTAATACTTAGTGTTACTATCCCTTTAAAGGGATAGTAATGTTTCACAAAAACAGCAGCTCCAATTAATCATCATAGTATTTGGGCCATGAAGAGTGTTATTTCAATACTGTCAGAGTTGTAGTTCGAGAGTAATTGAATGATAAAGTATCCCCCTCCCACCCCTTTTACCTAATGTAAGCCACCTCCCCTCAGATGTGGAATCTGGTCACTTGACCAGGCAGGTCACATCAAGGCATAATCTTCTTACTGTGAGAACAATGAAAACCCTGCCCTCTTGATAGGTTTTCCCTTATGCTAATTGAAGATTGTCCCTCTCAGTAAGCCATCTGGACACCACCTTTCTGTTCTGAGGTGAGCAGTGTTACATCAGTAAAAGGGGCGGGAGAGGGATACTTTATCATTCAATTACTCTTGAACTAATTAGTTTGCTAGCGTGGGAGCAGAACTAGTAAAACATGCCAATTTCCCTCGCATAAAAGAATCAACATATCAAGGGTCTTACGCAGGAAGATAAAATGGTGCCAGTTGCACCATAGGGGGTATTTAAACCTTTGCATGTTAGATAGGTTTCTGGGTCCTGTCAAAGCAATGTGTTGGAGACCCCTCTAACATTCAAGTGGTTAAAAGCTCCATTTATACCTTTGCGTGCTAGAGAGGTATCTAATACATTGCAGTGCACTCAAAGTGTTAAATTAAGTGAAATTTGCAGAATTTTGAATTGGCCCCAATGGTATAGTTTGCTTTAGAAGTACTCAAGTATGATAATATAAGCACCGACATAATACCAGTTAAATACTAGTAAAGACTAGTTCCTTCGCATCCTTGGGCCTCTCCACAAAGGTATCATGAGGTCTTCAAGGAAGAATGCATTCTGGGTAGGTGGAATAACATTATGTACAGTTGTATGCAAATGTTTGGGCACTCCTGACCAAATTACATGTTTTGTTGATTTTCTAAGTGAAAAGAAGTAACACAATCTCTGCAGCAAACAAACTTAAGTTCTATATATTTTGGGCACCCTATCAGTCAGTACTTAATAACACCCCTTTGGCCAAAATCACAGCCTCTTAATGTTTTTTGTAGCTAGCTAACAGTCTTTCTATTCTTGTTTTAGGGATATTTTTCCCATTTTTCATTGAAGAATGGTTCATCTTGCTTGCACTGCATGTTTGAGATATACCCACAAATTTTCGATAATATTCAAGACTGGGGACACTGATGGCCACTACATTACGCTTTTGCTGCAAATCATTAAGCTTTTGCTTCTTGAAGTAGTTTGTGGTTGATTTTGAGGTATGTTGTCGTAATGTCCAAACTTTTTTCAGATTCAGTTTCTTCACTGACTGCATGACATTAGCTTCCAGGATTTGGTGATATTTATTAAATCCATTCTTCCCTCTACCTAATAAGATTTTGGGGTATTTTGTGTAAATCTCCTTTCACCCTTCATATTGTTTCAGGCTCCCCTAGAAGAGAACAAATTTCCTGCTCAACAGACTCCCTAAGCTAAACTCCAGTTCAATGTTATTTGCCTATCTTCTCTATTCCCAAATTGTCCTGCTTTCTCTTTGTCTAACAATCACAGAATGACATGCTGAAGGAAACTGACACCCTTATTATACTTTCCCGGCAGGAAAAGAAGGGACATTTTCCATGTGGTGGAAATTTCATTTTTATTATTGATTTCACTGAAATTAGAAAGAAGGAAAATACATAAAATCAGAATTTTTTTGTGGGAAAGTTCCAGCTCAGTGGGAAATGCTGTTTTTTGCCTCTTTCATTTAGGCAAAACATTTTTCCCATCTCTATTGCACCACTACCCCGGTGCCAACTAAGCTCTTCTGGAGAGTGGAGTAATTCTGGGGCAAACCAACTGCATAATAGGTCAGAAATAAAAGATAAATTCCACACAATACTAATAAATGTAAATAGATCTTTTTTAACCACATTAATGCTAGCAGTCTTTAGTGAATTGCAAAGCCATTCAACGAAGACCTCTCTATCATTTAAGAGCATAGAACCCCACTAAAATCAATGTAATTATTTTATTTATTACATATGGTAGTTGAATTGCTGCACCTTTGGACATAAGGCCCAAAATGTCTCTATGAAGACACTTTCTGTTGGAACATGAATAGCAAACAGCTGTTACTGCAGGACATTTGCACCCCCTGTACAACAGTTTCAGGTAACAAAACTTTGTCAGGTGAAATATTTATAGAATGAACAAAAGTGCATAGAATATACAATAATTGTCTTATATCTAACATAAAGCCACCCATAAGGTGATGTCACACCAAACTATAAACACAAATCAGCTGTGTCAAACAGCATCCAGAGATATAAACAATAACAAACCACAATGGGTTAAAGATCTTCCACTGTGGTTTTAAGGGTTTAAAACCAAACTAAGCTTGCTATCTTTGTATATTTATTTTTCTTCATTTTATAATATGACTCTGTGCAACGATGTATTATTTTTATCTGATCTGAACATAGTCAATACATACATAATATTAATTACTGTTACCTCTTTCCAGTCCTGACTCTGATAATTCTCAGAGAACTTTGGATAAGATAAGGTGAATGGAGGGATGTTCATATTTCATATGATACATGTCCTTTCATGATATAAGAACAACCATTAGTCTTCTAGAAAACATTTGAGGCTTAAGTCCTTATTTAATCTCCACTGAGGAGTCAGTATCCATCTTATCTATCCACTTTGTGCCTATTTCTCTCTATACGTGCCAACTTAGCCTGTTCTAATACTTGCCATCTCATCTGGAATGAGTGATGTTTTCCTCCCCACTCCTGGGTCAGTGCTTTTGTCATTAATATAAAAATTCCTCATGCACAGTTTTGGTGTTCCTGAATAGGTAACTTTATCTTCCTGATTGGTTTTCCAACATAGTCCATCCCACATGGGCATTTCAGCAGAAAACCACTAATGTGATCTGATTTTAATTTTATTCCTTTTAGATGAATTGGTCAGTAGCCTTCATTGTATAATAGCAGTACATCAACTGAATTCATTACAGGGGAATGTGTCAAAAATAGGTCTATCCAAAAATGGTTTTAGGACAATGCCCTTTAATATCTGCCATAATCAATTGTTTACAATTGCTCTTCATTTCTTATAGAAAAATAAGTGGTGGTTTACCAAACACTTTTCCATAAGTTGGATCACTATTAAAGGAATAGTAATGTTTCACAATAAAAGCAGCTCCAATTCATCTTCATAGTATTTGGGCCATGGAGAGTGTTATTTCAATACTGTCATAGTTGTATTTCAAGAGTAATTGAATGATAAAGTATCCCCCCTTTCCATTTTACTGATGTAACACTGCTCACCTCAGAGAAGCAAGGTGGTGTCCAGTTGGATCGTGGAAAGGGACAATCTTCATTTAGCATAAGGGAAAAACCTGTCAAGGGGGCAGGGTTTTCCTTATACTCACAGTAAGAAGATTGTCCCTTGCAGTGAGCTATCTGGTCTTAATACCAGATTCCACATCTGAGGGGAGGTGGCTTATCCTAGGTAATCAATGATATCAATCCCCTTTCCTGCAGTCTAGGTATCATTACTATGTTCTTTTGCATCTCCCCTGCAACACTGCTAAAGCACTGTTCCTTCTAAGGTGAGCAAGAGTGAGTGACAGCACTGAAAGAGATAAAAGAGAAATTAAAACTGAGAAGGACTGGTGGTGCACCTGCTATTCCAATGCAGCCCTATATACCGTCCTCTTTAACTCTTTCAGGACTGAGTTGCTCCCCTGTGCACACCTTAGGGGGAACACAGTGCTAAAGTAAGACAATTGTTCTGTATGTTTTCCACCAAAATGCTGATTCATCCTCTCCTGCTTTGACTGCTCTAACCTAGTCTTCACCGGCCTCCCCATATTGCAATTTTCTAAAATCTATCCAAAATGCTGAAGGAAGAATTTTAACTATGTAAAATGATGCATACCGTCACGGAGCTTAGTCCGTTACTGGAGCCCTTGTCTGGGCCTGAGACTGTTAAACAAGGAACACAAGGAACTGTGGACATGTCTGTCATGCCTAAAACAACCCCTGTCTAGGCATATGGATTGCCAGCCCAGTGTCGCAAGCTATGTAGAACTTTGGGCGTTATATTGGCGGACAGCTGTGCCAAAAGGACTAAAAATCATAGCCTGCTTTCAGGGGACAGGGCCGTTAGGGGTTAAGTATTTGAATTTGGCCAAGGTTTATGCAAATGTATATTGCAGTCCCTCAAGCCTTTTGTTTCATTGTTCACCCTCACCCAAGCTCTGTGTGTACTGTAGCCACTCCAGACCTACAATGAGTCTGTGAACTGTGCTGAGACCCCCTGTGGTGTGCTAACCTAATCATATCTGGCCCTTTGTATTGTGTTGTACCATTTGTTGCTAGCCCATTTGTGTAGTAATGCAATCATGTCTGTGCTATTGTAATTGCTTGGGCCATTTGCTGTTGGTCCTTTGTCTTGTATGTTGTGATTATATTATCCTTGTGACTCACATATTGTATCCTGTCCGCTCATGTATTGCAGTGTGGTTTCTGTGTATAAATATATGTGCTTTGGTTGAATAAAGTCAGTCTTATTCTGAGTGAACAAGGAGACCTGGAGTCTTGTATTGCTTATGGTCTAAAGTGTCCACTCTGATACCCATCTGTGCCAAGTATCCTGAATCATCGACCGCCTGTTGCCAGCTTTCTGCGACCCTACCTCATATGCTGTCAGGCGGCGACGTGGACTCCATCTTCTCTTTCCTGTGTTCCAGAGATCCTGCGAATGCGAGCTACAGTCAGGTAGAAGCCGTTCGACCTTCCTCCGTTCCTGCTACATTTTCCTGTTATCTGTTCAACCAGGAGTAGAGGACTCACTCTCTACGGCCCGTGGCACCAGTTTGCGACCCAGCTATGGCTGCGCGTCCCTTCGACTCTTTCCCAGTTCGCCTGGCTTTCCTCCAACTCTGACACAAAGTCGACGCTGCTACCAGTTTGTCGACTTTGACACGGAGTTGGCGACACCACGGTGTTTGATCGGTCCGTCCATTTGCTCGACCGGTGCATCCGACAGTGCCAGTCCGGCATCAATAGGGAGAAACCCGGGAACGACGGTGGAAGGAGATGCGGTCCCTTCTTGCTTCCATTACACATATAAATAAACTTACACATACATTCTTCCACATTATGATGGCAATGTTTTCCTTGCTACATTAATGAATTTTGGATACTGCAGATATTATCATAATTTGGAGCTTTATACTGGAGTACAATGAATTATGTAGATAATGCCCATTTCAGGATGAAGCACTCCAGAACATGGACATTGGCATCAGAAACACTTCTCACCAATTAACATGTTTCCTTACATCTAAAGGTTCAGTAACTGTGCTACATCAACATTAAGAAAAATCGAAAAATATATATCTGTTAAGTCTCTTGTGACATTAATAAATATGCATCAAATGTTGGTAACTGGATTAACAGGTTCTAAATTCACTTCATGTTTGTCCCGACTCCCATAGCAAATATGAATCCTGACAGTTCTTGCACTTCTCTCACTGGCTCTGAGATATGATTTTATATATATATATATATATATATATATATATATATATATATATATATAGACTTTAGTTATTTAACACAGTACACAAACCAATACAGACCATGGCCTTATTCATTAAGCTAAAGAAGTGCAATACCGGAGCAAAGAAATGGCACCAGAGGGTTGAAACTAAATTCCTATTTATTTAAAATGTTATTTTAACCCTTTGAATGCTAGAGAAGTTGTTGAAGGGATTAAACACATTTAACCCCTTAAGGACTACGTGACGTACTATGACCGTCACTGTCCTTAAATACTTAAGGACCGATGACGGTCATAGTACGTCACATACTTTTTACTTACAGTGCTCCACCGGGAGAGCTGTAAGTAAAAATGGGGGATAAAATTGACCGCTCCAAGACTGCAGCGATCTCTTTTAAGCCCCAAAGCGGTGTGCTGATACACTGTGTGCCGACGTGTACCTGCACGTCGGCAAAGATCAAAGCGGTCCTTATGAGATGGAAACGTCCCAGGACCGCTGGTCGTTAAGGGGTTAAAGGGATAGTAATACTTTATTATTACTATACCCCATATTGTAGATATTTGTAAAATAATTTAATAGCTCCCAGGTTCATCTCTCAAACCTTTATAGTTTGAGAGATAACCAAAGGCAAAGTTCCCCCCTCCCTCCCCCTTCCCTGAAGTCAGCATTGTACTGACTGCAGTGATATCCGGTCTGACTTTCATCAGGCGGCTCTGCAGCTGAGCCACGATCACGTTAGTGAAAAAGAATTATTTAACTGAAACAGTTTTCTACATGTGATTTAAGTCCCAGGCCTCATGTTTAAAGTTCTTAAAGCAATTGCCAGATTGCCAGACTGGAACATATAATTGTGCTGATATCTCTTGAAGTAATAGTGAAACTGGGCTCCATAGTGGACTAGTGATTGCATTAGGATGGCGTAAGTCTCAGGTCTTGTGGGAATGTACCAACTCCACTGGATGCAGGTGAAATCAAAGGACACAATAAGTAAAATGGTGAATATGAAATAAAAAGAACCAAGATTTCCTTCTGTTATTTCTCCTAACCTAAATTCAGAACTGTTTTACAGTAGTTCATATTAGGGATGTAAAGATCATATTTAACCCCCAAGAAAAAGTGCAAATTGAGGCCCCCAAAGATAGGTTAACATTTACTTTAATTGTAGCCTTCCTTTTCTTTCCTTCCTATATGAGCTAAAAGCAGCTATATTTATGTGTTGTGCACTCAGAACAGACTAGCTCACCAGTCTCCATCATGGCACAGGGTTAAAATGGCTGCTTTCTGTAAAACTGGTAAGAACCCCTAAAACTGGAATGCCAGGTATGTCCATGCTTTAAATTGCCCCTTGTTGTTCTAATGGAGTTCAGATGAAATACCATTAGATGCAATTCAGGGAATGCACTAGAAGGTATGCACAATGAAGTGCTTACCGGTGGACAATACTTCCTGTTATTAGAAGTTTTCTGGAGCAGAACAACTGCAAAAACATTTAGCGAAGAAAAATATGTAATTGCTTTTATTTTTGAATAAATATATTGCAGCTGATATATTGACGATATGGTACCTTTAATTTTTCAAATGGACAATCTTATTTTACCTTTATACCTGTGCTCCTATGTTTTTGTCTGGGATTGTGACAAATAAAACAACTTGCTATTGCAGCATCACTAGCAGTGGAAAGATGCAGTGGAGCCTGAGTGCCTGAAATCTTCCTTATGCCCCACATAAACCAGGAGTATTTCACATACCAAGTGGTCATTAGAAATAATTATGTAACTTATGTTCAGCATAAAACTGGGGAGCAATGTACTAAGGTGCGATTAAGGTGTGATATATCCAGTATGATAAACTCTCCAATTCCAGTGTTATTCTGTGGAGCATATATACAAACATCTTTGCAACTTCAAAGACATTAGTTATAAGGCTCCACAGAATAACAAAGGAACTAGAAAGTTTATCGCACTGGAGATGGTGGGGCAGTGGAATGGCAAATGGAGGCCCCCTAAGATAGGTTAACATTTACTTTAATTGTAGCCTTTCTTTTTCTTCCTATTTGAGCTAAATGCAGCTATATTTATGTGTTGTGGACTCATCACTGTCCACCTGGCCACAGGATTAAAATGGTTGCTTTCTGTAAAACTGGCACTGTTGGGAAACCAACAATTTTGTTAATATAGCAATAAACATTTTTATCAAAATATGTATATGTCATAGATCTTTTCTTGTAGAGTAAAATAAGGATAATCAAACTAGTAAGAGATTATTCATTCATACCTTACTGCATCATGATCAATTTTAATATGTGAGCACATTTTTGTATAATGAACTCTATGGAAGAGCTTGGGACTTCCTACTTTAATTGCAGTTATGTTAACCAGGAGTATCTCACATACCAAGTGGTCATTAGAAATAAATATGGGTTCACTATTAAAAATATAGCCATCTATATGTCCACCATCAACATGTTGAAAAGGGCGACATTCTGATAAAGCAGGCTTAAGTGTCAAGACATCAGAATGTCAACAGCATAAGTGTCGAGTAGTTAAATAAAGATGTGCAGCAGTGCAGGGAGCTGGTGTCTGGCATGCATAGAGGGAGAAACGTGACTCAGAAGGCATCTCAGACACACTTAAAGGGATAGTAATGTTTCATAATAAAAGCAGCTCTAATTAATCATCATAGTATTTGGACTTTGGAGAGTGTTATTTCAATTCTGTCAGAGTTGTAGTTCAAGAGTAATTCAATGACAAAGTATCCCCCCTCCCACCCCTTTTACTGATGTAACACTGTTTAGCCAGATCAGAAGGGAGGTGCCCAAGTAGACTGCAGAGAAGGACAATCTTCAATTAAGATAAGGGAAAAAGCTGAAAACCTTGTAGAGGGGGGCAGGGCTTTCATTGTTCTCATAGGAAGAAGATTGTCCCCTTCTGTTATCTGTCTGGTCTTACAACCAGATTCCATATCTGAGACGAGATGGCTTACACTAGGTAAAAGGGGCAGAAGGGGAAACTTTGCTTGTGAATATCTCTCAAACCATAAAGGTTTGAGAGATAAGACTTATATTTTTCTTCATGTTTTTTAATGCCTACAAAATAAAATAAAGATAAAATGAAGTATTGCTATCCCTTTAAGTTAACCCGCAGTTGGAATCTCCATCCATATACTTTGTTGAGTGAGAGCTGTCTGTACTGGGACTGTGATGCCCCATCAGTATGATTGCAGCGGCTGTGATGCTGCACTCAAAGGATTAAGGCATCACCCCTTACCTTAACCCTTTGAGTGCCAGAAAGGTCTGCAAAGCATTGCAAAGTGTTGCGGACCTCTCTGGCACTCAAAGGGTAATAACTATTTGTCTCACTCCATACTGACATCTCATTCCTTCAGCCACAGTGCTCTCCTGTTACCTCTGCCCCACACTATTCCTCCAAGCCTTCTCCCTGCCCCAAGCAGCGCTGAGAGGAGACTGAGAGGCAAACCTGAGAGGAGACTGAGATCTGTCTTGGATGTGGATGACAGATCTCAGTCTCCTCTCAGGTCCACCTCTCAGTCTCCTCAGTTCTTAGTGCTGCTTGGGGCAGGAAGAAGGCTCAGAGGAAGAGCGAGCGGCAAGAGGAAGAGTCCAGCACAGGGCTTGACACTTAAACTTGTTCAAAAAGGTGACTTTTTAATGTTTTGTTGGTATTCAGGAGGTGAAGAGCCCAAATGAATTCAAATGAATTCAGTGGAGAGCAATTTTGGCCTTTTTAGTATGATTTTTTAAACCATATATTCCCTCTTATTCATTTAGTACATCTATTCAAATACAAAAAAATGTTTTAAGGATAATTTGGACTTTCTGTTGATGCCATATTTATATGTATAATCCATCATTTAGTTTGATAATAATATAAAATGTGAAAAAACATTTTTTTTTTGTTTTCCTGTGAGGATTTGTACTGGATACAAAGTATGAACATTACCTCATATCTCCCAAGAGACCATTTTTAGGAGGGCCCCTCTGAAACACAAATCCCTATGTCCCTCTTTCCCACCCTGGTGTCCCTCTTTTAGTTGATCATATTATGTGTGGTGTGTATATATATTTGTGTATCATATTGCTCCACAGCAAGAAAACTCACATTAATGTTTGTTTAATCCTTTGAATGCCAGAGGGGTATACTTTAAAATGTGTTAAGCCTCCCACCACTGGCACTCCAAAGGATTAACACTTCAATATATGGTTATAAATAAAATATTTTGATCGTGCTCTAAATCATTTATTCAGCTACACGAATAGGTGTCAATACATAGGTCATGGACAAACCTAAACATATTGTTCCCGCCAGTCTCTGCACCCAGCAACAACACCTAAAACAAAATTCCCTCCTCTTTGAGATGAGTGTTCTCTGTGTCTCTCTGCTTCAGGATCACAGTGAGGAGGAGTGAGGTAGAGAACAGTGACAAATGTGATGTTTACATACATTGCCTTTGTATGTGTTGATTTGCTTATGTGATCACTGTTGGATTGTCCTTGCATATCATGTAGCATTAAGGGGTTAAGGAAGATCTATTTGAATGTCACAGTCCTGTCCATAGATTACATGTTTCTCTACCTGTGTAGTTAGAAAACCCTATTTGCATCAATGGATTATATCTGCAGTTTCCTATATTTAGTGATGATTTCTACTGAAACCTCCCTCTAAATGATATCTCCTCACAACAAACAATGGACTTCAACTGACCTAAATGGCTCATAAGGGACACTAATGTTTATCAGTATACTAAAACAACTAGCAAATATTTATATTAATGGTGATGATTATGATAAAAAAGGTAAACAGATAACCTGACTGCTGTTTGAAGGACTCCTAACTAGGTAAGACCTTGTGTTAAACAAATTAAGAGCAGTTTTTTTCTAGGACGAAGTTCCCCTTTAAGTTGGAACATTTCCTAGTGAAGCCAATATGTATATATCAATATATATAAACATAAGTCGTGGTGCGTAACGTGCACTAGCCAGTGAAATGCAAGAGACCTGGTAATATATTGTACGACTAGTTTATATTTAAGCAATATATTGAGTTAATATTAATAAAACTGCCTTTGGTTACTAAGCAAATCACATTCAGGGCCCAGAACTGCATGACCTTTGACTGTTTCACGTACTGTTGAAGACACTTAATATTCATATGTTTTTAAGGACTGGAATGGATTGTGCTCAAAAATTCCTTTGTAAAATGTCATACACTTTCACCTTATTAAATATGAAATACTAGTGTAAAAGCCCGTGTACATGGACCAAGGTCCATATAATGCTAACCCTTTGAGTGCCAGAGGGGTACGCAATGCATTGCTTTGCAATGCATTGCTTACCCCTCTGGTACTCAAAGGGTGAAGAGGCCGCTACCTCACTGCTCCACACGATGCAGTCTTGCGTTGCCTTACTCACGTGATGCAATCATGCGCAGTAGAGACTGCCCAAACGTGGGCAGTCTGTACTGCACATGACTGCATCATGACAAACATCCTAGCAAATTATTATATAGGATAGTTCATAATATCTTCAAGGAAAGGCGTGAGCTACAGTTAGCAAAAGGTAATTTGAGAATTAAAAGAAAATATACTTCCGAAATAAAAGGAATGTTGATATGAGAAAATATCCTGATGGCAGCCCAAATTAAACATTAGTGAGGGTGGGAAATAGACATGTTGGAAGCAGTGATGAACAATAAATGGGGAATATGTGTAAAAGCAAAATTGTAGTAATTCTGGTGTGAAAATCTGCTCTATAGGACACAATAAAAACTCACCTGCATTAAAATGGGGGTTTTTACCCTTTAATTCAGGGATAGATAGGGGTGCAACTATAGGGGGGAGGTGTAGAGTGTGCAGTTGTGATGTGCCTTGACATCCAAGGGGGCCCATCAGCCCCAGGGCACAATAGGTCTTGGCTATGTCCCTGGGATTATATTTGTGCGTTGGGGCCCCAAAAGATTTTGGTACCAGGCCCCTCCTATGACTAGTTAAATAGTTTTAAGGATTTTCTGAAACCTGTACATATATAAATGTATATATATATATATATATATATATATATATATATATATATATATTTTTTTTTTTTATAGATTATGTTGTTATCATGCTATAAAATACACACCTGTTTCGACGGCTTCTTTCACCATAACAGCACAAAAAGGTCTCTGTGTCCCCTCACCATTTGCTTGAAAGCATGGTCCAACATCAAAATTTGAGAGGCTAATTCGTAGAAATGGAGACATATCTCTTCCTGTATGTTACTGTAAAAAAGAAAGACAGGGAAGTTGCTTCTTTATAAATGGAACTTTCCCCTTAGTTGTTATCTCTGCCAAGCAGCAGCAAATGAGCTAAGAGTCTGAGTAAAAGAAGCAGTTTCTTCCCTGTGGGAGGAAACTCTGTAGTGGTCTGTTTGTTGCAAGTATGTGTCACAAACACCAGCCTCTGCATTGGCTTTCCGAATTTAGCTGGTCAGTCAGAAAGGAAATGCACACACTGCCATTTCAGCAGCACCTGTTGTCATCAATTCAAGTACCTCAGGCTGCTGTAGAAATAATACCAGAGCTACATCATGAACTTACTTAACAGACATTGACAGGGAAGGTATCTTGTGGAAACAACACAGGTTTATATTGGGTTAAACAGCCTTCAATATCAATTAACACCGCCTAGTAATGTTTACAGAGAGAAAGACACTAGAATGCAATTCTGGGGCAAACCAACTGTACCAGGGAGGACAAATAAATAATCCAAAAGAAATGAGCTTGAGACCTCTATTATTCTGAGCACTGAAAAACCCACTTAAATTACAGGGATCTGGGAAATTTTTATCTGTCCTCTTTGAGTGTCTGGGAGGTGTACAATGCATTGCTTTGTAATGCATTGCACACCTCCTTGGCACTAAAATGGTTGATCCTAGAATGTTATAGAGAGGTCTTTTATGTATTCTCTAGCAATATGCATTCCATAACAATGCGATAGACACCTTACCAGGACACCAGGACACTGTTCTGCTCATCCTATATTATAATTTGCTAAGGATGTTTGTCAGAAGCTGTCACATGCAGTAGAGAAGGCTGCACACGCTGCAGTCATGCTCAGTACAGACTGCCCGCGCTGCAGCTGATACGGAGCAGGGTGCTCCGAATTGGTCCCAGGAAGGTGCGCAGAGAGGACTCCAGTCTGAATTCAGAGCTCCCCGCTCGGTATCAGTCGCAGCGCGGGCAGTCTCTACTGCGCATGACTGCAGCAGTGGCACTGTGGCCCGTGTAAATAGGCTTTTCAACTAGTTTTAAATATTTTATAAGAAAGTTATCTTTATTTGCTGGTTGCACACTCTGATAATTTATGCTAATTGGTGTTTTGTGCTGGGACAATATTACCACACACTGAGAGCCCATGCAGAGCCCATTTGACTCACTGGGTTAATTTCTAATACTACAAAGAGAGATGTGTTTGGCCTCGAAGAAAATTAATTAGCATATTGTCCAGGAAATTAATATGAAGTGTCACACTGTGCCATCAAACCATAAATATTAATTTCTCATTTATTTTATGTAAAATGGCTTGTACAACATATAGGCAGATTTAATTATCTTGCAAAGTGGGATACAGTGTGAAGCGCTATAATCATAATATACGTGGAATCCAATGGCAATGACCACCTTAATTCGCAAATAGGCAAAAAATATATTAAAATATAAAATAAACAATCTAAAACATCATACTACCATGTATCCATGGGTAATCAATCTCATAATTGGTTCCTTTAAATACTGCTCTTTGAGATATATCTATATATCTATCTAAATATCTATATATATGTATATATACATATATATATATATATATATATATATGTATATATACATATATATATATATATATATGTATATATACATATATATATATATATATATATATATGTATATATATATATATATATATATGTAATATATTAGTTCCCTAACTCAACTATACATACACAATATACACAAATGATATATAAAATGCATTAACACTTACGTGCCTACCACAGTGTGTATCGAGGCTCAATGCACAATCACACCAGCGGTGTACCACACAGGTCAGCTAGAAGCCTCTGCTGTCAGAGTTCACAGTCCCAACATCTCTTGTCTGAGACTGGAGATGTCAAGATTAGGGATGGGTGAATATTTTCGCCTCAAACTGAAATCAGAAAACAAAGGCACTTCCCACTTGGCGAATAATTTCTCGCAAAGAGTACAGTTTTTCCTCTCTTTTCGCCTAGCTCATTCCATTGAAATCAATGGGAACATTGAATTTATACACAATACATGGCAAATATTATTTTATTTCCCAAAGGCATAATATAAAAGGGACATGAGGGTGCCTGTGTAGGTGGGGTGTGAGGAAAGAATCAGGTGAACAGGGAATTTTTTTTGGAGGGGTTTGTTTACTGGGATTGGGGGGCAGTTAATAAAAAATAAATACTAAATACAATTAATCCCCCCATAAGACATGGTATAAAAGGGGTATGTGTTGGTGAGTTGAGTCTGGGGAAAAAAATCAGTTGAACAGGGAATTTGTTTTCGGGGGGTTTCTTGACTGGTGTTGGGGGGACAGTTAATAAAAAAAATATAAATAAAATAAAATAAGAAATCTCTATGTAACGTGATAGTAACAGAGACCCCCTGACATATGCTGCCACTGGGATAGACTGATACATGACATGACAGAGTATTTTGTAGAGGATGATTTGTAAGATTTGTTGTTAGAGGCCCAAGCCCTGAGGAAACATTGATTTGTAAGAAACAAACCACCAATTTTTTTTTATTTATTTATTTATTTTTTCAAGCACAAGCCCTGAAAAAAAAATACCCAACTGACCTAGTGCCAGCAGGTCATGTCGTGTTGGCCAGTGGCCATTGTCAAATGCCCTGATGTAGATGCGGAATTTGCGACTGCTGTTCTTGTTGCTGAGTTGCTTAAGCAGCAGGGTGATTAGGCAGCTCAAAGGGAATGGGATCAACAACAGCAGTAATATGGGTGATGGATGATGAAGGTTCCACTTGCCACTACTAGCTCCAGTTATGTGACTGAGGCAGCAGCAGTACAATAAGTAGCCCCCAGTCTATGTGGAGAAAAGAAGATGTTGGCCAATAATTCTTCTCCACCTGCCCCTCCTCTAAAATCATGTGTGTTATTACTAGAATAGAAAATTTTCCCTTGAGAGCAAGAGCGGTGCCTCTCATCAGCAACTGCAACGTGCACAGGGAGTATAGCAACAACAGTGCTCAATTTCTGTGGTGGGTGTTTGGATTTAACATGTATGACAGAAATGTCATGTTGTCTGTGTTTCATGTGTGTTATCAGGGAGGTTGTGCCAAGGTGTGTTCCCTCCTTTCCCCTTCTAATTGACTTGTCATAAACTGTGCACAATGCCATTGATTATGACTACAATGTACCCCAAGAGAAAAATAGTCCCACACCCATGACTTTGGGGGATAGGGAAAAAGTGGAAAAGAATGGTCTCTTTCTTCTTCTCTTCCACATTCCCCTTCACTGGCTGGGGCAGAGGATGATGTTGCTGCTGTTGCTGCAACTGGCTCAGAATCAGCTCTGCAATTAGGACCTGGAGTATTGCTGCTGTTGGCAAGAGGAACCTGTCCTAGTACAACATTCCCACTGTGTTCATGGTATTCTGTGACACACTAGCCAGCTCATCAGCATCCTGCTGCTCTTACAACTCATCAGCAGGAATTTGGAGATGACTAGAAATGTGACATTGAGACCCCTAATGTCTCACTTGCCATTTCTTGGTGATGTGAAGAAGGCAGATTGGCAGCACTAGCAGCAGGAACAGGCAGCTGATCGGTGCTCCTGGTGCTGGTATTATTTCTGCGCCTGCTATCCACCATCAGTTCTGGCATCTTTAGGATCATGTTCCACCTGGACAATGGTGTGGGGGAAATGGAACTCCCAGGGCCAGGGGAATGACCGCTAGTCTGGACTCTCTCAATTGCTTCCTCTACCACTCCCTAACACTAGTACCACCGACTGCTTCACTATTACTGTTTCTATTACAAACACCGACCACATCAAGTTCAGCCCCTGTGTCTTCCTCCTCACAGTCACTAGTAATATGATTACCCCCTCCTTTACTCCTAACACTAACAAGCTGCTGAACCTTCTTTGTAGTAGTACTAGCACTGGCGGGACTGCTTGGGGATGGCAAGTGTGACTTAGGGCCCCCTGCTGTCACACTTAGCATCATCTTCTTCTCCCCCCCCCCCCGAGTATTACAAGACACACTGGCAGCAGGTTTAACACTGGTGGCAGAAGGCACAGCACTGGTGGCAGCATGAGCAGCCAGTCTGAAAGCAGACACAGTTCTGGTGGCAGCAGGGGCAGCACTGGCAGCAGACACAGCACCGGTGGCAGCAGGGGAAGCATGTCTGACAGCAGACACAGCACTAATGGCAGCAGGGGCAGCACTTTTGACAGCAGGCACAGCAATGGTAGTAGCAGCAGCAGGGGCAACACATCTGACAGCAGGCACAGCACTAGTGGCAGCAGGGGCAGCACGTCTGGCAGCGATACTCCTGGTTCTAGTTTCAGTGCTGATTCTGAGGCAGTTGCAGCAACTAATTTTCTCTTGCAGCAAGCACAGTGCAGTCATCACCAACAGCACTGTGCACAATTTGTGACAAGTCAGTGAGAAGGGTAGAGGAGGGAACACACCTTGGCACAACTGTCCTGATAACACAAATTAAACACAGACAGCATGACATTTAAGGTCATACATGTTAAAGCCAAACTCCCACCACAGAAATCAAGCACCGCTGTTGCTGTACCCCCTGACTCTCCAGAAAGGCAACAAGAGGTGAGGTGGAGATCAAAGAGGTGGAAGAATAGAGAAACCCAGGCAGAGGCTGGAAGTTCAGTGACGAGCGAAACAACTAGCTCACCTTCACCTTCTTCCTCTTGGATAACTACATCTCTGCCAGTCAACCTTGTTCATCATTACCTCCCCCGCCAAATGCTATCCACTCTGTAGATGTTAGGATGTAGCAGTTTGTGTCCACCCATTGCACACTGTGTGGTGCACTGACCACACATGGCAGTGTGGTGGAGGAGAATCGCAAGCAGGGCATCAAGCGGCATCTGAGAAGATTCCATCCCACAGAATATGCTAAGCTGGTGGCAGTGAGAGTTCATTATTACTATTAAACTGTCAGCAAGTTGTCATGTGTCCTTAGTGGAGTGTGGACAAGAGGTATAGTGACAGCAGCAGTACTTGGTTTCTGATGTCATGGTGTTTGGATACAGTTGTGCCAGGTGTTATTTAAAACACACACACACACACACACACACACACACACACACACACACACACACACACATATTCTAGTAATAACACACCCATGATTTTGGAGGAGGGGAATGTGGAGAAGGATTATTGGCCAACTTCTTCTTTTCTCCACATATACTGAGGGCTAATTATTGTACTGCTACTGCCTCAGTCACATCACTGGAGCTAGTCATGGCAAGTGCAACCTTCATCATCCATCACCCATCTTACTGCTGTTGTTAATCCCATTCCCTTTGAGCTGCCTAATCATCCTGCTGCTTAAACAACTCAGCAGCAGTAGCAAGAACAGCAGTCACAAATTCCACACCAACATCAAGGCATTTGACAATGGCCAGTGGCCAACACGACATGACCTGCTGGCACTAGGCCAGTAGGGCATTTTTTTATTTTATTTTTCTCTCAGGGCTAGTGCTTAAAAAAACAAACAAAAAAAAGACATAGACCTACAAAATAAATAAAATGTTTGGGGGTTTGTTTCTAACAAGCCTAAGTTCTACATTGGTTCCTCAGGACATAGGCCTCTAATAAGTCTAAGTCCTACAAATCAATGCTTCCTCAGAGCTTGGTCCTCTAACAACAAATCTCCAATACCAGCCAAGAAACCCTCGCAAAAACAAATTCCCCGTCCAACTGATTCTTTCTCCAGACTCCACCCACCAACACAGGCACCCTACTCAGACCCCTTTTATACCATTTCTTATGGGTTTTTTAATTGTATTTAGTTTTTATTTTTTTTATTAACTGCCACCCAATCACAGAAAACAACCCCCCAAAAAAACATTCCCTGTTCAACTGATTCTTTCCAAACACTCCACCAACACATGTGCCCTCATACCCCTTTTATGCTTTACCTTTGGGAAATAAAATAATCTTTGTAATGCGTTGTGTGTAAATTCATTGTTCCCATTGATTTCAGTGGAATGAACTAGGCAAAAAAGTGGAAAAACTGCACTTTTCACAGGAACTTATTCGCCATGCGGGAAGAGCCATTATTCACTGATTTCAGGTTGAGGCCAAAGTTTTAGCCCATCTCTAAACACCAGCTATCACTTTCATCAAGTCAGTTAATGTGACTGCCAGTCACACAAATAGTGGCACAGGTGGAAGAGCAACAACAACAGCTTTATATGATGTGGGTGCGTTACACTCTTGGTATTGCATGAGGTCTGACTAAGTAGAGGGAGAAGCAGTGGAGGGTATAAGCAAAGCAGAGTGGAGCACAAGGTTCAGTAAGTATGCACCGCCTCCAGTCCAAGTATTTACCTATACTTTTTATGACAGGTGTTGCATGTATTACCATATCGTGCTTATTTTGTATTCTAGCTCTGGGTAATGTGTATACATGTATTTCTTTAGACCAACCAGACACTGGGTATTATATATGTAAGGCTATTGGTTAGCCTGGAGTTGTGGGAGGGCCGGTTGGAGACATTTATACCAACCTCAATCCTTTCCTCGGGACTGCGCAGAGCTCAGACTGAGCTCTGTGTTACCCACCCAACCCATACCCCTTTCTCAGCTCTATTAATTTAATTATTTTTCTTATACACGTGGGCCCACTCTTAGGCCTACCTTACAGGTCGGAATGGGCAATAGGCATCCGACATACACCTTATCATCATAGTCTCTCCTAGGCCCGACCACAATTATATTTTTTTGTACTACAGCTGCCTTCTTGCATTTAAATTATCTTGTCTTTCATGTTTCTCTGAAACCCCTAGTCGACTTGGTATGGCCAGCTTGTCAACATGGCTGACACTGTAGCTGCTGCTGTATAGTGATGTGATCGGAGATCTGAGGGTGCACTTGTTATGGGGCCCGACATACAAATGGGATCATCTTCCCTTTCGCTCAGTAATTTCTAGTTGCATCCATCGGAGAAGGTTTTATATTATGGGATCCAAAATAATCACCATTATCCTGCATGATTGTTTTTTACTCATTATGCAAGGAGAAGGGAAGCTAAAGCCCTCCAGCCATTCATGGCTTCAATTCAGATCATTCCCAGACATCAAAAGACTGGAGATGAAGGGGATTGTAGTTCTGATCAGCTTACATATCTTTTGTTTTAGACATTGTTACTGGGAACATGGCTGAGGTGCGGGTCATTTCTGAGATTTTTTTTGGTTATTTCATGGCCTATTATCATTATAGCAACTTATAAATACATTTACTAAAGTTTAAAGATGCAATATAATGTGAGTTTTATTGCTGTGTAGTAAAATGAGACAATTTTATAAACACCACACAGAATGATCCCTAAAAAGAGGGATTTGGATCTGAAAGAGGGACTGTCCCCCTAAAGGGGGACACTTGGAAGGCCTTAACTTGCCAAGTTCTCAGGGGGAGTGAGTCCAGTACGTATTACATGATGTCCAAAATGTATTGCATCTTTATAACACAAAATAACACAATAATAACACAAACAGCTTCCCCCCCTCCTGCACGTATGAAGCTTCTATGATCTACAGTGATGAACCAAAAGAGTCTCAGGATACAAAACACATTAATACATGTGGTGGCTTCAACACACTTTAAGGGACTAACTTTTTTTGGCAAAAAAATTAAGCCATAAAAAATAGTACTGAGTCCTTAAGGTGCATTGAAAACCACGAACATATATTAGAAAAGTGGTTTCCAACATACAGAATCATGCGTGGCTCATGATCCCTCCACTAGTCACATGTGGATGTATTGATATGGGGCCCTAATCCTCATATCAATACATCCAAGGAACTAAAGGTATGAATAAAAACAAAGAGAGTTGCATACCCCACTGGAACAAACAGGGTTAATCCCCTCAAAGTTACCAACATCCCTGTAATCCTGATGTCCTGCGGGGTCCTCCTCAGCACCCTGGTCAGCTACTGTCCATCTTCGTCTTCAATCTTCTTTCTTCCATCTTCTTGTTTCTTCCATCTACCTTCTTCTTGCTTTTAATCTTCTTCTTCCAAAATCTGTAGTTGAAAATGAAAAAAAAGCCCAATGAAAGATGCATCAAAAAAATATGTCCCAAAGATATGATTGTGTTAACCATTTGAGTGCCATAAGGGTACTCCTCCTGCATTCAAATGGTTAAACGCATGTTGGCATATCATGTCAAAATAAGATGCATCCATCACAAATTGATGCTGGTATTCCTTCACTAAAAACGTTATCAGGCATTCCATGTTTCCAAAAAATACATGTGTCCAAAGGATTAATTTGCCGCTGCTGCCACCCCCTTTGCTTCAGGAATGCAGAGTTATCCCCTCGATAGAAGCTGATTGGCTGTGAGGTGCGTAAGCACACATCCCAGCCAATTGCAGCATGGGAGTCATTTTGAACAGAGACTGGACATATAAAAGCCAGTCTCTGTTCAAAGTTCTCTAATTCTGGCTTGGACAACAGCCCAAGAGGCATGCTAGGGGGTGTTTACTTTACATTCCTGCTGCCATCACCATTGGCAGCGGAGGTGAAGTCAGCAGAGGCAGACCTACCCTTGGGATGTCTGGATTTTTTGGAAACCTGGAATGCACGACTAAGGTTTTTGGGAAGGAATGCCAAAATCAATTTGTGATGGATGCATCTTTTTTCAACATTATATGCCATTATACATTTAACCCCAGTACTCAAAGGGTTAAGACAAGCATATCTTTGAGGCATATTTTTGATGCATCTTTCTTTGGACTTTTTTCATTTTTAAACTACAGATTTTGGATGAAGAAGATTAGAAGAAAGAAGAGAAGAAGAAAGAAGATGAAAGCAACAAGCAGAGAGAAGATTAAAGAAGAAGATGGAAAGTGGATGACACGTAATTGTTACAGTTCTGGGTGTTAGTATAGTGTTAGGTCTTACTGAGGACAAGGTCCAAAAGAGACTGGAGAGGGTTATAGTGAATAAAGCACCTGGACTGGACGGCAGACACCCAAGGGTACTTAAGGAACTTAGTTCAGTAATAGCAAAACCATTATACTTAATATTTATTGATTCACTTTCATCAGGCATAGTGCCCTGTGACTGGAGGAAAGCTGATGTAGTTCCATTGTTTAAAAAGGAAGTTCCATTGTTTAAAACCAGGAAATTATAGACCTGTGAGCTTGACTTCCATGGTGGGTAAGATACTAGAAGGGTTATTAACTGACAGTATTCAGAACTATGTGAAGACGAACAATATCATTAGTAGGAATCAGCATGGTTTCATGAAGAATAGATCATGTCAGACTAATTTACTTGCATTTTATGAAAGAGTAAGTAGTAATTTGGACAGGGAAATTGCTGTTGATGTAGTATACTTGGATTTTGCAAAAGCCTTTGATACAGTGCCTCACAACAGGTTACTGCATAAATTAAGAGGCTTTGGCTTGGGCGGTGTTTTCTGTACATGGATTGAGAACTGGTTAAATGATAGATGGCAGAGAGTTGTTGTAAATTTAACTTTTTCAAATTGGTCTAAGGGTATAAGTGGGGTGCCACAGGGTTCAGCCCTGGGACCAATGATTTTTAATTAGTTTATTAATGATCTAGAAGTGGGAATTGAAAGTGGCATCTCAGTCTTTGCTGATCATACTAAGCTATGTAAGGAAATACATACATACACACAGAGCTGGATGTTTTTTCTCTGCAGAAGGATTTAGATAAACTAAGTGAATAGGCAGAAAAGTGGCAGATGTCATTTAATGTAGATAAATGTAAGGTTATGCATTTGGGCTGTAGAAACAAAATTGCAATACACTCTAAATAGGAAACAACTTGGGAATCCTCATTAGAGAAAGATTTAGGAGTACGATAGACTTCACAGCAGTATGCAGAGTCACTCAGCTGATACAAGAGTAAATAGGGTACTAGCCTGCATAAAAAGAGGTGTAGAATCAAGGGATGCTAATATTATCCTACCTCTGTATAAATCCTTGGTTAGGCCTCATCTAAAATGCAGAGTACAATTTTGGGAGCCTGTTCTTAAAAAAGACATTACTGCACTGGAAAAGGTGCAGGGACGTGCAACAAAACTGGTAAAGGGATTGGAGGAACTGAGTTATAAAGTGAGACTAGCCAAACTGGGTTTGTTTACATTAGAGAAGAGATGTCTAAGGGGTGATATGATTACTATTTACAAATACATTCAACGTCAATGCAAAGAACTATCCAATGAATTATTTACGCAAAGAGCTGAGCTAAGAACAAGAGGTCATCCATTAAGACTAGAGGAAAGGCGCTTTCGACTAAAGCAAAGGCAGGGATTCTTTACAGTAAGGGTGGTAAGGCTATGGAATTCTTTGCTTCGGGATGTTGTGCTTGCAGATAATACAACTGCATTCAAAAAAGCAATGGGTGCCTATCTAGCACAGAACATTATTGAAAATTATGACAGATGGCTTCAAAGCAGATAAGATATTGATCCGGGGAACTATTTGACTACCAATTGGAAGGAAGGAATAAATTTTTTTCCCCACTTGGGGCTAGATTCGAAGTGCCTCCAGAGGGCTGTTTTGCCTTCCTCTGGATCAACAGGGGTGTTTTGGCATGGGCTGGACATGATGGACACATGTCTTTTTTCAGCCTTATCTACTATGTTACTATGTTAGTATTGTTTAACTCGCACTTTAGGGGTAGTGTAGGGTTAGTGTTTGGGATGTGGGGGAGGGTGACTGTGCTTTGAGCTCACTCTCATTGTTTGACACTGTGTCAAACAATGGGAGTTGGCTAATCTTCCTTTGATGTTCCCACAACTCACGCTTTTGCCCACAACTTGGATATTGGCCAACAACGCTGGTTGGTCCATGTACTGGTCCATTATAGGATAGCTGTGGTATATCCTCAACAGTATACAAGTGGGTTTCTCATTCTGTGTTTTTTTCCCTTACAACATGCCTAGTCACAATCACTTCAGATTCATCTGGAAAGAAGTCCATTCATGCTTTTCCTCCTGCATCTCCTCTAAAATCATGGATATTTTGAAACATTTATCTTGGGAGCAGAGAGGACCTGGGATAACACTTTGCACATCTTCTCTCATATTTATCTCAACCATAACATTCACTTTGAGGTTTATGTTTACCATCCCCCAAGAAATTATACACTGCTGTGTCATTTACCTTGGCCTTTGTCCGTTCCACAAAATAAATGTTACTGGGTGGTGGTGGTGGGTGTCAGAGGCTTCCCATTGCTCACAACACTCAATAAAAATGATTTACCTTCCCTGCCATGAGCTTCACATCTTCTGGATGGAAATTATACAGATTCTCCCATATTCCCTACATTCTATTAGGCTTCATAACATTGTCATGTGGGTTTATTACCACACAATGTACCATGTCTGGAGAAATATTGCCAGATCCTCACACATCCAGATTCATTGTCAGCTATTGATACTGGCAACAATGGTAGTGCTGAGGAGGTGGACCCTAAGGGTTGGGGGGACAACTGGTATATATTACCCTGGCCCAAGCCCTCAGCACAAGACAAAATTATGCAGTTGTTGTTGTCATTATTGTTGAATAATCAGGCTGGTCAGAGGTTTGACTTACATCGTGCATTTTTTTGTGATATTTTAGCCATTTTTCTCTTCATTGTTGTGGAGGGGCAGGGGGCACAGTGTCAACAGCATTTGATTTTTTTCCCTGGGGGCAGTTGTGCATGTTTACCAGGCACCTTTTGGGTGGTTATACTGCATGTACTTAATTGTGCACACATTGCAGTTGGCAACGATAGCATACCACCTATCCCTACTGAAAATTAATCTCACACCAATAATTTCAGAGAGGGGGAAGCTGCAGAAGGATGTTCTTCACCAGATGCAACTTCAATGACAGGTAGTGGTACTGCTGCTATAGCAGCAACACTAGGAAGGGAAATACTAGTAGGAAGTGGAACCAAATTCACATCTACCTGTCCCATATGATTGCAACTCCCAATACTAGGCATAGGCAAAAAGCCAAATTTTGTTCCTGAGGGAAATTCCATGAAAAGAAATATATTTCCATGATCAATTCTGCCCATAGAAAAGTCAATTTTTTTTTCTGCATTTTTGCTAACACTTGAAATGTTCTCTCGTAAAGTTTGACATTTTCCTCCAGTGTTTCTCTATGAGGAGGGATTTCCCACCATCATAAATTCAAAAGCCAGAAGTTATCCCTTTGTTGAACAGTTTTGATTATTCATAGAGTCATAAAAGCAAATTTAAAGATACAGAAAGAGAGAGAGGTAGAAAAATTCTGAAAAGGCTTATATAACGCTGAAAATCATGAAACAAAAATCAACTGGCTTGCTAGGCAAGTTAAGCCTTTAACCTTTTGAATGGAATTATTTAAAATATATAAGAAGACCTAATTGTTTTAAATAAATGATAACTAGTGGTGCTGGAATCGCTGCTGGGGGTGGCAGCAGGCACAATATAACTCTTGACAACTCCTACTATTAACTCAGAGGTATCCTACTTCATTTGCACATGCATAAAACCAGCACTATGAAACTTTGCTATTATTGTTATGGATGATAACATTGTCTGACTTCCTAACAATTCTGAAGAACTACTGATCCCTTCAACTTTTAGGAGTGCTTCTATTGCTGCTAGTCATTACCTCTTTGGTGTGCCACTGGTGTTCCACCTAATCAGTCATGTGGTTGTACTTCAGATGGAATCTCAATGAAGAGGTACCTAGATGGGACCCTGTTTTCCCCTCTGCTCATATGCATTTTATACAAACCACAGATAGCAACATTTTGGGATTTTGGATCATAAGTGAAGTATCTATTGTTTGGAAATGTCATAGACTGACGTGTTCCTGATTGACTGCTACTACAACTAGAGGGGCTAGATGTTACAGAGCAGTAGGCTCTATACTCTCAGTAGCAGTAGAAACACTACTATCTGTGGGTGGGACACTCATAACCTTGGTGCTGCTTACTTAACATGACAGACGACAAGTACAGCTGCTAGGGATGCACTTGCATGTGGTGATGTTGATGATGATGACCAAGATTGTGGTTTTCTCAGCTTGTTCACTTGACCAGGCTTTACACATGAGCTCTTAAACAGCTTATAAATAGGCATATTGGTCCTGTCCACTGGTGGAAAACTAAGCATTTTCCTTTCATCTAATTATTGGGCCAATTCATCATCACTTTCACTCTCTGCTGGATCTAGATCTGAACAAGAAGGGGTGGACAGTGCAGGGACATTTTCTAAATCACCATCATCAACCTCATCATTAATTATTTGGCTTTCATCATCCTCACACTGTTTCTCACCACCACCATCCCCACCAGATTCACCATCCCCACCACATTCATATTCTTCTAGCTTTTTTCTCGAACTGTTTATTGTCACTTTTCCCCTGTGTGGGATTTACATAAGTTTGAACGCTACTTTACACTACCAATAAGGTGTTGCTCTCACTGTCTAATGCAGTATGTGGTTCCACAGCTAAATACTTCTCCTCGACAATAGAATTACACTGTTCATCATTGTCACCTGTATCATCATTATTACCTTTAGGATTTGTAGTATTACTAGTACTACTAATGGCATTGGAAATTTTCACATCATTACTAATGATTTCCTTATCAAGAGGAAGAGATTAATTGTAATTACTTGATGTAATAGCTGCCGCAACCATGGCCACACTTATTTGTCCTACCACTTTAATACCACCAGCACATCCAACCCTTCTTTTCACTTAACCCTTGTCCTTGGCATGCATGGGGAACATAGGGGTAGTAGTGTTAATTCTTGTTAATATAAATCACTTGGCTGTTATCAATCTGTGGAATACCATTTTGTTCCTCTGTTGTGTGATTTATGTCACTATTACCATCATTCTCTGTCACTGTTAATGTTTATCTTTGTAGCTCATGTCAAAAAACATCCTGCTGGTCTCTATTAGTCTTTTTTTAAATTATTTTTCTATTTGATTGTATTTTTTTTTATTTGTCCCTGTCTGTCACAGTTGCTGAACTCAGTGTCACACATATCCACACTCCCTACAACCTCAAGCAACTAGCTCCCCTCTTTGCTTCTAGACTAATAGATAGTGTGACAAATCACAATTCTCTCTAGAACTACTGCAGTGGTACTTTTACAGTACAATACAGGATAGACTTGGATTGGCTTCAGAAAACATAACCTTTTTAACTTGTCGTAAAATAACAAAACACAAAGCAATCATTGGTGCACCAGTGCAGCACCACACCTCATGTATCCTTCCTTGCCCCATTAATCCTTGTGCATATACTGGAGTGCAGCTGTGTTTGGATGATACAGACACAATATGTTAAGCTGACCCCCTTGTCTATATTTTTCTTGATTGGCACATCAGATCTGGGGCTCGATTCTATTACCAGCGCTAAAAATAAAACAGGCGTTTTTTTTTTAAGTCCGTTTTTGCTATCCTATTACCCTACTTGTGAAAACAAAATCAGCAGTAAGTATACTTACCGCCAGTCTGAAAAAAGCCCATAGTAAACAACTTCAAACATTGTGCAATTAGTATCCTATTACCCACGCTCAGTATTACAACCTGTTTTGTGGTTACATTTAAGTCAGAAATTCTGCTCCTCAGAGGTTGAGGTGTAGAAGCCATAATGACAGTTTCAAAACCATCATTGTTCGAACAAAAGCAGTGTATAATACAGTATACAGCATAGAAATCCGACAAATATTGTTCATAGTCGACAATTGACCCTTCCCCTTCCAAAGTCGATTTACAGTGCTTTCTTTCACCATATTAATTCAACGAATATTGTACATCCAACATTTTAACCCCTCCCTGAAAAGTCGACTACAGTGCTCCCATGACTTTCTTTCACTATTTTCATCCGACATTTTTCTTCTCCTATTATACTCGACATGCCCTCGTATTTTGTATTGCAAGATTAACCCTATGAGTACCAGAAAAGTATTGTAATGGGTTTGCTACCCCTCTGGTACTCATAGGGTTAATAGGCAACCTGTATATGTATAAAAAAAGGTGTTTGTTTTTATTATAGATGTAATTTGTGTGAAAATGTAATTAAATATTTTATTGATGTGTAACAATGATTTTACTAAGTTATATATGTAATTTTTATTATAAAAGTACTTCAGACCTCAAGAGGGGTATCATGACCCCTCATGACACCCCCCCCTAGCATGGGGGCGACAATTGCCCCCTTTATTAACCCTTTGGCACGCAAAGGGTTAATTAAAGAGCATATAACCTATGTGAAACATAGGTTATATGCTCTTTAACCCTTTGAGTGCCAGAGGGGTACAGAATGCATTTGTCATTTTTGGATTAAGTCACTTGAAATCACAATAGGCTACTTTCTCTCTTGCTTCATAATCACAAACCCAGATGAATTGCCTGGTATCTGTCGGTGTTTTCTTGTCACTCCTTCTCACCCACATCCAGAAAACAACTGG
Source organism: Rhinophrynus dorsalis (assembly GCA_037306005.1). Lineage (NCBI taxonomy): Eukaryota > Metazoa > Chordata > Amphibia > Anura > Rhinophrynidae > Rhinophrynus > Rhinophrynus dorsalis. The sequence continues at coordinate 327,068,021 of CM074721.1, read as the reverse complement.
CAGTGTCTCTCCAACACTCCTTTAACACATCTACAAACAAACAGCTCACAATTATTGGGTTTCTTTTGGATTAAGTCATCAGAAATTACAGTATGCTCATTTCTCCCCCACTCCAAAGCATAGAATGACAATTTGCACAAGCCTGACACTCTGTGGGAATACTCATTCAGTTTGGGAAAAATGTAGTTCTACCATTGACTTCAATGCAATATATTGGCAACAAAGGCAGAAAATTAGCACTTTTCACAAAAAAAGTTTTGATCAGCTGAAAGTGATATTTTTAACTGATTTTCCCTACCCACTACTATGCTGTGACATATAATATACTTCAGTCTCAGTCAACTCAACATCAGGAAGTAAACTGGCAGCCAACACCACAATATAACTGCTGGTGGGGGTGACACTCATTCCCACCTGCATCTCTTTTTCCCATCTTTCATTGCAAGAAGGCTCTCATATTATCTTTTTCATCACCACCCTCTGAGACAACACCACCACCATCAGTTTCTTTCTCCTCTCTTGGTGGTGACAGATGTGACATAGGGGACCCTAGTGTCTCTCTTGTGATCACATTAACAGCAGCAACAGGCATAGGCAGCTGCATTGGGCTACTACTGCAAACATCCACATCTAATATTCTAAATTCAATTTCATATTCATTTTTTTTCCATTCGGAGGATCCATGTTTCGGACTGGACCTGTTCGACTTGAATGAAATTAGGCAATAGTCCGAATTATTTGGCCGAATTTAAAATACTTTAAAATATTTAAAAACAAATTACACTCCCTTGCAGTGACAATAAGGCACTAATGCTGGCTGCCTGTCTGATACTGCCTGCCTGCCTACACAACAACTTTCAGATTGGCTGACAGTGGCAATAAGGCACTAGACTGGCTAATAAGGTACTAGACTGGCAAGTAAAATTGCTTTTCTGGACACTCTCTCTTCATCTTCTCTCTCTGAGCTCCAACAATGGACTAACAGGAAATGCAGGCTGTCTGGGTATCTGTGTCATTAGTCCAACCCCCATCATGAAACAAAGTAGCTAATTGAACTAGAGAGGGCGGGAAAGTAGCGTGTGCACTGGAAACCGTTGTCCGAATTTCAGAAATTTACAACAAACTTTTGGACTAGTGCTGTTTGGATTCGGGTATTTTTTTACGAATGACCCTTGCCTTTCGGCCGGCCGGAATGATGACGGATGACCCTTATTTGTCGGAATTCTGAATTTGGCCTCAGAAGTCTATAATAGTCCCTTTCACAAAATATTACCAGAGATCCCTAGGGGATGTAGTGGGGCTGGCAGCACAATCTGCCAGACGGAGTGGGCTCCCACTACTACTGCCATATCAGCAGCATCAACTCCTCTTACTCTTTCCCCACCAAGCAACAGAAATCAACTTTATTTTTTTTTATTTCTCGCTCCCATTCTCTTTCTCTTTCAGGAAACACCTCTGCTGATCTACAACCATGACGCACAGCAGGAAGTTTAAAGTTTTTATGTAATGGCATTGGGAATACTCTCAGCCATAGAAAACATAGACAGAAATCAGTAAAGTTCTTGCAGGAAAATCACAGAAAGGAGAGGACAGACATTCTATGTTTTCACTATAGGCAGGAATTTCCTTGGAAAATATGTCAAGTTGTGAATTTTCCACAGAAATTCCCATGGAAAAAACATACATATCCAACACCCTCTCTCAGCTAACTCTCCACACCCTTTATCTCTCTCTCTCTCCCCCTCTTAATTCTCTTCCCATCTGTTTTTATCCTCTTTGTCTCCGAGCCATCTTTCTTTTCTACATTCCTATATTGCTTAAAACCCCAGTTTTCTCCCCCAACCCATGACTCTTTCACCCCTGCCCCACAACCTCACCAGTCTCCCTTTCATCTCACCCACTTTTCTCTCCCTGGTAGCAGACAGGACTACATATTGCAATGTAACATAAAGACTTACCTAAGTATGTGCCTTTCTCACTACAGACTGATAGCTCTATATAATGGATTTATATAATGCCAGCTAGGTCTGAGTCCAACACACAGCAGTGCGTTATAGCTTATATAATACAGTGTATCATGAGGATTAATCTAGGCAGAAGTCCTTCATACAGCAATCAGGAATATGATTACTGTGTAAAATAATCAGCTGTCTAGGTAGGAATCCATCACACAGCAGTCAGGTATATCTATATAATTAATGTACGTAAAATCATTACTTACTTAGGTAGGAGGCTCACATACAGCAGTCAATTATATCTATATCATTATTGTGTGCAGCACAATGACTAGGCCATTGAGGAGTCCATCATAAAGTAGTCAGAAATATCTATATCATTACTGTGTGTAACACAAGGACTTACCAAGATGGGAGTCCATCTTATAGCAGTAAAGTATATCTATATAATCAATGTGTGTAACTGAAGGACTTACATAGGTAAGACTCCATGATACAGCAGTCAGATATGTACAGTTATGGTGTATAGCAGAAAGACATACAGCAGTCAGGTATAGCTATATAATTACTCTGTGTAAAAAAAAGACTTACCTATGTATGAGTCACACATACAGAAGTCAGGATTATCTATATATTTTCCATTGGAACTCTCTATTAGGGCTAGATTCTATTACAGGTACCAATTTTATCTGTGCTTTTATCTCCAGTTTTCCCCATAGACTTCAATAGGAAAATGTTTGATAAAACCAGTGTTACCATTTATCACCTGCAATAGAATCTAGACCTTAGTGTATAGATGGATACTTGGATAGAAACATCATGGTCATATCCTGTTCTCAAACAAGGATGGAGCTTTTTCTATAGGATTTCTCACTGAGACTAATGAAGTCTGTTGTGAGGCAGTGCCCACTAGATATAGACATCAAGGAACACTAATGTCTAAAACTGGGTTATATCATTTTAAGCATCATGTTCTTCTAGCTATCATCTGTCAAATTATGCTATTTTATGTTAGACCCCGAAAAACGAATCCTAAAAACAAACATGTTAACATATCTAACTATCCTATATACACACAAACTGGTTATCTGTGTCTGTACAGAACTAGTGTTATTTTATTAAGATTAAAACATACTTCTTTTATCGTCAGAAACGCTAGAACATTATCTCAACCCTTTTACAGACAATAAAATACTACCACTTCTAAGACACCTATCAATATAGCTATGGTAATGGGAGACCTGGAAAAAGCAGGAATGGAAGTCCTCAAGGACATGTAAGACTAGATTTTAAGTCTCAGAAGAAAAACTGAATTTTTACAGATGAGATAGAGTATAAGATATTAAGTATGTTTAACTGTAGATCATTTTAGTTTTTCATTTTCATTTCAGTGGAGCTCAGTAAATATGTACACACAGAATATAAAACATATTTAAACAGCTGTACTGTGTTATATTGGAGAAAACTGTCTGTACCATAGGGATTAAATAAAAAGTATCATTGATTTAAATGGACTTTGATTCAGTGCTAGAGAGGTCCCCAACAAATTACAAAGCAATGGGGGAGATTCGCTAAGTGGTGATAAAGAGGCGATAAAGTGGAAATGACTTCTCCAGTTTATCACTTCTCCTGTTATTCTATGGAGCCTGTGCATGGAAGAAATCTTAGTGCACAGGCTCCATAGAATAACATAGGAATTGGAGAAATAATAAACTAGAGAAGTCATCTTCACTTTAACACTGCTTAGTAAATCTCCCCCAATGAACTGAAGACCACGTCAACATTCAAAGGGTTAAAATCCCATTTAAATCAATTAAAATCTGGGCAATTGTTATTTGGTTTCTATGGTGCAGCCTCACTCTTATGGGGATATACTAGGATGATTCTGTACTAACCAGGAGCTGGAAGCACTTTCTTAACCCTTCACTTGCCTACTCCAATGGCTAAGCCACTTTTTCCAAGAATTCTCCTTTCATATTGCTTGCACCAAGGGGAGGGTAGTGGGGCAATCTATGGGCATTCTGTGGCAGTCCTTTCCTCTTTGCTCAGTGCCATGTCTTAACCCACTGAGTGCCAGATGGCATTCAGAAAGTTAAATAAGATACCAAAGGAATTGGTGGACCTTTACTAGATTTCTTAATTCGTGCTATAAGAGGGGTATTTGAGGCTTGTTCATATTAAAGTTTTATTGAAAATGGAATGTGAGCACTTATATTCACTAATGTTGTCACACATTTTCCTGTATGCCATGCATTGCAGCACTGGCGTTGAAGGCTAACACCAGCAGAGCTGGATTCATACATAGTAACATAGTAAATTAGGTTGAAAAAAGACACAAGTCCATCAAGTTCAACCTTCACCTCATACCTCAGTTACTGAGAATTTTATAGCTTTCCTGCTACCAATTAAACTAGTCTTTATCAGACCTTCCTGATCAGCCTACTGATAAACAGTATAACTCTGTATGTTCCCTTTTGAAAGAAATGTATCTAATCTTCTCTTAAATGTATCCATTGTATCTGCCATAACTACCTCCCTGGGCAATGAATTCCACAATTTGGCAGACCTTACCATAAAAAAACCCTTCCTCTGCTGAAGTTTAAACCTCCTTTCCTCTAATCTCAAGGGGTGTCCCCTGGTCACCTGATCAGGCCTTGGAATAAATAGCTCTCCGCAGATTCACTGTTTGTACAAACAAGAGCTACTTCTGACAAGCTAGGGGGTGAACACAGAAACTATTGACAAACAATTTGCCTTTGGGAGGATTGGCTTGTAAATAATGGTAAAAATAAACAAATTGGGTTAGTAGGTTACATTTGTTTAGAAGGCAAAAAATAAAAATGTATATTTTTCTGTATGCCTGAATTTGTACCATATGGGAAATGTATCAACAACACTGATAAACTACTGCTTGCATGTAAATGTTATCCCCTTGGAACTTGCTGCTTCTCAAAATAATTTTAATGTCCATTGTCTCTAATCAATTAAAGGAGCAGTAAACTTTTTTTAAACAAAAACAAAAAAAAAAACATATAATGCGGGTCTTTTACTGCTTAGTATAACAAGGGTACTCATTTCAAATTAAATATTTTTTTCTACGTTAACAGTGATCAGATTTCAGTTAGTTATTCTATTAGAGAAATGAACCACTGACAAACAGTTCTCCATAGAATGTGATAGAAGTTGCTGAGTAATTCCTGTCATTTTGAATGTTAAGGAAGTAATGACTCTTTTACTCACTTCCTGACAGTTTGATAGGTTAGTACCTTTAACCCCTTAAGGACCATGTGGGCCAGCAGTGGGTGTCCCTAGAGAATCAAGGCACTTTTTTGTTGTTGTTGTTACTGATGCATTCTGGTATATCAGCGAGGCGTGCAGCTGCACTGCCATCCCAGAATTCTAGACGTGCCAGGAAGTCACGGGTCCTTAATGTCTGGACACTTTTGATGGTCCTGGCACGTCACATGTCGTTAAGGGGTTAAATAAAATAATTGACAGCAGTGGGAGTACCCATGTTTTACTCAGTAGGAAAAGCATATAAGTTTTCTCCTCCTTTAAAAAGATTTTTTTTTTCAATAAATATCTGCTTCTATAATTCTTTAGAAAACCAGAAATCCTTTAGAAAACCAGAAATTTATGCAAGTTACATTTTTATAGTTGTGAAACTAAAATTCTAAAGGCCTTTTTCAAATGAATTCTGATTCATTTAAATACAGAGGCACTGAGTTTCCTGGAACCTTCAAATGAGCAGCTGCTTCCTGTAATCCTTTTATCATCAGCCGGCTTCATTTAAAGTGACATACAGTGTCTGATATCAACATACTTGTCAGTTTGTGTATCACTGTTACTAAATGTATTTTTTGTTTTTGCTCTGAATTTGTTCACTCTATAAAGGACAGATGTGGCAAACATAGCATTCCAGCTGTTGTTGGACTAGAGTTCTCATCATCTTCAGTACCAGTAGATCAGGTACATGTATCCTGGACTGGATTTCCCATTTAAACACAAAAGAATTTACAAAGTTCTTGTGTTGTATTGGTTAAATTTTTAAATAAGAAATATATATTTTGTGTATATATAAATTAACACGGATCAATCAATATATATCCCAGGATAGAATATATCCGGAGAGTTCTTAGTTATAAGTCCAAGCGACTTCTAATATTACAAAAGTTCTCTTGGATCTATAGTCTGTGGATTACTGATTGATCAGAATCTTCAAGACTCCAATCCGTACTCTATGGACTCAGCTCCTTTCTTATGCATCAATTTTAAAATAGACCTATATTAAAATTAATTGTCTTTTTTATACATATTTGATTTTATAAGTTCTTGAGAAAGTATCTAACTGGATACGAAACACGTCGGACATTTTTATTTTATATTAATACTCTGATAAACATTTTTGAACATATACTGTCTGGATTGGAGTTTAAATGGACAATGCCATGATTAGAAGCATTAAGGAAAGATATAATATCAAGGCTATTTAAATATTGGAGATCTGGTGAGCGACACTTAGGGCCATATGTTCAAAGAAGTAGCGAAATAGCTTTTTAATTTGTTTAAGACTTTTGAAAGTACAGTGTTGTTGGGCTCATTAATATTTTCAGAAAGTGTCGGTTGTGATTGGAAATATCTTGTTTGTCCTGACTGAAATTATCATATGTAAAGACAAAAATGTTGTGTGTAATGACACAAAATGTCTTACCTAACGACAAAAATGTCTTACCTAATGACAAAAGACAACAATTCTCACATTCAGAACTTCACATTCCCTCCACTTTTGTCTTTAGCAAGACATTTTTTGTCGTTAGTCATGACAAATTTTCTTTTCCTCTATATGACACTGGGGAATAGTTTAGCCACGCCCTTTCCCCGCCCCTTTGCCCGGAAATTCTGGAGTTGTGTCGTACACAATGGATATTACTAGTTTTTTGTCATATACACTATAGAAAATATGTAGTTCATACATACAATTACTTATTTTTTCTTTCATACAATGTTTTTTGTCATTATCCCTTTGAACATAAGGCCCTAAAAGCGGGGGTATTTTACCTTTGAATTAAGACAGTCCTCTCTTTGATGGCTCTGCACCCTATTCTTTTTCTACTGGATTTCCCATTTGACAGACTGTGCAACTGCCTAGAGTGCCACATTTTGAGTGAGCTTCAGCTGGACTGGCGACACCCCCACTGAGTGAGGGGGTGGCCAAGACAGGCATCCCCAATATTCTTGTACTAGACACACTGCTGAATTATAGAGGCCAGTATATTTACCTTATTTGTAACCTCTTGACTGCTAGAGAGGTATCCATAGCATTGCAAAGCAATGTATTAGATACCTCTCTAGGAGCCAAGGGATTAAATTTTGTTTTTTTATTTAATAGTCCAATGGTATTTTCTGTGTCAGGGAACAGTGAAGAGTGGATGTAGGGACATGGGTAGAGCTAAGGGTGCCTTGGATTGCTTTCCAGTGGGCTCCTAAGAGAGTCTTCATAGATCATATTTTCTTCGGCCTTGAGATGTTGGCCCATATTAACAAAAGCAAACTGGAGTTATTCTGGAGAAAGCCAAATGCACCCTAGGGAACAAATAAAAACGCCTATTAAAGTAAAGTGGGCTTTTAACCCCTTGAATGCTAGAGACGTCTCCAGTGCATTGCTTTGCAATGGATTGGAGACCTCTCTGGCATTCATGGTGTTAAAAATCTCTCCCAAAGCACATGGTAATTTAAGAATTTTTATTTGTCAGCTATGGTGCAATTGGTTTACTCCAGAATAACTCCAGCCATTAATAATAACATATTCAATAATCAGTAGTGTCCATAATTTTGAAGCCCAAACGTGGAGGCCAGTCCAGCTTCCATTTATTATAAAAACTGTGAGAGAGTAAGGGTGACTTTCATTGTTTGTGCTTACAGAGCGCATTTTGGAGTGATTATCAACACCTGACCAGTAATATTAACACTGTAAGGACCAGGGAGTTGTGCAATGCATTGTTAACCCTTTGAGTGCCAGAGGGGTACGCAACGCACTGCTTTGCGTACCCCTCTGGAGCTCAAAGGGTTAAGGGTTCACTTTTAAAAAGCTGCATGCAAAATAGAGTGCGACTACAGGTTGCGGTCATCATGTCGCCATGATTAAAAGGGCCACATGAGAATCCTGCATTGCAGGACAGCGCAAGATTCTCAAGTCACACCTTCAAACTGCGCCTTCAAGTACCATTATCCTTAGTGCCTGATTTACAAAGCCCAGTGTTCAACAGAAAATAAATTGAACTAATTAACTGAAATAACTATGGGACATAAGTAATAAATCCCCGCTTGTAGACCTTGCAAATTCATAGAGTTACTTAACTGGTGTAGATTGTACATGGAACAGCACTCAAGTAAGCCACTCTGGCCTCTCTCTTTCCTTCTCTGCTTGCAGAATGACAGGGAGGAGTGGAGCATTCAGAGAAGGGGAGAAAGAGGCCGGAGCGGCTCCCTTGTGTGCTGTTCCATGTACAATCTACACTTCAGTTAAGTAACTCTATTTATTTGCAAGGTCTACAAGTGAGGATTTATTACTTATGTCTCATAGTTATTTTAGTTTAGTTAATTCAGTTCATTTGCTGTTTAGTGCTGGGCTCTGTAAATTGGGTCCTAAGGATGATGGGACTTGAAGGCACTGTTTGAAGGTGCAATGAGAATCTTGCGTTATCCTGCAATGCGAGATTTTCGTGTCACCATGATTAAAAGGGCAACATGAGAATCTCGCATTGCAGGACAACACAACTTGTAGTTACAAGCTATTTTGCATGCAACAATTTAAAAGGATACCATTGTTAAGCAATGTGTGATGGTCCTTAAAGGGTTAATGCTACAAATAGGATATTTAGGAGCCGTAAGTGTATCCCTTTGATTGCCAGAGGGGTATCCAACACATTGCAAAGCAATGTGTTGGATACCCTTCTGGCACTCAAAGGGTTATAATGTATTTCAAATATCAAGAGGCAACCAGTGGCGAAAATGTTCAGAAATCTGCAGTAATTGTTCACCTGTTGATATATTTACAGCAAAACATGTGGTTTAGAGGAACATAAAGTGACAGCCAAACTTCTTTTTGACTTGACATATTCATCAAGTACATAATATTTAAAGTCAAATTGCCTGCACATTTTATTTATATATTTACTTATTTTTTCATCTTCACCTATTTTTTACAATTATATGTCTCTGACAGGAAGCTTGCTGAATTTCTGTCTCCAGCGAGATTTCTGTTAGGGACTTTGAAAGCAGGAATAGTAATATAATGTTGTACTACACCTACAGCAGAAAAGCTTTCCTCCACCATGGGGTACAGAGCAATCGTTGCAAAGATAGCGCAACATTGTATCAGTATCCCTGCTTTCACAGTCCTTGACATAAATCTCTCTGGAAAGAGAGATTCAGTGAGATTCCTCACAGGGACATGAACATGTTAAATCATAGGTGAAGATAAAAAAGTATATTCACTTTGACTTTACATATTATGTACTTGTAGAATGTCAAAATGAAGTTATCTGTCACTTTAAGAGCTGTTGGTGGCTCTTCTATCAAATGTGTTCACTAGGCATTGCAGTGACACACTGACTTAAAACTAGAAGGAGAAAAAGTTATCAGTTCCATAGCCACCTGTGGCCCCCATTGTGGTCATAGAGTAAAATGTGATCACAAGATACCTTAATTGCTCTATAGACCAGTAGCAATCACGTTCATATAAGGGGTAATGTATGAATACAATTCTCGTTCAGTGTGCGACTCCATGTCGACCAATGAAGAAGAGAGAGAGGTATCGGAGGAAGCGGGTGGCAAATACAAGCTTGCCACCCGCTTCCTCCGATGCCTCTCTCCCCTCCACCCACTTCCTCCAATGCCTCTCTTGTCCCCAGCCTTCTTCATGCTGCCGGCTTTACAGCCACCGGCAGCACCAGGATATTAATAAACGGAAATTGAGGGAAGCGCTGCAGTCACAGCGCAGAACTGCTTACACAATTATATTGTTACTTAGAACTCATTCATTTATCAAGTCCTACCTCCTGTCTCCCATTGCTATTAGTACTTTTGCTCCACTCTCTGTTTGAAGAAGAGTGGAGCAAAAGTACTAATAGCAATGGGACACAGGAGGTAGGGCATTAAAAATGAATGAGATCTAACTAAAGATGCAATTGTGGGAGCAGTTCTGCGCTGTGATCACTCAATCAGTCACCCAGTTTGACCTGGCTGACTGATTGAATGATGGGACCGCAGTGCCTTCACCTCCATTCATTCATTCATTTCTTGGTGCTGTGGCCTGCTGTAAAGCACACTGCATCAAGAAGGCAGTAAATGTATATAAAATTAAAGTTAAACACATTACATTAATAAAACATAACTTGTTCACATACACATACATATACAGGCATATCTTGCCTATTAACCCTTTGGGTACCAGAGGGGTAGGAAACATGCTAAGCAATGCTTTCCTACCTCTCTGGTACTCAAAGGGTTAATTGTGGAATAAAAGACAGATTTGTAGACTACATGACAGTCCCTGAGGGGAATGTCGGATGGGGTTAGTATGCCGAATATATGCAATATATGTCGACATACTAAGGGGGTGTGTCGAAGGGGGGGGCATTGTGTAGTGCTTGGTGTACTATTTCTGTTTAAACCTTCGAATGCCACAGGGGTGAGCAGTGTACATCCCTATGACATTCAATGCTGTCCATGGTGCTGAAAGCCTTCTCGGTGTTCCCCTACTGGCTGGGTAGGGAAGCACAGACTCATGTTATCCCTAACTCTCTGTTTTATTTTCCCGATGGTGGTTTTCTACTCTGACTTGTGTGATGTTTGACAAAAAAAATAGGCGTTAGATTTCTGGAGGAAAATATTGCAATTTAACTCGCGTTAGCCCTAACTCCAACATTTGAATGGTTTTGGCTTCGCTTGTACATTATCCTCTATGGGTGAGATTTTGCTGTTCTGGCGACAGGCGACGTGTGTTTCAGAACTGCCATTATTACAAAGAAGACAGAAGATACAAGAGAAGATAGAAGAAAGAATGGAGACAGAAGGAGACAGACAATGGATGACAGGTAAGTTTAACACAGACTTTTTAACGATCAGTGCTTGACAGGCACCTATCGTTAGTTTTTTTACTGTTAAGTTCCCAAAACTGGCATTATTTAGCAGCGTTTTGGGAACTTAAGGCACAAAATGGATGTTTGAACACGACACCACTTTTGTGTCCTAACGTCCGTTGTGCTAAATGTCGGTAAGACATTTGAATACCAACCAAGACATTTTATTTTGTTGGTCGGTATCCATTTTGTCCTACCGACATTTTTCTACTTTAACACTTGGATCGAGCCCTTAATTACAAAATCATGGGTGAAACAGTGAACGTTGAGCTTCTTTCTATCTCTGATTTGTTTTTTCTTAAGGGTTTTATGCATTACATTTCACTCATGTATGCATAACTTTACTCATAGACTAATAGAAGATAAACAATGAAGAGATATCAAACATGTTTTACTCTTGACTGGTTTGACTGTGGGTTGATGCCGCACATAGTACCCATATTCAAAAATAAACTTGGGGAGTTTGGGGGCAAACCAACTGCACCGCAGGGGACAGATATAATTGTCACAATCTCTATTGATTTAAAATGGGCTTTTAATTAGACAGAAGAGAAAAGACAGGTGGCTACTAGCGCAGTGGGATAAGACTTGTCAATATATGTTGTTCTATGGCATCCATGGAACAAGACTGGGATGGTGTGAATCTGGAGGCCCTCCAGCTGCTTCCACACTACAACTCCATTCATTTCCTGCCAGCCCTGGCAGCAGCTGGTGGACCCTACATTACCCATCATGCTCTAGGCTGCTGTCAGCAGTCAATGAGTATGATTCTATGGCTGCCAGTGCTGGGACAAGGCTAGGGGGCTCAGTATGTGTGCCTCTATGACAACCAGTGCAGTGTGTATGTGTGTGTGTGTGGGGGGGGCAGTTGTGGTGAGAAAAAAAAAACTTGTGCAAGAATTCCCACATAGGCAAATACTGCTGTTTTTTCACATCTCTCTTTTGGGGTGAAGCATCTTGCTATCCCTGCTTTAAACCCCTTGATGACTAAAGAGGGTTACAATGCATTGCAAAACAATGTGCTGGAGATCTCACTATCTTCAAGTAGTTAAAAGTACCATTTAAATCAAATTTACTTTTTATTAGTCTCTCATATTGCAGTTGGTTTGCACCACAATTGCAACAGTTTTCTATATCGAACATACAGCTCACAGGCTGGGATTTTCTAGGTCAGTGATAGGCAACCAGATTTACTCCAAATGCCATGCATATGGACCTCATGCCCACCAAGGTTTTTATAAAAAAGAAATAAAAAGGCATTTAACCCCTTGGATACTAGCGGGGTCTTCAGTGTATAGATTTGCAATGCATTGACATCCTCTAATTTGTCACATTTTTTTCAGCAGAGTGACTGTCCCGTTATTCCAGAATTAGGTAGCTGTTTAGAAATAAAAACGTATTAAAAATGCATCCTTAAAAATGTTCCAGGAAGATGAATACAGTGTAACAAGTATTCCATCCAGCCCAGGAACCTTATTTTTCTTAATTTTTTAATGGTTTCTAAAATCTTTTTCAGTTAAGATTGTGGTTAAATACCCATCATTTTGTTCTATGTGCTATACATTACTGATCTCTTTTGATTTTGCCTCTAGAGTTATGGTAAGTTTTCAGTTGAACATATTTTCTTTTCATATCCCAGTTCTTATGAAATAGCACTTTATTCTTTCTTTCACAATATTCCACCATGTAAAAATAAGATGTACTCAGTTTTTTTCTTTTTGCTATTCTTTAAAAACATTTGTAAAACATTCTTGACATTTTTTTGTCCTCTAGCAAGGGGGTATTTATTTTCAAAAGCCCTTTATCCACATTCTGCTTGGAGGAACAGTGAATTTGAAAACACACAACTTTATTGTCTGATAAAACATCTTCCACGTGTACAATACAGTGCTGTTGAGAAAATAAAACATAAAGTTCTTCCATGTAACTCTCTCCTCCCTGATTTTATCTTTATGTAATTTCATAAAATAATTGGTGGATAGAAAATAAATTACTGAGTTTCTTAACAGGTTAGCAAGCAGATCTATCCATACTCCAGACATAATTATGTCCACAACATTTATAACATAATTAAATGCCCAGCCATAATGACTGGATGAAAATCTGAAATAGAAATATTAATAATCTCAAGCAGTTCAACATACTCCATTTTGTGTGGAGATTCATAATATATAAAACATCTCCACTTAAGTCCATTGATTAGTGCAGTCATAAGTCTGTCAGGCTGTCTTAATGCTTCACTCTAAAGATATGAAGTCCTGTTTGCGTTCCATGTCCAGTGATTCTGTGGACTACTGGAAGCTTTAGTCACATAGGTACCCTGGGCTAGGCACACAGCAGGCTGTCCCCTCTAGCAGATAAATCACTGGTTATATGCTTGATCACTTGTGTTCTGTATCTACCTTTGGAAGTTGTAACCTCTGAGAATGACCTCTTATCCTTTGACTTGTCTTGCTCTGGTGACTGTGTTAATACTTTCCTGATTACAGTCTACTGGACCATTGGCTATCAAGGGAACTCTTCACTGGACCACTCAGAAGTTCCTTCCTCCAAGTCACCTTCTGGATCCTCCCCTTCTTGGTCTCTTCCAAACTTCATAAATCGATAAATTCAGGTGAGGGCTCCTCAATCTCAAGTTGGTCTGTAGTTGGGCTCACCATCTCTTCAAACACTGAGCTCCCCTATGGAACCAGACTAGAAGCCAGAACCACACCTTGAGCTCCACCATAAGCTCTGTCTTGGACCATTTGCTCATCAGTTTTCATCTCAGGAACATCATAAACAGCAGAAGAAGGACCCGCTATGATCAGAAAACAATTTACAGAAACAGCAACAATTTCTCCAGGAACAGCATATTCTTGGACAGCCTCAGAAGCCACAAATGATTTTTGTATGTGCAACCTCCTCACCCTATCCTGGGCAGTAGGCACTGAGGTTTCTTGTTTATTTTGGGCAGAAGAAATAAACACTTATCAATTTATTTGTGACATGCTCACTTTAATCTCACTTCTTGCAATGCTCTGCTTTGTCACAGTCCACATTTGTATGTCTTTACTCATTGTAAATGGGACAGATACTGCCTAAGACAGAAAAAACAAATCCCAATTAAACTTTCCAAAGCTAAATGAGGCTTGTAATAAAATCTCTTACTGTGAGGAACCTTTTAGAAATGACCAGGAACTTCCTCTTACTTGACCACAATGCAAACTAGTTTGTAATGTAGGAATTCTACTTTTTCACAGTGCATCTAAAGTCTCTCTGTTACATATTTTTAAGGTATCACTAGTAGTTTACACTCCTCCACCTTATAAAGCATTGATACTTTGCTACTGGGGGTCAGTTTTGCTGCAAGACTCTAACAAAATCAACTCATGTTTTCTTATTAACAAATGTGAGATCATAAACTCTTCATGCATAGTAGTCTTGGAATACCAACATTTTGTTGAGGACTAGCAAAACCTTCATGTACTCGATGCCTTCCTCTTTTCTTTTCTCCTCCTCAAATTCAAATAATGCAACAGTATTTATCTGCACTTAAGCCATATGTTATTTTGGTGGCTGCCACCATAGCTTTTCCTCTTGTCCTTACAATAGGTCAAGCATAGTCTGAGCTTCCTGTTAGACAAATGTTCACTGTTGTATTTTAGAAAGAACTCCCCCCAATAGTACGAGGCTTAGGTTGCCAAAACTCAGAATTTAAACATTCAAAAAGGTTGAGAACTGCTGTTGTGACTCAACCACAAAGTACATCATCCATGCAGTGCAGCTAAGTCACTCTAGGAACCTGGAGAGCAAGGGCCCATACCTGGGATACGCTTTTATTTAGGAGACTATAAAATAGGAACCATATTTCTGGGGTTTTACTGTTTGTCTCATGCAGAGAAGATTTTCCTGACATTTTGACACTGGATAGTCTGTGGGTGGGACCAGAATGATGTGATGATTTATTTTATGCAGTGGTGCAAGGGATTGAAAAATATGACTTATCAGCACTTTAGAAGGCATCATCTCTAAGAATAAGCTACTATGTTTTATTTGTCATGCCACTTTTGTTTTGGAAGAGTATCCCAGGCATGGGCCCTTGCTCTCTGCATACTTAAATAGAATCAGATGTGCCTTACAGATGACCAATATATTCTTATAGGATTTTGATGTTTCTATGACATATAGCCTGAAACTTCAGTTGACATTTTTTCTTAGCAATGGTACATGACATAGAAAAACATGACTTGGGCAGCACTTGAGAGGTATATTATCCCCAAGAGTAAATATTTAGCTTTAGTTGTTGTCAGTGTTCTCAACACACCTCTCTTGTTTTGCATATATGTAGTTATTTCTAATTCTTAGAGTGAATACTGGGGTGGGGGTATGCAAACATGCAGAAACAAGAGCTGGATAAACTTCCTAGTCCTACTTTTGACTACCACCAATTTACTAAGCTACTTACACTGAAAATTCTCATTTTATTTCAGCTTGTGCTAAAGAGATGCAATGGAGAAGCCCATGGGCATTTTGTAATGTTCCTTTCCTCTAAAAGTATTTTAAAAAAAGGTGCAGAAGGAGAGACATAACCTTATGCTATTTTCTTATGCATTCTATGGGGCAAACAGAGGAGTAAATAATTAAAATGTTAACAGCAGCATGCTTCAGGTAGTAGTATGTACTAAAACAATCACATTATGTAATGCATGCCCTGATGTGAAGACACTAACGGCTAACACCAGTGGAGCTGGACTGGAGAATTTATGCATTTACCTCAGAGACTTAAAGGGACAGTATTACTTCAAAATTACTATGCCTCATATTGTAGCCCTTAATAAACTGAGTTAAATGACACCAGCGCCATCTCTCAGACCTTTATGGTTTAAGAGATGGCCGCTTTCAAAGTTTCCTCTCCCCTGCTGTCAGCGTTCTGCTGCCAGCAGGAGAATCCGGTCCCGGGACAGGCGGAGGCTCTTAAACAGAGCCGATATCTCGTTATGGAAGGAAAAATTATTAATTGAAACCGTCTTATATTTGTGCTTGTTTACCAAGCATACGTAGAAGACTGATTCAATTAATCATTTTTCCTTCCATAACGAGATATCGGCTCTGCTGAAGAGCCTCCTCTTGATTCAGAGACTGGATTCTCCTGCTGGCAGCAGAACGCTGACAGCAGGGGAGAGGAAACTTTGAAAGTGGCTATCTCTTAAACCATAAAGGTCTGAGAGATGCTGCTGGTGTCATTTAACTCAGTTTATTAAGGGCTACAATATGAGGGATAGTAATTCTGAAGTAATACTATCCCTTTAAAAGAGGAAACAAAAGGCAATTCATTCTCCATACTTGCTACATAGTTTCATTGATCAAATGCATGCTGCATGATTTTCTTTCAAAGTGAATTGTGTTGGTAAATAATTGTTTATTTCAGAAAGTATAGGAAAGAATAGCACTCAGTAGTAGGTCGAATATGTGAAATGCTATTTGTTAAGATCTCTGTGGCTCATCATTTGTGCTGCAGTGGTTAGCACATTTCCTGATACTGAGAATGAAGTAGTGCCAGGTGAACGTATATCTCTGCACATGCCTAAAAGTAACGTATCACTCTCTGAAGACAGGTTGTGGTTAGTAAATAAAGCCTCTTATATAAAAACACTTCTTCTATTGTATCTATGGCAGGACTGAGACTAAGACCCTCCACTTGCTTGCTGGCAGGGGGTGATGTTAATTGTAGACCACAACAGCTGGATGGCCTCAGGTTACCCAGACATTTGTTAAAAGCCCAGAATATTAGATGCAATAAACAATTTCAGATCTGGTGTCTGAATCCAAGAAGCTTTGGAGTTTTTATCGACTTGGATACTAGACAGGTCTTCAACACAGTGTAAAGCAATTCATTGGATGATCACTTTTGCACTGAGTGGCTTAATAGTAACGGAGTAACATAGTTGATAAGGCTGGAAAAAATATACCCATCTAATTCCATCCTTTCCATATCAGGATTGTTTATCCAGAAGAAGGCAAAATAAATCCTACTGAATCCATTTCAGTTAAGCCCCAGGCTGGTAAAAATTCCTTTCTCTCTCTAAAAGGCAGTCAGATATTTTCCTGGATCAACATTCTATCTGTTTTCAAACTCTCTTGGCTCATGCAACTGCTGAGTAATACTGTACACTGACATGCAGTATATTGTCTCTCAGTACTCCTAAACCTGTTTCTAACAAGGAATTTGCAAGTAGTTTTCCATTTATTGTATATGTAGCATATTTGTTGCAACCCATATACATAGCCTTACATCTATATATAAAAGGACAGATGTATGTTTGTCTGATGCAATCATGCGTAGTAGAGACTGCCCAATACAGTAATGCACAGTAGAGACTGCCCGAACGCAGGCCAGATGTATTCTATGTTTGTCTGATGCACTCATGCACAGTAGAGACTGCCCGATGCAGTCATGCACAGTAGAGACTGCCCGAACACAGGCCAGATGTATGTTTGTCTGATGCAGTCAGTAGACACTGCCAGAATGCTTGGCAGTTTATCTATATTAAACATCATCTGCCCCATTTCTACCCATTCACTTAGTTATTTTGGAGTTCAGCTATTTATAAAGCTACTTTAGCATGAAAAAGAAATCATAAATAAGATAAGTACAATAAGGAAAGACATTAGCTTGTGTGCACTATACTGTACCACAGTTTTAGCCTGAGAGTTGATTTAACGGTGTTGAGCTAAACAACAGTGTAACATTCTCATAATCATGTAAATGTGAATAATATTATATTTGTATAAGATAAGTACAATAAGGAAAGACATTAGCTTGTGTGCACTATACTGTACCACAGTTTTAGCCTGAGAGTTGATTTAACGGTGTTGAGCTAAACAACAGTGTAACATTCTCATAATCATGTAAATGTGAATAATATTATATTTGTGTTCATTAAAAAAGCCTCTTCTCCTAATGTACGCTCACCTGGTGTTCCCCTTATGATTGTCTATAAAACCACTTAATTACTTCACTTATTTTACCCCTTCTATACAATATGTAAACTAGACTTGTGCACGGGAAAATTTTCGGTAAAATTCGATTTTGGACAAATTTTTTTTTCCCATTCGGAGGATCCGAATTTCGGACCAGTTCTGTTCGACTTGGACGAAATTCGGCAATAGTCCGAATTATTCGTCCGAATTAAAAAAAAAATAAAAATATTGAATAAAAAATTTAAATTAAACAAATAAAAATAAAAAAAATACATTAAACTAAATTAATAATAATATTAAATCCCTAATGAGACAGGAAGGGGTATTTTGTGAACCCCTACACACTTATTAACCCTTAATAGGGCAAATATGGGGTGAGTGGCAGAAATGTAACATGGCTGTGTGATACAAATATACAACATATATATACAACATATACACAAAACAAACGCACAAAATAAAGCCCTGCGCTCAAACTCCCAATACTCCTGGGCAGCAGCAATGGCTATAGTATACATCAGCCCAAAATACATAGTACAAAAAACAAAGAGTTACCTGCGCTCTGTCCCAAATCTCTATGCGCATTTAATAACTGGAGGCTTTTAGTTTCACTCCAATAGCCATTTGAATGTAAGCTCACCTGCCGCACCAGGGCAAGCCTCATAGGTGAGTCCATTAGGACAAGTAAATTATTTTGAATTACTTTTCTTAAACTGCACCCATTATGTAAAATATTATTACTGACAAAACTGTAAAAAAAAGTGCTTTTTTTCATTTTGTAATTTTTTAAATTTTTTAATAATAAATGAGAATGTACATGTCACATCAAATTAAAGCCCTTTCTGCCTTTTAAAGGGATAGTAATAGTTTGTTTTATCTTTATTTTATTTTGTAGGCATTAAAAAAACATGAAGAACTATATAAGTCTTATCTCTCAAACCTTTATGGTTTGAGAGATATTCACAAGCAAAATTGCCCCCCCGCCCCTTTTACGTAGTGTAAGCCATCTCTTCTCAGATGTGGAATGCAGTCCATAGACCAGACAGATAACAGCAGGTGACAATCTTCTTCCTATGAGAACAATGAAAGT
The DNA here is from genome assembly GCA_037306005.1 of Rhinophrynus dorsalis. Taxonomy (NCBI): domain Eukaryota; kingdom Metazoa; phylum Chordata; class Amphibia; order Anura; family Rhinophrynidae; genus Rhinophrynus; species Rhinophrynus dorsalis. The sequence continues at coordinate 327,048,870 of CM074721.1, read as the reverse complement.
TCTGTCCCCCTTGACAAGTTTTTCAAGTTTTTCCCTTATCTTAATTGAAGATTGTCCCTCTCTGCAGTCTACCTGGGCACCTCCCTTCTGCTCTGGCTGAACAGTGTTACATCAGTAAAAGGGGCGGGAGGGGGATACTTTGTCATTGAATTACTCTTGAACTACAACTCTGACAGAATTGAAATAACATTCTCCAAAGTCCAAATACTATGATGATTAATTAGAGCTGTTTTTATTATGAAACATTACTATCCCTTTAAAAAAACTGTATATAATACGTTTTTGTACAATAAATGAGATAGATAGGAATTATGGTTGAACACACACATAGCAAAAAATGCCAAAATTGCTTGTGTCCTTTTGTGGTTAAAATCTGCACTTTGCATGAACAGTAAAGCACCTGTTTTACCACATCTATTTTTGGCAGCATGTACCAACGTTGTAATAGTTTCAGGCGGGAAAGTGTTGTGCCGTCTATTTTTAGTAGCATGTAGCAACATTGTAATAGTTTTAGACGGGAAAGGGCCGTCCGAATTTCCGAAATTTACACTGAAATTTTGGACTAGACCCGTTTCAGTTTTTTTTTTGTGTGTGGACCTTGGCTTTCAGAAGATCTGAATGATGCGAATATGCCTTATTCGTCCGAATTCCGAAATTAGCCAAACCGAATCACACAAGTCTAACATAAACTGTAAAGTGCTAAGTACACCTGTTGGCGCTATAAAAATATATATACATACATACGTAATGGCTCAAATACTATGAAGATTAATTGGAGCTTCTGTTTTTGTGAAACATTACTATCCCTTTAAGTATTTAAGCACATAGAACAAACAAATACTTTTTGTATCTGTTATCAGTCAAACAGCTTTATATCTCATGATAACCTGTAAGATAAATGTGATTTGTATCTCTATACTTGTCATTATAAAAGTCAGTGTTTAAATAAATTATAACTCCCAGTAGAGTATTTACCCCATACTGGAAGAATTATTAAAGGGATAGTAATGTTTAATTTTAACATCATTTAATATTGTAGGTATATAAAAAATATTTACATTGATGTAAGTCCTGTCTCTCAAACCTTTATACTTTGAGAGATATAACCAGCTAAAGTCCCCAACTCCAGGCCGTTTCACAAAAGTCAGCGCTCTAGCTTACAGCAGCAGATTCGTTTCATTTGACATCCAGGTGGCACTTCAGCAGAGCTGAAATAGAGCTATTTAGAAATAAATACTTCATTGGAAAGGTCTACAAAGTGTGCCTGGTTTGCAAGAACACTTTGTAGACTGTTCTAATTAAGTATTTCTTTCTAAATAGAGCTATTTCGACTCTGCTGAAGAGCCACTGGACGGTCAAGGACCGGAATCTCCTGCTGTCAGCTAGAGCGGTGACTTCTGTGAAACGGACTGGAGGGGGGTACTTCAGCCGGTTATATCTCTCAAAGTATAAAAGTTTGAGAGACACGACTTGCATCAATGTAATTCTTTTTTTAATACCTACAATATTAATGGATGTTAAAATTAAACATTACTAAGAGAGGACCCATTTACATAAGAGTAATACTTTGTGGCTACAAGCAGCTACCCTCTATGCAAATTATCTCATTGTCTGATGAGTTGGCATTTAGCAGATTCTCAGGGACAATGGCTTCCATAATATAAGATGTCCTGGATTACTTACTGGAACAAATAGTGCTAAATTTGTTTTTAAATTTGCCTGTTTTCTTTTTTTAATTGTATTTATAATAAAAGTTAGAATTTAATCTTTTTTAACCGTCCATTCCACCCCATTCATATAATCACTTAACGAGACATACCTATTTCACATTGTGAAGATGGGTTTGGTACTGTGTATGGGCTTTCTTTTGTCCTTGTTTGAGCCTAATATTGTTAATTTTGCCCTAGCACGTTTCTTTTCACCTTTGGAGCACTTCCTACACCCACTATGGCAGTGCACCATATTGTGCAGAGCTTAATATAGTATTCATTGAACTTCTCTAGTAGAAATACATGGCACAATGTTTCTTTCAGGTGATAAAAGACATGAGGAATTAACCCTGTCCATGTCAAGTAGTGTAGAACTCTTTTGATGTGACAGAGGGATAAACTTATTAATATGATTCTTCACAAAAACAGAACCTGTCATACATTTTCTAGCCTTACTCCTGATGCCAATTTACTAAGCTACATTTGCTGAAAATACTCCTCTTAAAGGAGTAGCAAACCTTTATTATGAAAACACACATTTAGGACTTTTCCTGCTGAGTAAACAGAGTGTACAACCATTGCTGGTATATAACTAGGGATGGTAGAAAATTTTCACCACAAAAAGTGAAACAGGAGAAAAAGGGCAAAGGGAATTTTTTTAAGAAAAGAGTAGATTTTCCACTACTTCCCTCCTAGCTGATTGCTTTGAAATCAATGGTAAGACTGAATTTCGATCCACCATGTGTCAAGTTTCCCTTGTTTTCTGCAGTTATATTATAAAGGGGTGTCAGGTTCCGGCAGCATGTAATTTCTGTATTTGTTACAGATGGAGAAAGCAGCACAATTTTTAGATAGTTAGGATAGGCAAATAAAACACATTTGCCAGGCAAGTTGTTTTCTGTGAAAGAGGACTCTGACTGACTGTGAAAGAAGAAATGAGGTTGACTGAAAAATCTTGGTTGTCTGAGACAGGCAACTGTGATCCAAGTTATTTCCTTATCTGGCTTTTATCTCTCTGCTAGAGGAGTCTGGGGGTATGAGTAGTAAGCAAGAGAGAATTACCTCAAATATCCCCAAATTTTGTGTGACTAACTAGAAAGTCACAGACAGCCATGATCCAAGTTCACTCCTGACATGGCTCTTATTTCTGTGCTAGGGGAGTCTGGGGTTGTGAGAAGGCAGCAAAGAAGGCTTACTCCAAGTACCCAAGCATTTTGACTGACTAAGAAGACATGGGCAGGATTGATCCAAGTTTCTTCCAGCTGGATTTACTCTGTGGTGGGGGAGTCTGTGGGTGTGAGAAGGGAGAAAAGAAGATTTAACCCCCACAAAAAATGTGTGTAACTGACTGGGGAGACACAGGCTGCTATTATCCAAGTTCCTTCTTGATTGGGCTGTTATTTTCTTTGTGATAGTGAAGTCAGGGGAAAGAAGTGAGTGTTTTTTTTGTCGACAGTGATAGGGACATTTAATTAAATTAAAATAAAAAATAAGAAAATTAAAAATAGTTTGACAGGTGACTGACATGAGCTGTGACTGAGTAAGACCGATACTAGAAGAGTTACAGTATTTTTTTTTAAATTAGGGCTAAAAATATGTTTTTTTATGCAATAGCCTACACAAAGGTAAGCCAAGAAACTTTATTTGGAGCTGGGAACTTAAAGCAAAATAAATGTATAAAGTCCAGGTTTTGGTAAACACACCCAAAGAAAAACACATTTAAAATTGCTGGAGTGCAACCAATTTAGCTAAAAGCACATACACAGAGTATTGGTGCACATCTAAATTTTCATCACCATTAACCTTTTATTTTGCAGCATTGTGCCTGCATATCACTACTATATTAAAGATGAGGATTTAGTCACATCATATGGCCATAGAATTCTAAGCTTGCCACCATGCCAAGGTACCTCAATATTGGCAAGTTCCTAACCTTAATATGCTTTGTCTTATGAGCCGAATCTCTCCTATTTTAGGCAATTACTAACCTTAATATACTTTATTCTGAGAGCCGAGTCTTTGTCAGCTTTACTCATTAATGGAGAGAGACTCTCTGACAGGCATTATATAGTGTCCTAAAGACAGTGAACATTACACCTGGGGATGAGAGGGGATGCTTAAACCAACAGAAGCTGGTCAAAACTTCCAAAGGTACAATTCCAGTCCAGGTTTAGGTAAGCACACCCAAAGAAAAAAACACATTTAAAATTGCTGGAGTGCAACCAATTTTGACCAAAATAGCTAAAAGCAAATACACAAAGTATTTGTGAACATCCAAATTTTCATCACCATTAACCCTTTACTCTTCGGCATTGTGCCTGCATATCACTACTATATTAAAGATAAGAATTTAGTCACATTATATGGCCATAGAATGCTAAGCTTGCCACCAACGCCAAGGTACCTCAATACTGGCACGTTCCTAACCTTAATATGCTTTGTCTTATGAGCTTTAATCTCTCCTATTTTAGGCAATTAATAACCTTAATATACTTTATTCTGAGAGCTTTGTCAGCTTTACTCATTAATGGAGAGAGACTCTCTGACATCTTTAATATAGTAGTGATATGCAGGCACAGTGCCACAGAGTTAAGGGTTAATGGTGATGAAAATTTGGATGTGCTATTTTGGTCAAAATTGCTTGCACTTCAGCAATTTTAAATGTGTTTTTTTCTTTGGGTGCGCTTACCAAAACCTAGACTTCAATTGTACTTTTGGAAGTTTTGACCAGCTCCTATTGGTTTGAGCACCCCTCCCACCCCAGGTGTAATGTTCATTGTCTTTAGGACACTATAAAATGCCTGTTGTTGCAGCTGAAGCAAAAGCTGCAGAGCTTGAGTCTGACCCAGCACATGATGAACTTTTGGCTCTGCCTCTCTGATTCTCCTCCTCAACCCTTTACAGCTGCTGTCACCTCACCAGTCACACCAACACATCTTCAGGCCCACTCACAGGGACCTGCACTTCTTCCTGCCTACTCATAGGAAACTAATCCTCTTCCTTCTGACCACTCACAGGATCCTGCCCCTCTTCTTGCCCACTCACAACCAGAACCTGACCACTCACAGGAATTTGCACCTCTTCCTGCCCACTCAAAGGATCCTCCGCTACATCTTCCTGTTATCCACTTGCAAGAGGATCTCTGTCACCTACTACACCTGCATCCCATTTTATTGTGTCTTCCGAATCCTCTCTCCCCCATTCTATTCTCTTTCTGTGACACTCCCTGCTCATCTGGTGAAGAAAACATTGGAGTGATTCTTCAACCGGGGGAATCATGGATATCTACTAAGTTGCTTGGTGACAAGGGTGGTGCACGTGGTGTCACCACCCTTGTTGGTGCAGGGGGCAAGGGCTGGAGCTCCACTGCAGTGCTGCTGTTTGTGGAGGCAGTAGCAATGGCACTGTTGCTAACAACTGGTGCATGTCCTTCCTTCTTGGCAACAGAGTGAGCACCCTGATTTACGATGGCCTACGCCCCCTGATGAGCATGATTATCCAGTTCCTCTCCATACCCTCCAAGTCTTTGTGGTAGATATGAGCGTGTATCTTAAAAATTGTAAAAAAAGTTAAAGATTAAAAAATGATTTAAAAAATAATGAAAAAAATGTCACTCACACTTCACACTTCATTTACACTTACTGCCCTGACACTAAGAAATGTAAATGACCCTCACTACCCAAACACTGACTGAATCTGAAAGACCCTTACTGCCCTAACACTACACAATTTGAATGACCTTCCCTCACTGCCCTAACACTAACTTGCACAACTTGATTATCCCTCACAGTCCTAACACTAAATCACATGTGACTGATCCTCACTAATCTAATCCTAAATCACACCACCTTACACACTACAGAAATCTCAAATCTCATCTCTCTCCTGTCCTAAAACAATTACACTCTTTTCTCACTACTAACAAAATCCACACTGAAGTGCAGGGAATTCTTGGCTTTTATAGTAGAAGCCAGATGGGATGTTTTCATACAAGGTGGCAAAATATAGTATAGGGAAGCAGAAAATTGTAAGTTGCAGGAAATTTCCATCTGGAACAAACGATAGGGCGGAACTTCACCAGCAAAAGTTTTGCAGGAATTTTCCACTGGAAAAGCAGAAAATATTGATTTTTTTTGTGAGATTTCCTTCAATTAAAAAAGTTGCTTTTTACCTGTCCTCAGTTATACCATTTAAACTTTTGTTTTTTAAATTAATATTGCCCTTGTGTCCAGAGAGTTCACCTGGTGTCATTACAGTTATTCCATTGCATTCTCTGGGAGAGGGAAGCTTCTGATTACAATTCTCTATAGTATGTGACAGTAACAGTTCATTATTTCCTGGTTGTTTGAATTGTTATAACTTTTCAATATGGCAACTATTAGCTGTTTTCTCTTTAGAAAAAGCCCTACAACATATGTTTCTTTTTATAATAAATGTTTACTACAGTACTCATCTAATGTTGATTGCTGAAAAGGTAGGCCAGTGGGTCAGACTATGAAACTTTTGTGGTGTTTCCTCTATGCCTTGTTTAATCCTTTCAAAGTAATGTATTAAAAAGGCACGCAGGAAATGGGTTGACTTTTCATAATTATCCTATGCATGTAGTAGGGCAGTAGTAAGGGGCTTGCAGGCATTAAAGTGTTATTGATGAAAAAGTATGTGCACCAGATTCAATTATTTCATGCATGGGTCAGTCATTTCACTGCATGTTCTTCAGTGTTTCCCTCACTTTTTTCTAGGATAGTTCCTTTGTCTGTGATATATGCTACTTAAAGTAGTCAAGTATTTTTCTTTTTTTCTTTTTACTATAGTTACAGTAGACCTCTCTAGCATTCAGTGGTGTTAATTACTGACATTAGTGGCCCATATTTATAAAAGCAAGAAACTGGAGTTATTCTGGAGTAAACCAACTGTAACATGGGGACAAATAAAACTTCCTAAATCCCATGCACTTTAATAGAGCTTTTCAACCCCTTGAATGCTAAAAGCCCAATTTGATATAACAAAAATGTGCATTTTGTCCCCTATGGTGCAGCTAGTTTACTCCAGAATAACTACAGTTTTATTTTATAAATATTGGCCAATTGGGGGAGATGTATAAAAAAACCCTCCTTAGTGTATGTTTAAAACTTGTCACTAAAATTTACAATGCCTGGTAAAATTTATGAATATGTCTGTCTGAGAAAATGTGCAGAAGATTCGCAACTAACAATATTTTTTTTCATGAATAGCTATCACAATATACTTCCATTATGAACAGATTATACTTGGCATTAAAATGTAATCACTAAAACGACCTTTATTTTTGGTGCATTTAGCAAATTTCTTTATAAATATAGTAGTGTAAAAGCCCTGTACACTGGCCAAGGTCCGTTGAGGTAAAGATGCCGGTCCTGCTCTGTGTACTGCCGCTGCCTCACTGGCGGTGCACGCGATACAGTTATGCGCACTAGAGAATGCCTGAATGCACAGAATGCTCCCAGCACAGAACTCCCAGCATTCTGTGCATTCGGACAGTCTCTACTGCGCATGACTGCATCGGACAAACATTGTGGCCTTTTATATTATAAGTGGGTAATGTAATTCTTATTTGGACAAGACCATTTCTACTCCACTTTTCAAAAAAGGCAACTGACTGGAGTTAGCATTTACTGAAACTTCTTGATAACCATTTATACATATGCTTATGTCACAGTTTTACAGACACTTTCTTTGTAACTCCCGTTTCATACATCTCCCCTACTGTTTTTAAGCCTTAAAAAAAATAACAGAAATATAGAATTTTAAGGTCACTAAAAAAATAAATACAAATTCACACAAAATATGATGTTGCGTTATTTTAAAACACACCACAGCAAAAACAGTATAACACAAGTGAAAACAGAAATGAAATAATATGTGCACCAATAGTGTGTGAATAAAAAAATAAATATGATCTTCAGTTTTGGTTATTACAATTACCTCAACTATAGAGAGGAGAGAGAAGAGGAAAAAATCACAGTGAAAAGTGTTTTAATAACTACTCATAGTCAAACATGCAAACTATTTGTCTGTTTATCCTATGGTACCCTGGGGTTCATAGGTGATGTCAGATCTGTAGATAATAGATTGTTTTATGAAGACTTGATATTAGAAACTGTAAAGACTTTGTAGTGATTTTCCAGGTAAAATATGGATTTCCAAAAAATAACCAAGACCAATTTCTGGTAGAAGTACATTATATTCAACCAGGATTGTTCATTAACAGCCGGCTAATACATTTAGCAACCACAAGGAAATATAACAAGAAACTTATTCTCTGATGCGTTTCATACTAAAATTTAGCTTTCTGAAAAGCTTCCTGTTTGTGAAAATACTTTTCATATTTGGGAACTCAAAGAGAGCTTTTACACATTACTTGCAATTAAAAGTATCTTATGGGTACTGGATCCCTTATTGATTCCTCTGGTTCCCCTCACCCACAACCCAGTAGATGGGGGTAGGCCAAGCTCCACTTGCTAAGTATTTCCACTTAGTCTGTTTATGTGTCATTCATGTGTATGGAAGCCTCTCTGCTGTGAGGAGCTATGACCTAGAAATAGGGTTCTGTAGTGACCACGATTTACAGGAAACTGCTTATAATATACACATATATAGTAATGTTTCACAAAAACAGCAGCTCCAATTAATCTTCATAGTATTTGAGCCATAGAAGGTGTTATCTCAATATGGTCAGAGTTGTGGTTCAAGAGTAATTGAATGATAAAGTATCCCCCACCCACCCTTTTTCCTTGTGGAAGCCACCTCCCCTCAGATGTAGAATCTGGTCTTGAGACCAGACAGCTCACAGCAAGGAACAATCTTCTTACTGTGAACCTAAGGAAAGCCCTGCCCCCCTTGACGGGTTTTCCCTTATGCTAATAAAAGATTGTCCCTCTCCGAGATCCATCTGGACAGTCTTGCTGCTCTGAGGTAAGCAGTGTTACATCAGGGATGAGGGGGATACTTTATCATTCAATTACTCTTGAACTTGAACTGACAGTATTGAAATAACACTCTCCATGGCCCAAATACTATGAAGATTAATTGAAGCTGCTTTTATTGTGAAACATTACTATCCCTTTAAAAAAAAAAAAAACAACAAAAAAAAAAAACAGGTGAAAAATAGCACTTTCTGGTGAGCAGGATATTTCTTTGTGAAAAATGCAGATTTTTTACATTTTCCCGCCTAACTCATTGCATTGCAATTTCCCCCCAACATTTGGCAAGTTTCCCTTCTTTCCTGCAGGCATAGTATATAAAAGGCAACAAGACAACAAACCAAAAGAGGTGAGAGGCTCGCAGCTGAACAAAAGCAGTGTTGCCTGTTCAACAGCTAGTCACTGCTCAAGAGCATCATGTTTTAGCTCTCTAGTGCCATAAAAAAATACAAATTTCCACATATATATTAAACTAGTCCTGCCCAAAAAGGCAGTCCAGTTCCTAAATGATGAGCAAGTCACCTCTGCATGGAAAATACCAGCCAACCCCAGGCGTACGCTTTGGCCTTGTTTGGGCCTTGTCAGTGAGGTGCAGCTGGTTTCCCTAGGCACTGTGAGCTCTCTAGTGCTATTATAGAGGAGAAACACTGCATAAATCAGTTGCGGAATACTTACACAAAGCAATCAAACCTAGAAAAAGCTCAATGTTTTACTGACAAATTGAACAGAAATATATCTAAACTGGCCAACTTTTGGAAGGTTATTAAAAACATCTACAAACCCCCCCAACCATTCCCAACCATCAACTATAACACTTGGCAAAGAAACAATACAGTACCCCAAAGCAATAGCTAATGCATTCAACAGCTACTTTGTTGGATGTGCAACCACCCTGATTACACAAAACAAAGGTTATTCTGAAGTACAAATGTACACGGAACAGTCTCTATTATGTTCAACCGGGTCCAACAACGCTAATATATTGAATTTCATGCCAATGAATCATATTGAAACATATGACCACCTCCTTAACCCAAAAATGTAATCACAATCTGTACCTGATCAACTACCAGCAATTTTATTAAAGCTCAGTGCCTCAGTCTCTGCACATCCTATTGCATCTCTAATAATGCCTCCTTGTCATCTGGATATATGTGTAAAGTCTGGAAAGTGGCTAATTGTGTCTGTCCACAAAAGTGGGGATAAAAATATAGCATCAAATTAGAGACCAATACCCCGACTCTTCACAGTATCTAAAATCCTAGCGAAATGTGTCCATGTGCAACTATATATGTATTACCAACTTACCAGTATTTCTACCCCTCTTCAAACAGGCTTTCCAGACCGGCAAAATGGTTAACTCACTGGAGCTATTTTCCTAGTTTTTGCAAAGGCCTTTGATACAGTAGACCATAGTATTCTGATAAGCAAATTCCAAAGTTCACAAAATCCTATTTATCAGATATAATGCAATATGTGTCTATTGCTGACAACATTTCCTTTCCACTAAAAAACAAGTGGGGTTCCCCATAGGTCCATTCTTGGCCCTCTCTATTTAAATGATCTTCCCATGGTTTGCAAAGCATTTTCTGTGCACATGTATACAGATGACACTATAATCTATACACAAACATATCTCAACTAGAAGCCTGTAACGGTTTGTTTGACACACAGACAAAGGGTTAGGATAAAACACAGTTTATTTAAAGGAATAACCTTCACAGGTCCTGTAGTAAGCAGACTAGTACAGACACACGACAGGTTATATAAATATCAGCCCACACAGGTCCAGCATAAACAATAAGTCCACAACAGTCTATACTGACACAGGTCAGGCAAAGTAATGGTGTACAATGGGTTAAAGAACTTCGGAGTGTAAACAGTCCCATGTACAAAGAGATCAGTGATGGGTCTCTCTGCATATAACCAGCTGAGGAGTGGATGAAGTCAATAGCCAGATCAGCAGTCCTGGCATGAGCTGTAGACAATACTGGAACTGAGTAATGTGAGGTACTGCAGGAGCAGTAACGGAGGCAACATTTGTTCTGAGCAAAAGGCAACAACGGAGACTAGACCCAGGATAACCTGCCGTAGCAGTAATGGAGACAATACTGCACTCAGTACAGTTTAACCGGAGGCAACCAGTGACTCAATAGCCAGAGTGGTAACGGAGGCAGACACTTGCTTGAGCAGAGGCAATAACAGAGACTGGGCCCAATGGAACCTGCCGTAGCAGTAACGGAGACAACTTGTACTCTGCACAGCTAAACCGGAGGCAACCGGTGGCTCAACAGCCGGAGTGGTAACGTAGGCAGACACTTGCTTAAGCAGAGGCAATATCGGAGACTAGGCCCAATGGAACCTGCCATAGCAGTAACGGAGACAACTTGCACTCTGCACAGCTTAACCGGAGGCAACCAGTGGCTCAACAGCCGGAGTGGTAACGTAGGCAGACACTTGCTTAAGCAGAGGCAATAACGGAGACTAGGCCCAATGGAACCTGCCATAGCAGTAACGGAGACAACTTGCACTCTGCACAGCTTAACCGGAGGCAACCGGTGGCTCAACAGCCAGAGCGGTAACGGCTGATACTCTGCAAGGAAATGACCCACTGCCAGACAGTCAGAATGTCGCCTAGGCGACACAGTACTAGAACGCAAACAAGCCGGGACGGATCACGGAGCAGGAACGTCAGCCAAGCCGGGTTGGATCACGGAGCAGGAACGTCAGCCAAGCCGGGTCGAATCACGGAGCAGGAACGTCAGCCAGAGCCGGGTCGAATCACGGAGCAGGAACCTCAGAGAATAGTCAGACAATCCAGGTCAGAACACAAGGGCAGCAGACAATATGCAGAGTAGTCAGGCAGGCCAAGTCGGTACACTGGGAATCCTTGAGCAAATAACACACTGGCACAGGAACACCACGTAAGGGCACCGGAGGGGTGCCCCTAGCCCAGTATATAAAGGTCACACTGGGAGGGACTAACGCACAGTAGCCAATGGGAGCAAGGCACAGACTAGACTGACAGAAAAACAAAAACAAAAAGCACGGGCACCGTGATAAAGCCGTATTACAACACGATTTGTCTGAAGCTGAAAGATGGATAGCAAAGAACAAACTGTTCATAAACACTGAAAAAAAGTCACAATGTGTAATCTCTGCAATACCCACCTATCTATTGTAACAAAGTCTAATCGTAAATTGGTCTATTTTAATAGCTTTAAAAGTTTGTTATAACTGAGCAGATGACATTTGAACTCAGATAGGCCAATAACATGGCAGACAATCCCTTTATAAAACACCTGCCAAATTATGGCACCCAAATGATTCTAAGACTATCTTGAGAAAGGGAGACTACCTCCTGAAACGTGTCGATAGCACCCAAGGATTAGATCATCAATTGTGCCATAACAAGATAACGTAAGGTTCAAAAGGATAACAGATAAGGTCAACGGGGTGAATGGAGGACCATCTTTTCCAGATAAAGTATCCATTTGTTGGGCTAAACTATCAAGAATTAATCTGGTGAGCAGACTGTGATTGCTGTGTCTATTTGATGGGCTTTATAACAAAGTATCAATCTGGTGAGCAGACTGTAATTACTGTGTATTTGTAGCATTGTAAACTACCTTGTGGTTCATATTCATTCACATGGAGTGTGACAAATATTTATACACTACGTCTGTCCATATGTGTACTATGGTCCCCGCTTAAACCTGTCACGGGGACCCAAGAATAAATCAGGAGTCAGTACGGTATATAGTAAAATCACCTTTAGTAAAATAATGATCACAAAAGCAACTGAACAGGAAGGTGCAGAGGAAAACTGGAGGAGCTAGCAACACCTATCAGAAATAGGAGACTGCCCAGATGCAAACCACACTGCTAGAAACTAGTTACAGGCCACTGGAGTCTCAGAATGAATGAGGAATGCACAGAACACTAAAGATCTCCAATCAGGAACGCAACTATGGAGATACTACTGACTCACACCTGCAGTCAGTCTGCATGGGTAACCAACCAGAGCCATAGGGCTACACCAGATTGGGTGTCTACTAGCCGGAAACCAACACGAGGAGGATAGTGAGACAGAGCCACAGGTCAGCACCAGATTGGATGGTCAGCCAAGCCTAGGTCATACATGGTGCGGGTAGTCAGCCAGCACCACAAGTCTGCACCAGATTGGATGTCCACTAGTAAGGAGGCAACATGGAGAGGATAGTCAGACAGATCCACAGGTCAGCACCAGAATGGATGGTCAGACAAACCTAGGTTATACACAGAGCGGTTAGTCAGCCAGAGCCGCAGGTCTGCATCAGATTGGGTGTCCTCTAGTAAGGAAGCAAAACAGAGAGAATAGTCAGACAGAGCCACAGGTCAGCACCAGGATGGATGGTCAGACAAGCCTAGGTCATACACGGAGATCAGGAGAATAAACAAAATGAACTACACTGGACACCAAAGTAAGGGTAACTGAGTTGGTGTCCAACTCCCTTTTAAAGCCCACCAGGAAGTAGGAGAGTGGAGTCTATCGCCTCCCCATAGACAAAACTGAGGACTGCGTCAGATTTGCCTCGATCCTGGAGGGTGATGCAGCAACCAGATATGCGTCCCCAATCGCCTCCAGTCTTGCATCCAATCGAGCAGCCGCGCCGTTCAGGATGAGGACACGAGCGGCCTCTAGGGGCATCAGACGCTGTCAGACCGCACGCCCGGCAAGACGTGCACCATGACGCCAGAGCGTCCCTCTTGGCTGCAGGTTCCCAGCATCACCCAGTCTGGCGATGCTGGAACTAAGGTCCGCACTGTGACAAAACCACACACCTATCACTCCCTCCTCTAGGGTACAATAGCCTATACCTAGGAAACTGTACCTCAACATCCTTACGAGGCACTAATTGAAGCGTTACAAAGGAGGCTCACTTATCCCTCTTTGTGTATATTTTGTTTTCATTTTTTTATTTTAACTTGCATTTTATTTATATTTTTATATAGAAGACTAATCCATTTATTATTTTATACGTATCTCGGTGTCCAAAACATCTTTTGCCATTGTCACTAATATACTAAACTCAGATCTTTTTACGCTGTTTCTTTTTTCTCTTTTACATATTCTTCTATCCCAAAGGGACTCCGGGACACTAACAGCAGCACTAAAAACTGAGAAAGAAAGAAACTGAGTGGGAAACAACTGGGATCTATAATAGGACTCTAAACCTTCATTCACTGTCTCCAATAACTACTACTAATCATCATCATCTTCATTTAACCACTCTGGTTTATGCACTGCTGTTTTTGGTAATTGACTATCTTTGCCTTGTAGGAAATTGACTGGTAACAGACCTCATCACATTTCATCCTCATTACCCCCATCTCATCATCCATCATCTGTATCTAACAGAGAGCTGTATGTATTAATGTACCATCATTTTTTGTTGGGACCTATATTACTGTTTGTGTTATATTTTATGTGATTTCCATTACTCATTTTCTTTAGCCTGACAAGTGATACATTATTGTATATTTATCTGTAATACATATCCTATATAATAATTTGCTAGGATGTTTGTCAGAAGCTGTCATGTGCAGTAGAGACTGCCCGAATGCACAGAATGCTGGGAGTTCTGTGCTGGGAGCATTCTGTGCTTTCGGGCAGTCTCTACAGTCATGACTGCGCTAGCGGCAGGATGCAGAGCAGGACGTCCTCTTAACCCTTTGAGTGCCGGAGGGGTTCGCAACGCATTGCAAAGTTTTGTGTTGCGTACCCCTCTGGCACTCAAAGGGTTAACATCACCTGGACCTTGGCCTGTGTACACGGGCTTTTACACTAGTTATTGCATAATAAAACTAAGGGTGAGTTTATTTATTGTTACATATAGTTACATAACTATTTGTGGGAAATATATCATCACAGATTGAACCTTTCTAGTATCATATAATACAGTCAAGTATTGTAACATCCCCCCACCCCCTTTTCAGGGATACTTTTTTACATACCTCCCTAGGCATACGCTTTTGTCCAGGGAGCGCTGCTTTTTATATATTTGTATTACATATCTATTGCTAAACAAGCAGGAGGTTAGTGTTGTGGGCAAAAGATGAAGGCACTCATCCTGTTTACAATTTTTTCAAGGCTAAGTGTGGTAGGACTCACAACTTTTACTTTAAGGTGTTTTTTTCCTCTACTTTAGCCCTCAGAATAAGTATTATTACAGTGGGAAATCTTGCAGTCATAGAAAACATTCAAAGTTCTCACAGTAAATTTATTGACAGTGGTGAAAAGATGGAAATTTTATATATTTTGTATAGGTGGGAATTTTGGTGGAAAAAGGAGGGAAATTGTGGCTTTTTCCACAGGAAATGTTTTTATTTATTGCTCATTCCCACTCCTACCTAGTAAGGTCAATGTCAAAATTATAGGCCACTTATTCCTGGGGTATATATGGATAACCATGTGAGACTTTGAACTCTTAACACATGCCCATGTATAAAACCACAATGGAGCAATTCTCTGGAGCAAACCAACTGCACCACAAGGGATATTAAAAAAATTACAACATTCACATTGCTTTAAATTGGGCTTTTAATTATTTTAATGCTGTGCAATGAATTAGAGACATCTCTGGCATTGCATTCGATGATTTAACAGTCCTATTTGTAACAAAGGCAATGTTTTAAGTCAAAGGCAATATGTTATTGTCTTTGTAATTTTAACCCCTTAAGGAGCAGCCTCGCACTCACACAGTGGTCACTTAAGGACCACGGAGAATTTTTTTTTTCACAATCCGATTCCGGACTCCCTGAATGGCGTGCAGCGGCACGGGGAGTCCGGAATTCCATGATGGACCAGGACCGTCATGGGTCCTTAAGGTGTTAATTTAGAAGTGTTAGGCTGATGTACTAAGATTAAGTGGAGTAACACTGGAGAATCGAAAATCCCTAAATTCTCATTCATTTAGACATGGATTTAACCCCTTGAATTTTGTAGAGGTCTCCATCACATTGCTTAGTAGATCCCTCTAGCACTCAAAAGGTTAAAAAGCCCCTTTCAAATGAATGGAACTTTATTTCTTCCATGTGTTGCTATCTTTTAAAACTAGTTATTCATATAGCAGACTCCGTAACCTCATAAATGGTTCAGAACCTTACCCCCTTAACCTTTTGAGTGCCAGAGACACAGAACTCATTACAGAACAATGCGTTCTGTACCCCTCTGGCACTCAAAGGGTTAAGGACCAGTGATATGCCAGGACTGTCACCTGTAAACTTTCCTAAAGGACCAAAGATGGTCCTGGCACGTCATTTATATTTTGCTTACAGTGCTCCTATGGAAGCAAGCACTAGCGGGGTCTGAAATTGACGGCTCCAAGACCGGAGAGGTCTCTCTCAGACTCCCATTTGTCACTCTGGTACATGTCATCAGTCACGTGTGCCAGTGCGCCGAACATGCTCTGTGTGGTCCTTAACTGATGTCCACCCTAGGATCTCTGGTCCTTAAACAGTTAAGATTTATCAAAACTAAAATGGAGCAATTTTATATGCAAAACACCTTTACTCATATTTTTGTTTTATTTTGCATATGAGTCACTATTGGTTCTTAAGTCAATCTCTTTACAGTGAAGATTAACCTCTTAAGGACCAGAGGGATGTGTAAAACATTGCAAAACAATGCATTGCATACAACTCTTGTCCTTAAGGGGTTAATGCTTTGTGTGCATGAGTGATGTAAAAACCATTGAGAAGCAATGTACTCTGCCACAAAAGTATTATTACACAAACACCAAAACAATAAATGGACAGAAAACAATATATGGCCCCTTTCCCTCAGGTGTCATTGTCTCAGCAAAAGCAATGCATGAAAAAAAATGCACAAATTGTGAATTTCCAATTTTCCATTGTGATAATGTACCTGCAAGTTTGTAGTAGGGGTTTCAATAAAATCACATTGAAAATTCACAAGTATCACTGTAGAAGCATTCTCCCTAACATATTGCCAGTAGTGTTTATTGAGAATGGGATTCTGGGAAACCTTGCTACACTGTGGAACTAAAAACATCAACATTTTCAGGTGCTACAAAAAATATTAAAAAGTGATGCTACAAAATCACGTGTGACTACATGTTTTATGGGTGTTTATTCTATATATAGCTAAAAAAGAAAGACATAAATGTTTCCCACAATCCATTGTATTATCATAAAAGATAAATACTCCCAAAAAAGCAGTATATCATATCAATGCATTGCACAACTTCCTGTTTATCTGGAATACAATAAGAGAATTTTGTACGGCAGACCCCATTAGATCTTGGTGCCCCTGTTGATAAACTTCACTGACATTTTTCCATTTCTTGTGACGAGTGGAAATTTTTTTCTACCATCAACAAAACTACTTTCACTAGTTTATAAGATCAAAAGAAAGTAACTGCTGTAACTTACATGTCTCTGAGTACTTTAAATCTAGATAGCATAATGGCATGGCATCCTAAGAAGAAAGAAATAGTTTCACAACGAACTATACACAAAGGAAAAGGCTGGGGATGCTCAGATTATGTATGTTTGGATGTGCAGGATTGAGCCAGTACAATGTGGTGTCTTCTAATTCTAAAAATCAAAATATTCTCATTAACCCTTTGAGTGTCAGGGAGGTTTCTAATGCATTGCAAAGCAATTCTTTTGATGCCACTCTGGCATTCAATGGGTTAATCAATTGTTACACTCGGATTGATAGTTTTCACTTACCAGAGGACATTCAACAAGCTGAAGTGGTAACATTTTTTAGCCAAGCAACTGTGCCATAGGAGAGAAATTAAACCCTCAGTGATGTAAATGTCACATTTAACCCCTTGAGTGAAGTGTCCAAAACAATGAGAGACACTTAATCCTTCAGGTGCCAGAGGGGTACGCAACACATGGCTTTGCCATGCATTGCACTCACATCTGGCACTCAAAAGTGTTAGAAAAACAGATAATAAAATATCCCCCATAAGAAATACAGATTTGTGAATTTACTGTAAGTATATTGATAAATTGTTAACCATGAATGATCTGCATATTGTAAAATTACATAAATGAATTCCACTCAATAATCAAAAAGCACAATTCACATTTACATTGCAACAATTTGCATAAATAGAAGAGGCAGCAAATTAAGAAATGTGCAGAAATTCCAAGTCACTTTTCCTTTGTGCACAATGTGTATTGCACACAGAGTGAATGAGAGGTGTGGAGGTATTAAAGGGGAACTGTAACTGTAGAAACAAGTGACTCTTAAATCAGGGCTGTAACTATGGGGGTGCAGAAGGTGTAGTTGTGCTGGGGTCCAGCATCTGAGTGGGGGGACCCATCTGAGCCAGAGTCCAATAAGGTTTAGTTGTGCCTCACTGAAAATATTTTGTGTTAGGGGGGTCCAGAAAAAATGTTTGCGCTGTGGGCCACCAATACCTAGTTATACAGCTGTTCTTAAAACCTTAGATGTTATATAGATATCCAATTAAGTGTGAAGGGGCTAATTTGCATAACAGAAGACTTAGGGAGATGTTCTTAATATGGCAATCTGGTCAACCTATTGATATATTTCTTGTATTTATCTACAGCTGCTTGTACTTTCTAGATCCAAATTAGTCTTTAGTTCATACATCTTCCCAACAGATACTGGGTTTCAACAGTCTGAATGACAATTTATACAGAAAAAAAATCCAAAGCCATGGTTCATTAGAATATGCTAAGCATTATGAATAGTGTAATGCCAGTCACCTTGTATAGACTAATAGGCAAAATGAAAATAACTTTATTTTCCCTTACTATTAGAAATGTTTGGCAGTTTTATTAGTGGTGCATGAAAGATTCACACCTACTAACTATGAAGACATCATCATGATTCCAACAATCTTTCTGTGACCCTGGCAAATTAATTGGCCCGTTTCACTTGTGTACTCATTCCTTACTCTCCAAACAACACCATCTTTATCTTAGCACAAATGGATGTGAGTGAGTAGGTTTTTCTAATCAAAGCTAGGCATGGAAATCTTATTGGATAATGCATCTGATTACAGAGCTCAAACAGTCATATTTTACCTCATGATAAGTCTGGCAGATCAGAATTTTATAGCCATATACAAACTATATGAGTCCAGCAGGACAATACATTATTACATGAACTAAGTATTAACTGATATTAGCAGGACAGCTACATCAAAACAACCCTGCAGAGCAATATATAAATATGGTGGAGCCATTCAGAGGTACAGGGCCTGCAAGATTTCTTCCACCTCTGGAGTGATAAGCAGACCTCTGAAAACAAAAGAATGGGCCTGTGCACCAAGTCAGAATGGGAATAATAATAATAACTAGTATTTATATAGCGCCTTTCTCCCAGTGGGACTCAAAGCGCTTTCAGAATTAACTAAATTGGCAGCTGAAATAACAGATGTTATTATTACCCAATGAATGGTACTCATTTATTGACCTCAGAAGGATGAAGGGCTGAGTTAACCCTGCTGGGATTCAAACATGCAATCTTGAGGTTTGAACAGGCTCCATAGTCAGGGAATTTACCACTGAGCTATCTCACCAGCTATGGAAGCTGGAGGGGAGTTCCCTCTCAGTGGTGGAAAAAGTAAAGGCATGGTTTAACCCTTTGAGTGCTAGAGGAGTACGCAACTCATGGCAAAGCAATATGTTGCATATCCCTCCGGAACGCAAAGGGTTACAAATTAAAGAGAGACCTGTAGGGTCAGTACACCATTTTACTTGAGACCGGCAGAGTATTACACGAAACAAGGAGGGCAATAGCTCATTCAATCATTCCATGCTGTTTTAGTATGCTTATGGCATGTATTGGTGTATTACCCTGCTGGTCTTATGTAATACCAGATAGAAATTGTACTGGATGATTGATTTGGTATGACTTGGCTGATAATCATCCCTGATCATTCATCCAGGACCACAGAACAGACACAATGTAACCAAAACTGGGGAAACCCATGAATATCAGATCATGTCTGTTTGTTATATTTTTTTTTTTTTTTTTTTTTTTTTTAGAAAATAATGTAAGTTCAGTGATATAGTATTGCATTCAATCAGTTATAATTATCCTATATAATAATTCGCTAGGATGTTTGTCAGAAGCCTTCATGCACAGTAGAGACTGCGTTCGTTGCAGTCATGTGCAGTAGAGACTGCGTGCGCTGCAGTCATGTGCAGTAGAGACTGCCCGTGATGTAGTCATGCGCAGTACAGACTCCCTGAATGCACCGCGGCTGATATGGAGTGGGGAGCTCCGAATTTGGACTGGACTCCTCTCTGCGCACCTTCCTGGGACTGCTTGGTGAGAAGAGAGGCTCCGGGCACCAGCCGAGGCTGCTGGGTGGCACTGTAGCCCATGTACAAGGGCTTTTAAACTAGTATTAATATATTTTGCACTAAATCTA
This sequence comes from Rhinophrynus dorsalis, assembly GCA_037306005.1. NCBI lineage: Eukaryota > Metazoa > Chordata > Amphibia > Anura > Rhinophrynidae > Rhinophrynus > Rhinophrynus dorsalis. Next base: position 327,028,773 of record CM074721.1, on the reverse strand, counting down.
CAGTTGCCTGAGCTATTGATTTCTACCTCTAGGTCACACCTCCTCATAGCATATAGACCTGAATGACTCAAAGATGTTATCAATATGACAGATTGAAACCGAAACAAATGCCAGTAGACAGTAAATAGAAATAACTGACGTCTGTTTGAAGGACACCTACCTAGATAAGTCCTGCAGAGGAACAAATTAAGAGCCCCGTATTCTAAGCATACATTTCCTCTTTAAGTACATCAGCCTCTTTGAAGATGCTACAGGCTTCATAGCTTATATGAACTCTCTGTAGTGAAAAGCCTGGATACATAAGAGAAGCCTAGCTCAAGGGAACCTCACATTACAACAGAAGGATATATATACTGTAACACTGTTGCTTTACTGTATACATTGGAATTCAATATTTATGTATACATGGGTGCTCAAGTAGTTATTATGGGTTGGATTCTATTAGCTATATATATATACTGGGGGTGAAAGCCAGTACATGCGCTTAAACTAAGAGGCAAGTGACCGCCTCTTAAGAATGTGAGTAGCATTTCAATCCCTTTGGTGCTGGTGAAGGATCCCTGTTAAAATGATACTACACTTAGAGGATTTTCTGCGCCACTTTTGTGTTTCTCTGTTCTAGTCTTTTATCCACGTGGGAGCCCAGCCCATAAGAAGCGTGTTGCGTTGATCCAAAATTATATTAAGACTGATGAAATCCAGCGTTTACAAGGACAGGATTTGAATAGTGATATATATGGTTTTTTTTTTGTATTGATTTTTATACTTGTTGTTCCTACTGACAGACCCCATTGTGTGTCGTGGTAATCTGTGGTGTTTTTTGTGGACTGTCTGTTCTTAGATTCAAGGCATAATACACATTGCAATACCACGGATTATATAGTTATAGCATTTGTGAAGTTTTTTTCCTACTGAGAGGTGCAGCCAATTGAATTAAGTGGGTTCCTGCAAGTGTTTTATTGGAGGCACATACTTTTTTTTTTTTGTTTTTTTTTTGGTTTTAGATTCCAGGTATTTCAATGGGATTATACAGAAAAAATGTCAGCAATGGTGAACAGAGTAACAATAACATTTCATGGTGGAGCTTTTACCTCATAAAGTGTAGCCGAATAATCTACAATTAAATTAACAATACCAACCAGCATTTAGATACATTTAATATTGATACAAGGTTACCCCCTAGTATCAGTTTTAAACATGTTGGGTTTCTTTGCAAAGGGTTCCACAGAGGTTTTGCATGATTTAAAAAGGTTCCATGAAAGCAAAAAAGTTTGAGAACCACTGAAGTATAATAAGATTGTATCTTCATGTCTAACAAAGGATAAAAGTTTCTGCCTCACTATGGTTTAGTATTGTTAAAGGATGAATTGGTACATTTCAAAAGATCTGTGTTATTTTCTAAATGTAGTCCTGCGTAGACGTTTTCACACATTTCAGCTTATGACTCAGCTAGATGCAAAAAAAACATGTTCGCATAAGGGATTTTTTTTTGTGGCCACTGTTTTTAATGGAGTTTTTGTGTAAAATATGAGATTTATTGCTCATAAAACCTTGTTGAACCTGATTTTCCCATGTACTCTTTTTTTGTTGCAATGCCACATTTTTGCAGATGGTTAGTAAATAAGATATTGTTTAGGCCCATTTCTATGCAGAAAGGCACAAATAACCATGACTATTTATTAAAGTTAATAAATCTAACCCTTTGACTTGGTCTTACTAAGGGCCCTTTTCGCCAGGGATGGATTATTCATTGGCTGAAATTAATGGGAACTGTATATTGCACAATATCTGGAGAGCCTCAGGATTCAAAACACTGTGTTAAAAAAAAGTCCCATATTTGGTACACTCGCACTGATATTAGCCCAAATTCGTTTTTTGAATGCATATACTAATATATTATTATAAAAGATATTCAAATTATTATTACAATACATGCAAAATATTAAAATATTATACAATACATAACTGCTCTAAGATGAAAGCAAAAGTGATTCTGGAGCAAACAACTACACCATTGATCTAGATAGAGCTTTAACTCATTGAATGATAAATGGCTTTCTAAAGTATTGCAAAGAAATTGGCTGGAGACTTATATAACATTCAAGCTGTTAAAATCCCCATATAACCCTTTAAGTGCAAGAGAGGTATGCAACGCATTGCAAAGCATACCCCTCAGGCATTCAAAGGGTTAAATCATGTGTAGGCAGCTGTGCAGGACCATTTGATCCCTCTTTGTCTATACAAGTGATAAGGGCAATGACTGAGGTAAACAAATAAATAAGGAAATGACTGAGGTAAACAAATAAGAGATATTAAACTGGGTGGTTTCTACTCCCAAAACAATTATCTCTGTTTATATGTACAGTATAATTATCCTATTTTCAACCATGGAAAACATTTCCTGATTGTAGCCTCATTGTGGAAAATGTTCCCTGATCCTGTCTACTCCTACCCTATAGTTTGGGTAAGAAGGAAGCAGGGGAGCCTTGTTTCCCTCCTGTATTGCCTCTATTGATCTCCCAGCCCTACCACAAGGTCTGAATTTTTTTCCAGCCAATGAGTGTGTGTGTATTCTGTTTGGTTAAGGAGTCGGGCCTTTGCATAACTACAGAATATTGCAATGGATATGAACCACTTCCATTTTTCAGGGATAATCTCCCTTTAAGGACCCTATTTTTTAAACGAAAAGTGGAGCAATGATTACAGATAGCTGCTCCATGGGATCATATACAAATGCTTCAAATTATCATTGATTTAAACCTCTTGAATGATAGGACGCGCTCCAATACATTGTGATCAATGTTTTGGAGCATTCAAGGGTTTAAAACCTCATTTAAATCAATGAGAATTTTTTTGTCCACAATGACGCAGTTGGTTTGTACCAAATATGATCCAGTTTCTTTTCAACATAGGGCCCAAGTGTATTTACCTCTGTTGTCCCATCCCCCTATAGTTACTACTTATACTTATTTTCGTATTTTGTATGTATGTATCTTTATTTATATAGCGCCATACATGTGCACAGCGCTTAACAGAATTTGAAATAATACAATACAAAAATACAGAACAGGTTTAAGAGCATTAAGCTAAAGTGCGATCATTGCATTATTTTTGGGGGAAAGTGCAGCATGGGAAAATACACTGGGAAAGGGATCCTGCCCCAAGGAACTTACAATCTAATTAGAGTTCATGATGACATACAGAGACAGTAGAAGGATGATTATAAGTGCAAGTACAAGGTGAGGTGAAGGAAGTGCAGAAAGATTCTGATGTCACTATCGTAGTGCAAGGATGAGGATATTGCAAACATGATCTCATTTGTAATCTTATCAATTAATTTCATGAAATACATCAATGGTGATGTGTGCAAGTGGATGTGTGTGCGCGTGAATTTCCTTGGATTTTTTTAAGAAGCTTAGCATTGGCTTTAACAATAGTTTTTTTTCCATTTAATTAATAAGCACTCTTACCCATAATTAACTTTTTAATGCAGTCAACCTACAATATTGTCTTGTAAAATATATTTTTGGAGATGATGACCTCACTAAAGTGAAGTAGTCATACGTTAATTAGTCATACTTTCTGTCTTAATAAAGAAGTAAAGCAACACTGCTCAAGCATGAAATATTATCCTGCAAACAGCAGAGAGAGAGAGAGAGAGAGAGAGAGAGAGAGAAAACCAGTACTCTAACTGCACAATGATTTTTACAGTGTAATATAGTCCTGGCAGACAGCTTTGTGGAGACTGTATTAGAAAGCAATACTAAAACTGCATCCTTGTAAAATCACTCAAATTATCCTAACCATTAAAGGGCCAGATGGGTGTGCAAAACATTGCAATGTAATTCTTTGCACACCCCTCTGTTCCTTAAAGGGTTAAAAGAGCATAGGCAACTACTCTTTTCACCCTTTGAGTGCCAGAGCGGTACACAGCGCATTGTGTTGAGTAGCTCTCTGCCACCCAAAGGGTTAATATTAGGAGTACTTCCTGGTAAATATAGCCAACCTTAACCTTTTGATTGCCAAAGAGGTGTGCAACATCGCTGCTTTTATGCAGGCAGTTCTTCTAAGGCTATCTTCAAAATAAAAGTGGAGAAGTACTGGGGCCAACCATGTGCACTATAGGGGAGAACTAAAAATGAATGTATATTTCAATGGGAATTTTAACCCCTTGAATGACAATGGCAAGACAGTAGATGTAGTATATCTAGACTTTGCAAAGGCATTTGATACAATGCCACACAGAAGGCTGGTGTATAAAATAAGGAAATTGGGGCTAGGAGATAACCTTTGCAATTGGATACAAAATTGGTTGAAGGACAGGGAATAGTGTGTGGTTGTAAATGGAAAATTCTCCAGTACAGTTAAAGTGGAGAGTGGAGTACCTCAGGGTTAGTATTAGGTCTGCTGCTTTTTAACATGTTTATAAATGACCTGGAAATATATATAGAAAGCAAAATATCAATATTTGCAGATGATACTAAATTATGCAAGGTCATTAATTCAGAACAGGATATTTTCTGTCTATAGAGGGACTTACATACAATGTCAGATTAGGCAAACAAATGGAATATGAAGTTTAATGCGGGGAAGTGTAAAGTCATGCATTTGGGAGGAAACAATCCCAAGGCTACTTATGAACTTAATGGAATCATTTTAGGGGACTCATTGCTAGAGAAAGACCTGGGTATCCTTGTCAACTACAAACTTGGAAACAGTGGCCAGTGTCAAACAGCAGTAGCAAAGGCAAACAAAATGCTGTCTTGCATAAAAAAAGGTATCGAAGCAAGAGTGGACAACATTATTTTGCCATTATACAAATCATTGGTAAGACCTAACCTTGAGTATGCAGTGCAATTTTGGGCACCGGTTCTGAAAAAGGATATACTAGAACTAGAGAGGGTACAGCGAAGAGCAACAAAATTAATTAAGGGAATGGAGGACTTGACATATGAGGAACGACTAAACAAACTTAGTTTATTTACTCTAGAGAAAAGACGACTAAGAGGAGACCTTATCACATTGTACAAGTATATGAGAGGTCAATATAAGGATCTTTGCGGTGAACTATTTATTGCAAGGCCTGATCAGGTGAGCATGGGACACCACTTGAGATTAGAGGAAAGGAGGTTTAGACTTCAGCAGAGGAAGGGTTTTTTTTACAGTAAGGTCTGTTAAATTGTGGAATTCATTGCCCAAGTTGGTGGTTATGGCAGATACAATGGATACATTCAAGAGAAGATTAGACACATTTCTTTCAAAAGGGAACATGCAGAGTTATACTGTTTATCAGTAGGCAGATCAGGAAGGTCTAATAAAGGCTAACTTAACTGGTAGCAGGAAAGCTATAAAATTCTCAGTTACTGGGGTATGAGGAGAAGGTTGAAGGTATTTGTGTCTTTATTCAACCTAATTTTAAAAAAATTTCCATGAATGCTAGAGAGGTCTCCAGCACATTGCTTTGCAGTGCATTGGAGATTTATCTAGCATTCAAGGGGTTAAAATACCCATTTAAATCAGTGGCACTTTTAAAAACCCTATTTAACCCTTTGAGTGCCAGAGGGTTACGCAATGCATTGCTTTGCAATGTGTTGCATACTCCTCTGGCACTGAAAGGGTTAATCAACTAAGGTGTATTATTTGGAGTGTTACATATCTACAGAAAACTCTCATAAAAAACTCACTGAACTGAACTGTTTTCATTTCTTGTATATAGCCCATATAGAAAATATTTCTCTATGCTTATAGTGAAACAAACAAATAACAGTTTAGGTGAGTCTGAACAAACTTTCAAAATCAAATTAAACAATAGTTTATAAAATATTTAGCTTTATTTATTTGGCAGTTTATGCAAATGAACTCATACAGGCCACCAGGAGTGACAGCTGGGATGGTGAATAGTGTGGAATGGTAGTATGTGGCTAATATTCTAGCCTGTACTTTCTACTTTGCGTAAACTGACAAATAAATAATGCTAAATATCTCATAAACTGTTTCTTGATTACAGGGATTAACAATTGTATTTAAAGGAATTTATTTATTTTAACTTTACATTTTCTGCAAGTACAGTACATAATATGTATAGTCAAATTGCCTGTAATTTTTATTATTTTTTTCCATTTTTACCTATTTTTTATAATTTTGCGGGTTTATGCACTAAAAAGTGATAAAGAGATGATAAAGCCGAGATGATGCCTCCAGTGTTATCAGTTTGTATGTTATTCTATACAGCCTATGCATTAAGATCTCAAAGTTGGAAAAAATCCATAGAATAACATAGTGATATCAATGGAGAAGTCATATCTACTTATCATACCTTAGTGCATCTCTCCCTTTATGTCCATGACAGTGATCTGCCTGGATCTGTCTGCAGACAGCTTTTTGCCAGGGAACATCAAAACAGGTCTAGTGATACAATGGAATACAGAAAAATGTAAACACGATAATACACAAAAGCAGTCAGTGATGCAGAGAGACTAACATATTTACAGTTTGCTTTGCTGATCTTTTAACCATAAAACTCTCCGGATCATAAGAATACATGTATTTTTAATAAAACAATAATTGCAAGATATATATTAACAAGATGCATTTGTGGCTTGATAATTGAAAGAAGGATTCAGAATAAATCTTCAAACTGAAAGTCAAGAGTCACTATTAATTGTATTACTTTTGTATACTTTATTCTGTTTTTCTTTCAAATAAACTTGTTCTGTATATGTCCTCCTTGTTAAAGGGATAGTAATGTTTCATAATAAAAGCAGCTCTAATTAATCATCATAGTATTTGGACTTTGGAGAGTGTTATTTCAATTCTGTCAGAGTATATTCAATGACAAAGTGTCCCCCTCCCGCCCCTTTTACTGATGTAACACTGTGCAGCCAGAGCAGAAGGGAAGTGCCCAGGTAGACTGCAGAGAGGGACAATCTTCAATTAAGATAAGGGAAAAACCTGAAAAGCTTGTCAAGGGGGACAGGGATTTCATTGTTCTCATAGGAATAAGAGTGTCCCCTTCTGTTATCTGTCCAGTCTATGGACTGCATTCCACATCTGAGAAGAGATAGCTTACACTAGGAAAAAGGGGCGGGAGGGGGAAACTTTGCTTGTGAATATCTCATAAACCATAAAGGTTTGAGAGATAAGACTTATATCATTCTTCATGTTTTTTTAATGCCTACAAAATAAGATAAAAGTTAAAATGAAGTATTACTATCCCTTTAAGAAAAATCATATGAGTGTTCTTTTGTGCACCCCCAATTTTTAATGATTACTTTAAACAGAAGGAAGATGACAGCGACTGGGGTTAGGATGAAAAGTAATTTTATGCATGAAAGAAAGGATAAGCAAGAAAGTCCTCTGATTTCCTGCTACTATTGCGGGTAACCTTTACAGCCTGAGAGACTTTCAGTCACGGACTCTTCCATCTCAGGTGTTAGCCTGAATTCATATTAGCCTATATGAAAACATTTTCAGCAACCAAGCTTATAAAGAGGGAATGGACAAGATAAGCTACTTATTATATGTATAATTGCACTCAAGCTGGCTTTTCCTTTCGATTTTTTTGTGCTAATATGCATACAGAAAATCATGCTTACTTGTTACCAAATATATGTCAATTTGTAAACCTTGTCTTGAATTTATGGTATATTACTCATCTGCATAGTATCTGTCACTCATGCTCAGTAGAGTCTCAACCAGGCTCATGAAGCTCAGGTAGGATAGATCATCTGCTTGTCTGTCTGTCACTTATCATGCCTACACACACAGAATGACTGGTAGTGGCTACCACCAAAACTCATATCAGGCAACTCCAGCTCATGTGCTTTGCCTGTCTGTCTGCACTAGCTAGAATAAAAAATGTAGCTGCTTTCTCTTTCTCTCCCCCCAAGCACAGACTGACAACATGCAAGACACTGACACCCCATTTATACTAGCACGGTAAGAAAACATGGGGGAAACTCTACAATTGGGGAGGGAAAACATTATTATCATTTACTTCAATGTGATGAAAAAGGTATACAAAGCAGGAAATTATCACTGTTCTCTAGTATTTTCCCACACAACAGGTAGTGCTGTTTTATGTATGTTTATTTATTGAGGTGAAAAGTCTTACCCATCCCTAACTTTTAGTGCACCTATGTATTAGCATTGCATGTGCAATGTCATCTCTGCTTTTTATTCTGAGAGAAAGGGCAGCTGAGAGAAAAAAATGTTATACTATTGCATGTAAAATGCCTAAAGGCTTTGACACTGATGACTGAACTGTTGTAGCCCACTGCCAGATCATGCCTTTAAAAAGAGACACTTATGAAAAGTAAACACTGCGAGTTGCTATTTACTGGCATCCAATTTTTGATGTGATTAGACTGCCATTTGATAGCAGTACTCTCATTTAAAATTCCCTCTACTGTGCTGCATAAGAACTAGTGCAATCCTGCAGTGTGTTTGTCCTAAGCATCACCTTAGTAACGTTTCCCATGAATCCATTCAGAATGCATTTTCAAACTCATTTTATAACATGTAAATACTACAAATCATATAAAATAAAAAGAGGGAAAGTTGTGGAGCAAACCAACTACACCACTGTGGGGGGATTGTAGATTTCCCAAATTCCCATTCATTTCCATTGGGCTTTTAATCCATTCAATCCTAGAGAGTTCTCCAACACATCGCTTTGCAACGTGTTGGAGAGCTGTCCTAGTAGACTTGCACACAGCAATAAACATGTGTTTAATTCAAATTATTATGTACATATTTTTACCCATTCAGATTAAATAAATGTAATTTACTCCCCTCCCCCAATTTGGTTAGTGGAGAATTTTGGTGATCATTTTCATTGCCAGGTGAAATTCATTCACTGATATCCTGAATAAGTCTCTGTTATGGACACAGGTATGTTGCTTCAGAATTTGCGACAAAAACTGCGTCCATTACATGGATATGTTCCCCTGTCCTAAAATCACATTTAGTGTTTTAGACACCATTTTCCTTTGTTGTCTCCCTGGTCTGTTTGGGCGGGAAAATGACAAAGAAGGACAACCTGCTCTTTTGTTTCCTTTGTTCTAGGAGAGGGGAGGAGGGGTGTGTCAATCAGGTAAAGTGGGCTGGTGATGGGCGGGGCTTGCCAACAATAAGAGAGGTGTGCAGAGAGTCAAAGGGGGCATCAACATGATATAGATCATAGATTCTGATACATGCAGATACATCACGGACGGATGAGCACTTCGGCAGCAGTTACTTCAGATTGCTACTGAACATTTCTGCATTCAAGAAGGAAGACGTTGGGCACCCTGCAAAGAGCTGTTTTCACAAATGCTCTTTTAAGAGCAATAGCAAACTATCTAGGGTGCTGAAAATGATCGTCTAGACCTCACTGAACAACTAGACAGAAGAGCAGCTGGAATCTGCGCTCTTTGAGCCTTTTCCCTCTGACTCTTTTGTCTTAAAAATTACCTTTATACACAAGTGCCCTTCTTAGGGCAATTTTTCACTTCTCATTCTTTTTTATCTTCACAGGATGGCAGAAATACTGAATGCTGCACTGGAAGACACCACCGAGGAGATGGAGTTCTCTCTTGTTCAACGGAAGCGTGGGCGCAAAAACTCCAGTAGCTCTACTCCGCCAACTTCCCCAACGAAGATGAAGGTGGCGAAGCACGTGGGAGCGAAAGGCGTTGCTACAAGAAATAGTTATGCGGCACTACAGGACCTAGATGCATGCCCTGAAACAAGTCGTGACAGCGAGCAGCTTGTGCAGCCAAAAAGGCGGATCCGAATCCCGCCAGTAATTGTGAAGAACTTCAAAACACACAAAGACCTCGTGGATATGCTTACTGATCTCTGCATGTCAACCTTTCTAATCAAACCACGTCTGGACCATGCAAAGATCATACTTTCAACGGTGGAGGACTACCGGAGTGTGACAGAGTCTTTTACAAAGCAGAAGATGGAATATTATACATTCCCTTTGACCAGGTTAAGGCCACATCGCTTTGTCATTCGGGGATTACCGGTAAATGCCTCAGTGACTGAAATATCACAAGAACTGGCAGAGTATGGGTTGCCTGTGAAGAGCGTGGTACAGCTAACCTCTCCAGTGGACAAGACCAAGAAGTTCCCACTATTCTTTGCCACACTGGCAGCAACCCCAGATGGACGACCAGCAGATCTCTCGATGGTCACCAGGTTATGTAGCTGTGTGGTCACAACAGAAGCACCAAGGGGCAAAAGAGGACCAACCATGTGCTACAATTGCCAGCGTCTTGGACACACATCCTCTTTCTGCCACCAAAAACCACGCTGTGTATGCTGCGGAGAGAGCCACAGTGCCAAAGAATGTCCTCGTGATAAAAGCAAAGAGCCAGCGACCTGTGCAAATTGTAAAGGCCCGCACCCTGCCAGCTACCGTGGGTGCCCATATCTAGCAAAAGCGAAGAGAGAGGACCAGCAGAAGAAGTCAAAGCACCCAGTGAAAAAATCTCCAACAATGACACCTAAAACCGGAAGCCAGGAATCACCACAGGCCAAGAGTGCGCAAGCTGGGAACAGTAACAACCCAACCTGGAAGCAAGACACAGGAAGGACACACGAGACGAGAGGCACAGGAAGAATGACATATGCAGAAGTTCTAAGGCAGCCACTCTTACCACCTCTGCAGGAAGGAAACACGCCACTCTCAAATGGACCTGCAAGCACCATCTGCTGGCAGGAGATCATCATTAAGATTGCAAATGCAGTAGCTGAACTAAACATCCACCCTGTTGTGACAGCTATAGCTAGGATCATCCCAACTCTGCTCCAGGGCCCCCAAACCAATCAACATGGCAGCGACATCTAAGCATCCCTGTGTCATCTTGATGTGGAATGCAAACGGCATCAACAAGAAGACAGACAAACTCCTTCATCTGATGGAAGCACGGAATGTAGGGGCGGCCCTGCTGACAGAGACCCACCTCCAAAGAAACCACAAGCTGAGTCTAGCAAACCATATGGTATACCGTACTGACCGACCTGCAGGACGTGGAGGCGGGACCGCTGTAATTGTTAACACGAGGTTCAACCATCAAGAGATTGACCTACCACCTCTTAGGAGCATTGAAGCTACAGGAGTACAGGTCAAAACTACAGCAGGACCTTTGAGACTGATAGCTGCATACTGCCCCCCTAAAGCAAAGCTACACCTGGGAGACATAGATGCCTTGCTGGACTTTACTATTCCAACCATTATTGGAGGAGACCTAAATGCCAAGCATCAGTGTTGGAACTCCAGGACACCCAACCTCAAGGGGCGTTCCTTGCTTGCACACTCAAGGAAAAGTGACTTTGTGATAGCCGGACCAATTGACCCAACTCACTATCCAGCCGCAGCAGGGCACAATCCTGATGTACTAGACATCTTGCTGCTTAAGAACCTCCAGCAATCCGTAGAGCTGGAAACTCTGGCTGAGCTGACTTCGGACCATAACCCAGTAGTCATAACTGTTGGAAATGAGATGGAAACCTGTCAGCATACCTTGAGATATGACTTCAGAAGGGCAGACTGGGGATTGTACAGAGAGCAACTGAGCAACTTTGAGCTTACTGGACCCCTGGATACATGAAGAAGTCAAGAACTTCACCGCTGCAGTTCAACAGGCTTTAAAAAACAGTGTGCCAAAGCGACTGCCAAAGCGATGCTCCATATACGACTTGCCAAGCGGGATCAAACAAGCAATTGCTGAGAAAAACCAGGCCCGGCGACACTGGCAGAAGTACCGCACACCTGACCTACTAGAGAAATACAAATCTCTAACAAAGCTGGTAAGAAAACAAATAAGCCAACACCGGGGAGAAAGATGGGAGGCTGCAGCAAGCAAGCTGAAGGAATCTGACCACTCTGTATGGAGAATGGCCCGACGCTTGACTGGGAGGAAGGAACCCAACCCGCCCATACAGGGCCGAACGCACCTTGCATGCAGCAACAAAGACAAGGCAGAGGTGCTGGCAGACACACTGGAAGCTTCATTTATGCCTAACCAAGCCAGCAGACTAACGCATGAAGTGGAGCAAAGTATTTCAAGGCACTTAGCCGAACACCCACCTGATGAAGAAATGGAGAGCCTTAAAAAGTGTTCAAGGGCTGAACTAACTCAGCTTGCAGAGAAGCTGCAAAACAGCAAAGCACCAGGGAGTGATGGAATAACAAACTTGGCAATCAAGAAGCTACCACCAGTGGCTATGGAACACCTTGCCGAAATCTTCAATGCCTGTATAAAGCTCCAGCACTTCCCCAAGCCCTGGAAGGAGGCTAAGGTCATTGTCTTTCCAAAACCTGGAAAACCACTAAGGGATCCTGCAAGCTATCGTCCAATAAGTCTGCTCTCTGGCTTAGGAAAACTCCTGGAAAAGATTCTACTAGCACAACTCAGTGACTTTGCAAGTAGCAGAAACCTTCTACTAAACGAGCAGTTTGGATTTAGGAAGGAACACTCAACAAACCATCAGTTGCTACGAGTTGTGGATAAGATAAGTCATGGATTCAACATCCACAAATCAACTGGAGTAGTCTTCCTGGATGTGGCCAAGGCTTTTGACAGAGTATGGCATAAAGGACTACTACAAAATATGATCAACCTGGAATTTCCAAATTACCTAGTAAACCTAATGGCAAGCTACCTGTCAGATCGGACATTCCATGTGGCTGTGCGAGAGGAGATCTCAACTACAAGACCTATTCGAGCAGGTGTGCCCCAAGGATCAATCCTTGGTCCATTCCTGTTCAACCTTTTCACAAACGACATTCCAACTGACTTACACAAGACCAACCTGGCACTCTACGCAGATGACGTTGCTGTCATCTCGCAGTCTTTCAGTGAGAAGGAAGTGGCAAAGAACATCCAAGCAGCACTGAACAAGTTATCATCATGGTACAGAGACTGGCAAATAGGACTCAACACTAGTGATGAGCGAGCACCCCAATGCTCGGGTGTTCGGGTGCTCTGACCGAGCGCCCCCGGAGGCTCGAGTGCTCGGCCGAGCACCCGAGCCCCATTGAAGTCAATGGGAGGACTCGAGCATTACACCAGGCACCCCCTGCTCTGATGAGGGGAGGGTGCCTGGTCCATAGGAAAAGGGCAGAAAAGGATGGAAACACCACAGAAATGGTTCAGGGACAGCATAGGGAGGATGTCTGGATGCATCTTGGACTCCAACATCGCTGCTGGGAACGATCTTTCGCCCGTAGTACGCCATTTTTACAGACTGACCGTAAAACACACAAAAAGGAAAATAAAAACGACTTTAGGCGAAAAATTGTTACCAAACAGTATTTGCTGTATATTTACTTGTATATCATCTGCAAATTCTCCCAAAAATTTCCTCGATTTTTCTGAACTGAGGCCATGATTAAGAGGGAAACGTGCGCAGAGGCAAATTCTCCCAAAAATGTCCTTGATTTTTCTGAACTGAGGTCATGATTAAGAGGGAAACGTGCGCAAAGGCAAATTCTCCCAAAAATGTCCTCGATTTTTCTGAACTGGGGCCATGATTAAGAGGGACACGTGCGCTGAGCCGACCATCTAAAACATTATGGGTGAGGGTCTGCTGCGGAGCTGACCATCCTAAACATTATATGCGAAGGCCCGCTAGTGAGCTGACGCTATAAAACATTATATGAGAGGGCCCGCTAGAGAGCTGACCCAATAAAACATTATATGAGAAGGCCCGCTGGTGAGCTGACCTATATAAAAATTGTCAAACAGGGCCCGCTGGTGAGCTGGCCCTATATAAAAATTATATCACAGGGCATATGGAAGAGGAGGAGGAGGATGAGAAGATTAAGAGTCAACCATATACCCGTTTTTTGGGTGGAAGGGGTGAATGGGAATACAGAGTATTCCCATCATTGTAAATAACATATATAAAGTGAGTTTATGTTCCCCCGGGGCTTTCCTCCAGTGGAGTGGAGAAGTCAGGGGAAATCCAGGCCTTGTTCATTTTTATAAGTGTCAACCTATCAGCATTGTCGGTGGAAAGGCGGATACGCTTATCTGTTATGATGCCACCAGCAGCACTAAATACCCGCTCAGACAGAACGCTGGCGGCAGGGCAGGCCAGCACCTCCAAGGCGTAGAGTGCCAGTTCATACCACGTGTCCAGCTTGGACACCCAGTAGTTGTAAGGCACAGAGGGATCATTGAGGACGCTGACACGGTCTGCTACGTACTCCTTCACCATCTTCCAAAACTTTTCCCTCCTTGTGACACTAGGCTGCGCATCAGGGTGAGGGTGCTGGCGGGGTGTCATGAAGGTGTCCCACGCCTTGGAGAGTGTTGCCCTGCCTTTCTCGGAACTGCTGTGTGCTCCCCTTTTCTCCCCTTCTCGGTTGGCCAAGGTAGCACGTACTCTGCCGCCAGCGTTGTCAGATGGAAAATTTTGGAGCAATTTTTCAACAAGAACCTTCTGGTATTGCACCATTTTGCTTGTCCTCTCCACCGGAGGAATGAGAGATGAGAAATTCTCTTTGTAGCGGGGGTCCAGAAGGGTGAACACCCAGTAATCCGTGTTGTCTAAAATGCGTATAACGCGTGGGTCACGGGAAAGGCAGCCTAACATAAAGTCAGCCATGTGTGCCAGAGTACCAACAGTCAAGATTTCGCTGTCCTCACCAGGAGGATGACTCTCAATCTCCTCATCCTCTTCCTCCTCTTCTGCCCACCCACGCTGAAGAGATGGAACTAAAGTTCCATGGCTACCCTCTGTAGCGGAGGCAACCGTGTCTTCCTCCTCCTCCTCCTCCTCCTCCGCCTCCTCCAATGGTCGCTGAGAAGACGAAGTGAGGGTGCTCTGGCTATCACCTTGTGTAAGCTCTTCCTCCCGCATTTCCACCTCTTCCACATGCAAAGCGTCAGTTTTAATTGTGAGCAGCGAGCGTTTCAGTAGACACAGAAGTGGGATGGTTACACTGATAATAGAGTTATCGCCGCTCACCATCTGTGTCGATTCCTCAAAATTGCGTAAAACCTCACAGAGGTCTGACATCCATTCCCACTCCTCACTTCTGATTACAGGAAGTTGAACGGAGAGGCGACGACCGTGTAACAGCTGGTACTCCACTACTGCCCTCTGCTGCTCACAAAGCCGGGCCAACATGTGGAAGGTGGAGTTCCAGCGCGTGCTCACGTCACACAGCAGCCGGTGAGCTGGCAATTGTAAGCGCTGCTGCAGCTTCAACAGGCCGGCCGAAGCTGTAGATGACTTACGGAAATGTGCACACATGCGGCGCACCTTGGTCAAGAGATCATGCACATTGGGGTAGGTTTTTAGAAATCGCTGAACCACTAAATTAAATACATGCGCTAGGCATGGTACGTGTGTGAGCTTGCCGAGCTCCAAAGCCGCCACCAAGTTACGCCCATTATCACACACAACCATGCCTGGTTGCAGGTTGAGTGGCGAGAGCCACTGCTCGGTCTGGTGACTAATCCCCTGCAACAGCTCTGAGGCCGTGTGCTGTTTGTCCCCAAGGCAGATCAGCTTCAGCACGGCCTGTTGACGCTTCCCCACTGCAGTGCTACACTGCTTCCAGCTACTGGCTGATGGGGGAGTGGCGCTGCGTGTAGAGAATTCGGAGGTGGAAACGGAGGAGGAGGAGCCAATAACGTAGGTGCTGGCGGAAACCCTGATGGAGGTAGGGCCCGCAATCCTCGGCGTGGGTAGCACCCGTGCCATCCCAGGGTCCGAGTCGCTCCCAGCCTCCACGACATTCACCCAGTGTGCCGTCAGGGAAATGTAGCGTCCCTGGCCACAAGCACTTGTCCATGTGTCAGTCGTTAAGTGGACCTTCCCAGTAACTGCGTTGGTCAGGGCACGGGTGATGTTACGGGACACATGGTGGTGTAATGCGGGGATGGCACACCGGGAAAAGTAGTGGCGGCTGGGGACCGCGTACCGAGGGACAGCTGCTGCCATCAGGCTGCGGAAGGACTCAGTGTCCACAAGCCTAAATGGCAGCATTTCGATGGCCAGTAATTTGGAAAGGTGTGAGGTTAGTGCTATGGCCTGTGGGTGGGTGGCTGGGTATTTTCGCTTGCGCTCAAATGCCTGGGGTAACGACATTTGGACGCTGTGCTGGGACAGGGAAGTGGATGTGGTCGCTGATGGTGCTTCAGATGGTACAGGTGCAGGGCGGGAGGTATGCGGGCCTGCGCCTTCGACAGGCGATTGGCCGGCACCGAAAACAGGGGAAGAGGAGGCAGTGGTGTGGCCTGCAGACACAGATGGGCGATCCAGGCGTTCCTCCCACTTATTACGGTGCTTGGATGCCATGTGTCGGATCATGCTGGTGGTGGTGAGGTTTCTAGTGTTCATGCCTCGGCTCATTCTGGTGTGGCACAGGTTGCAAACTACAATTCTTTTGTCGTCCGCACTTTCCTTAAAAAAACGCCATACCGCGGAACACCTACCCCTTGGCAAGGTAGATTTACGCAAGGGGGTGCTCCGTGGAACATTTGCGGGCCGGTTTGGTGCGGTCCGCCTTCTTTCTGTAGTCACACCACTGCCTCTTCCAGCCTGTTGCGGTGCTGCAGATGGCTCACCCTCAGGACTGCTGTCATCGCTCGGCTCTACACCTTCCCAGGTGTGGTCAGTCACCTCATCGTCCACCAAGTCCTCCTCCACTTCCTCACTCTGATCATCCTCCTCATGTCTTGATCCCACCACATACTCAGTCATTGACAACTGTATAACATCCTCCTCAACAAGGTCTTGAGACAGTAATAGTGGTTGATTTAATGGCAACTGTGTCTCATCATCATCATCATCCACTACTTCCTCTGACCTTAAATGCCGTTCACATCTGTCATCTTCTTGTGATTGGGTACCCTCTAGAGGTTGTGAATCAGGGCACAAGATGTCATGTTCCTCTGCAAGCGTGCTTGGAGAGAGGGTCAAATGAAGGATTGGTGATGAGACGAGCTCCTCACTATATCCCAGTGTGGGATCACTTCTTTGACCAGACCGTGTATGGTGGGAGGAAGGATGATCAGAGTGAGGATTATGTTGACCAGACTCTTGGCTACTGAGAGTGGACTTGGTGGAAGACAGGGTGGTGCTTAACCGACTGGAAGCAGTATCAGCTGACATCCAACCGACCACCTGTTCGCAGTGGTCGGACCTCGAGAGTGATGTCCTGCGACGCCCTGTAAACTGAGACATGAAGCTAGGTATGGTGGATGTCTTTCTTTCTTGTGCTCTGGCACCAGGCACAGTTTCTCCGCGTCCTGACCCGCGCCCTGAACTATCAGGATCACGTCCACTTCCCCGTCCCTTTTTACCCGCCTTCTTCATCTTACACGGAATATGTGACTTTGATATTTGAGTTTGAAGACTTAACAGTATTTCTTCCTATTCTGCAACTGTGCAGAGTACACAGAATAGGCTGCTAAACTGCGGTGACGCACACTGAATGGAATATGTGACTTTGATATTTTAGTTTGAAGACTTAACAGTATTTCTTCCTATTCTGCAACTGTGCAGAGTACACAGAATAGGCTGCTAAACTGCGGTGACGCACACTGAATGGAATATGTGACTTTGATATTTTAGTTTGAAGACTTAACAGTATTTCTTCCTATTCTGCAACTGTGCAGAGTACACAGAATAGGCTGCTAAACTGCGGTGACGCACACTGAATGGAATATGTGACTTTGATATTTTAGTTTGAAGACTTAACAGTATTTCTTCCTATTCTGCAACTGTGCAGAGTACACAGAACAGGCTGCTAAACTGCGGCGAAGCACACTGAATGGAATATGTGACTTTGATATTTTAGTTTGAAGACTTAACAGTATTTCTTCCTATTCTGCAACTGTGCAGAGTACACAGAATAGGCTGCTAAACTGCGGTGACGCACACTGAATGGAATATGTGACTTTGATATTTTAGTTTGAAGACTTAACAGTATTTCTTCCTATTCTGCAACTGTGCAGAGTACACAGAATAGGCTGCTAAACTGCGGTGACGCACACTGAATGGAATATGTGACTTTGATATTTTAGTTTGAAGACTTAACAGTATTTCTTCCTATTCTGCAACTGTGCAGAGTACACAGAATAGGCTGCTAAACTGCGGTGACGCACACTGAATGGAATATGTGACTTTAATATTTGAGTTTGAAGACTTAACAGTATTTCTTCCTATTCTGCAACTGTGCAGAGTACACAGAATAGGCTGCTAAACTGCGGTGACGCACACTGAATGGAATATGTGACTTTGATATTTTAGTTTGAAGACTTAACAGTATTTCTTCCTATTCTGCAACTGTGCAGAGTACACAGAATAGGCTGCTAAACTGCGGTGACGCACACTGAATGGAATATGTGACTTTGATATTTTAGTTTGAAGACTTAACAGTATTTCTTCCTATTCTGCAACTGTGCAGAGTACACAGAATAGGCTGCTAAACTGCGGTGACGCACACTGAATGGAATATGTGACTTTGATATTTTAGTTTGAAGACTTAACAGTATTTCTTCCTATTCTGCAACTGTGCAGAGTACACAGAATAGGCTGCTAAACTGCGGCGAAGCACACTGAATGGAATATGTGACTTTGATATTTTAGTTTGAAGACTTAACAGTATTTCTTCCTATTCTGCAACTGTGCAGAGTACACAGAATAGGCTGCTAAACTGCGGTGACGCACACTGAATGGAATATGTGACTTTGATATTTTAGTTTGAAGACTTAACAGTATTTCTTCCTATTCTGCAACTGTGCAGAGTACACAGAATAGGCTGCTAAACTGCGGTGACGCACACTGAATGGAATATGTGACTTTGATATTTTAGTTTGAAGACTTAACAGTATTTCTTCCTATTCTGCAACTGTGCAGAGTACACAGAATATGCTGCTAAACTGCGGCGAAGCACACTGAATGGAATATGTGACTTTGATATTTTAGTTTGAAGACTTAACAGTATTTCTTCCTATTCTGCAACTGTGCAGAGTACACAGAATAGGCTGCTAAACTGCGGCGAAGCACACTGAATGGAATATGTGACTTTGATATTTTAGTTTGAAGACTTAACAGTATTTCTTCCTATTCTGCAACTGTGCAGAGTACACAGAATATGCTGCTAAACTGCGGTGACGCACACTGAATGGAATATGTGACTTTGATATTTTAGTTTGAAGACTTAACAGAATGTGCTCTAATCTGCAACTTTGCACACTAAACAGAATGTGCTCTAATCTGCAACTTTGCACACTAAACAGAATGTGCTCTAATCTGCAACTTTGCACACTAAACAGAATATATGAAATTTTTTTGTTTTTGTTTTTTTCCCCCCACACAAAATAAACTGCTGCCCCCACACACAGTAGTCCTAAAAAGGACTTTTGGTTCTTTTTTTTTCACAAATTTGCTTTTTTTCTCCCTACACTGACTTTCCCTTCCTATCCTCATCTCTCCCTGGCTAAGACTGAGCCGAACTCGCTGGTCAGGTGCTATACAGCACCCGACCACGGGTTCTGGCCAGCCAATCAGTGTAATGCCAGCAGCCAACATGGCTGCTGGCATTA
Organism: Rhinophrynus dorsalis; assembly: GCA_037306005.1. Taxonomy (NCBI): domain Eukaryota; kingdom Metazoa; phylum Chordata; class Amphibia; order Anura; family Rhinophrynidae; genus Rhinophrynus; species Rhinophrynus dorsalis. The sequence goes on along the minus strand of CM074721.1, from coordinate 327,009,214 downwards.
CACTGATGTCAGAGCCTCCCTGCACGTTTATTGGCTGCGCAGCAGCCGCAAAACGTGCGGGGAGGAGACCCGAACATGGCGGGCGAGCACATGCGGTACTCGTACGAGTACCGCCATGTGCCGAGCAGAGTGATGCTCGAGCCGATCCGAGCATCGGCCGAGCATGCTCGCTCAACACTACTCAACACCAGCAAGACTACAGCTACGCTATTCACCAGAAAGAAAATCAGAGAATACCCGCAAATCAAATTAGACGGAGAGACCATCAAGTGGGAGACCAGCAGCTCTTATCTGGGGGTAACCCTTGATAGCAAGCTAATCTGGAGAAACCACATTGAGAGGACACAGCAAAAAGCAACAGCCAAACTGGCAGCATTGTATCCCCTACTGAAGACAAGGACCATGCCTATCCAGAGCAAAGTCAGAGTGATCAAGGCAGTTATCAGACCGACACTGACATATGCCTCCCCGGTATGGAGTAGCTGCAAGGAGCAATACAGATCATCCCTACAGAAAGTACAGAACAAGGCCCTAAGGATTGCATCTGGAGCTCCACTTTTCACAAGAACAACAGACCTTCACAGGGAACTAGGCATAGAGCTGCTAGATGATCATATGAAAAACCTCAACACCAGGTTTTGTGAACAGCTTGATCAGAACACAAACCCACTGATCAAGAAACTTGCAATGATCTCTGCAAATCCATTTGATCGCTACCCGCGACCCATCACAGCGAAGATCCTGTGAAACAAACTCAACTGTGGAAAAGCAACACAGATCAAGAAGAATATATATCTGTGACGAAACTAAAATTCAATTGGCTAATTATGGAGTAATGAGGCAGAAGCCTCGGTATCCAAAATCATTGCTGCCAGTTTAAGTCTGACAGCCAGAGAAGAACGTCCTGTTCAAAGGGGGCAGTCTTGGCAGGTCTTTTGGGGGAAGAAGGGGCTTGGAGCAGGAGAGCTATGGAGAGGGAGATGTGACCAGCAGCAAGGGGGCCATGCCTTGCCTAGGCCCCAAGAACTGTTCCAGGATCCTGGCCTGTTTTTTTCCCCTGCAGCACCATCCTCCTTGTTCCAGATAGATGAGTATAGAAACTAAGTATCTCTCTATTATTTTCATACTATCTATAATATTTCTAGGAAAAATACCTTAGTAAACAACGTATAGTGTTTTCTACTATAATTGTTGTATTATGTGTTTTATTTGCACTGCAGTAAGTAATTGTCTAGTTAATATTATTAGATGTTTTAGCTAGAATATATTTGATAATATACAGTGTATCGTTAATATTATTGTTTGTTATTAAATATTATGGCTTATTGCTAGTACTGGGGTGTTATTGTGTTAATTGTGGTATTGGTCATTAGGACAAATTTCTCTGGATATATCCTTTAATTAAAGGGTTGGCTTTTTGGGTGTGGGCAAATTCATATTGCTTCTAATAGCTGTGTTGGGGTTTGTGTGGTGTGAGCAAGTTGTAGGCCTTGCCTTTGTTCATAGATTTTATCTCAGAGCAAACACATGGTCTGACTCCATCTTGCTAGGCCCCAGCCTGTCTGCACATGGTTGAGGATGCCATTTTGTAAAAAACACATGGTGTGAGTTTGCAGTTTCTTCACAACTACATTGATTTTAACACAGCTGCTATTGTGCAACCTTTTGCGCCAAATGAATTCACCCAAAGCCACAAACTTAAAACAGTCTCCCTAATAATAACATGTTGGAGGTCCTCATCACCCTACTTTCCCTTCATCGACTATCCAAAGAAAAACAAATAAACATAAAAAAAAATCTAATTCCCCACTGCCAAAATTAATAAATGGCTTTGTACACAATTATTTAATGTGTTCCTTTATTCTGTAATTGCAGGTTCTATGCTATTTGCTTGTCATTTTAATCTGAATGCCATGAAACACGCTTTGTTAAATTTTGCATTCACAACAAAACAAATGCACAAGCCTATTGTCTTAGCATGTATGTTGTTAAAAGCCCAATTGAAAATATCAGGAATTTTTACTTCTTTCATTTGATGCAGTTGTTTTGCACCAAAAATCCTCTATATATCAACGAATTGCACCACAGGTCTGTTGAGAGCTATGAGTGTGAGCTATATGTTCAGTTGGCATACTCACTGTCATTAAGGCAAACTGAACATTTGTGATGATGTACATCTAGTTGCCCTGTTTTGTTACCTTCTTCAGGCATTAGACCATGGCTAGAACACTGATAGATGCTCAGCTGTTTTTGTTCTCAACTTCCATGATAATAAGCCAGTATTTGTTGTATCTGTATGTTTGTGACTGTGATGTGAGTTAGATTTCGGATACAGCAGATTTTGCCCACACCAGCATTGCACACATATCCAAATATAGTCTAATCCTTTGAGTATCAGGTGGATGTCCAACACAATGCTTTGCAATGTATCGCCCACCCCTTTTGCTCTAAAACAGTTTAACAACTGTAGATAACACAGGCACAATAGCTGCAGTTGTATTTATTTTAATATATAAAAGTTAGCCATGTCATTATTTATGTTTTTAGAAGGGGATTCAGAAGTGAAATATCTCTCTGTCTTTGTGATTTCCTTTGCAAGTACAGATATTTTTGATGGTGTAACTGTAGAGGAGGAAGTTGATGATGGCTCTCTAGTCTGTTCTTGTCACTCTGCAAATAGCTTTGGATATGATTCTGCTTGCTGTACTCTCAGAGCAATTGTCCCAGCATGTCAATCAGGACAGTCCCTTTATGTTAAAGGGATAGTAATACTTCGTTTTAACGTTATTTTATTTTGTAGGCATTAAAAAAACACGAAGAATGATATAAGTCTTATTTCTCAAACCTTTATGGTTTAAGAGATATTCACAAGCAAAGTTTCCCCCTCCTGCCCCTTTTACTGATGTAACACTTCTCAGCCAGGGCAGAATGAAGCTGCCCAGGTAGACTGCAGAGAGGGACGATCTTCAATTAAGATAAGGGAAAAACCTGAAAAGCTTGTCAAGGGGGGCAGGGATTTCATTGTTTTCATAGGAATAAGAGTGTCCCCTTCTGTTATCTGTCCAGTCTATGGACTGCATTCCACATCTGAGAAGAGATTGTTTACAGTAGGTAAAAGGGGCGGGAGGGGGAAACTTTGCTTGTGAATATCTCATAAACCATAAAGGTTTGAGAGATAGGACTTATATCATTATTCATGTTTTATTAATGCCTACAAAATAAAATAAAGTTAAAATGAAGTATTACTATCCCTTTAAATTCTGGTAATTATTGTGATTGCTGGGTTTCAGTACCACTCATGCTTGATGGTAAACAGACTGTGCATGTTGCATTTCCCGAAGGGAAAGTCTCTGTTCAGAACAATTCTGGTTGATTGTGTATGTGCAGCAAGTCATGCTGGGGATGCTGTTGCTGAAGCTGCATGTGCCGCTGATACTGCTTGTCTTGCTGAGGTAGCTATGATGCTAATGCTGCTGGTGATGCTGCTTGTGCTGCTGTTGGTCGGTGCTGCTGAAGATGCTAATGATGCCTGGGCATGTGTTTTGTAAGTTATTTGAGAGGCAGAAGGAAACAGTTGTATAGAGGACATGTCTATCCCCCAGTGTCTATATCCTCCTAACTACTTGCACATCTGGTGCCACCACTGGTGTCTGCACTGGAGGTGTCTAGTTTTGTGGGGAAAATCATGTTTCTGTCTTTGGCCTCTGTGTCTCAAACTGGTTCAGTGGCCTGCATTAGTTGTGGTGGTGGTGACACAGAACTTGGATCAGGTGGTGGGGGTAAAGGAGTCAAACGAGCTGTACCAGTGTATTTATGGTATTCAACTATGGGCTTGAGGTGGGAGTTGTTTGTGGCCCTATTGTTGAGATAGGGGTGGTGGCATCCAATTGTCTAAATCAGGCAGTTGCTGCATCCACGTGCTTCTTGCAAAGGGCCAGCATTAGTTGTGGTGGTGACACAGAACTTGGATCAGGTGGTGGGGGTAAAGGAGTCAAACGAGCTGTACCAGTGTATTTATGGTATTCAACTATGTGCTTGAGGTGGGAGTTGTTTGTGGCCCTATTGTTGAGATAGGGGTGGTGGCATCCAATTGTCTAAATCAGGCAGTTGCTGCATCCACCTGCTTCTAGCACAGGGTCTTTGGTGGTTGTTGCTGTGTGTTTTGGAGAGTTATGCTCCACAAGTTCATAGATGTGATATAAGAAAGATAATAGAGATTAGGAAAGTGTGAAATGGAAACATGGATGCTATTCCATGACATTAATTTTAATACATGCAAATGGATGTCAGTGGATACCACTGATATACTGGTGTTGGCCTTTTTAATTATATGTATCTATGTATGTATATCTTTATTTATATGGCTCCACACAGTGTAAGCAGCACCTTACAATAGATGTATGTTACGATAAATAAGAGGGGATAAAATGAATGCCACATTCATAGAAACAATAGGAGAGAGGTCCCTGCCCCAAGGTGCTTGCAGTTTAAATGGGTAAAAGGAGACAGACAACAGGGTAAGAGGGTGTCATGGTCCTAGTGCTCCAGAAGATAGGATTTCAGGAATTTCAGACTTAAAGACAGAGGGGGATTTTTCAAGACATAGGGAGAGGGATATGGAGTTCCATAGGTATAGAGCAGAAAGAGAGAAAGGTTTGAGATGGGAGAGGGCAGAGGGTGTGGAACATAAGAGGAGATGAGGGAAGAGATGTAAGGAGGGGTATCAGTGTGGAGAGCATTAAAGGTAAGAAGAAGGACTTTGTAATTGATGCGCTGCTGAATAGGGAGCCATGACAGATGTCTAAGAATTATGTGAGCAGGTTCAAAGAGTGAGGTGATCCATGCAGCCGAGTTTAAAACAGATTGCATAGGTGAAAGATGAGTAGCGGGGAGGCCAGTTAGTAGGATATTGCAATAGTCTAAACCGGACAGAATGAGGGCATCTATAAGAGTTTTAGTAGTTTGTTGGGAGAGGAATGGGTGGATTTTAGCAAAGTTGCCGAGAAAGAAGCAAGATGACCTAGCCACGGAGTTAATGTGAGGGGAGAAGGAAAGAGAGGAATCAAATATGGCCCCAAGGCAGCGTGCTGAGCTGACCGGATCAATGTCAATTCCATCAGCTGTGATGGGGAAGCTAGGTGTTGGGCAAGGTCTTGGAGGGAAAATGAGCAGTTCAGTTTTGGACATGTTTATCTTTAGCTGGTGGTATGCCATCCAAAAGGAAGTGGCCAAGAGGCAATCTGACATTTGTAGCTGAATTTGAGGTGAAAGATCTAGAGTGGAGATGTAAATTTGGGTATCATCAGCATATAGATGGTACTTGAAGCCAAATTAATGAATAAGTTCGCCCAATGAAAGCAGCGGATCTATTATATACTACATAGCAAGAACTGCTGCAAACTCGTTTACTGGAGATACAAATATATCTACAAACCATGTATTATTCACAACATATTACATGAAGATGCCAATACTATGCTCAGAGTAACCCACCAGGAGTGCAAATATCATCAATGGTGCCACTGACAGGTGGGTTAAGTCAGAAAACCTTTAGATATACTGCTGTTGGGGAATCTGTGGACTAGGGATGGGTGAAAGTTGTCTTTGCGTTCCCAAGAGAAATTTTGCAAAAACCACGTTGTTATCCTCTTTTTTGAAGGGAAAATCCACTTTAAAACTAGCGGTTAAAATTTTCACATCTTTCGTCCCACTGGCCAAAATCTTTTGCCATTTTTTCAATGGCTATAAAGTTTTCACCCATTGATTTACATTGTATTCACACTTCCGCTTTAAAAAGGTGAAGTTTTCGCAATAGAAGCAGCTACAGAGCGAGATGAACGTGCTGTGCTGTTCTGCTGTGATATTTTGCAAAAATTGAGGCAGGAGAGGCTCATAGTGAGTCCTATCACTATAAGCAGGGTAAAAAATAATCAATGGAGGAGCTGGAAGGACCATTATGTGTCCACTGAGTCTATGGAGGAGGAGGAGGAAGTGACTAGCAGTACTGAACCAATGCTGTCCAGTCCCCCTAAATCACCCCAAGGGAACTTGGGGAATTTAATGAGAAGGGAAGGAGAAAAGGGAATGGGAAGGGAGGGAGAAAAGAGTAGCACTAGTGAGAGCAGGACAGGTCAGCTGCCTATGCCTGCTGCAAGACGTGCTGCCCCTGCTGCCAGTGCCACCAATGCTGTTACTGTAGCCACTAGTGTTGTGCCTGTTGCCAGAAGTGCTGCCCCTGCTGCCAGTGTCACCATTGCTGTACCTGACACCACTAGTGTTGTACCTGCTGCCAGACGTGCTGCTCCTGCTGCCAGTGCCACCATGGCTGTACCTGCAGCCACTAGTGTTGTACTTGCTGCCAGACGTGCTGTCCCTGCTGCCAGTGCCACCATTGCTGTACCTGCAGCCACTAGTGCTGTACCTGCTGCCAGGCGTGCTGTCCCTGCTGCCAGTGCCACCATTGCTGTACCTGCAGCCACTAGTGTTGTACCTGCTGCCAGTGCTGAACCTGCTGCCACCAATACTTTGACTGCTACTAGTGTTTCTTGTAGTACTCGGGGGGGGGGGAGAAAACGATGCCAAGTGTGACAGCAAGGGACCCTAAATCACACTTGTCATTCCCAAGCAGTCCTGCCAGTGCTAGTACTACTGCTACTAAGGTCCAGCAGCTTGTTAGCTTTAGGAGTGAAGTTGGGGGTAATCAACAAAATCTTCATATTACGAGTGACTGTGAGACTGAGGAGGAAGACTCTGCGGCTGAACTTGATGTGGTTTGTGTTAGTAGTAGTAGCAGTAATGGTGAAGCAGCTGGAGTGGTGGGGAAACATTTGAGAGCATCCAGACTAGCTGTCAAGGGAACCCACACCATTCCTTTGGATCTGGGAGTCCCCTTCACTACAGTGTGCAAGTTGAACATGATCCTTAAGAGGCCAGAACTGGTGTTGGGGGAGAGCAGGCTCAGAATTAATACCATCACCACCAGCAGGGGCACAGATCAGCTGCCTGTGCCTGCTGCTACTGCTGCTGTTAGTGCTAGTCTGCCGTCTTCTTCAGGTCAAAAGGAAATGGCAAGTGCGACATTAGGGGACCCTCTGTCACATTGCTCGTCACCTCCTCCAAGCAGTAGTGAGAACATGTAGGGACTAGGGGTGGTGGTGATGATGATGCTGGAGAAGCTGTGGTGGAGGAGACATTGATGGCCTTTTTAGCAGAAACTGAAAAGGAATGGGAGACAGGGATGAGGATGGGCATCACCACCACCACTAGCAATGACATTTTGAAATTAGACAAATTTGCAACTGCGCTAATTCCTTCTGATGCTGAGATGCAAGGGCAGCAGGATGCTGAGGAGCAGGCTAGTGTGCCACAGACTACCATGGACACAGTGGGAATGGGGTCAACAAGTGATGCTGGACTAGGACAGGTTCCACTTGCCAGCAGTAGCAATGCTCCTGATCCTAGTTGCAGTGCTGAATCTGAGGCAGTAGCAGCAACAGCAGCAACTTGCTACACACTTGCTAACGCGTTCATAAGAATAATTTTTCAAAGCTGTTTTGATTTTAATTTTTAGATAGGGCTTTTAGGGTTGTTAGAGTAGGACTTGCCGAAAGTGAAATACCTTGACGTTGGTGGCAAGCTTACCCACAACTTGGCCAATCTGTGACACAGAATTTCACTCATTTACTAAGAATTATTATATATGCCCATTACAGGGCACACATTAGTTTTTTTATATAGAGTAGTGCAGGATTGTCTTCTTGACAGCAGCAACATTACCCGCTGCAACAGACAATGAAGGGGAATGTGGAGGACAAGAAGAAAGAGGCCGTTCTTCTCCATCTGTTCCCTTCCCTCTGAAGTCATCATGGGTGTGAGAATATTTTTCTGTTGGGGCAGGCACAAGTGCAGTCATCACCAACAGCACTGTGCAATATTTGTGACAAGTCAGCGGGAAGGGGAAAGGAAGGAACACACCTTTGCACAACTGCCCTGATAACACACATGAAACACAGACACCATGACATTTATGTTATACGTGTTAAAGACAAACACCCACCACAGAAATCAAGCACTGCTTTTGCTGTCCCTGACTCTCCAGAAAGGCAACAAGAGGTGACACGGAGATCAAAGAGGAGGAGGAGGAATAGAACAACCCAGGCAGAGACTGAAAGTTCCATGACGAATGAAACAACTGGCTCGTCATCACCATCTAGGGTAACTACATCTTCTGCCAATCCACGTCGTTCATCGTTACCTCCCCCGCCAAATGATAGCCACTCTGTTGATGTTAGGATGTAGCAGTTCGTCTCTACCCATTGAGGAGAATCGCAATCAGTGCATCAAGAGGCATCTGAGTAGATTCCATTCTGCAGAATATGCTAAGATGGTGGCAGGGAGGGTTCATCATTACTATTAAACTGTCAGCAAGTTGTCATGCATCCTTAGCGGGTCTGGAAAAGGGGTACAGTGACAGCGGCAGTACTTGGTTTCGGGTGTCATGGTGTTTGGATACAGTTGTGCCCCCAGATGTTATTTACCACACACACACACACACACACTGTGCACATTGCAGTTGCTAATGAGACCCGCTGTTCCTGCTCTCAAGGGAAAAAATATATTCTAATAACAACACACCCATGATGATTTTGGAGGAGGGGCAGGTGGAGAAGATTTAAAGGCCAACTTGTTATTTTCTCCACATATACTGGGGACTACTTATTGTGCTGCTACTGCATCAGGTGCATCACTGTAGCCAGTCGTGGCAAGTAGAACGTTCATCATCCATCTTCCATGTTACTGCTATTGTTGATCCCATTCCCTTTCAGCTGCCTAATCATCCTGCTGCTTAAACAACTCAGCAGCAGCAGTACGAATAGCAGTTGCAACTCAGGAGGACATTTGGCAGTGGCCACTAGCCAACATGACCTGCTGGCATTAGGCCAGCAGGGCATTTTTATTTTTTTCTCAGAACTTGTGTTTAAAAAAAAAAAAAAAAAAATAGTCCTACAAAAAATAAACAATTTTTGGGGGGCTTGTTTCTAACAAGCCTAAGTCCTACAAATCAATGTTTCCTTAGAGATTGTGCCAAACAAGCTTAAGTCCTACAAATCAATGTTTCTTCAGGGCTTGGGACTCTAATAAGTCTAAGTCCTACAAAGGCCTCTAACAACAAATCAAACAAATCATGCTCTGTCAAGTCAAGTATCAGTCCACCCCAGTGGCAGCTTATGTCAGGGGTTTCCTGTCTCTATCACTTTACATACAAATTTCTTATTTTATTTTGTTGATTTATTTTTTTTATTAACTGTCCCCCAATCGTAGTCAAGAAACCCCCCCAAAACAAATTCCCTGTTCAAATGATTTATTCATTCACCAGCACAGGCACCCTCCCCAGACCCCTTTATACCATGTCTTATGGTTTCTATTTTATTTTATTTAGGATTTATTTTTTATTAACTGCACCCCAATCCCAGTAAACAACCCCCACAAAAATCATCCCCTGTTCAACTGATTCTTTCCCCACACCCCACCAACACAGGCACCCTCATGCCCCTTTTATACTATGCCTTTGGGAAATAAAATAATATTTCCTATGTGTTATGTGTAACTTCTATGTTCCCATTGATTTCAATGGAATGAGCTTTGAGAAAAAAGCGGAAAAAAGCAGAAAATCTGCCCTTTTCGCAGGAATTTTTTTTTGCCAAGCGGAAAGTGCCATTTTTCGACGATTTCAGTTTGAGGCGGAAATTTTCGCCTATCCCTACTGGGTATTATAAGTCCAATGATCCCCAACAGCTGGAAAGCCAAAGGTTGCCCAAACTTGTCTTAATCCAACTGTCACTGGCATCATAGATGGCACTGGTATCCAGTATTACTTATGTGTATATTCCTCTAAGAATGGTACATGTTGAACTACTACTGTGATGTACAACACTAGCTCACACAGTGTTTTGTTAGCTAGACTCGAACAATAGTAAGGGAATCAATAATTTTACTTACCAGAAGTCTGTAGGAGTCTGTAGGGTGCTGTCAAGTCCAGAGTCACATTCACTTTGGATCCAGACACTGTTGTTATGGACAGGCTCTGTCTGTTCATTAAAGGTTCTGAGCATTGGTGGGCAACCACCATTAGCCCTTGTGTATTGCTTCTATTCACCTATCTTGTTCTTGACTTTCCTCTTGCAGTCTGCTATTATTTTTTGATTGAGTCATGTTTCTGCTTGTGGTTTTTAGGGATAGGCATAAAGTTCAATTTTTTACTCAGTAGTTTTAATAAAAACATAGAATTTGCTGCTTATTCCATGGAAATTCTTCCACATAAAAAATATATACAATTTCCATTTTTTCACTACCACCAATGAATTTCTCATGAGAACTTTGCCTTTTTTCACTTATGTTTTCTATGACAATGAGAATTTCCGCCGCAGTACTAAAAAAAACTGGGAACTTTCCTCAGTGCTATGAATTTTAGTCGACAGATATAGTGGTGAAAGCAGAGGGAGTGCTTGAGCAGAAAATAAGTTTACAGGAGTTGTAGCGTTATCACCAGTAGATCTATGTTGCTATTGTTGCCTACTGCATTTTGCAGTGAGTATGCACTCTTTCTCCTGCCCCTAGCATGTTTGGTAAGGATAATGATAGAAGTGTTGATTTTTACTGAAAGTACACAAAAAGCAGTTAATGTGGAGTGATATTCTGTCTGCTGTCTGTCAATTGCAGCTCAGGTGAAGGATCTCCTGCCTGTCATCTATCAGTCAATTTTTTTTAACTGCCCTGTCTGTCACTGTCAGTTTCACTGTCTACAAATTATATCCACACTCCCTTCAACTGAAAGCAACTCCACATCTGTCTTTGCCTGTCTATCTCTACACTAGTAGCTTGAGTCAAAATCTCAGCAGCTTTCTCTCTTGCAATGTAAATTTTTATAGTGCAGAACAAGATAGACCCGATAGCTTTAGAATCAGCAACTTACAACTTTCAATAAATGATAAAGCACACAGCAGCTGGTAACTAACCTCCATGCATCCTTATATGCTTGTCCGTCCGGTTTGTGTGGATATAGGAGTGTGTGTGTGTACACACAAATTGTATCAAGTTGTGCCTATCTTTATAATATGATGTATTATGTTTCTTAGTTTTTCGCATTCTAATGTAACTACCATAACAAAGTAGTAGTAGTAGTAAGATGAACTGCTGCATGAGACAGTAGTCGATGTACTATAAATTAACAGTAGAGTAAAAGTAAAAGGAAACTTTTCAGACTTCAAAAAACCTAGAAGAATATTAAAGTATTAGGGAGGAAGAGGATGATGTTGCTGATGACCTAAATGTTGATGATGATTTTGATTTTGGAAAAATGTCTCAGCACCCTCCACTCTTCTGATACATATGAAGTAGACTGTGAATGATGATTTGGCCAACAACTTACCTGAAAGAAAAAGGCTCAATCTTCATCAAATTCAAAGGTGCAGTATGTCTGTTTATAAACTGTTTGAGAGATCAAATGGAAAGTCTGACTCTGGACAAGTAAACATATCTAAAAATACACAACCTACTTCTCTGTCAGCATCTTCAGTGCTGTTGCTCATAACTCCAACCCCCATCAAATGACACGCACTGTTGTAGACTAAGTAGCAATATAATCACTCCTAAACTTTAATGGGGCTAAGGTGCAGATAATAGCAGTATTGTAGTTGAATCAGAGAATGTGTTCCTCTCTAACAAGTGACCCATGCTTCTGAAATGCAAATGTAAAGCATGGATGTGGATGACTGAGTTATTTAGAGGTGACAAGTGTCAGAGTCCCAACACCCACGTCCACAGATGTTCTGTATGCTACTAACCCACTTGGTGAGTTCGCAGAAGTCAAAAACTGCACAAAAGAATCCAAAAGTAATCTTGTAGAATGGCAAACTTGCCAAAATGTTGAATGCTGTGTTTGCTGCCATACTCACCAATTATTTTGTTGAAAACAAAGGCTTTAACCCTTTGAGTTCCAGAGAGGTATGTGTCGCAATGCTTTGGATACCTCTCTGGCACTCAAAGGGCTAAAGAACTACTGCCATGTGTTATATGCCACAAGCCACAGTTATTTTTCAAGACTGCCTGTGATAGAGTTGTACAAATAGGTATAGTGGGCAAAGGAACACAGCCTGTTAACATTTTTTTACGTTTATATTGATGTAGGCATAAGCCTCCTAACACATTTTACTTTCACATGTGGATTTCTCTAATCCAACACTCAGCAATCAGCTGCAGAATTGTAGTGGGAATTCTGGTGGGCAAAGAAAGCATAGCCAAAAAGCAGAAAAGTTATTGCAGGAAAATTATCAGCTGTAATAGTTATACCCTTTCCTTAGGGTTGAGGGTTTCTTACACCCTCACATTGCAAAGCAGTCTTGCCTGCTTAGAATTACTCTTTCCTCAGGGTCTTAGGGTTTCCTACACCCTTACTTTGCAAAGCAGTCTTTCCTGCTTAAACTTACCCATTCCTCAGGGTCTAAGGGTTTCCTACACCCTCACATTGCAAAGCAGTCTTGCTTGCTTAGAATTACCCTTTCCTCAGGGTTTCCCTACCCCCTCACACTGCCAAGCAGTCCTGTCTGTTTAGAATACCCTTTCCTAAGGGCCTTAGGGTCTCCTACCCTTACACTCTTTCTGAAGTACCTTCCTTGTCATTCATCTGCACTGTGGATCCACGTTTTCCCGAAGTTGCACCCTTACCCAGCTCTTGCCAATTCTGTCCTGGCCAGGGTTCCGGCTCAACCAGAATAGGGCATCTGGCTTCGCGGCCAGCAACTTTAAATTTGGTAACGGCCGCAGCAAGGAAATAGCAAAGCTGGCAATGTTCCCAAGCTACACCCCCTAGTGTCGTACTCTAGCATCTTCAGTATCTGCAATTTTGGGAAACAGAATCCTTACACAATACCGCTCTCAAATGAATGAACCTCTTTCTCTCACTTTATCTATCCTCTGCCCCAGACTATGTTCTGTAGCCCAACATATGCCCAAACACAAGCAAGGTACATCAGTTATTTTAGGGTTCATAATCAGTGGTATGAGTTGAAACTGAAACTTTGCTTTGTGTTTATTAGTTTTAACAATGTTGTAAAATTATATTAAACATCATTCGTTAGCTATTTTCCTTTGATCTTACTAGTTCTCTCTGTACTTTGCATTCCAAAACTACTTGTGGTATGGAAAATTAGCCACAATTCACTTTAGTCTTGTGTAGATGCCAGGGTGCATTTGAGCACCCGTACATGCAGATCAGCCTGTGACTAGGGTAATAGAATACCTTAGGGAGTAGGATAAGGTTTCTCTTTGGTATGTGTTTTGCAGTTATCTAAGGTTTTGGGCATTATAGACTCAAGCTCAAGTGGTTAAAAGCTATTTAAATAAATGGGGATTTTTTTTAAACCATGGAGATAAAAAACTTTGATTAGGACAATTTCCACATGTTAAAAAGCAAATTTAAGATAATATTTTAGAGCTGTAATATATGAATTCTTCATTATTATATATGCAAGCTGTACGTGCATGATATATAAAGTTATATCAGAGTATTTACTTTTTCAGTGTCAGCATTGCTTAGTCTTGCTCTTGTCACGGTTTTAGTGTAAGCAGGGGACTAAGTCAAGAAAACTATGTACGAGGAAAGAGGTATTGCCATTGGTTAAGCATTGTTTCCCCCAGTTCCCATGCCCATGATCTTAAGCCAGCAACTGTCCACTGAAGATGATCAGTGCTGCAGAGCAACTGTAGCTGGAGAACCTGCTTTAGAAATGAAATGGGTTCAGTGTAGCCCTATAATATGCATCTTTCATAAACGGACACAAATAAAGAGAGGAGCTGGCAACCCTGAAATTAGATTAATCACAAGGCTAATAGCTTATTAGAAGAGTGAGAGCTATGCTGAATTTAGTCCAAAAAGCAGACCAGTTATGATTAACCATTTAAGTGCCAGTGTGTTGCACACCTCTCTGGACCCAAAAGGATTAACGGACAGCGCTACGCCTCTTCTGATTAAATTAAATGTATTGACATTTTGTGTAGACAAGATAGTACACAATGTTTTCCTGGGTGGTGGGCAGCTTCACCAACAGATACAAAGGACTGTTTTCAATAAGCTAAAGAGGTGCAATTCTGGAGCAAGGTAGCTGCACCAGTAGAAACAAATCTCAAAATTCGCATGGATTGAAATGAGGCTTCTAACTCATTGAATCACAGAGAGGTCTCCATTGCATTGTGGTGCAATCTGTATAAACCTCATTTAAATCATGGGTACTTTTCATGTCTCACCTGTAGTGCAGTTGGTTTGGTTTCTAACAGAATTGCAGCTTGTTTAATGAAGCCCATAGAAGCATAAAATGAAGGCAAATAACAGGTGTCTATTCACCTCTCTGTGTAAAACGTGCAGGCTCATAGCCATGTATTTATCCTTGGAGTTCTCAAAATCCTTTATTGTATTAGCCTCAGCCTAGGAGACTAGTAAACAAATCCACTCACTCAGATCCACTGGTGTTATCCTCTGCTGTCAGTGGCTGCATTTTTTTATTTCTTACTTTAGAAATATGTATATATATATATATATATATATATATATATGTGTGTGTGTGTGTGGCAGGAGGTGAAAGCACTTACTCTGTATAAACATTAATGTCCAGATGCACAATCCCTTAAAGTAGATGTACAAAATTATAAAGAATGGGGCAGCTTGTTGATGAATAATTTATTGGTTAATAGGCAATAAATCTGGAGCAACGTTTCAGTCCCAGTGCGGGACCTTTCTCAAGACAACAAGCTGGAAGCTAACCTTGTGTTAAATACCTTATGCTCCATTGGAGTAGCTCATGCCACTGATGATGTCATCACTCACCCACTGTTGGTTGAACGGTGGGGAGTGGACATGCCTCATTGGTCACTTGGAGTCCTGGACTATACTGCCCATTATAACAGGAGTCCAAGTAACCAATGAGGAATGTCCACTCCCCATGGTTTAACCAACAGAAGGTGAGTGATGATGTCATCAGTGGCATGAGCGAAGCTGGTGGAGCATAGGGTATTTAACACAAGGTTAGTTTACAGAGTGTTGAGAAAGGACCCATGGTGGGATCGAAACAATGACCCAGATTTATTGCCTATTAACCAATAAATTATTCATCAACAAGTTCCACAGGTGCTACCCCATCCTTTGTAATTTTATATATATATATATATATATATATATATATATATATATACACACACGCACTGGCAAATAATGGTCCACACCCTCAACATGATTTGCCGTGGAGCAATTATTTTTTAGGGATATTAAACTGGGAGAAGATCTGATTTTTATACCTAGGTTACTCAAGGCTTTCACTTCATGGTACACACTGCAGTTCATGATTGCTTTAATGTATACTGGAGGACACACTCCACTCTAGTAAAGTCTTTAATGCCGGCAATCACTTTTCAGCTGCCCTGTAGTATGCACAGGAAAATGTTCTAAAATCATTCATTTTCCTCTATGCCTTGTTTAGTACATAGCATTAAATGCATATAGGAAAGGAATGTACCAAATCACCAGTAGACTGACACACATTGCCATCCTCTTGGTTCAGGAGGCATTAACCCTTTGAGTGCCAGAGAGGTATCTGGCACTCAAAGGGTTAAGAGGGGACTTTTTGGTGTTAGCAGATTGGTAAATTAGTCAGGTGCATGGCTAGAAAATAATTTCCACTGCCTGATGTAGAAAGGAATAGTGTTTGTACATCTACCCCATTGACTTCTTATTTTAGCATTTCTTTTCTGTCTGCAAAAATCCTTCACTCCTGAACTAAAGATTCTAGTGCTGTAGTTTGTAGCACCTTCTTCAGTTTTACACGGTTGACCTTACACATACATGCACATGCTGATGCTCTTGTACTGGACCAGTTCTGGAGCAAACCCAAGAGCACCATGGAGAGAAAAAAATCTCATTGATTTAACTACGGCTATTAACCTTTTGACTGCAACACAGGTCTCCACTTTGCAATTCCTTGGAGACCTCTGGCATTCAAAGCATTAAAATCCAAATTTAACCAATGGCGTTTTGGGAAAAATGTATTGTCCCTGATGGTTCAGTTGTTTTGTTTCAAAATTCCCCCAACCCTTCTTAGAACATCAGCAATGTTCAGCATCCCTGTCAATTTAATGTGAAGATGTAGTTAGTTTTTTTAAACATTCATAGAATAACAGAAATATGTCTAAGTTAAATACACAGTCTACCTGTATAGAAGAAAATAAGAATCATTGCTTTTCTAAAGTTATGTGTAAAAAGTGTACGGTACCTTGCTTCAGAAGCAGTGATATGAGGTGCAGCTAGAGTCCTGTATATCGTAACACTGACACATCAGTACAATACAGCCCTGCAGTTCTCACCTCCTCCATCCCACAGCCACTGTCTAGATACGCCTCTACATTTCTTAACCACTTCAGGGACAATGCATAGCTGATCCGTCACTGAGAAAGTTAATTAACCTCTTAGATGCTAGAGAGGTCTCCAAATTATAGCTTTGCAATGCATAGAAGACCTCACTGTCCTCAATGGGGTTAGGTGACAAACATAAATAATATGCATTGTAATCAATATGTTGGAGACTACTCAAGGGATTAACTCTTTGAGTGCCAGAGAGGTATACAATGCAATGCAATGCAATGTGTAGCCCTCTGGCACTCAAGGGGTTAAAAGACAAATTTAAACAAATGGAAATTACATAATTTTATTTGCTTCCTGTAATACAGTTAGTTTGTTCCAGAATTGCACTATTTTCCCCTAGTCTATCAACCAGAGTGCAAGCAAAAAAGGTATCAGCAACAGTGGAATCATGTAATTTTCTAAAGAGTTGGACTGATTATTTTTTATACCAAGTTTTTATGATAGCTAAGGGTAGCTGTGTAGCAAAGTCATGAAGATTTGAGAATTATTTTGTAGAAAACTTTTACATATCAGTATGTGGAGATATATATAACTGAGAACTTTCGGAAGTTACCCCCAAAATGCCAGCTTTTAATGTAAATTACCAGGTCTCCAGGGATCAAGTGCCTTTATCCACACTTAGATAACCTGCACAACATTGCCTTCTTTACTAGGGATGGGCGAAAATTTTTCACCTCAAAATGAAATTGGCGAATAATGGCACTTCCCGTTTGGCGAATAATTTCAGGAGAAAAAATACGTTTTTCTGCTTTTTTCACCTAGCTGATTCTATTGAAATCAATGGGAACATTGAATTTACACGCAACACATAGCAAATATTATTTTATTTCCCAAAGGCATAGTATAAAAGGGACGTGAGGGTGCCTGTGTTGGTGGGGTGTGGAGAAAGAATCAGTTGAACAGGGAATGTTGTTTTTATTTTTTTTTTTGGGGGGGCTGTTTATTGGGATTAGGGGCAGTTAATAAAAAAATAATCCTAAATACAATAAAAACAAAGCAAAACATAAGGCATGGTATAAAAGGGGTCTGAGGAGGGTGTCTGTGTTGGTGGGTGGAGTCTGAGGAATGAATCAGTTGAACAGGGGATTTTTTTTGGGGGGTTCTTGACTGGTATTGGGTGAACAGTTAATACAAAAATAAATACAATAAGGACTTTGTATGTAAAGTGATAGAGACATGAACCCCTTGAAATAAGCTGTGACTGGGGTAGACTGATATTTGATGTGATAGAGTATTTTGTAAGGGATGATTTGTTGTTAGAGGCCCAAGTCCTGGGGAAACATTGATTTGTAGGATTTAGGCTTGTTTGGCACAAGCCCTAAAGAAACATTGATTTGTAGGACTTAGGCTTGTTAGAAACAAAACCCCCCAAATTGTTTATTTTTTTGTAGGACTATGTTTTTTTTTATTATTATTATTGTTATTATTATCTCCTCTGTGAAAAAAATATCCTACTGGCCTAGTTCCAGCAGGTCATATCTTGTTAGCCACTGGCCACTGGGTATTGTCAGATGCCCTGATGTAGATGCAGAATTTGCAACTGATGTTCTTGCTGCTGCTGCTGAGTTGTTTAAGCAGCAGGATGATTAGGCAGCTCAAGGGGAATGGGAGCAACAACAGCAGTAACATGGGTGATGGATGATGAAGGTTCCACTTGCCACAAATAGCTCCAGTGATGAGCCTGAGGCAGTAGTAGCACAATAACTAGCCCCCAGTATACGTGGAGAAAAGTTCGCCAATAATTCTTCTCCACCTGCCCCTCCTCCAAAATCATGGGTGTGTTGTTATTAGAATAGAAATGTTTCCCTTGAGAGCAGGAATTGTGCCTCTCATCAGCAACTGCAATGTGCACAGTGTATCTGGTAAATAACACCTGGGACAACTGTATCCAAACACCATGACACCAGAAGCGAATTACTGCTGCTGTCACTATACCCCTTGTCCACACCTCGCTAAGGACACATGACACCTTACTGGCAGTTTAATAGTAATGATGAACTCATCAGATGCTGCTTGATTCCCTGCTTGCAATTCTCCTTCACCACACTGCCATGTGTGGTCAGTGCACCACACAGTGTGCAATGGGTGGACACGAACTGCCACATCCTAACATCTACAGAGTCGGTATCTTTTGGTGGGGGAGTTAATCATGAACAAGGTGGATTGGCAGAAGATGTATTTATCCTAGAGGAAGAAGGTGATGGTGAGCTAGTTGTTTCTCTCGTTATTGAACTTCCAGCCTCTACATGGGTTTCAGTATTCTTCCTCCTCTTTGATCTCTGCCTTGCCTCTTGTTGCCTTTCTGGAGAGTCAGGGAAGAAAAAGCAGTGCTTGATTTCTGTGGTAGGTGTTTGGCTTTAACTAGTGATGAGCGAGCACCCCAATGCTCGGGTGTTCGGGTGCTCTAACCGAGCACCCCCTGAGGCTCGAGTGCTCGGCCGAGCACCCGAGCCCCATTGAAGTCAATGGGAGGACTCGAGCATTACACCAGGCACCCCCTGCTCTGATGAGGGGAGGGTGCCTGGTCCATAGGAAAAGGGCAGAAAAGGATGGAAACACCACAGAAATGGTTCAGGGACAGCATAGGGAGGATGTCTGGATGCATCTTGGACTCCAACATCGCTGCTGGGAACGATCTTTCGCCCGTAGTACGCCATTTTTACAGACTGACCATAAAACACACAAAAAGGAAAATAAAAACGACTTTAGGCGAAAAATTGTTACCAAACAATATTTGCTGTATATTTACTTGTATATCATCTGCAAATTATCCCAAAAATTTCCTTGATTTTCGGAAGTGAGGCCATGATTAAGAGGGAAACGTGCGCAGAGGCAAATTCTCCCAAAAATTTCCTTGATTTTCAGAACTGAGGCCATGATTAAGAGGGAAACGTGCGCAGAGGCAAATTCTCCCAAAAATTTCCTTGATTTTATTGAACTGAGGCCATGATTAAGAGGGAAACGTGCGCTGAGCCGACCATCTAAAACATTATGGGTGAGGGTCTGCTGCAGAGCTGACCATCCTAAACATTATATGCGAAGGCCCGCTAGTGAGCTGACGCTATAAAACATTATATGAGAGGGCCCGCTAGAGAGCTGACCCAATAAAACATTATATGAGAAGGCCCGCTGGTGAGCTGACCTATATAAAAATTGTCAAACAGGGCCCGCTGGTGAGCTGGCCCTATATAAAAATTATATCACAGGGCCCGCTGGTGAGCTGGCCCTATATAAAAATTATATCCCAGGGCATATGGAAGAGGAGGAGGAGGATGAGAAGATTAAGAGTCAACCATATACCCGTTTTTTGGGTGGAAGGGGTGAATGGGAATACAGAGTATTCCCATCATTGTAAATAACATATATAAAGTGAGTTTATGTTCCCCCGGGGCTTTCCTCCAGTGGAGTGGAGAAGTCAGGGGAAATCCAGGCCTTGTTCATTTTTATAAGTGTCAACCTATCAGCATTGTCGGTGGAAAGGCGGATACGCTTATCTGTTATGATGCCACCAGCAGCACTAAATACCCGCTCAGACAGAACGCTGGCGGCAGGGCAGGCCAGCACCTCCAAGGCATAGAGTGCCAGTTCATACCACGTGTCCAGCTTGGACACCCAGTAGTTGTAAGGCACAGAGGGATCATTGAGGACGCTGACACGGTCTGCTACGTACTCCTTCACCATCTTCCAAAACTTTTCCCTCCTTGTGACACTAGGCTGCGCATCAGGGTGAGGGTGCTGGCGGGGTGTCATGAAGGTGTCCCACGCCTTGGAGAGTGTTGCCCTGCCTTTCTCGGAACTGCTGTGTGCTCCCCTTTTCTCCCCTTCTCGGTTGGCCAAGGTAGCACGTACTCTGCCGCCAGCGTTGTCAGATGGAAAATTTTGGAGCAATTTTTCAACAAGAACCTTCTGGTATTGCACCATTTTGCTTGTCCTCTCCACCGGAGGAATGAGAGATGAGAAATTCTCTTTGTAGCGGGGGTCCAGAAGGGTGAACACCCAGTAATCCGTGTTGTCTAAAATGCGTGTAACGCGTGGGTCACGGGAAAGGCAGCCTAACATAAAGTCAGCCATGTGTGCCAGAGTACCAACAGGCAAGATTTCGCTGTCCTCACCAGGAGGATGACTCTCAATCTCCTCATCCTCTTCCTCCTCTTCTGCCCACCCACGCTGAAGAGATGGAACTAAAGTTCCATGGCTACCCTCTGTAGCGGAGACAACCGTGTCTTCCTCCTCCTCCTCCTCCTCCTCCTCCGCCTCCTCCAATTGTCGCTGAGAAGACGAAGTGAGGGTGCTCTGGCTATCACCTTGTGTAAGCTCTTCCTCCCCCATTTCCACCTCTTCCACATGCAAAGCATCGGTTTTAATTGTGAGCAGCGAGCGTTTCAGTAGACACAGAAGTGGGATGGTTACACTGATAATAGCGTTATCGCCGCTCACCATCTGTGTCGATTCCTCAAAATTGCGTAAAACCTCACAGAGGTCTGACATCCATTCCCACTCCTCACTTCTGATTACAGGAAGTTGAACGGAGAGGCGACGACCGTGTAACAGCTGGTACTCCACTACTGCCCTCTGCTGCTCACAAAGCCGGGCCAACATGTGGAAGGTGGAGTTCCAGCGCGTGCTCACGTCACACAGCAGCCGGTGAGCTGGCAATTGTAAGCGCTGCTGCAGCTTCAACAGGCCGGCTGAAGCTGTTGATGACTTACGGAAATGTGCACACACGCGGCGCACCTTGGTCAAGAGATCATGCACATTGGGGTAGGTTTCTAGAAATCGCTGCACCACTAAATTAAATACATGCGCTAGGCATGGTACGTGTGTGAGCTTGCCGAGCTCCAAAGCCGCCACCAAGTTACGCCCATTATCACACACAACCATGCCTGGTTGCAGGTTGAGTGGCGAGAGCCACTGCTCGGTCTGGTGACTAATCCCCTGCAACAGCTCTGAGGCCGTGTGCTGTTTGTCCCCAAGGCAGATCAGCTTCAGCACGGCCTGTTGACGCTTCCCCACTGCAGTGCTACACTGCTTCCAGCTACTGGCTGATGGGGGAGTGGCGGTGTGTGTAGAGAATTCGGAGGTGGAAACGGAGGAGGAGGAGCCAATAACGTAGGTGCTGGTGGAAACCCTGATGGAGGTAGGGCCCGCAATCCTCGGCGTGGGTAGCACCCGTGCCATCCCAGGGTCCGAGTCGCTCCCAGCCTCCACGACATTCACCCAGTGTGCCGTCAGGGAAATGTAGCGTCCCTGGCCACAAGCACTTGTCCATGTGTCAGTCGTTAAGTGGGCCTTCCCAGTAACTGCGTTGGTCAGGGCACGGGTGATGTTACGGGACACATGGTGGTGTAATGCGGGGATGGCACACCGGGAAAAGTAGTGGCGGCTGGGGACCGCGTACCGAGGGACAGCTGCTGCCATCAGGCTGCGGAAGGACTCAGTGTCCACAAGCCTAAATGGCAGCATTTCGATGGCCAGTAATTTGGAAAGGTGTGAGGTTAGTGCTATGGCCTGTGGGTGGGTGGCTGGGTACTTTCTCTTGCGCTCAAATGCCTGGGGTAACGACATTTGGACGCTGTGCTGGGACAGGGAAGTGGATGTGGTCGCTGATGGTGCTTCAGATGCTACAGGTGCAGGGCGGGAGGTATGCGGGCCTGCGCCTTCGACAGGCGATTGGCCGGCACCGAAAACAGGGGAAGAGGAGGCAGTGGTGTGGCCTGCAGACACAGATGGGCGATCCAGGCGTTCCTCCCACTTACTACGGTGCTTGGATGCCATGTGTCGGATCATGCTGGTGGTGGTGAGGTTTCCAGTGTTCATGCCTCGGCTCATTCTGGTGTGGCACAGGTTGCAAACTACAATTCTTTTGTCGTCCGCACTTTCCTTAAAAAAACGCCATACCGCGGAACACCTACCCCTTGGCAAGGTAGATTTACGCAAGGGGGTGCTCCGTGGAACATTTGCGGGCCGGTTTGGTGCGGTCTGCCTTCTTTCTGTAGCCACACCACTGCCTCTTCCAGCCTGTTGCGGTGCTGCAGATGGCTCACCCTCAGGACTGCTGTCATCGCTCGGCTCTACACCTTCCCAGGTGGGGTCAGTCACCTCATCGTCCACCAAGTCCTCCTCCACTTCCTCACTCTGATCATCCTCCTCAAGTCTTGATCCCACCACATACTCAGTCATTGACAACTGTATAACATTCTCCTCAACAAGGTCTTGAGACGGAAATAGTGGTTGATTTAATGGCAACTGTGTCTCATCATCATCATCATCATCCACTACTTCCTTTGACCTTAAATGCCGTTCACATCTGTCATCTTCTTGAGATTGGGTAGCCTCTAGAGGTTGTGAATCAGGGCACAAGATGTCATGTTCCTCTGCAAGCGTGCTTGGAGAGAGGGTCAAATGAAGGATTGGTGATGAGACGAGCTCCTCACTATATCCCAGTGTGGGATCACTTCTTTGACCAGACCGTGTATGGTGGGAGGAAGGATGATCAGAGTGAGGATTATGTTGACCAGACTCTTGGCTACTGAGAGTGGACTTGGTGGAAGACAGGGTGGTGCTTAACCGACTGGAAGCAGTATCAGCTGTCATCCAACCGACCACCTGTTCGCAGTGGTCGGACCTCGAGAGTGATGTCCTGCGACGCCCTGTAAAATTACACATGAAGCTAGGTATGGTGGATGTCTTTCTTTCTTGTGCTCTGGCACCAGGCACAGTTTCTCCGCGTCCTGACCCGCGCCCTGAACTTTCAGGATCACGTCCACTTCCCCGTCCCTTTTTACCCGCCTTCTTCATCTTACACAGAATATGTGACTTTAATATTTGAGTTTGAAAACTTAACAGTATTTCTTATTATTCTGCAACTCTGCAGAGTACACAGAATAGGCTGCTAAACTGCGGTGAAACACACTGAATGGAATATGTGAGTTTAATATTTGAGTTTGAAAACTTAACAGTATTTCTTATTATTCTGCAACTGTACAGAGTACACAGAATAGGCTGTTAAACGGCGGTGAAACACACTGAATGGAATATGTGACTTTAATATTTGAGTTTGAAAACTTAACAGTATTTCTTATTATTCTGCAACTGTACAGAGTACACAGAATAGGCTGTTAAACGGCGGTGAAACACACTGAATGGAATATGTGACTTTAATATTTGAGTTTGAAAACTTAACAGTATTTCTTATTATTCTGCAACTGTACAGAGTACACAGAATAGGCTGCTAAACTGCGGTG
Source organism: Rhinophrynus dorsalis (assembly GCA_037306005.1). Taxonomy (NCBI): domain Eukaryota; kingdom Metazoa; phylum Chordata; class Amphibia; order Anura; family Rhinophrynidae; genus Rhinophrynus; species Rhinophrynus dorsalis. The sequence goes on along the minus strand of CM074721.1, from coordinate 326,985,505 downwards.
AAACACACTGAATGGAATATGTGACTTTAATATTTGAGTTTGAAAACTTAACAGTATTTCTTATTATTCTGCAACTGTACAGAGTACACAGAATAGGCTGTTAAACGGCGGTGAAACACACTGAATGGAATATGTGACTTTAATATTTGAGTTTGAAAACTTAACAGTATTTCTTATTATTCTGCAACTGTACAGAGTACACAGAATAGGCTGTTAAACGGCGGTGAAACACACTGAATGGAATATGTGACTTTAATATTTGAGTTTGAAAACTTAACAGTATTTCTTATTATTCTGCAACTGTACAGAGTACACAGAATAGGCTGCTAAACTGCGGTGAAACACACTGAATGGAATATGTGACTTTAATATTTGAGTTTGAAAACTTAACAGTATTTCTTATTATTCTGCAACTGTACAGAGTACACAGAATAGGCTGTTAAACGGCGGTGAAAAACACTCTATGGAATATGTGACTTTAATATTTGAGTTTGAAAACTTAACAGTATTTCTTATTATTCTGCAACTGTACAGAGTACACAGAATAGGCTGTTAAACGGCGGTGAAACACACTGAATGGAATATGTGACTTTAATATTTGAGTTTGAAAACTTAACAGTATTTCTTATTATTCTGCAACTGTACAGAGTACACAGAATAGGCTGCTAAACTGCGGTGAAACACACTGAATGGAATATGTGACTTTAATATTTGAGTTTGAAAACTTAACAGTATTTCTTATTATTCTGCAACTGTACAGAGTACACAGAATAGGCTGTTAAACGGCGGTGAAACACACTGAATGGAATATGTGACTTTAATATTTGAGTTTGAAAACTTAACAGTATTTCTTATTATTCTGCAACTGTACAGAGTACACAGAATAGGCTGCTAAACTGCGGTGAAACACACTGAATGGAATATGTGACTTTAATATTTGAGTTTGAAAACTTAACAGTATTTCTTATTATTCTGCAACTCTGCAGAGTACACAGAAAAGGCTGCTAAACTGCGGTGAAACACACTGAATGGAATATGTGACTTTAATATTTGAGTTTGAAAACTTAACAGTATTTCTTATTATTCTGCAACTCTGCACAGTACACAGAATAGGCTGCTAAACGGCGGTGAAACACACTGAATGGAATATGTGACTTTGATATTTTAGTTTGAAGACTTAACAGTATTTCTTCCTATTCTGCAACTCTGCACAGTACACAGAATAGGCTGCTAAACTGCGGCGAAGCACACTGAATGGAATATGTGACTTTGATATTTTAGTTTGAAGACTTAACAGTATTTCTTCCTATTCTGCAACTCTGCACAGTACACAGAATAGGCTGCTAAACTGCGGCGAAGCACACTGAATGGAATATGTGACTTTGATATTTTAGTTTGAAGACTTAACAGTATTTCTTCCTATTCTGCAACTCTGCACAGTACACAGAATATGCTGCTAAACTGCGGCGAAGCACACTGAATGGAATATGTGACTTTGATATTTTAGTTTGAAGACTTAACAGTATTTCTTCCTATTCTGCAACTCTGCACAGTACTCAGAATGTGCTGCTAAACTGCGGCGACGCACACTGAATGGAATACGTGACTTTGATATTTTAGTTTGAAGACTTAACAGAATGTGCTCTAATCTGCAACTTTGCACACTAAACAGAATGTGCTCTAATCTGCAACTTTGCACACTAAACAGAATGTGCTCTAATCTGCAACTTTGCACACTAAACAGAATGTGCTCTAATCTGCAACTGTGCACACTAAACAGAATGTGCTGTAATCTGCAACTTTTCACACTAAACAGAATATTTTTTTTTTTTTTTTTTTTTGTTTTTTTCCCCCCACACACAATATAACCTGCTGCCCCCACACACAGTAGTCCTAAAAAGGACTTTTGGTTCTTTTTTGTCACAATTTTTGTTTTTTCCTCCCTACACTGCCTTTCCCTTCCTATCCTCAGCTCTCCCTGGCTCAGACTGAGCCGAACTCGATGGTCAGGTGCTATACAGCACCTGACCACGGGTTCTGGCCAGCCAATCAGTGTAATGCCAGCAGCCAACATGGCTGCTGGCATTACACCGATGTCAGAGCCTCCCTGCACGTTTATTGGCTGCGCAGCAGCCGCAAAACGTGCGGGGAGGAGACCTGAACATGGCGGGCGAGCACATGCGGTACTCGTACGAGTACCGCCATGTGCCGAGCAGAGCGATGCTCGAGCCGATCATCGGCCGAGCATGCTCGCTCAACACTAGCTTTAACATGTTTGACATAAATGTCATGGTGTCTGTGTTTCATGTGTGTTATCAGGGCGGTTGTGCCAAGGTGTGTTCCTTCCTTTCCCCTTCCCTCTGAATTGTCACAAATTGTGCACAGTGCCATTGGTGATGACTGCATTGTGCCTGCCACAACAAAATAATAGTTCCACACCCATGACTTCAGGGGATAGGGATAGGGAACAGATGGAGAAGAATGGCCTCTTTCTTCTGCTCCTTCACATTCCCCTTCACTGTCTGTGGCAGAGGATGATGTTGTCGCTGTTGCTGCTACTGCCTCAGAATCAGCACTGCAACTAGGATCAGGAGTATTGCTGCAGCTGGCAAGTAGAATGTGTTCTAGTCCCATATCTCTTGTTGACCCCATTCCCACTGTGTCCACGGTAGTCTTTGGCACACTAACCTGCTCCTCAGCATCCTGCTGCCCTTGCAACTCAGCAGCAGCAGGAATTAGAGCAGTTGCAAATTACGCAAATTACAAAAGCTCACTGCTGGTGGGGGTAATGCCAATCCCTGTCTCCCATTTCATCTCAGTTTGGGCTAAAAAGCTTCTCCACTATCATCATCACCACCACTAGTCCCTACATGCTGCTGTTGCTCTAATACAGACATCTCACTGCTGGTTGGAGGAGGTGACAAGAAATGTGACAGAGGATCCCTACTGTCACACTTGCAATTTCTTGCTGACCTGAAAAAGTCAGACTGGCAGCACTAACAGCAGGCACATGCAGCTGATCTGTGTTTCTGGTGGCGGTGGTATTATTGCTGCTACGTATCAATTCTGCCATCTTCAGGATCATGTTCCACCTGGACAATGCTGTGTGGGAACAGGACTCCCAGGGTCAGGGGGATTATGTGGGCTCCCTTGACCACTAGTCTGGATGCTCTGCATTACTTCCCTTCCACCCCCTAACATTAGGACCACCAGATGCTTCACCATTACTGTTACTGCTACTAACTCCAACCACATCAGTTTCAGCCCCTGAGTCTTCCTCCTTACAGTTACTAGTATAATGATAATTAACCCCTTCTTCACCCCTGATGCTAACAAGCTGCTGGATCTTCTTTGTAGTAGTACTAGCACTGGTGGGAATGCTTGGGGATGGCAAATGGGACTTAGAGCCCCTGCTGTCAAACTTTTCCTTCCCCCCTATTGAGTATTACAAGACACACTGGCAGCAGGCATAACACTGGTAGCAGCAGGTTCAGCACTGGCAGCAGACACAGCTCTGGTGGCAGCAGGGGTAGCATATCTGGCAGCAGGCACAGAAATGGTGGTAGCAGTAGCAGGGGTAGCACATCTGACAGTAGGCACAGCAAAGGTGGCAGCAGGGGCAGCATGTCTAGCAGCAAGCTCATGCAACTGACCTGTCCTTCTCTCACTACTACCCTCTTCTTCCTTCCCTGAGATTAATTTCTCCAAGATCCCTAGGGGTGATTTAGTGGGACTGGCCAGCATTGATTCTGTATTGCTCACTTCTTCCTCCTCCTCAGACTCAGTGGACACATAAGGGTCCTTTCAGGTTCTCCTTTTATTAAACTTGCTCATAGCAGTCACTATAATCCTCTCCTGCCTCAATTTTGCCTCAAGCTCACAGCAGAACAGCACACCATGTCTGCCTCGATCTGTAACAGCTTCTATTGTGTGAAATACATCACGCTTTTATAGCGAAAAGGAGAAATATGTAAATCAATGAGCAGAAACTTTATAGCCATTGAAAAAATGGCAATAAAAATGTGGTGTTCGCGAATTTTTTCTTGGCAACATGATGGGACTTTTCGCCCACCCACACTTCCTGTCCATATACTAAATAAACCTATAACTTACCACACTGCAGTTTGTTGTATGTGAAGGAGACAGAGTGTGAGAGAGAAAAAAAATAAACTGAGATCAATATATTAAAAAAATAAAGTGGTTATTAAGTGGTTCATAGTGCTGGCTAACTCTACGACCACCACTGTTTGGAAAAAAAGAGAAGCTGAGTGGACCCTGAGGCTAGCGACTCTAAGGATATGTAAGTCATCAACACTAGCAGTGGCACCACCAGTGCTAAAAAGACTGAGAGCCAAAATTCCCCAGACACAATGAGGCCGAGTACTTCAACATCGTCCCTCCATTGTCATCTGTCTTAGCAGCAGGATGGTGATGAGAAGGCTAATGTGCCACATTCTGAGGACTTTGGCTTCTTCAAGCAGCAATATGGTGCCAGGGCCTGCTCTACTACGTCAACAAAAATCCTGGTAGATGCAGTGATGATGTTGAGGCAGCAGCAGCAGCATCTTCCCCACCAAGTGAAAGTGTTTTAGAAGAAGAAGAAGGCCGTTCTTCTCCACCTGTCCTCTCCTTGAAATCATGGGTGTGTGAATATTTTTCATTTGTGACTAGGTTTAGAAAAAGGGAATTGAGGGGGCTTACCTTGACACAACAGCCCTGATTAAGATAAAACAGTTCCTTTGGCCTTATATCTGTTACAAATTCTGCAAAAATATGTACCCAGGGTTTGATTTTGGTAAGCTTGAGTCTTGCAAACAAATATTTTCTCAGGGCCTACACACACAAATATCTATCAGGTTTTTCTCTGTGTAAGCCTGTTGAAATGCTGGCTAGCCATTATTTTAAAAGAAAAAAACAAAACATAATATGGTGGTGGTTGACTGGTGTGGTGTGACTCTTGTGTGAGATTCAGCTGATAAGACAAAGCATATTAAGGTTAGGACTTGCCTATAATGGGCTACCTAGGCATATTATGGTCATATTATCCCACAAAAACAATATATACAATTCTAGCCGATCCAAAGTCTATGTTCTTATATGGCAAATGGTTCTAAGGAGTCCTCACACAGTCAATTTCCCAAATTGCCAACAAAATCACCCCAAACAATAGGATACTAAGCCTTTTCCATTTCTGTAGCTCTCCACTTTTCCTCTTATTTGCAGAGGGGTCCTCTCCAATGGTGTTTATGCTGGGATATATGGAGATATGCGATCAGTATTTGTCACATATAATAATTATTCAATTAAAAATATCCACTCACCTATTCAGCTGTTTGTATCCAGCATAGAGGGATTCTCAAATTGGCTTTCCTTCCTCTCCATCCGTACATGTGAAGGGGAGATTCAATAATTAGTTTCTGATCCCAAATATTTGACAATGATGTGTAAATATCTACTTATACATTATTACTATAATCCAGCGAAGCTATCGCTTCACTTCCAAGCCTTATTCTCAAATCTCAGGAATATGCAGTCTAAAGGATCTCTGTGTCGTCCAGATTCTCCACACAAAAAAGCAAGTTGTGGGGTTACTCCAGGTGAAGAAAACACAGCTTACCCAGACCCCATCTCCACGTATGCTTCAGATTTCTTTATCAACTGATGTTAATGATCCTTTGAAATATTTCTTTGGCTAAATATAATCTATAATCTAAATATAAATCTTTTGTGAAAAGTCAAATTTATTGAAAATACTTATACAAAAAAACAAGTAAAATTTGGGATTGTACTGATGTTAATGAAAGTAGATCTAGTGCCCGGCCAATGCACTATATCATATACAAATCTCACAGTGCTTAGCAATATTTAACTCCATCACTAAGAGACCACCTGCAAGTACCCTAAAGGGCCCAACATGTTTTTGTTTTACACACTTCCTCAGGGGCTATCAAGAAATATGAGTTCAGTGATCTCATTTATACACTCAAAGTATTCAGTGTAGTTCTGACGTCACATCCTCAGGGCACTTTTAACCCTAAAAACCTTTCTATTCAAGCTCAACTTTAAAAAAACATAAATAATTTAACAAAACACATTTTTCCTAATACAAATCTTATATGCAAAATATACATAAATAGACAGAGACTTAAATATGATGCAATTTTATGTGGGTGCTCCCAGTGTCGCTGTCAAATATTAAATTATTACGCAATTAATAAATATATAATATAAAATTAATAAAATCATCAAACTATAATCTTAATTACCAAAGTAGTCTTTCAGATCTCTTAAACAACTTAAATCAATGTTTATATTAATGTTAAAGTTTTTAATTTATATATCCATTTCGGTGTCTTTTCTTGAGACCGAATTTACTATAGTACCTCCTCTCCAGTGTGTGGATACCTGATCAATTATCATAAATCTCAGGCCTGATGGATCTTTATTGTGGTATTTAGAAAAACACTATATGCTACTGGCCCTTTTTTGATATTCCTTATGTGCTCCCCCACACGTATGTGGAAGCATCTCATAGTACGACCAATGTACTGTAGCCCAGATGGACATTCCAATAGGTACACAACATTTTTACTTTTACACATCACAAGCTTATCAATTTTAAATATCTCCCCTGTGCAGTTTGATTTAAATCATGAATAATTCTACTTTTGTCATAACACATTTGACAAGCCATACACCTATTGCATTTATGGTATCCTTTTAACCCCTGTTTAAAAAAATGGTACCTTCAATCTGTTATGGTTAATTAAACTGGGTACAAGATGCTCCTTTATATTTCATGATTTTCTATAGGCTATTTTTGGTTTTGTAGGTAAAATGATTTTAAATCTTCATATTTTAATAGTATGGGCCAGCACTTCATAAAAATATTTTCTAACTCTCTATGATCATCACTATATTGCATAATGAAAGAGGGGCCCATTGTTTCAATGTTACTCTTTCTAATTTCTGGGCATTGGTCCTTCAATACCTCAATCTTAGCTTTCTATAAAATGTTTTTATTGTAGCCCTTATGGTAGCGCTTATATTCTTCTCTTGGTATATTCTGTAACTAAGGTTTAAAGTGATAGATTTTTGGATTAATGTATTAGAGTCCATGGCTTTCTTAAAAGTGCAAGTTTTCACTTTATTATTTTCTATATATATGGTTAGGTCTAAAAAATTAACACTGCTATTACCATATATGGAAGTGAACTTCAATCCCATTGGATTATCATTGATGAAGTCAAGGAATGTTATTTTCTTGCCTTGGCTCTCAACAAAATTCTCAATGTTGTCTGCTGTCTATCAAGTCTGCCTCTGTCACAGAGCTCACATCAGGCTCCCAGTCAGCTGTATAAAATATTTATTTGTTTAATTATTTATGTTTTTTTTTTCTTTTCTTTAATTTTTTTGTAAGTTGTCCATCCTATCTTATAACATTTAGTCCAAAAAAATATAAATCACTAAAAAACAACATCAAATAACTTATTTCCGCAGACTTCCCCAGCACAGAGACAATAAAAACAAAATCAGCAAGCAATTTGAACCCCAGCTGCCTGTACTCCAAAGTTTGGGGTATTTTGGGTCAACCTCCTTCCTCCCTTCTGCTCCCCCAGAGTGCCCCCAGACTCCCCTAATACAGAGAACAAATGTCCTACCTAAATGACTCCCTAAACTAAGCTTCAATTTCCCTTTATCTGCCCATGCTGCTCTCTTCTGTCACAAACACAGAATGGCATGCTGTGAGAGCCTGACACCCTTGTATATGTCTATAGAAAATTAGAGGAAATGTTTGTGTGGTGGAGAAACATTTTTCATCCCATTGATTTCAATGCAATGAGCTTTCCACCAAGCGGAAAGTAAAATTTTTCACCGATTTCAGTTTGAGGCATCACCCATCCCTATCCTTGATACCACTATTTTTTTTTTTTCTAAATTGGTTGTACTCCAGCAATTTTAAATGTGTTTTTTTCTTTGGGTGTGCTTACCAAAACCTGTACTGAAATTGTACTTTTTAGGCGTTTTGACCAGCTTCTGTTGGTTTAAGCACCCCTCCCACCCACAGGTGCAATGTTCATTGTCTTTAGGATGCTATATAATGTCTTCCCAGTCAGTCAGACAATATTTTGGAGGTATTTGGTGTAAACCTCCTTTCTCCCTTATTGCCCCCACAGTGGCCCCAGACTCCCCTAATTAAGAAAACAAGCGTCCTTCCTACAAGACTCTTTAAGTTTCAGTTCCACTTTATTAGTCTGTCTTCTCTGGATCAAAAATTTACTGCACTCTCTTCCTCTCACAAACACGGAATGGGATGCTTTGGGAACCTGACACTCCTTTTATACTATGCCTGCAGGAAAAGAATAGAACATTTCCACATGGTGAGAAGAATTTCTGTCTTCCAATTGATTTTAATGCATAATCAGAAAAAGTAGAAAAACTGCTTTTTTCATGAAAAATGTGCCGTTCTGTGAAAAGTCCAATTTTTCTCTTGTTTTGCTTTTCAGGCAAAAACTTTTGCCATAATTTATTGAGTAACAGAATTCAATGTAAAAAATTGTTGCAAATACAAATAAATATTTGTGTATTAAAAGGGGGCATTGGTGAAAGAGTAGAAAGCTTAATTTTACCACTGTGCAAATCATTAGTAGGACTTTGCCTAGAATATGCAGTATAATCTTAGGTACTACAGAGAAAAAGTCTAGAAAAAGTACAGCAGAACAAATATAAATTAAAGGGAGAAGATATACTAAAAGCCAAACCTAGCTTATTAATCCTACAAAAAATAAAAAAGTAATTTTAAGTGTATGTGATTACGTAGTTTAAAAATAGTCACTTTAAATGTTTTAAACTCTCAAGGAAACATTTCATTCCAAAACCTAAACAACTAAATAAAATAACAGTGGCTTCTTCTTCAAAAGAGGAATGGGGATATGACTAAAAAGCATCCTGATAATGTTTTTCTTTGGTATGAAAGTTCTAAAATGTGTCTTAAACAAATGTGCAAGAGGCTAGAGGCTACAGTTTGGCTACATTTATTACCAAGCTTCCAAAAAAATGATAAAACCATAAACAAAGGTAGTTTAACTCAAACATTCTGTAAATTGTACTTATCACGTAGGACCCTTTGTCTCTGCAACAGCAAAAGCCTAAATTGTCCATTGGGGCATTTCACATCATGCACTGTGTTTGTCACAGCATGTTGCAAATTTTCTTTGACAGTGTGATAGCAGAGGTACAAATTTATAGCATGAGTTTCAAGGGAATCACATTCAAATTTTACAGCCATCCCAGATAGCTGTGTTTACCTGTGATTTTGTCAGTTCTGTATTAAGAATATGGAATGCTGGGAAAACCTTGCAACACTTTAGCACTAAAAAGTCACACTAAAAAAAATAATTGCTACACAATGCTATACAGTCTTCAAAGTAAAAGAGACCTTAACAGGAGCTTGAATAAGCAAATGGTCATAAACTTAGGGTATGAAACCCACTGGAATTATAGCATGTGGCATGGTCTTCAAAGGGTTCGGAGGTTGCTTAATTTCACTGTACCTGATGCATTATTGGTTTATGACTGCATGTTTATGACAGGTGAGATGGCCACTCATTTTTCATGCCTATTAGCTAAACTGATCCAGACAAACTCAATGAAATACAGTCCTTGTGAGGTGTAACCTGCTTAATATATGGGTGCAAAGTAATCAAACCAGCATTTTCTCCTATTGTCATCCATTTGTATCTTTCATTTCTGCTATACAGTCTTCAAAAATGACCTGCCTACTAGCATATATGGTAATACGATACATTCTGTAGGTAGCTTTAAGTAAGTGTACTATTTAAACATGATATACAATTAAACATAATGTTAAACATTTAAATAAAGTATAACCATTATGGTTTTTTAAAATAATCTCTAGATTTTACATTTCCACGAAATAAATTGTTTCATATATATCTATTCCATATACCGTGTTATATATCAGGATTCTGATATTTCTATCTATTGAAAAATAGATCTGATGAACATAGACCTTAATTTAAAAAAAAACCCTGAATAACTGAGAATACCAAAAATAGGATTATCTTCCTGCATGAAAAGGAAATTGAATATTTATTGGGTGATTTAATTACTCAATTGCTATGTTCAAGTCCAAAGTCTATATCTGACTTAAATCTTTAATCAACCCTTCAGATTTGTCTATTGCAAAAGGATGTATAAGCCTCGGGCAGTGCCATGAGATATAGATTGTCTCATTAGGAAAATGTAAATGTCTCAATGTGCCAGCCAGAAATACAAAATCTATATCCTGTTTCTGAAGAATGGATCTTTGACATTAGAGAACAAAAATATTTTATACTTTAATTTGACTTACTATCCTTAGGAAATCTGCCATATACATTTGGAATTCTTATGCTATGTTAACATAGATGGTTTTAGTACAGAATTATTAGAGCTGAGCTAAACTCTCACTTGTGAAACAGCTTAACCCCAATGGTGCTGTTCACACAGGTGATTTTTGCTTGTAGGACACATCACAGCAGAGCACTCTGCAACTTGGATACTCTCCTCCCTTGAGCTCATTCAGCTTTCAGCATGCTAATCTACATGGAAGTCTATAGGCCCTGTGCATATTCTCCAAGGATGATATTATAGGATGAGGTGCCACTCACATCCAGTGAGTGGCCAACCCATGCAGACATCTACTAATAATATATGGCAGAGACCAATGTTGGCCGTGCTTGTGAAACACCTCCACCATACTCCCACGCAAGAGAATTACCAGGAATGAAGAAAATCAGAATTAAGGAGACACTGATGTCTAAGAATGAGCTACAATGAAATGCTGACAAATGCCAAGCCTGAGTAGTACATGATCATGGCCATGTGTACCTGCATGGTCAAGCTCGTGTCTCACATGTGACTGTATTCTACCCTCTTCGCCTCTTCCCCTCCTGGTGCCCACCAGCTATTGATGTCCCCTGTGATGTGGGAGGATTTCCCAGATCCCTCTAAGTCCTACCCGTAAGTTCGGCCCTGATGCCCCTCCAATGAGGTGTAACTAAAAATGAATTAAAAAATAAAATACATATTCTGTGCATGCCACAAGGAATTTATATGCAATGCCTTGGACACCCCTGTGGCATGTACACTGTATGTTTCCTCAGCCTGGTTCAAAAGGCCACATAACCTACTTTTCTTCCAGCCTGGTTCCACAGCCTACTGGTAGTCACATGCACACATGCTGTCTGACCACCCCAGCCTGGGTCAATGGTAGTCACAGACTCGCACACAGGTAATCACAAAGACCCCATATATACTGTCTGACCTCCCAACCTTGTTTCACTGCCCACTGGTAGTCAAAGATCTCACATACACTGGTTGACCACCCCAGCCTCTTTTCACTGGTTGTCACAGATCCCCAATACATTGTTTGACCCCCCCCCCGGCCTGTTTCTACTACCCACTGATAGTCAAAGATCCCCATATTTACTGACCCTCAAGGCTGCCCAATAGTAATCACAAATCCCCACATCTACCAAAGGACCCCTCCAATCTGCTTTCATTAGCTAACTGGAAGTGGCAGATCTCTACATAGTTTGTCTGACTTCACCAAGTCTGGTTCCACTGCCTACTGATAATAACAGATTCCCGCAAAGGCTGTTTTAACACTTCTACTGTGTTTGTGTTTAACTGTAATTTTCCTCTTACTTATTTAATGTACCCACATATATTATATACTGTTTTTCTTGACATAAGATGGGCTTTCTAAAGATACCATTATTTTCATAAAATTTCCTGTAAAAAGTTTTATAAAATATGATGAAACAAATGTAACAAATGCACTTTTTTAGCTTTTGCGCAAAAAATCTTTTACACATCTACAAGCAGTAAAACACCCCCTGCTGAATAGATTATAATATTTGTCTTGATTTTAGAAATACCCAATGTTTACATATTTTTCTTATGTTTTTGTCAAGTTATATGGAGATAACTAAAAGTAGCAAAAATGGAGGTGTCCTAAAACTTTTGACTGCTAGTGTACACTGTTTTCTTCCTCATCCTTCTTCCACTGGTAACAATGCTCCTGGCACCCACTACTGTTTGCCAACTCATATCAGTGGGGTTCCATTTTTTTTAGGCTGGCAGTACTGAATATGCTAGGAAATTCCATGGTGTTGAACCATTTTAGCATCTTTGAAGTTATTGATGTGTAAAAACGTAAATTTTTTTTTACCTATAGCGATATTTTCTGGAAATGGTGTATATTATACTTGGCGTAGAGAGACAAGTTACGTAAATGGTATGGAAAGGTGCACCAACGCGTATATTCAAGAATGGAAAACGTGGATTTTAAAAGCAAATTCTTTATTGAAGTATAGAGTAAAAATTAAACAGTACTTGAGTCTATGGGTGAGCAAGGAAATATTTGTAAGTGGAAACCAATTCAACAGATCATGCTGTCAGCTGTTTAGATCAATGTGTTTTGCGCATTCAATGCTTGATCATGCTGTTCCATGCTTCTGGCACCTGCTACAGTAGGTCATCTCATACAAATAGGATGTTCTTTTTCATAGAAGGGCAGCAGCTCTTGCTTACAATCAGAATTTGCATGATTTTCAAAGCTATCTGTAACTTTGAAGGGGTAAAAATGTAAAATATTTCTATTTTTTTCCTATAGTGCCACCATCTGGAAAAATTTGTGCCATGGGGTAAAAATTCAAGAGACAACTCATTTGATGCTGGGGAGTGTCTCATTTACAAAATGGTATATCTTGCTTACCTTTTCTGCATATCTATAATGGTTATAACCATTTTAATGCAGGCAGGTAATTTAAAAAAAGAATAGTGGTTGGTGTAGGTTAGTGTTCCTGGCTGACACCACTATACTGTATCTTAACCCACACAGATGGGGTAATATTTTCCTTAGGTTGGTAACAGGTACTGAATACAGTAGGAAATTCCATGGGTTTCAAGGATCTTAGCATCTTTGAAGTGGTGGAAATGTAAAAAAACAAAACAAACAAACATATATTTGTTCCTATAGCTCTATAAAAACATTTGTGCACATCACCCAAGGGGTAGAAAGGCATACATTTGATGTGAGTGAATGTCTACTTTCCAAAATAGTATACCTTGCAAGCCTTTCCTTCATATATCTAATAGTTAGTAATGACTACGGGTGGGCGAAAGCTGTCGCCGTGTTCCCGCGGAAAATTTAGTGAAAATCACATTGTTATCCGCTTTTTCGCTGGAAAATCTGCTTTAAAACTAGCAGTTAAAATGTTTGCATTTTTTGCCCATTGGCCAAACTTTTTTGCCATTTTTTCAATGGCTAGAAAGTTTCCACCCATTTATTTTCGTTGTTTTCACACTTCCACTATAAAAATGTGATGTTTTTGCTGAAGGCAGACACAATAGAAGCAGCTACAGAGCGAGCTAGACGTGCTGTGCTGTTCTTTTGTGACATTTTGCATAAAGTTATGCAGGGGAGGCTCATAGTGACTCCTATCACTCTGGGCAGGGTAAAAAATAATCAATGGAGGAGCTGGAAGGACCATTATGTGTCCACTGAGTCTGAGGAGGAGGAGGAGGAAGGGACCACTACTGTACCAATGCTGTCCAGTCCCCCTAAATCACCCCAAGGGATCTTGGGGTGTTTAATGGGAAGGGAGGGAGAAAAGGGAATGGGAAAGAAGGGAGAAAAGGGTAGTACTAGTGAGAGCAGGACAGGTCAGCTGCCTGTGCCTGCTGCAAGACGTGCTGACCCTGCTGCCAGTGCCACCATTGCTGTACCTGCAGCCACTAGTGTTGTACCTGCTGCCAGATGTGCTGCCACTAGTGTTGAACCTGCTGCCAGTGCTGAACCTTCTGCCAGTGCTAAACCTGCTGCCAGTGCTGAACCTACTGCCAGTGCTGAACCTGCTGCCACCAATATTTTGCCTGCTACTAGTGTTTCTTGTAGTACTCGGGGGGGAGGACAAAATTATACCATGTGTGACAGCAGAGGACCCTCTGTCACATAGCTCGTCACCTCCTCCAAGCAGCAGTGAGATGTCTGGAATAGAGCAGTAGCACGTAGGGACTAGTGGTGGTGGTGATGTTGGAGAAGCTGGGGTGGAAGAGACATTGATGGCCTTTTCAGCAGAAACTAAGACAGAATGGGAGACAGGGATGAGGATGGGCATCACCTCCACCACTAGCAATCTGCTTTTGGAATTTGCGGAAATTGCAACTGCTCTAACTTCTGCTGCTGCTGAGATGAAAGGGCAGCAGGGTGCTGATGGCTGGCTAGTGTGCCACAGACCACCTTTGACACAGTGGGAATGGGGTCAACAAGTGATGCGGGACTAGGACAGGTTCCACTTGCCAGCAGTAACAATACTCCTCCTGATCCTAGTTGCAGTGTTAAATCTGAGGCAGAAGCAGCAACATTATCCGCTGCCACAGAAAGTGAAGGGGAATGTGGAGGACAAGAAGAAAGAGGCCATTCTTCTTCACCTGTTCCCTAACCCTCCCCCCAGAAGTCATGGGCATGGGACTGTTATTCTTTTCCGGCAGGCACAGTGCAGTCATCATCAATAACTGTACTGTGCAAAATTTGTGACAAGTTAGTAAAAAGGGGAAAGGAAGGAACACACCTTGGCACAACCTCCCTGATAACACACATGAAACACAGACACCATGACATTTATGTCAAACATGTTAAAGCCAAACACACATTACAGAAATCTATCACCGCTTTACTGTACCCCCTGACTCTCCAGAAAGGTGGAGATCAAGGAGGAGGAGGAAGAATAAAGAAACCCAGACAGACACTGGAAGTTCCATGACAAGCAAAACAACTAGCTCGCCATCAACATCACCTTCTTTCTCTAGGGTAACAAGTACATCTCCTGCCAATCCACCTCGTTCATCGTTACCTCCCCCGCAAAATGATAGCCACTCTGTTAATGTTAGGATATGGCAGTTCATCTCTACCCACTGTATACTGTGTGGTGCACTGACCACACATGCCAGTGTGGTGGAGGAGAATCGATACCAGGTCATCAGGCAGCATCTGAGGAGATTCCATCCTGCAGAATATGCTAGGATTCTGGCAGGGAGGGTTCATCATTACTATTAAACTGTCAGCAAGTTGTCATGTGTCCTTAGCGGGTTCTGGACAAGGGGTACCGTGACAGTGGCAGTACTTGGTTTTGGGTGTCATGGTGTTTGGATACAGTTGTGCCCCCAGTGTTTACCACATACACACTGCACATTGTGGTTGTTGATGAGTTCCTGCTCTCAAGGGAAAAATGTATATTCTAATAACAACACACCCATGATTTTGGAGGAGGGGCAGGTGGGGAAGAATTATTGGCCAACTTTTTATTTTCTCTACATAGAATGGGGGCTACTTATTGTGTTGCTACTGCTTCAGGCGCATCACTGGTGCTAGTCGTGGCAAATGGAACTTTCATTATCCATCATCACCCATGTTACTGCTATTGTTGATCCAATTCCCTTTCAGCTGCCTAATCATCCTGCTGCTTTAACAACTCAGCAGCAGCAGTATGAACAACAGTTGCAACTCAGGACTCAGGAAGACATTTGACAGTGGCCACTGGCCAACATGACCTGCTGGCATTAGGCCAGTAGGACATTTTTATTTTTTTCTCAGGGCTTGTGTTTTGAAAAAAAATAAAAAAATAAAAAAAAAACTAGTCCTACAAAAAAATAAACAATGTCTGGGGGGTTTGTCTTACAGTCCTACAAATCATTGTTTCCTTAGGGCTTATTCCAAACTCTCTCGTGCGGAGAGGATTTGCCTGACATTTCGGGGCTGGACTGCCTGTGGGTGGGACCAGACTGATATGAATATGGAAATTTCCTCTCTGCAATGGCACATGGGAGCGAAAAACGTGACTTGAGCAGCACCTGAGGGGCCACACATGCCTTGAGTAAACTACTTTATTTTGCTCTTTCTCGGTGTGCGCTCGTCACATTCTTTTCGTTTGTTGTCTCCCTAAGTGGAAGGGTATCCCAGGCATGGGCCCTTGCTTCTGTGTGCCTAGAGGGGAACAGCTGCATCCCACTGACGAGGTCCACATAGACCGAAACGTACGTCTGGGGTTGTGCTGTTTCTCTCGTGCGGAGAGGATTTGCCTGACATTTCGGGGCTGGACTGCCTGTGGGTGGGACCAGACTGATATGAATATGGAAATTTCCTCTCTGCAATGGCACATGGGAGCGAAAAACGTGACTTGAGCAGCACCTGAGGGGCCACACATGCCTTGAGTAAACTACTTTATTTTGCTCTTTCTCGGTGTGCGCTCGTCACATTCTTTTCGTTTGTTGTCTCCCTAAGTGGAAGGGTATCCCAGGCATGGGCCCTTGCTTCTGTGTGCCTAGAGGGGAACAGCTGCATCCCACTGACGAGGTCCACATAGACCGAAACGTACGTCTGGGGTTGTGCTGTTTCTCTCGTGCGGAGAGGATTTGCCTGACATTTCGGGGCTGGACTGCCTGTGGGTGGGACCAGACTGATATGAATATGGAAATTTCCTCTCTGCAATGGCACATGGGAGCGAAAAACGTGACTTGAGCAGCACCTGAGGGGCCACACATGCCTTGAGTAAACTACTTTATTTTGCTCTTTCTCGGTGTGCGCTCGTCACATTCTTTTCGTTTGTTGTCTCCCTAAGTGGAAGGGTATCCCAGGCATGGGCCCTTGCTTCTGTGTGCCTAGAGGGGAACAGCTGCATCCCACTGACGAGGTCCACATAGACCGAAACGTACGTCTGGGGTTGTGCTGTTTCTCTCGTGCGGAGAGGATTTGCCTGACATTTCGGGGCTGGACTGCCTGTGGGTGGGACCAGACTGATATGAATATGGAAATTTCCTCTCTGCAATGGCACATGGGAGCGAAAAACGTGACTTGAGCAGCACCTGAGGGGCCACACATGCCTTGAGTAAACTACTTTATTTTGCTCTTTCTCGGTGTGCGCTCGTCACATTCTTTTCGCTTATTCCAAACTAGCTTAAGTCCTAAAATCAATGTTTCTTCAGGGCTTGGGCCTCTAATAAGTCTAAGTCTTACAAAGGCCTCTAACAACAAATCAAACAAATCATCCTCTACAAGATACTCTATCAAGTCAAGTATCAGTCCACCCCAGTGGCAGCTTATGTCAGGGGGTCCCTGTCTCTGTTACTTTAAATACAAATTTCTTATTTTATTTATTTTTTATTAACTGTCCCCCCAATAGCAGTCAAGAAAGCCCCACAAACCAAATTCCCTGTTCAAATGATTCATTCATTTACCAACACAGGCACCATTCTCAGACACCTTTATACCATGTCTTATGGTTTTTATTTTATTTTATTTAGGATTTTTTATTAACTGCCCCCCAGTCCCAGTAAACAGCCCCCCCAAAAATCATTCCCTGTTCAACTGATTCTTTCCCCACAACCCACCATCACAGGCACCCTCATGCCCCTTTTATACAATGCCTTTGGGAAATAAAATATTATTTGTAATGTGTTGTATGTAACTTCTATGTTCCCTTTGATTTCAATGGGTGAAAAAAGCGAAAAATCGGCACTTTTCGTAGGGAATTTTTCGCCAAGAGGAAAGTGCCATTGTTCACTGATTTCAGTTTGAGGTGGAAAGTTTCACCCAACCCTGGTTATGACTAGTTATGAGATTTTAAAAAAATAATAAAAGAAGGTATAGTTTTGTTCTTCTGCCACCCTGTACAGTATGTCAACTCAGAAATGGGGAGCCATTTTTTCATAAGAGCAGTAGCTATTGAATAGAATAGGAAATTCCAAAATTTTTAGTTTTCAGTACATCTGTGGGGTTGGAAATGTGGAAAAGGAATGCCATTTTGTAGAAAGCATTTGTGCACACCAGGGCAGGGAGAGAAAGGCAAGTGACCCCTCATTTGATACAGTGGACTATCTTCTTTAGAAATGCTTTGTCTACCTTTTCTTAACTTCTGTAGTTGTTACAACCATTTTAGTACAGGCAAATCATGTTTGAAAAATGTGAGATTGCAATTGGGGTAGATTTGCTTCTGGTACCCCCTACAATGTGTCACTTCAAACCAATAGGGGTGACATTTTTCTCAAGAAAAATAGCTAATGAATACAGTAGGAAATTCCATAGTTTTCAAAGACACCAGTACATTTGAAGGGATGGAAATATGAAAAACATTTGTGTGGCCACAATCAGATTAGAAAGGCAAATGACCTCTCAATTGATGTAGTGAGATGACAACTTTCTGAAAATATATAGTTTTATATAGTTATTCGGCTGTAGGGTAGTTTTATCATGTAATAGATGGAATGTATGTTTTATGTCACAAAATTGAAAATACTTTTGGTTCTCCTTGTAATTAGGGGTCTGTGCAGGCCATGCATGTTGGTCAAATTATACATATTTGGAATGTTTGTACTCAGGGCTATTTCAAATAATTGAAACTTTCACAACCAACATAAATGTTTTTGACGTATACTATATGATTTTTAGCAAAAAAAAAGTAAATGTACTTTTTAGTATTTACGACATCAGAAATTTTATTTCAAGTGAAACACTATATAAAAGCTCAATTTGCTCTGAATCCCCCAATATATTTAATATTGCATAGATAACTAGAAAGTTACCTACATGAACCATACCTAAACAGATGGCTAGCAAAAATTCTGAAAATGTGGCTGGCTCCAGAGTCTTCAGAGATGGACTTAGCCCCTGGCACTCAAATGTGATCAGTTATTTACAAATGGAGGTGTGCAAAACTAGTTAATTACAATTGCCCTGGTGTTTTCACATTTCATAAACAAACCTAGCAATGCAGCCATTACCAGTACTGTCCAATTACTAAATAGAGTAAAAAGTCATACATTTATTGGTTAACAGAGTAGTTCAAGAATACAACTTTCAGGCATGTTATAGAATGAAAACCTGTTTTCAGTATTCAGTTTTCTGCTTTTTCTGCTGCTAAAATGGTACCACCTCTTTCTTAAATGGATGGTGAAGACATGTTGGAATAGTGTCATTTAGGAAAGACAGGGACATATGCATAAAGAATGAAGAAACTCTGGGGCAAAGCAGCTGCACTTTTGGGGCATGTAATTGGTGCTTCTATCTCCTGCATTAGTCTGTCTTGCATTGACTTCTCTAGTATTTAAAGGGATAGTAATGTTTCATAATAAAAGCAGCTCTAATTAATCATCATAGTATTTGGACTTTGGAGAGTGTTATTTCAATTCTGTCAGAGTTGTAGTTCAAGAGTAATCCAATGACAAAGTATCCCCCTCCCGCCCCTTTTACTGATGTAACACTGCTCAGCCAGAGCAGAAGGGAGGTGCCCAGATAGGTTTCAGAGATGTACAATCTTCAATTAAGATAAGGGAAAAACCTGAACAACTTGTCAAGGGGGGCAGGGCTTTCATTGTTCTCATAGGAAGAAGATTGTCCCCTGCTATGATCTGTCTGGTCTATGGACTGCATTCCATATCTGAGAAGAGATGGCTTACACTAGGTAAAAGGGACGTGAGGGGAAACTTTGCTTGTGAATATCTCTCAAACCATAACGGTTTGAGAGATAAGACTTATATCGTTCTTCATGTTTTTTTTAATGCCTACAAAATAAAATAAAGATAAAACAAAATATTTTTATCCCTTCAAGGAGTTAAAAATGCAAATTTTTTATGTGATTGGAAAAGTTATCCATGAAGTACAAACTTTGCATGATCTAATATATTTCACTGAGGAAGAAGGCAGCAATAGCTAAAACTCCAAACTAGAAATTTCCCACAAAGTCAGCTACCTACATGTTTTGTCATAACCCTCTTTACTGTTCCATTTCTCATAATTTTGTAAACTATTTACTGTAACTGCTTGCACAGTCACACTTCCACATCTTCACTGCCCATATTGGCAAAAATAACTTTATTTTGATGAAGTAAAAAGAAAACAAAACCCTTTCCTGTAATATTAATTGGTGACCTTGTGTCTTCTGAACTGACCTTGACACATTTGTATATAGTAAACATATCCTTCTGTATGTTATTTTCTAATGCATCCCACCTAAACTAATTCAGCTTTGTGTCTATTATACAATAATTACAAATACATACTGTACGTAATTACCAGGTATAGAAATCCCTGCTTGACTCAATCAAAATGATTTGTCTAATTGTCCAACAGAATACATGGATAGACTGTATTGTCTATCCCTAATCTAGTCATATTGACAATGTAAATCCCAAATTTCTTATAGGGCTTGGCTTCTCATCCAAGGTTGGTGTTAGTCAACACAGGAGAGTTCATGTTTTCATAAAACCTGCACAACCCCAATGACCATGTTTATATGTGCCACTTATAACTAGTTTAATGATACACATGTAGACATATTTCCCATACAGACATACAGTAGCTCACTACTTTCTTTCTTAATAAATGTGTGGAGTGATATTACAGGTTATACCCAAAGCAGAAAAATAATTTATTGTTCCATTACAGGGATTAACCCTGTATTTTTAAAAGAGGGATTTCCAAAAAAATAAAATGCAATAAAAATATGTATTTTCTGTGTATTTCTGCTTACAAAATTAATTATAGTTTCCTGTGTATAAACCAGGAGTGGGCAATCTGTAGCTCACCTCTAGTTGGCAATCCAACAAAAATTGTAGGCCAGCTGAGAATGTTAGGAGTTGAGGGCCAAAAAAGCAGCTGAAGGAGGGCTACATGTTGTTTCCAGTATATGCATACACTTACACACAAGGAGATCTCATTAATGATTAATGTCTCTCTCTGAGGTGATAAGGGTAAAAGCATGCAAAGAGGGGTTCTGGTCAACAGGAATCACCCTCTTGATTTGCCCTAAAGTTATCAGCTGTCATATTGTATACCTCACATTGACTTCCATTGTGAGGGGGCACATTGTTTATGCTGGTATGCATCTATACATATCTAGTTTTATTACAATATGGAATGATTTTGTGACAGGAAACCTCTGGAGGTTTTCAATAATGGGACGTAGAATTGGGCTTTATATGTATACCATTAGATTCGTTAAATAGCTTTTTGCCTCTAATGAAATAAAATCTTACAAAAAGCTTAAATTAATTAGTTCGAGTTAAATGCATATTTCACTTTTCAGTTTAATTTAGATTTTACAGCCAAAGACTCTAATGTCCAGTTAACTTTAATGAGTATTTCCATTGTAATTGCCTATGTAAAGGGTAATTGAATTAACCCCAATGACTGAGTACCTATCTTCAGAAAACAATTATACCCACAAAATTCCTACACATTATATCCCCTTCCTGGGATTATAATTGCAGAAAACATAAAATATAACATTTTAAGAAAAATAAATGTAAAATCTAGTAATTATTTGTCTGAAATTATTTGCAAATTGTATCTAACACAAAAGCAAAATATTTTCATGGCAGTGCCACATATTATTATTGTAGGTATGCACAATATCTGAAAAATGTTAAACATCAAAATAATCACATTTTATCGGTAGCTGTAACTGCAACAGTTTTATTTAATTTACCTCAAAATTGATTGATTATTATCAGTGTAGAAAAAATCCATCAAGTTTCTCTTCATTCATCAAAGCAGGCTGAACACTGTAATATATACATAATTTCTGTTACTGTTCTTGAACTGTAATATGAGAACATACACATTTTACTTAGATGTAGTTGCTTCATTGCAATACTTTGGAAAGTATATTCAAGAAGTTAGTTTATGCCTTTGAAGACAACAATAAATAATAGAATACACTATGATTTTTCTCAAGGTTTTAAAAAAAATTCTATCCCTGGATTCTAGTGGAAATGGACAAATCTGCTATCACAACTCATTATATGCTCTAAAATGTTAACTTAAAAATAATATGGCTGCACTTTGGGCTTTGCAGAGAAGCAGATGACTGATTTAGTGCATACTGCAACACAAACCCTGCAGCAACAATGCAAGCAAGTCTACAACATATCCCCTATAGCATGCACAGGAAAATGGAGTAATGTTCCTTCTGCTCCTTATTAGTATATGGTATTAAATGAGATATTGAGGAACGGAACACCCATATTCTCCAACTCTGCTTTCTCAGTGGTGCAAGCAGGGTAAATTAGATCATTTTTGGTGTAAATAGTTTAGTATATAGGCATTAAGTAGGCACAATGCACACAAATCAGTTCCACTACCTACATTATTGTGAAATTCTGTTAGTACATCCCCTTTATATTTACTGTCTGGCTGTGAGCCGTAGAGAGTCGCTGATGTATTTGCACACTCTGTCCCACCCACTCAACCTCCATCTTCATAATGACAAACAAGATGCTTCCTTCCTGCTAAATGTGAGTGTTAGGCATTTAACTGATGGAGGATTTTATATAACTCCCGATTTTAAGTGGTGACTATCTTCTCTTTCCAGATGTATCTAGCTAGTGAAAAATTTTCCAGGTTTTATTATAGCCTGACGTTTTACAGTAACACTGTTACTATCAAGGTTTATGGCCAACTGACCCATACTGAACCCACAAAATACAAGCCTGAGCTGCAATAGCTTTTGAATACATAATATTGGCTGGTGCTTGCATGGGATGCTCATTAGACAAACCCCTTTCTTTGTCTGGATCAGCTGTGGGAATGATGAGTCATAGACAGCCCACAACTGCCACCACCAACCATACTACCTTCTCAAGTCAATTTATAAAAGCAATAAAGTTAAACAGTTCCTATGCCATGTACTGCCATCACACACATTCTGAGTTCTTGGGAAGGAGTCAAAATAAGTCTGTGAAATGGAAGTTGTCAAGGTGTTGGCAGTTGACATGTTTCCATGTTCTTTTGTAATAAACAGAGGCTTTAAAGAACTGATGTCAGGCATTGCAACCTACTGGCATATTCCAAGCCTCAGTTATTTTTCAACGATGGCTGTTTTAGTTGTACAAGCAGGTGGGTAGTGTTGTGGAAAAAGCACTGGAACCTTATACTGAAAGAAAATTCACAGATATGTGGACAGATTATACTATCTGACTGTTACTGCTCACTGGGTTTTCCTCCCTCCAGTGGGCAACAATATTGCCCACTGGCAGCCAGTAATCTTTAGGGATGGGTGAAACCTTTTACCTCAAAAGTAAAGCAAGAAAAAATGGCACTTACAAAAGAGCGGGAAATTTTTCACGAAAAGTACAGAATTTCTGCTTTTTTCAGATTGCTTATTGCATTGAATTCAATGGGAAGACTGAATTTCCCCCACATTGCAAGTTTCCCTTCTTTTCTCACAGGCATAGAATAAAAGGGGTATGAGGTTCCCACAGCATGCCATTCTGTGTTTGTGAGGGGAAGAAAAAGCATCACAATCTTGCGGTTAGGAAGGATAAGCAAATAAAGGGATTTTGAATTTTTTTTTTCTCTGATCACATACCTTAAAATTCTCAGTGACTGACTGGGAAGACACAGGCAACCAATATCCAAGTTCCTTCCTGATCTGTCTGTTATCTCTGTACTAGGGGTGTCTGGGGTGTGAGAATAGAGCAAAGGAGATTTACCCCTAAAAACCTCAAAATTGTGTGTTACATGACACAGGCAGCCACGATACAGGTTTCTTCCTGATCTAACTGTTATCTCCATGTTATTGGAATCTGGGGAAGGAAGCAGTTGAACAGGGAGTGTGTTTTTTTAAGGATAAGGATAGGAAGAATGGTTAGTAAAATAAATAAGTCAGGGACCCTTATGTGAGCTGTGACTGACAGACTGATAATAGATGAGATATACTATATTGTAAAGGGCAAGGCATCACACACACACAATCAGTATAATTGTGTACTTCACTATGCAAACAAATGTAGTGGTGGAATAATGTCCAGCAAACTCTCAAGGGTTAGGGAGAAGGTGAAAGAAATAATAGCAATGCAAGGATGTGGGAGTCCAAATACTGACTGCGGCCATGGTTGTTACAGTGTGTGTGTGCAATAAATGATGGTTAAGACGCCTATTCTCCTGAAGGCAGTTTGTCAAAGTCCCACAAAAAATGTTCCTAAAAAATAAAAACACTGAAGAGGACAGTGAGTTGCATTATAATGTTCATAGCATAGTGGAAGAAGGTGTACCCGCTGAACTGACTGCTGCATCTGACAGTGAGACAACCAAGAACAAAAACAACCAGTAGGGCAGACATTTTCTAGCAAAACTTCTACAGGAATTTTCAGTGGGAAAAACTGCAATTTGCAATACAGATGCAAAATTTCCCATGGGAAAAATTAGGCCTATTCAACCATACCTAGTTATGATGAGCCTAAAAAAGTATAAATATATTGCAATATAGGGGCCTCTATTTACAGCGGTTTTGCCAGTGCTAGGGACCTCAGGGCTCCTTCAAACTTCTGTTTTCAGTAGAGTCTGATACTTAAAAACAAAAGGTGCAATTCTGTAGCAAACCTACTGCATAATATGGGCATAATATGGGCAATGTCAACTGATTTTAAAGGACTGTTTAAACTTTTGAATTCTAGAGAGTTATCTAGCATATTACTTGTTGAAGACCTCAGTAGAGTTCAAAGGGTTAGAAGTCCCATTTAAAGCGGAACTTTCACCTGTATCTTACTAACCCTATACAGTTTGGTCACATCTCTAAGGTCTGTGAAATATGCATTTTTAAATTAAAAATACCTATTGTATTGTAAAAAAGTATCTTTGAATGCATCTGGAGCAGAGAGAGAGAGAGAGCAGCGCCATGTCTGTGACATAGACAATGACTGGCATAGCTCTCCCGTTACGTGGAGTACAGTGGGTGGTGAAAACACTGCTCCTGTTTTCCTTTACCAGACCGCTCTCCCTGTCTCTCTCTGATCTGGATGCGCATATAACCAAGAGCATGACAGGCATATAGGAGGGCGTAGGAATAACCACAGACACATAATCCAGCAGGGCCAGCCTGATGATGTCAGCTGGTACCTGCAACGGACTAAATTTCTCTATAAACAGCATTAAAAGAAAAAAAAAAAAAAAGAAAGGATATTAGATGTTAAAGTTTGCTTTGCACCCTATTAAACTGAACTTTAATGTAGGTGAAATCAATGTAAATGTGGAGATTTTTTGTATCCTGTCTGTGGTATAGTTGGTTTAACTAAGAATTCTTAAATTTCTTCATTCTATACATACAGTTTTGCACATGGTTTTCTCCACAAATGCTCCACTTTTCTTTTGTGTATAGGGCACTAACTTGTAGCTAAACCTGTGTGCACCAACATTTTGAGTTAGGCATAACAGCACCTCTTACCAATCCAAGATATATTGAAATGATCACCTGCAACAATTGAAGCCAAACTGACAAATCCTCCTTTAAGTCCTTTGTTAGGCTAATATGACAGTGTGTAGACCCTGCAGATGTTGCTGCTAGTCTTAACAGAATACTTATTGGCATGACTCCACTGCAGGGGACAGAAAATCTTTCATTCTGGAGGCTGCTTTTAGAGTTGTAATTTGTGCTAAGGGCCAGAGCATTCATCTTGCACACAACAACACGCATACTCTCTCACTCATATTAACATAGTAACATTAAATTAGGTTTTAAAAAGTCCATAGAGTTCAACCTCTGCCTCATAACTCAGAAAAATGAGAAGTATATAAGCCTTCCTGCCAACAAAATGAGTATTAGTCTATCTACTGAAAATTCTTGTTTTAACTACAAATACTCAGTACAACCATGTATGTTCCCTTGTGAAATAAATGCATCTAAACGTCTCTCAAATGTATGAATTGTATCTGCCATAACTGCATCCTTGGTAGGGGTGGGTGAAATCTCTTGCTATGTTCCAGTGAGAAATTCCGCAAAAACCATGTTGTTTGCATTTTCGCAGGAAAATCTGCTTTAAAACTAGCAATTACATTTTTCACATTTTTTACCCATTCGCCTTTTCGCTATAAAAACATAAAATGTAAAGTATTTGTGGAAGTCAAACACAATAGAAGCAGCTACAGAGCAAAGTAGATGTGCTATGCTATTCTGCTGTGATCTTGAGGAAAAATTGAGGCAGGAGAGGCTCATAGTGCCTG
This sequence comes from Rhinophrynus dorsalis, assembly GCA_037306005.1. Lineage (NCBI taxonomy): Eukaryota > Metazoa > Chordata > Amphibia > Anura > Rhinophrynidae > Rhinophrynus > Rhinophrynus dorsalis. The sequence goes on along the minus strand of CM074721.1, from coordinate 326,959,443 downwards.
CTATCACTATGAGTAGGTTTAAAAATATTAAAAGGAGGAACGGGAAGGACCCTTATGTGTCCACTGAGTCTGAGTAGGAGGAGGAGGAAGTGAGCACTACTGAACCAATGCTGTCCAGTCCCCCTAAGTCACCCCAAGGGATCTTGGGGAATTTACTGGGAAGGGAGGGAGAAAAGGGTAGAACTAGTAACTCTGAGAGCAGCACATGTCAGCTGCCTGTGCCTGCTGCTAGACATGCTGCCCCTGCTGCCACTAGTGCTGTGCCTGCTGTCAGACATGCTGCCCCTGTAGCCACCAGTGGTGTGCCTGCTCTCAGATGTGCTGCCTCTGCTTCCACCAGTGCTGTGCCTGCTGCCAGAGCTGAACCTGCTGCCACCAATACTGTGCTTGCTGTCAGATGTGCTGCCCCTGTTGCCAGTGCCACCAGTGCTTTGTCTGCTTCCTGTGCTGAAGCTGCTGCGACCAATACTGTGCCTGCTGTCAGAAGTGCTGCCCCTGTTGCCAATGCCACCAGTGCTGTGTCTGCTTCCAGTGCTGAAGCAGCTGCCACCAGTGCTGAAGCTGCTAGTGTTTCTTGTAATAGTCAGGAGGGGGAGAGGAGAAGTGTGGCCAAGTGTGACAGTAGGGACCCCTTAGTCACACTTGCCATCCCTAAGCAGTCCTGCCAGTGCTAGTACTAAGAAGGTCCAACAGCTTGTTAGTGTTAGGAGTGAAGGAGGGGGTAATCAATATCCTCATATTTCTAGTGACTGTGAGGAGGAAGACTCTGTGGCTGAACTTGATGTGGTTTGTGTTAGCAGTAATGATGAAGCAGCTGGTGGGACTAGTGTTAGGGGAGTGGTAGGAGAAGCATTTGAGAGTGTCCAGACTAGTGGTCAATGGAGCCCACACCATTCCTCTTGCTCTGGGAATCCTCCTCCCCTTCCCTTCACTACAATGTCCAAGTGGAACATGATCCTAAAGAGGTCAGAAAATGGTGTTGGAGAAGAGCAGACTCAGAAATAATACCACCACCACTAGCAGGAGCACATGTCTGCTGTCTGTGCCTGCTGCTACTGCTGTCAGTCTGCCTTCTTCAGGTCAAAAAGAAAAGCCAAGTGTGACATTAGGGGACCCTCTGTCACATTGCTCATCATCACCTCCTCCAAGCAGCAGTGAGATGTCTGTAATAGAGCAGCAGCACGTAGGGACTAGTGGTGGTGGTGGTGATGATTATGGTAGAGAAACTAAGAAGTAACGGGAGATAGGTATGAGGATGGGCATCACCACCACTAGCAATGAGCTTTTGGAATTTGCAACTGCTTTAATTCCTTTTGCTACTGAGTTGCAAGGGTAGCAGGATGCTGAGGAGCAAGCTAGTGATCCACAGACCACCGTGAACACAGTGGGAATGGGGTCAACAAGCGATGCGGGATTAGGACAGGTTCCACTTTCCAGCAGCAGCAACACTCCTGGTCCTAGTTACAGTGCTGAATCTTAGGCAGTAGCTGCAACAACAGCAACATCATCTGCTGCCAGCACAGACAATGAAGGTGAATGTGGAGGAGAAGAAGAAAGAGGCCATTCTTCTCCACCTGTTCCCTATCCCTATCCCTTGAAGTCATGGGTGTGGGACTATTTTTCTCATGTGGAAGGCACAGTGCAATCATCACCAACGGCCCTGTGCACAATTTGTGACAAGTCAGTGACAAGGGGAAAGGAGGGAACACACCTTGGCACAAGAGCCCTGATACCACACATGAAACACAGACACCATGACATTTATGTCAAACATGTTAAAGATAAACACTCACCACAGAAATCAAGCAACGGTGTTGCTGTACCCCCTGACTCTCCAGAAAGGCAACAAGAGGTGATGTGTAGATCAAAGAGGAGGAAGAATAGAGAAATCCACGAGAGTTGGTATCATGTTAGCCATAGAAATACAGGAGGTGAATATAGTCAAGTTGATACCTTTATTGGCTTACTAAACAGATTTAGTATGTAAGCTTTCAAGACCTCTTAGGTTTCTTCCTCAGGCATGTTATATAGACAAATATGAAAACATCTGTTGTAAAGGTTATTCCACAATGTGATAATGTGACAGGAATTATCTTTCTATATTCAAACCATAATTCAAAGATTTAAACTGCAGCATTAATGTAACCTCCCATATTTTTCTCTCTCTCTGAGTGTGAAACAGGCCCATCAGTACAGTCAATTTTATGTCCCTGACACTGTGCCCGTTTTGGCAAAAATTTTCTCACACTGGTGTCTCTGTCTTTTTGTTGTTAAAACTGGATCTGTGTGAATTAAATGTCTTATGTAATGGCTGTCCAGTTTCACCCACATAAAGAGCTGTTGGACATTTTGCACACATGATAAGGTATATCAGGGCTCAAAATTTCAAGTCCTGAGTTACAAGCCAGGCCTGAAAAATTACTCGCCACCAGTTTCCACACCTAGCCCCGCCCATATCCCTGCCTTTAACCCCAACCATCTCAAGTTCTTTTTGATGAAATGACACTGTTGTTCTATGTTTTATTCGGAATAAAATAAGCAAAAATATACACCTGGTCACACCTTGGAGGGAAAGTGGGGAACACTGATTGGCACACTTGCACAGACCTTGAGGAACACTGATTTGTACACGTGTTATACTTTGAGGGGAAGACTAATTTGTAAACCTGGTTAACGGGTGTACAAATCAGTGTTTCCCTCAAGGTGTAACTAAACCATGTGTACAAATCAGTCTTCCCCAAGGTCTGACCAGGTGTGCCAATTGGTGTTCTTAATAGTTGTACCCCATTGCTGACATAGTTGCAGAGGAAACATGTCAGCCAGGGAAGATTGGGATATCAAGTCTGCAGTGCAGTCTAATGAGATTTCATCAGGCATCCCGGTCCCAGACCAAAACTGAGTGATATAATCAGGGATGTTGCTATAAGCACTGGGTGCTTATTTAGATAAATGCTTTCTGAATAGGACAGCTTACACATGTTAAAAGCAAGCTTAGGATCATATTTTAGGGATGCAACATATGAATAATTAATTGTTACATATGTTTGCTGCATGTACATGATATTTTGAAGTTGTTGTCCAGAAGGACTATGGCTGTTTTAACACTTCTACTGTGTTTGTGTTTAGCTATAATTTTCCTCTTACTCATGTAATGTACCCACATATATATATTATATACTGTTTTTCTTGACATAAGATGGGCTTTCTAAAGTTACCATTATTTTCATCAAATTTCCTGTAAAACAATTTATAAAATATGATGAAATAAATGTAATAATATGCACTTTTTTAACTTTGGCACTAAAATTCTTTTACACATCTACAAAAGCTAAAAAAAACCCTGCTAAATAGATTATAATATTTGTCTTGATTTTAGAAATACCCAATGTTGACATGTTTTTCTAATGTTTTTTGTCAAGCTATATGACAATAACTAAAAGTAGCAAATTTTCACCGCAAGTGTATAACTCCCATCTTCTCTGGCCAGCCAAGGACACATGTTTCAAAACAAAAGCGGAGCAATTCTCTATTAAAACAAATGCAGCACAAGAGACAAAAAGAAATCACCTTGATTTAAATGGGGCTTTTAAACCCTTGAATGCTAAAATGTTTCCAGCAATTTACAAAGCAAATTGTTAGATACCCCTCTAACATTCGATAGGTTAAAAACCCCATTTAAATCAATGGAAATGTTAGGAAATAGTATATGTCCCCATAGTGTTATTGGATTGTCCCAAAATTACTCCACTTTTTTTTAAACATATGGCCATAAATCTTCTGGCCTTTAAGGGGGTCTGAACAAATCATTTAACTTTTTTGATACCAGAGTCACCAGCACATAGCTTTGTAGGTGTTTAAAAAAATCTTTGAAGACCGGAAGTTCAATGCATTGCTCACCCGTCTGATGCTGAATACATTGACCCATACACCAATATAAATCTGACTGCAAAATAAATTTATCTTAATCTTGTGTAAATGAGTTTATTGACTACCTTAATCCTTTGAGTGTGAGAGGGATATCAAACACGTTGAGATGCAATGCATTGGATACCCCTCTGGCATTCAAAGGGTTAAAATGAAAAGAACGCAGAATGTCATGCCATTAGTACAAGTGGATCTTACCATCCCAGATTCCCAGTTTCAGCTGGGAAATGTCCAGGTGCTCCATGTAATGCTACCACAGACACTAGCATGACTGCTCCGGTAGGAGGGAGTGTGAAAGTGAAAGCAAAAGGGGCAGTGTCTGTGTGTTTGGAAGGAATGGGCAGTACGTGCAAGGAGGAGAGCATAATGTCTTCAGAGGCCTGCAGTTGTGCATTTATTCTGGGGCAGACATCTCTGTGTGGGCAGATTGTTCTACTAATGTGTGCTGACTGGGTGTCAATGTTTATTTATATCACGCTGTGGCCTCACCATTTATATAAAATTGTATTTTTATAACATTTCATGTTTATAATTTAAGACCAGAATAAACTATTGCATACCTCCCAAAATTTCAAATCGCCAAAGAGGGGCACTTATTTTAGGTGGTGTTGCTGTGGTGGTGGGTGGGGCATTACTGAGAAAATGTAGGTTATCTCATGACCTACGGATCCCTCTTTGTGTAACTGACTAATTTAGAGTAAGACCACAATCTCATTTATAAACACATATACTAAAGTTTAAACAAACATTAATATGTGTTTTATTGCTGTGGAGCAATGGGATACATTTATATGCACTCCACACAGTCTGATCTCCTAAACACAGGAACACCAGGTTGGGAAAGAGGGACAGAGGGATTTGGGTCTCAAAGAGGAACACTTGGGAGATATGTGATTCCACTTTAAAAGTTGCCATAATAGAAGTCAAAACTGTGTCATGAGAAATAATGCTACATCTTGTCTTTGACCCCTTTGGCACTAGAGATAACCAAAGTAATAATTTCCAAAGACTACCCTCCCTACCATTTAACCCCAGGAGTGCTCCACAATGCCCTGGGCACCCCCTAGCACTCAAATGGTAAAAATTAAACTGAATATTACCTCTAATATGACAACAAATAAGCTACTGCCACATAAAAGGGATAAAATGTGCCAGAATATGCAAATTAATCCTTTCAATACAGAGGGTTATCCAACACATAATGGCACTCAAAGGGTTAACTTGCACATTCAGCTATATACCCTGGGGAAAGAAACTGACCAACTATCATCTACCAAGTCCATCAACACGCTGAAGGATATTATTAACCCCCTGATGATTTTACCTGTATTGATCTGGAAGTAATTTAAGCCTCCATTGTAGGCTCTGGTTGCCACTTTGGAGGCAGGTCCTTGCTTACTAAGACTTTCATTGGAACAAACAACTCACCATTACAGGTACCCAGTCATCAACGAGTGTCACTCGGACATGACACTCATTGATGACTGGGTGCCTGTAATGATGATAGGGTGAACTACATTATGATGTTAGGGGCAGGAAATCCCTTGGCTTCTGACAGGGGGACCAAGGGTGTAACTAATGCAGCTGAAGGCCACTTTTTACAGTTAGACAGGCATTGCAGGGAAACATACGGGGCTTCAATTTTGCCCTCCCTCAATTTCTCCTCGCCAAATGCAAGGAGGTGAGTGGAAATTTTGAGCCCTGAGGTATATTACATTGGATGATTTGCAGGTGAAGGTACCATTGATCTCATGGTGTAACTGGGTGTTTTGAATGGGTACCTTGTCAGTGGTGTAAATGTGTGCACAGGTTTTAAACCTCCTTTGTAGGCAGGTACATGTGCCATTTTTTGTATTTTTATTCAGGGCACTCCTTTCTATCAGTTGTTTTAAACTGTGAGGTTGTCTGAAGGAGAGTAAGGGAGGCTGTGGGAATATGTGCTTAAGTATTTCATCCGTATGTAATGTTCTTTGACGTTGTCTTGATATTTTGTGTAGAACTGCAACTTGGGAATGAGAAGTGGCACCCTGTTCCCTTATGTTGTTCTTTGCAGCTCAACATTTTTTTTCTTGGTATGTGGGTAGCCTTCTGTATCTGACTGTCAATAATCCTTGCACTGTAACCCTGTTTTATAAAGTCTACTCTGAGGTTCTGGAGGTGCTTATCATGATCCGTCATGTCAGAACAGATGCTGTTGTATCTGATGGCCTGGCTGTATATGATGGATTTCTTTGTGCATTTTGGGTGGAAGCTATTGTTTTACAGGTAGGTTGGTCTGTCAGTTGGTTTGCAGTACAGGGATGAGTGGATGGAGTTGTTCTTAATACTGATAGTTGTGTCTAGGAAGTTACGTTTGTGAGTGACTGTCTAAGTGTTAGGTTGATACTGGGGTGAAATGTATTGTAGTTTTCATAGAATTTGAGTAGTTCCTCTTCACACTGGCAGTCCAGATGATAAGAATATCATCTATGTAGCAGAGATAGACCAGGGGTTTTATCTGGCAGGTGGGCAGGAAGTCCTTTTCTAATTTTGCCATAAACAGGTTGGCATTTTGTGGTTCCATTCGGTTACCAAATGCAGTTCCCATGTCCTAGAGAAACCCAGACATGGAAGTTCCATGACAAGCGAAACAACTAGCTCTCCATCACCATCACCTTCTAGCTCTAGAGTAACTACATCTTCTGCCAATCCACCTCTTTCATTGTTACTACCCCTGCCAAATGATAGCCACTCTGTAGATGTTAGGATTTGGCATAGTCTCCACCCATTGCACACTGTGTGGTGCACTGACCACACATACCAGTGTGGTGGAGAAGAATCACAAGCAGGGCATCAAGTGGCATCTGAGGAGATTCCATCCCACAGAATATGCTAAGATGCTGGAAGGGAGGGTTCATCATTAATATTAAAATTAAATATTAAATGTCAGCATTTTGTCATGTGTCCTTAGCGGGGTCTGGACAAGGGGTATAGCGACAGAGGCAGTATTTGGGTTCTGGTGTTATGGTTTTTGGATACAGTTGTGCCCCCAGATGTTATTTACCACACATACTGTGCACATTGCAGTTGCTGATGAGAGGCACAGTTCCTGCTCTCAGTGGAAAATGTATGTTATAATAACAGCACACCCATGCTTTTTGGAGAAGGGGCAGGTGGAGAAAAATTAATGGCCAGCTTCTTCTTTTCTCCACATAGACTGGGAGGCTACTTATTTTGCTGATACTTCCTCAAACGCATCACTGGAGATAGTCGTGGCTAGTGGAACCTTCATCATCCATCAACCATGTTACTGCTGTTCTTGATCCCATTCCCTTTCAGCTGCCTAATCATCATCATCAGCAGCAGCAAGAACAGCAGTCACAAATTCCTCTAACAACAAATATAACTCTACAAAATACTCTATCAAGTCAAATATCAGTCCACCACAGTGGCAGCTTATGTCAGGGGGTTCCTGTCTCACTTTGCATACAAATTTCTTATTTTACTTTATTGATTTTTATATATTAGCTGTCCCCCCAATACCAGTCAAGAACCCCCCCAAAACAAATTCCCTGTTAAACTGATTCATTTCCCAGACTCCACCCACCAATACAGGTACCCTCCTCAGACCCCTTTCATACCATGTCTTATGGTTTTTTATTGTATTTAGGATTTATTTTTTATTAACCGCCCCAAAAAAAACATTTCCTGTTCAACTGATTCTTTCTCCACACCCCACCAACACAGGCACCCTTTTCTACTATGCCTCTGGGAAATGAAAAAAAAATTGCAATGTGTTGTGTAGAAATTCAATGTTCTCACTGATTTCGATGGAATGAGCTAGGTGAAAAAAAGAGGAAAATCAGCACTTTTCTCGGGAAATTATTCACCAAGCGGTGAGTGTAATTATTTGCCAATTTCAGTTTAAGGCAAAATTTTTCGCCCATTCCTAATCCTTGGGCAAAGAATTGCACAATTTAACCTACCTTACTATATAAAACAATCCTTCATTTGCTAAACTGAAACCTCCTTTCCTCTAGTCTTAAGGGGTGTGCTCTAGTTATTTGATCAGGCCTTAAAATGTAAAACTTCCCAGAAAGATCCTTATATTGACCTCACGTATACTTATACAGTATAATAAGATCTCCTCTTAGTTCTTTTTTTCTAGAGTAAATAAACCAAGTGTGTATAGATGTTCTTCAGATGTCAAGTCCTCCATTCCATTAATTAATTTTGTTGCTTATTGCTGTACTCTCTCCAATTCTAGAATGTACTTTTTCAGAACGGTTGGCCAAAACTGCACTGCATATTCGAGGTAAGATCTTACCAATGATTTGTACAGTGGCAAAATTATGTTATCCACTCTTGTTTCAATACCCCTTTTTATACAAGTCAGGACTTTACTGCTGTTTGACACTGGTCTCTGTTTCCAGATTGTTTGTAGTTTACAAGGATTCCCAGATCTTTCTCTGGCGATGAGTCTCCTAAAACGATTCCACTATGTTCATAAGTAGAATTTTTTCCTTCCCAGATGCATAACTTCACACTTTCCCACATAAACTTCATATTCCATTTGTTTGCCCCGTCATTTTATGTAATTCCCTCTGTTCTGAATTTTTACCCTGCATAGTTTAGTGTCAACTGCAGATATTTAAATTTTGCTTTCTATACTCATTTCCTATACCTAGTTTCTGTTAAAAGGCAGTGGACCAAGTACTGAACACACAGCTACTCCACTCTCAACTGTATTAGAGAACTTTCCATTTACAACAACACATTGTTCCCTAGTTTCCTTATGTTATACACCAGCCTACTGTGTGGCCTTGTATGAAATGCCTTTGCAAAATCTAGACACAATACATCTACTGCTTTACTGCTTTAGCATTATCTAGGTTGCTACTTACATCTTCATAAAATCTCAAAAGGTTTGTTTGGCAATCTTATTTTCTGCTGTGTTGTGCTGTGCTCAATCTAATCCCTTATTATTCAGTCTAACAGTTTTCCTACTACAGAGATCAAACACACAGGTCTGTAATTCCTAAGTTTTGATTTAGTATCCTTCTTAATTAAAGGCACTACGTTGGCTTTACGCCAATCTTGTGGCACTGAGCCTGTGGTGAGTTTCTTGAAAATTTTAACCTCAAACCAAATTAGGCGAAAAATGGCACTTCCATCCTGGTAAAACATTTCCAGTGAAAAGTGCTGCTTTCCCACTTTTTTCAACTAGCTCATTGCAATGAAATCAATGACAAGACTGAATTTCTCCCAACCACAAGACAGTTTTCTCTTCTTTTCCTGCAGGTATATAAAGGGTGTCAGGCTTTCCCAGCATGCCAGTCTGTATTTGAGAGAGGAGGAAGCAGCACATTTTTGAGCTAGAGAAGATAGGCAAATAAAGGGGAATTGAAGCTCAGTTTTGGAAGTCTTTTAGTTGGGACATTTGTTCTCTGTATTAGGGGAGTCTGGGGGCACTCTGGGGAAGGGAGGAAGGAGGTTGACCCCAAATACCCAAAAATTCAGTGTAATGGACTGGCAAGACACAGGCAGATGGGATCAAATTTCCTTGCTGATCTTGCTGATATTATTATCACTGTGTTAGATGTGTCTGGGGTGTGAGAAAGGAGCAAAGGAGGTTGACCCCAAATATCTCAACATTCTGTCTGACTGACTTGATTAGAAAGACACAGGTAGCTACAGTCCAAGCAATTTCCTTGTTGATCTTGCTGTTATTACATCCATGCTGGGGAAGTCTGTCTGATATAGTTGACTTTGTTTTTTAGTTATAATTTTTTGGGACAGTGCTAAGATGGTGGACAACTGTAAAACAATAATAAATAATAATGATATAAATATATTAGGTGACAGAAATCTGACTGGACCCTGACTAAGTTGTGTCACTGACTTGATAGAAGACAAGATTGAGAGTTTTTTGGAGGGTTAAGGCAAGCCAAGCATTGGTGGTTCAGTGGGAGAATTCTCGCCTTGTCAAGGCAAGACATCACACTCTATCAGTTCTGTTCTGTACTTTAGAGTAAAAACACAATCACAGTAGCTGAGTAATATCCAGAAAAATGTACAAAGGGCAGGGGGAGGGGGGAAGGTGAAGAAGTGCAGGGACGTGAGAGTAAAGTGGTAGTCCAAAATTTGACTGCAGTCACGGCTGCTGTAGTATGTGCAAAAAATTATGATGATACCTCTCCTCCCGATTCCACCACCACCAGCCCCAGTACTATAAAAAAAACCATAAAATAAGAACATTGAAGATGACACAAGTCGAATTCTAGTGTTGATGATGGCATAATGAAGGAAGATGTAGCAGCTGAACCAACTGCTGCATCTGACATTGAGTCAAACAAGCACCAAAAACCTGTCCTTAAAGTAGTAGCGAACTTTGTGACAGTAAAAGTAAAAATAAATTGTTTGACACCTCTTAAAGTTTAGAGGAATATAAGAGCAGTGAGCATGAAGTGGCGGGTTATGCTGAGTATGACTTAATGATGACTGATATAGATCTAGAATATAACACTAAAGCATCCTCCTCTTGTTCAGATACAGATGAAATTGAGAGTGAGAGAGGATGACATGGCCAGAAAGTTGGCTGAAAGACAAAGGCTCAGTCTTCCACAACTGAAAAGGATCACTGTGTCTGTCTATAAATTGTTTGAGAAAACAACTGGAAGGTCTGACCCTGGACAAGCAAAGATGCCTAAAAATACACAATCATCTTGTCGGTCATCATCAGCATTGTCACTGCTTCCAAGCCCCACTCAGCCACACACACTTGAGTTGAATAACCAGCAGCAACAAGAACAACAACACAGGTTATTAACATCCACAACTAGGGATGGGTGAAAAGTTTTGACTCAAACTTAAATCGGCAAAAACGGCACTTTCCACATTCCCAGCAAAAAGTGCCATTTTCCCATTTTTTTTGCTTAGCTCATTGCATTGAAATCAATGGGAAGAAACATTTTTCTCCATCACACAAAAGTTTTCTCTAGTTTTCTACAGCCATATACATGGGTGTCAGGCTATCACAGCAGCCATTCTGTGTCTGTGAGAGGAGAGAGCAGCATGTTTTTGAGCAAGAGGAGATAGGCAAATAAAGTGGAATTGAAGCTTAGTTTAGGGAGTCTTTTAGGTAGGGCATTTGTTCTCTGTATTAGGGGAGTCTGGGGGCACTCTGGGGGAGAAGAAGGGAGGAAGGAGGCTGACCCAAAATACCCAAAAATTTGGTGTGATTGACTGTCAAGACACAGGCAGCTGGGGTCCATTTTGCATTTATTGTCTTTGTGCTGGGGAAGTCTGGGGAAAGAAGTTGTTAATTTTGGTTTTTAGCTATATGTTTTTCTTTTTTTTACTAACTGTGATAAGATATGGTGGACAACTTAAAACACATAAATAAATAAATACATAAATAATTAAACAAATATATTAGACAGCTGACTGGGAGCCTGATGTGATCTCTGTGACTGAGGCACGATTGCAGACCCTCTTATCATTCCTGAAGGGCCTCCTCCTGCGGTTCTGGTTGCACTTCTCCCCACACATCTTCAATTTTGGGTGATCAGTGCCCCGGGACAGTAGGGCTGAGGACTTCCTGCTCCTGGCACATGCTAAGATGGCCATCTATGTGACCAGGACGCAGGGGCTAGCAGGGGAGGCTCCAATGCAGTCTGAAGATTTGTTCCGGGCATTTGTGCGCTCCCGTAGCCAAGCAGAGTTCACCCAGTCCCTTGCCACTTGGAGTGTGTCAGCTTTGACCTCCCAGTGGGCCTCAAATAATGTGCTCTGCTCAGTGTCACCCCAACACTCCTTATTCAAGTTACTTTTATTTTATGTTACAGTTCATTTTCTTTTTTAGGACCTTTTGGGTGATATCGGTGTGTGCAGAGTGTTTTTTTTCAGTGTGCTGCATGCCCCTCTGGCACTAGGGGGTTAATGGTTTAAACCTTGCCGGCCAATAGGGCAACAGGGCCTCTACCTAACCTATATAATATTCTGTGACTGAGGCAGACCTGATAGAGAGCAGACAACATTGAGAGTTTTGTTAGGGCCAAGGCAAGACATCACACCCCATCAGCTGTGTACTGAAGAGAGTATACACAGTAATTAAGTAATGTCTAGCAAATGCACAAGCAGGAGGAGGTAAGGTGGAACAGTGCAGGTGCGTGGGAGTAAAGTAGGCTGACCAGACCTCACCTGTAACTGGGGACGCATAGGAAAAATGCATACTGCAGAACTGCTTTGATTTTAGTGAAGTACTGAAATATACCTATTTCCTATGTGTCCCCGATTAAAGGTGAGATCTGATCAGCCTAGAGTAAAATTGTAATTCAAAAGCAATGGTTGCTGCAACATGTGCAATAAATGATGATGATCCCTCTCCTCCTCGGGTGGATGCAGTTTGTCAAGTTCCTACCAATCACACCATGCCAGTCCCCCACCATCATTACATTACATCTGCCATATTGTAGATTGTACTTTATTTTTTTAATCATTTGCCATCATCATAAATACGTGCCAGTGCCACTTAAGCAGGAAGTAAGTGTTGTGGGCAAAGGACAAATGCACTCTGCATGCTAACACATTTTTCAAGGTATATGTTGCTGTAGGACTCACAACTTTGACTTTCAGCCACTTATTTCTCCACTACAGCCCTCAGAAGTAAGATTGTGATGGGAAATGTTGCACCGTATTAAACACAGAAGAAAAATGTGTCTGAATAGGAAAAAAATGTGTTTAACTAGGAGAAAAAATTGTTGCATAGGCGAAAAATATGTTAAAATAGGAGAAAAATGTGTTGGAATAGATGATAAATTTGCTAGAATAGGCAAAAAGGAGGAAAATTTTGCATTGGAGACAAGGAGAAATCTTTCAAGAAAAAAGAGAAAAATCGTCAATTGTTCTCACCCCTATCCACAACCTTAGCTATGATGAGTGCCTCTGCTGCACATGGAAGTGCTGTACCTTTGACACCTAGCAATAATATTACATAAACATTTTGCCCCAGTAATAGTAGCAGCCCCTCCGGAACCCCACAGTGCTTGACATCCACAGTATGCAGATATTTCACTCAGAATCCAAAAGCTAAGCATGTTGCTATTTATTGTCTGTACAAAAATCATGAGTAGGGGGAAAACAGGCTCACACCTAGGAACCTCCTCAATGAAACCCCACCTGAAGCACAACCACAGGTCTGACTGGGAGACACACAATGGACATGATGGCATAAAGCAATAAACAAATCACAGAATGACCCTGGAAAGTGTGAATGATTACACTACTCATGTGGTGAGGATTTTAGCTTTGTACTGTGTTAGCGAAGGGTGCAATGAAAATGAAGTTACAGCAAGAAAGTCTACTACCAGATGGTAGAAAAGAAAGTATTCTTAATACTGCACACCTGTTGTCCTTGAATCGGCCTAAGTTTGTGATCATAAATAAGTAATTATAGGATAAATGAGCCAGTGGTATGAGAATTTATAATATATTTAAAGAAATAAAAACAAATGATATTAGTTTTATTTAAAACATATTTAACAAAAAAGAGATGGCAGAGGAAATTATATGATTTGTCTACTTTACATAGTAGATCTATGGCAATATGCACCATCTTATTATAAATGAGTTCAGAATTCTCTCCTAATATTTAGATTAAAAAAGATGCTGTTGAAATTATCCTTTTTTCATATAGCCTAATTGTATACCGGTCTACCAATCAGGTTGCTTGACCTTGGCTCTCAGCAAGCATAATAAATAGGAATTAGTTGTGGTTATATCTGTTTATTGTACAGATCGCCTGTGATATACCTACACATTCCATTGAGTAATGTAGTGTAACTCTACCAGATTAGTACCCTGCTGTTGTAAATTTAAAGGACAGTACTGTTTTGCTACAGTCCTTACTTTAGTACAGGGTTTGTCCGTATTCATTCTGGTTAATCGGATTTTTATCTATTGAATGTTGGCAGAATATAGAAGTAAGGTAGTTATCTTTACCCAAATAGTGCACAACATACATAATTTTTAGGACTGAGTTGTGATGCTATTATTAGGGCTTAAAACTTGCTACTAGCCAGACTTGAAAAGTTACTCGCCAATGTAAGCCATAACATACCCACCAGGGCTGAATTTCTACTCGCCAGGGCTAAATTTTCACTCGCCATTGGCTAGTGGCGAGTGGAAATTTTGAGCCCTGCTATTATAGTCCTTGCTTTGACACTGGGTCTGTCGGCATTAGTTCTATTGATTGAGTTGGTAACCCATTAAGTGTTGGCATGTATTGTTTACATTGGATTGAGGTATGCGATTTGTACACAGATAGCGGGGTTAATTGTGCAACTAATAATGCTATTATTGCTTTTTGAAGTCTGAAGATAGATCCTATAAAATGTATTTAATCTGGTTGAAAAAACAGAACCAGGGCTGTGATGTAAATGTATATTGTTCCAAACAAGGAACTTATATATGGAACAGACCTCTTATTGTGTTTAAAACAGAGCTCATAATAGCCTCTATTTGGATTTCTTTTTAATTGACTTCAGCTTAGTATAGTCAATAGAATTAAGTTGATTGCACCTTCAAAGATTTGCATTAAGTCTTAAGAACCACATTTGCCTATTAAAGAGAATATTTGTTACTTAAACCGTTACTTTCTTACAGTGAGAGTTAATTGTTACTGCGTAATGTTTTTGGTCTCCGATTTTTGATTTGCTTCTCCTTAATTAAATTCTTAATTTCTTTCAGTAATAAGAAAAATGTAAGTTTTTGTGAATAGGAGAAGGTTGACTTGTAGGCGTGTAAATTCCCTTAGAGTCTGCTCTTTAACCCCAGTATCTATTAATCAGAGTTTATTAAAAGGAGAGGAATGCGTTAATACATTATGCTGATGTTTAACTTATTGCATCCCTCGAGACCCACTTGTCTTTTGTTTGAGTGGATAATTATTTGCACCAGGACTGTCTGAAAATCTTTAGGTGCCTGTTTTTGTCTCCGGTTGTTATAGGATTTGCTTTTCCTTAATCTGCTTGATAATCTATCTCTATGCAATTGTCAGTTTGAGTCCCTGGAAAAAAATGACTTATTGAGATAATAATTCTCTTAAAGTCGGCTCTTAATTTAAGGTGGATAACAACCAGAGATTTTCAAAAGAAGGAGAAAGCAATAGCATTATATCATTGTTTTGCTCATTGCATTCTGCAGTGTCCACATGACTATTGCTAGAGTGGACATGTTAGCGCACTTAGATTTTTGTAAGTAATTATTTAGTTCTCTGTCTCCTCGGATTTCTAGATGATTCCCTAGCTTTCTAAAATGCCGTGGATACTTTGTTTCATTTTAAAACTGCAAATGCCATGTTTGAATTAATGGGCTGAGAGCTCAACAAGCAGCTGAAGCTCGTTTTGCTCTCACTTCTCCGAAGTATCAAATACAATAAAACATGCTTCTATGCACTATGTAAGAATTGAAAGATATAAAATACAGTATTTTATTCTATAATTATTGGTTCTTTTCTATACAAGCCACTATTTCTCCACAAGAAACTACGAGGGGGTGCTGATAAGTATTGAGCCTTACCCAGAAAAAATTGAGCTAGGAAGCTGTAAATTGCAGGGTGTATTGGCCAATTTGTCTATATTCAATGGTGCAAAAATCAGCTACCTATGATTTTAACTTATCTTTATTTTTAAGGTCCAAAGTGAACATGGCAGCACCTCCAGAAAAGTTCAGTGTGGAAAAGCATAGGGCCATAATCAAGTTCCTGTTTCTCCAAGGGAAAGGTGCAAATCAGATCCATGAAGAAATGTCACAAACTTTGGGTGACAGTGGCCCTTCATATGCAACAGTTAAACATTGGGTTATCAATTTCAAAACTAGCCATTTCTGTGTTGAAAGTGAGAAACCCGGTGGAAGACCTGTTTCTGTCTCTGTGCCTGCAAATGTGAAAGCCATCCATGACATGATCATGGAGGACCGCCGAATATCAGCCAAACATATTGCTACATATCTGGGAATATCACGTGAGAGACTTGGTGCCATTATCCACAACAACTTGGAAATGAGAAAGTTTGCTGCAAAGTGGATCCCAAAACTTTTGACAACCAAACAAAAGAGGAGACGTGTGGAGACATTGGTGGCTGTTTGGGAACAGTTTGCAAGAAATGAGTCAGATTTCGTGGACAAACTAGTAACTGGTGATGAGACATGGATCTGCTGTTATGATCCTGAGACAAAGGAACAGTCTAAGAAATTGAGGCACAGTGGTTCCCCCAGGCCAAAGAAGTTCCGTGTGCAAAGGTCAGTGCAGAAGCAAATGGCAACAGTTTTTTGGGATAAGAAGGGATTTCTGCTGGTGGACTACCTCCAAAAGGGTTCAGCCATCAATGCAACATATTACTGTGCTTTATCGATGAAGTTGAGGCAAAACATCAAGGAAAAACATAGAGGATAGCTCTGCAAGGTGTCATCCTATTGCATGACAATGTCTCATCACACACTGCAGGTGACACAATGGCAAAACTGACCTCATCCTCATCCACCCTATTTGCTCGACCTGGCTCCTTCTATCATCTGTTCCCCAATCTCAAAAAACACCTAAAGGGACAACGATTTGGGAGTGTTCCGGAGGCAACTAATGCTGCAAATGAGTGGTTACACCAGCAGTCGGAAGACTTTTATTTGCAGGGACTTAAGAAACTGTAAGAATATATAGAATAGTGTGGCAGTTACAGCTTCCTAGCTCAATTTTTTCTGGGTAAGGCTCAATACTTATCAGCACCCCCTCGTACTAGGTTGAGAGTCCGCTTAGCACTGGTAGTTGAAATGTTACCTCTCCCAACAATTGTGTTATGCACTTTAGAGTGCAATGATACTTCTCACTGCAAGTAACCAGTTAATGTAAGTCTGTATTTCTGGGGTTAGCTGGTATTTCCCTTGCAGAGGGGACTTGTCCATCAGTTTGGAACTGGACTGTCCTTTTGGGTGGGATTAGTCTAATATGTTGAAATTTTTCCTCTGTAATGCCACTGGAGAGCTAAAATGTGATGTTCAGGAGCAGTGACTAGCCATAGAAAAGGCAACATTGCTTTTTGTTCATGCTCAGAAAGTCTCACATCTTTTGTCTTGTTTTTTGAGCAGATCATCGTGGCATTTTATTCCCTGCACAATGTGGGTGTTGTGGGTGTAATGTCACTTGATCTCATGTGTCAAGAAAAATGATGCAATTCTGGTGCAACCAAGTGCACCACATCTTTCTATGGACACAGTATTCTTTCCAACATGTTTAATGTCACCAGGACACTTCCTCAGTTGGAAACATGCTGGAAAGAGTACTGTGTCTATTGAGAGATTTGCACTAATCCTGCAAAGAGACATTGATTTTTAGCTCAAAAGAAAGCTACATTTCTTCTGCCTGCTCTACACTTTGAACAATAGCCAGATAGAGTCCTCACTTCATCCTAGGTAAGACTAGATAGAGCCTTTGATCAAGCCCAGAGAAAATAAATATTGATCACTGCCAATTTCATAGCTCATCGCTGTGATTGAGGTCATGGATTTTTGGAGAACCAGCTCTGCCCACATTTCTATTTCCATTTGGGGCAGCCTCCAATGATATTTTTGTGAAGGAATCCCTAATCACCAACATTTATACCAACTATTGCAGTGAATTATCAGAGTTTGCCATCTTTGTGAGGATAAGAAGGACGGGAGAGCTTAAATTACAATATTGTTTATACAGTCGTGAGAGGTAAAGTTTGAGAGCATATTTCATTATAACAACTACGCAGATTTAAGAATGCATATTCACATGGACTATGGTTCTGTTGGGACTCTGTTATAAATAAATGATCATTTATATGTATACATAATTTTATGTTTATTTATGTTTTATTATTAAATATTGAAGTGTAAAAATAGGTGAAGATGAGACAAAACAGTATAGGCAAATTGATTGTACATATTGTGTACTTGTAGAATATATAGTTAAACTTTAACATACTAACATATTTGACTCCTTAAAATGTATTGGTTATTTGTTCTATCAATGAAAACTTAACATTAATAAATGTTGGTTTTGATGCTATTTATTAAATAAATGTTTGCTGAAGACTAGCTTATAACTAAACTAAACAGCAGTAACATTGATCTGTGACTGAATTTGTAGTATTAGACTGCATAGTTTCTTCCAGAAGCTATAGGATTGGACATTATTAAAAGATTGCATATGGATTTATTTATCGTACTGTAAAATGTGAAAAAATAGGTCTCAGCATATCATCAACATCTACTGCAACAGAAACACAATTACAATCTAATACAATGCAACACTGCAATTTGGAATTAATACAGTATAAATCACACAGAGCTTCATGCTGTGGTCATTTTTGATTGTGGCTCAAATAACTGTTTGGAGTGGAGAGACAGCAAAGAGGTTGAGGAATAAAGAAGTGTTTAAATAAACAGAGAGAGATTGTTTTCATTTATGTTGTAGGCCACTTCAATAACAGAGAAAACCTGATAACTCAATCTCCATTACAGTTAAAACAGACTACATTGTATTCATAGGCTAAGGAAAGGGATCTTATAGATCCACTCTCTGAAGTAAAAATCAATTTACATAATGGACTGGAGAGGAAGGGAAAGGAGTACATAAGGAACGTTACAGAAGGGCTAGAGAAGGTAGTTTTAACACCAATTAGCATGATGTAAAAATAAAAAAGACTCAGATAAAAAACAATTGAAAAAAATATTTCAACAATGCATACGAGATATAGAAAGCTCTTTCAAAATTATTGTTTTTGTTATAAGGGGACAGGTCCACTATTACATCTGATTTGTGCAATGCTTCTAGCTGAGCCCAGATTAAACAAATAATAAAAACAAATAATACAATCTACTTTCCACAATAAACAGTTACATTTACCTTAATCATGTAAAGGATCAATGCAGAACTGATATAACAATGGAATATGAAAACAGTCCCTATGTAACCCATAAAGCAATTAATGATGCAGATAAAACTGTGCATGTGCCGTTTACTGCAGGTGATTGCCTATCTTGAGTGTACTATGACACTTGTCAAAAAGTTTTCTTAGTACATCTAGTGACACTATCAGTTCTCCTAAAAATGTCTAATCTCAGCCGTTGGGATGAACACCATGTTTTTAACCTGTTCTTCACTATTTTTGGTACTTGCTAGTTCTTTACACCTTTATTTCACAAATGTTTATGCCTTCTCCTTTTGGTTGCATATGCACAATGCAAAATTACTTTCAAAATATTACTTTCACTCTTGCCCTTTCTGATTCTTTTGAAGCAATACCCAGCATCATCTAGGTTATTCTCCATGATCCTACTGGAGTTTTTCAGGAGTCTGTTGCACAGTTATACAGTCCATGGGTGAGATGCAGTAAGGATCACTGTTGTGGAGATATGTGTCTGGAGATGGGTGCGGAGAACATTGCCTTGGTGATGTAAACATACATCTCCTTTTACACTAAGAGTTAGGGATGCAAAGAGAATGTAGTAGAAGTTACCTATTAACATACAGGGTTGTCAAACTGCTGGCAATGTGTAAGGGATGCCCTTCCTTACACATCGCCAGCAGTAGACAATTCTGAAGTATGAGAACATCTTCTCTGCTTCTCCACTGGGGGGAGCAGAGGACCCTCTCAGCAAAACAAACAGCATTACTTCTTAACCCATTGAGTGCCATAGGGTAGGGTGAAAGGGACAGAGAAGGGGTTACAGAGTGGTGAACCAGAGGAGAAGGGTGGGAGAGTGGCAAACAGGAAGATGAGGGGTGAGAAAGTGTGAACAGGAGCAGGAGTAGGAAATTGAATTCCTAGAGTGGGGCCACAAATAGGAAGCGGATTGTGATGGAAGCAGAGAGTGGAGAATGCTTGAACACTGTACCCTTAAAGGGATAGTAATGTTTCATAATAAAAGCATCTCTAATTAATCATCATAGTATTTGGACGTTGGAGAGTGTTATTTCAATTCTGTCAGAGTTGTAGTTCAAGAGTAATTCAATAATAAATATTCCCCTCCCGCCCCTTTTACTGATGTAACACTGTTCAGCCAGATCAGAAGGGAGGTACCCAGGTAGACTGCAGAGAGGGACAATCTTCAATTAAGATAAGGGAAAATCCTGAAAAACTTATTAAGGGGGGCAGGGCTTTCATTGTTCTCATAGAAAGAAAATTGTCCCCTTCTGTTATCTGTCTGGTCTTACAACTAGATTCCACATTTGAGAAGACATGGCTTACACTAGGTAAAAGGGGCGGGAGGGGGAAACTTTGCTTGTGAATATCTCTCAAACCATAAAGGTTTGAGAGATAAGACTTATTTCGTTCTTCATGTTTTTTTAATGTCTACAAAATAAAATAAAGAAAAAACGAAGTATTACTATCCCTTTAAAGCACTGACAATTCCATACAAAGATGTGGAATTGTGAGGACTGGAGGGGATACCTACTATGGGTACATAAACATTGGACTTCTAGTAGGAGCAATAGATGGAGGGATATATAAGTCAAAACCTGTACCCCAAATGTCAGATTTATACATACAAAATTAGTCCTATATCCATGTCCAAGTAAATCATTCCCACTCAGCCAGCTTTCAAACCTGTTGCCACAGCAAATTACATTGAGTAGACTTTTACTGAGCCATAAGCAAACTATAAATGGGACAGTGGCAATTCTGTCCCTTCTGCCACCCCTCAACTGTTTCTTTCTCCCTCCTATGTACATTTCTAACTCTTTGAGTGCCACAGGAGTGTGCAATGCAATGTGGTGCTGAAAGGACACTCTCTGAGCAACTGGGGAAGAAGAGAGGATGTTCTCAGACTTCAGGGTTGTCTGCTGCTGGCGATTACCAACAGTTTGACAACCTTACATGTTTATGACTGATGGAGGTCTGTTACTTCATAGAAAGCGACAGGGACATCCCAAAATCGCGAACCTCAGGTAGGCGATGTTGGGACTGTGAAACAGCAGAGGCTGCTATCTGAGTTTAGTGCAATGAACAGCCACATTAACATATAAACACATCTACATGACTATGACAATGGCTCATCAACCTACATTTCCATATGGAAGTGAGCCATTGTTGATGTGATCAGTCCAAACTCATAAACCTGTTAAAGGCATGGTGGATTGGTGGAAGACTGAAGGAGATATAATGGTGAAGACACGTTAGTGCATACTGGCGATGTGCCTTTGACCAACATCACCATCCTAATCTCTCATCAAACTTTAGTGCTTCTCCCCCCCAATATGTCCTTAGTTATGGCTACTAAGGTTAATTTATTTTATACATAGATGCAGAAGTTCAGCTCTCTTGCACTCGTCCTTGTGTTCCCAATAAGAATGACAAGAATTTACTTAAGCTCTAAGAAACACCTCAGGATCTTTCAGAATCACGTCCTTATATTTATAAGCAAATTGGTGCTATTATGGGACAAATTCTCATTGAAGAAGCCGGGTACTCCAATATATGTAAAACTTGACTTTTATTAAAACATATTAGAAAATATAAAGCCCAACGTTTCATTCCTGTAGCGGACTTTCATCAGGGACTAACTCCTTACAGACTACACTCATAGCCATCTTAAATAATTGCATTTGGCGCCAAAGGTTAGTGTTCACCGTTCCCCAAGCAACTGCAGATGCCAAAGGTTAGCGTTCACATTTGCCCAAGCAACCACAGAAGCCAACCAGGTGTTACCCCATTTGCTTATAAATCAATCAAACATACAATTTTTACATATATAATAAAACAAAAGCCTACATGTCACACCGATACACAAGCTTGTTATCCTGATATTAGATGTAAGACATCAGGCTAAAATGTTCATTAAGTCCCTGCGGGGCTCACATCTGCCACGTATGAATCCAATACATTTCCCTTTGTGATAGCCTGGAATCCCTATTGCCCCCTCGTGGGGCTTGTTTAATTACTTCAATAGGGAAACACCATAGATATTTGACACTATGTTTCATTTTAATATAATGTCTTGTTACAGGAGATCTTTTTAGTTGCTGTTCTGTTAATGTTCCATTTAACCCTCTCACTATTAGAGACCTATGTTCCCTTATGCGTTCTCTGAATGGTCGGCTGGTTTTCCCCACATAGCCCATCTAACATGGACATAGGAGTAAATACATGACATAAGCTGATTTTAGGCATTACAAAGCTCTTCCCAGTCTTTATATGGGAGCATGTTGTGCATCCGTCACACTTAAATACCCCTTTCTTCTGCGCTTACCAGCTGATCTCTAATACTTCTACCTCTCTTATAACCAAAGAGAGGAGATTATGGGACAAATAAACTGCAAAATATGAGACAAATAAACTTCTCATTTATGTGAGGCTATTATGACCTTGAATGCTAGAGAAGTCTCCAACACAATGTGAATTTTTGGAATGATGCACATGGTTTGCCCCAGAAATGTGCAAGTTTTCTTTTATATATAAGACCCATATAATTTTTGACTGTCTCACTTCAGTAGATGCTTGTTTCAATGACATCAGTATGCAGACAAAAAATGAGCAATGAGACATTTGATGCCTACATAAGCACATTAATTAATAATCAACACTAAGGAATATGCTACAAAAATCCCCTCAATTTTTTTTTTTTTTTTTAAATCGATTTGATAATAGTTGCTTCCCATCTCCCACTTTTTGGTGATTTCTAGGTGTTTCTGATCTTGAGCAAAATCTATCAGTGAAGATCTCCATTCCTTTGTGAAATCAAATGTCAGTGCTTGTGGAGTAAGATGGGTTTTATGGATTTTTTCAGTTAGCGTGAGAAGGGAAATGCTTAAGCAGTTTTTATTACAGTGCCTGAAACTGCAATGTCTGTAATCCTTTCTGAAGTCTTGCAGCAGGATAGGAGATGATTACTGTGGAAAAAGGTGAATTGATATAAGAAAACTTTGTAATTACACTGACATATCTACCATTTCTGTTTGGTCATGACACATTATTTCTTGTTTGTTCTAGTCCTTTATTAGGACAGGAATGCTGTGATACATTAAATGCAAAGATATACATCCGTGTGCAAAGTCTTCTTTTCCAGGATTTTCTGGATGCTTTAACTTTCAATATGTAAAACTCTGTTCAGGGTATAAATCTTGGGTAATATCATTGAATTTGAATACCATTCTGATTTCTCAATTTTTCCTCAAATCCACTTTTATTACACTTTGGTAAACAACCAAAAATCATCACATATCTGTCTTTAGTAACCCTATTATTGTTATTAAATGATTGGATACTTGGAATATTATACACAAAATAAAAGAGGTGCAGTTATGGAGTAAACCAATTGCACCACAGGAGATAAATCTACATTCCTAAAACTTCTATTGAAATTGGGCTCTTAACATATACAGTGTCAGAGATTTAACCCCTTAAGGACCATTGACGTGGCAGGACCGTCACGCTGGTCTGGCACTTAAGGACCAGTGACGGACCTGGTATGTCACGTACTTTTACTCACCGCGCTCCTGTAGGAGCGCGGTGAGTAATACTGGGGACTGAAGTTGATCGCTCCAAGACCGGAGCAATCTCTTTCAGTCCCCCGTTCAGCGTGCTGCCCCACGTGATCAGTCACGTGGGACGGCACGTCAAAGTTTCCTATCTGGTCCTTAAAGGACCACACACCCCGGGACCACTGGTCCTTAAGGGGTTAAGGAAATATAAGTATCGTTGCAGTTACAGTATGCTTATTATCAGTATTAAATGTCAACACATTATTTATCACTATACCGTTAAGTCATTTAAATATATAAAAAAAACACAGTACAATTATTGGTGAGAAAGGTGTTTACTTGGGAGAACTTTCATTATAAAATAAGTAACAAACAAACACAAGGGAGCCAATGGGGTGTGCTTATCGGTTATGGCCTTAATTTATCAAAGTGAGGAGAGCAGCATATCCAACATGCTGCTCTCCAACACCAGGTCATAAAGGTTATTTTTAAATAGCTTCAGGTAGTTATGAATCATTGATTATATTTCACTGTGTAGCATATTCTAAGAAGTTAGATACCATCTGAAAACAGGTGGAAATTATACTTGTGTAACATGCATAACCCAGGAACACATATAAGGAATGTTTCACCTGGCAGGAGTAACCTTGTTCAAACCTATTCAAACATTTTATAATGGCAACATTCTGCGAATGCTACAGAAGTTTCAGCATTTAAATCATAAAAATTTCAAAAAAGGGTGGTAAGGTGCTCAATAAGAATAATGAGAATAACATTAGGGAGGAAATATAGTTTGGAAACTTTATTTAGCAGAAGATTATCCACTGAGGTATTCAACTGAAAAAATCAGGAAGCAGTATTTTAAATAAAAAAGTACATTAATTGAACAGTTGTAGACAAGAGTGAAATCAGAGTCCTAAAGAGCAGACAGATTTTTCAAGCATCAAAAGTAGAAATGTCCAGCAGAATTAGCGTGCAGAAGTGGTGTGTGTGGGGGTTTCTTTAGAACGTGTGTGATTATTACATGTTAAAAAATAGACTGAATGGAATCCACCCTCCTGGGATAGAGACTTGCTGAGTCACGCAAATAAGTTCTATCTCATGAAGATAAGTAGAAATATGTAGAAATACGAGATAAAAAACCAGACTGATCAGACTCCATGGGAAAAAAATGAAATGGAAGGAAATAGTGGCTGAATCTTAAATGTGTATTTGGGGGAGTGTAAGATGCCTGCTCAATATTTCTTTCTATCACATTGCCTTTGTGTATACACAAAGTGTATACTATTATATGTAAGTGCAGCAGGTGAAAGAGTGGTTTGCATGTAAAGATGAATGATAAGATTCTGAAAGATTGGTTTCATACAAAACAGACTGTTTAGTTTCTTAATTTTGTTTACTTGGTTAACCATTCTGAAATGGTGTTTACTTAATGTATGTATAACATAGAGTATGGGTGGTTCTGGGTGTTCCATTCCTCTGCAGCTTGCTTAATACCAAATTTCTTATGCATGTAATTGGGGTGGCATTTGGGTTTGCTTGCATTAAATCTTAACTATGACAGAGTGTGTTCACTGGTAAGAACTATTGATTATGTTCTCAAGTACATACCCCAAGAGCAGTTACGTGATTTATTATGTTTAAGAGTATGAAATGAAATGTGCAGGTTATTGATAAATCCATTCAATCCCCTTTGTATCTTTAACTGACATGTTTCATGTAGTGTTAAGAATAGGATATTAGAAGGCATCTAATTTCATTCCTTCTCTCAGGATACAGTGAAGAAATATGATCATTGGTAAAACTTCTCCTTCGTTTTCTAATTATTTTTTTTTTATTTTCTACAAACATGAGACATGAAACAGATAAAACACATGACAGCTGCATTGGATTTTGATTGGCATTGAAAGATTGATATGTGAAATCTTAATCAAGGGAACAAAGCTTCACTAAATATTGAACAAAAATATAATAGCCAACATTTTTTCTCTTTGAAGCAGAAAAACCTTTCCAAAGGTATCTCACTGTATATGACAGATACATACCATTGTACATGCACTTTCTTTTATCAGTAAATTGTAGTATGTGTCAAATAGAAATGTGTATAGTAACTGCAAATGCGATGGGTCACACTCACACAAACTATAATAAACACAAAATATAACAGTTTAATAATATCATGAAAGCATTTTTCTTTGGGTTGGGGATGTTAAATGTATCACCACTGTATGACATCATATAATCTAATATTTGTCAAAATATATCAGATATGGCTTAACACTATTTTGTATACAGAAACCCATCTAGACATACAATATTAAGGTTAGCTTCTGTTAAACTGCCACATGAACACACCACACACACAAAACCACCCAAGGAAATAACTGAATCAAAATAATCTATCAACTAAGTGTAAAAATTGAACTAAAAAAATCAATACATTAAAGTTTAATTTGCAGATATATATGAAATCTAATTTAGACAATGCAATTGTTAAGTTTAGTCTCTTTTTAGTCTCTTTTAATTTCCCAGTTTAGATCCCCCAACAGTAATCAAATTAACCTCTTGCATAATCACATATTTGGAGAGATTGAAAATAAGTAATTACAGTGCATGAAGTTTAATCTTTGTTATCTATTTTTTTCAATAAAGAAGAAGGCAGCAAATGAAAACAAAACAGAAAGAATAACAATTATTTATGCAAATGTGATTAAAGTTTTCTGTGAAAGAATTATCTTATACTTTTTGAACTTATTTACTGTATTTGTCATCATAGTCAATATTGGCAAGGAACTCCACATCATTACAGCTTTTATTATTAAAAACAAACTGGCTTTTGATGAAGTTAAAACCTCCTTTCCTTTAATATTAATAGGAGACCTTACAGCTTCTGAAATGACCTTGTATATAGTAATCATAGTGATCATATCCCTGTGTACATTATGTTCTAATGTACAGAAACCAGATTTGGCTAGTATTTATTTATACTGTTTGTTTCAGCATCAAACTAGGAATTAAATCTAAAAAAGTAAATTCCAGGTAAAACCAGACCATTTTAAACCATGTTAAAACAGATGCTTGGCTTTTTGCAAAAAGATTTATGGAACACCTATACTTGCTACATATCTTGCAAAGTACAGGTTTGTGGAATGGATTAATTTCCTATACTTTTAATAATGTATATATTTGTGGATCCCAGTAACTTTATGTTAGGTTTACTGGTATTAGTTATCTCAGAAAATCAGCATCCTCTTTCATCAGCATGTTTCTTCTCTACTACATTGCTATTTTATAGTTTACAGCTATAAGCTGTGACTGATTGTAATGCCTGGTGCAATTCTTACAGAAACTTGATGGAGTTCTGTGAAATAACCAGTAGGAGTCTGATTTGATTCTCAAGTCAACAGACATATGGGGCACTTAATGTAATCCTTAATGTCGGTCCTACATAGATTATATTATATCTCACATGCTTGTTTATATTTCTGGATCACTTAATTTCTAAGTGCATAAAAAAATAAAAAGGGCTACAGGTGATCATCATCTGCTTTTGTTACTTGCTTACTGTCAGACGATAATTGTGTGCATATGCAAAATTCTTAGTGTTTTTTTTATAGAGTGTCACACACACTTGCACACCTTGATACACACATACCTTGACAAATGCACACACACACACCTTGCCACACACACGAACATGCACAATCACATGCACATAATCATGTTTCACTGTGTTTTGCTGTATGATTATATATGGGATTATTCTACTTGATCCAAATGCGATATCATTTACATGGTGTAGTTCTCCTATAGCTTGAAATGCCCTTGCTTGAGTCAGAATAGATGGCATGGTCTGCATATGTGGGTCATCCAACAGGAGTCCAATAGGAATTTGCTCTGGAATAGTGAGAGACAACCCATGTAGGTTGCGGATGTAAAGGTCAATTGATACTTGCTTGGTGCTTATAGAGGGGGATATCAATTCTGCTGCAACATCAGACTTCAAAGAAAATGTGGGATTTATTGCAACAGTGCATTGTGTCTTCATCTAAACAAATACTAAACACAATCTACCTTAGCATATATACTGCCCCCCAAGGCTCCTCCAACAGAATGGAACACAAAATGTGGTCCCCACTGTCAATGCCAAGAGTGCTGGATAAATAAACAAGTGCAAATATTTACACATCAATCTGTTAAAACAGTGTAAGAACACAAGATAACACATAACAATTACATTACAATTAATACAAATATAATACATCAGGTTTGTCCAAGTTCAGTCCTCAGGGGCCACCAGCAGACCAGGATGTAAGGCGTTCCCTGATTAAGCACAGGTGAGTTAATCAGTGGCTCGTTCATTTTGGCAGACTCACCTGTGTTTAATCAGGTAAATCCTCAAATCCTGTACTGTTGGTGGCCCTTGAGGACTGAACATTATTATTATACATTATAATATAATATATTCAATGATAGTTTTTATTCATATATTTACCTCCAAAAAGTATTCTTATGATAATTTTGAATTAATGAGGTGCCACCAACAAGCTTCTTTATTGGCATAGCTTGGAATATTAAAGATCTTAGATTTTCTCCTAAAAGCCAACAAACAAGTTGGGGAAAGATGGGGCTGTGAAGCTCCCCATTTCTGAACAATTTGCATAATATTAAGTTTCTGATCATAAAGGGTTGATTCAAACATTTACAAATCTGTGTGGAAGCCTGTGTAGTAAAAATTAAGGTAGCTTATCATTCTACCTATGGATTACATGCTTGTCTTAGTTGCCACATAATAATTTAGTAGGATCTGGCCCATATTTCTTTGTTTGTTTGTTTTGCTCAGTTTAACCCAGCTTCAGTCTAGTTAAACAATGGTATCAAGTGTGTGGTTTTAAACAGTATCACTTTTTGTGTTGCCCAAGACTGCTGCCACCAGGACCAGTTTTTACTGGCTATTAGTCAGCCCATGGAACTCAAACTGCATTTACTGAAAGCTGTGATAGTTCAGGTTTCTGGGATATCCTTCATGCACAGGTGTCAATCATGAGCTCAGTGATGCTGCTTAAACTAACTGTGAAAAAGCATGAATATACCAAAAATCTGTCCCGTAAAATGCTGGTTGGGTTGCAACCCTAATAGTCATGTATAAAACATTTTTCCTCACACGTAATCTTAAGATATTAACATTGTAACATAGTTGATGAGGATGACATGCATGACTCCCTTTATAACTCATATCCTCCAATACCTTTATCAGTTTTGTTACACAACTCTGCACTTTTCCCAGTTCAACAATGTCTTTTTTTAAGAAATGGTACCCAAAACTGTACTAAATATTCTAGATGAGGAGTACCAAGGATTTATATAGAGGTAGAATTATATTCCCATCCAGTGCAACTATACTCCTTTTTATACAGGTAGGACCTTATTGGTTCTTCTAGCAGCTGAATGATACTGCACACTGCTGTGAAGTCTATTGTCAATCAGCATTCCTAAATCTTTCTCTAATGAGGATTCCCCAAGTAGTTTCCCATTTAGTGTATATGTAGCATGTTTGTTTCTGCAGCCCAAATGCATAACCCTACATTTACCTAGATCTGTGGAATAAATTGGCACTAAATAAATAAAGGATAATAATAATGTATCCATATTAAACCTCATCTGCCAATTTTCTGTCTATTCACACATATTTCTGAAGAGAATAAAATATCCTGCTTTGTATTTCCTTACATAGCTTAGTGTTAGCAGCATAAATTGAGACATTACTTTCAATTCCTACTTCTACATCATTAATAAACAAGTTTAAAGCATTGGTCCCAGGACTGAACCCTGCGGCACCCAACTTATACCCTTAGACCAATTTGAAAAAGCTCCATTTACACCAACTCTCTGCCATCTATCATTTAACCAGTTCTCAATCCATGTACAGATAACACCGCCCAAACCAAAGCCATTTAATTTATGCATTAACCTGTTGTGATGCACAGTCTCAAAGGCTTTTGCAAAATCCAAGTATACTACATCAACAGCAATTCCCTTGCCCAAATTACTACTTACTCCTTTGTAAAATGCAAGTAAATTAGTTTAAAAGTCTATGAAGAAGGATGCAGTTGAAAGATGATATTCATCTTTAAAAGGTGCAACAAAAATTCTATGCATCTTTTACTTTTTACTTAATTTCATTTTGTCTTAATCATTCCTGATATTGTACCCCCATAAGCTTTTTTAATATAATATATTAATGTTGAACAATAGTGTTGCAAGTTGCAAATTGTCCTTATCTCCACATGGTGGCAGAAGATGCTAAGTATTTTCACACTTGGTAAATAACACTTAGGAGAAAACTTTTCCAGTTTGCATAGCATGAACAGAACAAACAATCATTTTCCACAGTTGTCTTTTCAAAAGCCCAATAAATAATATAATCAAATACCTCAGTGTTTTAAATGTGACAAAGGAAGCATTGACTTGGCGTTTTTATTGTAAAGCTGCAGTTTGACAAGGTTCTACATTTTTGAAGACAAGATGCATTTAGATCTAATATAATTCTGCAATGCCTTTCAGAAAGAATGGACTTTATAGCTCCATGGCCCATATATATAAATATATATATATATTGGCAATATATATAAATAACTGAAGTTATTCTGGAAAAAACCAATTGCACTATAGGGGACAAATAAAAATTCCTAAATTCGCGTGTACATGTACATAGCTTTTTATCCCCTTGAATGCTAGAGAGGTTGTCAATGCATTGCTTTTGCAGGGGGGTTAAAATCCCAATTTAATTTAAAAATAATTTTTAAATGTCCCCTATGGCACAGTTTGCTTTAATAAATACTGGCCCATGTCTCCAAGAAATTAGAAATTGTTTCTGTCTGGGCACTAACGTAGTCATTGAGGCTGATGTAATAAGACCTGGAGCAATTCTGGAGCAAACTCTGCACCAGCACCATATCTAACAGTGAGATACCTCAGTTTCTTAATGCACCAGCTGTAAAAACTGTTCAAACCTCACGGTCGCAGGTTCTAGACACAACAAGGTCAGCTAAACCTTTCACTCCTCTGAGGTAGATAAAATGAGTCCAGGATATATCTGAAAAAGAGAGACAATTTGAATGTATTCTTTCTGGTAAAATACATTCGTTAAAAAAAAAAATAAAAAAATAAAATAACATTTGCCATTGATTTAGAAGGGGTTTACATTTCTCCCTCTAGTGCAGTTGGTTTGACCAGAATTGCTCAATTTCCGCTTCATACATGAACCTCATTGTCTGTCTCCCTCGCTTTCTTTTTAATTGGTCCTTAAAGGGTTAAAGTAGGTATATTTAAAATGGATTTTAGTTAAAAAGTCAAAGATAAATATAAGGTATTAAAGGGATAGTAATGTTTCTTTATTCAAGTACAATCGAGTTGTCTTCCTACTTTTTTGTAATGATGTGTAGCAGTAAAACCTTATAAAACGTTGCCGTTTTACATTTATTCTCTAATAATGTTTCCACCTCCTGCTCCTTTTACTTACCTCAGCAGCTGCCCTTCAGATCTGGAATCCGGTCCCGGTAATGGATAGATCACAGTGAGGGACAATCTTCCTTCTTTCAGTATAAGGGAAAAGTCTGAGCCTTGACAAAAGAGGGCAGGTTTTTCCTCATGATGGAAGCAGGTTGTCCCTCATCGCGTTCTGTCCAGACCAGCTTGCTGAGGCAGCTGAGGTAAGTAAAATGGGTGGGAGGAGGGAACTTTATTAGAGAATAAATGTAAAACGGCAACGTTTTATAAGGTTTTACTGCTACACAGTTATAAAACTGTAGGAAGAAGACTCAATTGTATTTTAATAATGAAACATTACTATTCCTTTTACTCTTTGTGTGCCAGAGGGGTATGCAAATTGCTTTGCATACCCATCTGACACTCAAAGCATTAAAAAGATGCACATAATGACAGATGTCACACATATCACTGTTATTCATAGTAGTAAAGGTCACATTTTCCATAAGGAACTAAGCTTTGTTATCTGCGTGACACAATCCCTGTCTTATGTACATCTAATAATGCTCAATGATTAGTCAGATAAGAAGAGATATTGAGGCTGATGTATTATGTAGAAGGGGATCAATTGTGGTACAAAGCAACTGCACTACAGAGGTCAAATAATATGTCTCATTTATTTAAAGGATATTTTAGACCACTATCATTCAAATGATTTAACCCTTTGAGACAATAACAGCAAGATCAGTAAACAAACTGGACCCCAGCAGCCTGTGTCTTGCCAGTCAGTCACAACTAATTTTGGGGTATTTGGGGTCAACTTCCTTCCTCCCTTCTTCTCCTCCAGAGTGCCCCCAGACTCTCCTAATAAAGATAACAAATGTCCTACCAAAAAGACTATCTAACCTAAGCTTCATTTCCCCTTTATTTGCCTATCTTCTCTAGCTCAAAACTGTACCGCTTTCTCCTCTCACAAACACAGAATGGGATGCTATGAGACCCTGACACCCTTGTATATGGTTGTAGAAAACTAGAGAAAACTTGTGTGGTGGAGAAAAATGTTTTCTTACCATTGATTTCAATTCAATGAGCTAGGCAAAAAAAGCGGGAAAACGGCAAGTAGGATACTTTTCTCCAAGCTGAAGGTACCATTTTTCACCGATTTCAGTTCTCATCGGTTAAAGCCTCAATATTTGTTAATTAATAGAATAGTAATTTCCTTATTCTGCTAGCAGAGAAAGTATCAAATTGCCTATACTTTTTTATTGTCACTTTTTTTAACACTTTTATGTTCCTGACTTTGAATTATTTGGATTTAAGTTTCCAGAGTTTTCTGCTCAATACACCATGAAATACCATGTTACAGTCTCTCTGCTGCTGGTTACTATTCATTTAAATAAATTCTTCTAAGATATAAATCATATAGAGCTATTAAATAGGAATAAAAGTAATCAAATGATGATTTTATACATATATTTAGACATTTTTAATAACCCAGCCCAATAGAGTAAAGACAGATTTTGAGAATCATAGTAAATGGTGACAGTCTCTCCAAATTCAAAATTTGTTCCAATTCCATGTTTTTAGAATTGAATTGAGTGATGTGTGTTTATACCATCATTTATGAAAGGTGGTGCCCTTTGATGCTAACTGACATTAGTGAAACTAAGGCTTAGATTTGATGAATTATGTCAGTTTTTATTTGATTGCACCAAATTTACTTTAGGAAAGAGTCACATATTTATATATCCTGCCACTCAAAGTCTGACAACTCATTCCTATACTTGAAGGACTTGGTTTGATGACCACTAACCCGTACTGTAGGTCATTTCTGTAGATGCTTGTGGTACTAGTGAAAAGGTCAGCTTCATTTTACTGACTTCGGATTATACTAAGAAAGAACACTTTGAATGAGGGCAATAAGTGTAAAAGCTAAAGTCTGTTTAATGTGATGTATTATCTAAGCACCAAGCAGAAAACATCAATTTAACCACATGAAAATAAAAAGGGATGTTTCCCAGGAGCATTATCAGATGTCAGTTATTATAATGGTTTGTAGGCATTCATTTTAGTGAGTAATGCAAATAGGAACTCTGGCAGAACAAGACTAGCTGACAGCTTTATTTTACCAGATGTTACTCAACGCAGTAAAGCCTCTAAAAAAAAAATCTGGTTTTACAAGAAGTGAAACAGTTTTCTTTTACAATATGGCTTTTATGACAGTTCTTTGACTCAAACCAAACATACGAAATGATAATGTTTACTGCTGACAATTTTGTATCTTTGTGCAATGTTTTATATTTATGTGTTTGTTTCTTTTGAAATATCTGTTGACTGACATGCAATGTTTGGTTAACCCCTTAAGTACCACGTGGTCCAGGGGTGAGGCTCTCTGGAGGACCAGCGCACATTTTTTTTGCCATCTCAAACTTCCATTATGTGCCAGGACCATCACAGTGAGCTGTGACAGTCCTGGCATGCCATGGGCATTAAGGGGTTAAAGAGGGATATTAGACCAATAAATAAGAGGCTCTTAATTTCTAGGGATGAGGGTGAAAATTTTCACCTCAAAATGAAATTGGCAAAAAATGGCACTTGCCGCTTGGCGAATAATTTCCTGCAAAAAGTGCAGATTTTTTGCTTTTTTTCCGCTTTTTTCGCCTAGCTCATTCCATTGAAATCAATGGGAACATTGAATTTACAAACAACACATAGCAAATATTATTTCCCAAATGCATAGTATAAAAGGGGCATGAAGGTGCCTTGTTGGTGGGGTGTGGGGAATGAATCAGTTGAACAGGGGATGATTTTTGGGGGGGGTTGTTTACTGGGATTGGGGGGCAGTTAATAAAAAATAAATCCTAAATGAAACAAAAAAAAAACATAAGACATGGTATAAAAGGGGTCTGAGGAGGGGGGCTGTGTTGGTGGGTGGAGTCTGGGAATGAATCAGATGAACACGGAATTTGTTTTGAGGGGTTTCTTGACTGGTATTGGGGGGACAGTTAATAAAAAAATTAATAAATAGAATAAGAAATGTTTATGTAAAGTGATAGAGACAGGAACCCTTTGACATAAGCTGCCACTGAGGTAGACTGATAATTGACTTGATAGAGTATATTGTAGAGGATGATTTGTTGTTAGAGGCCCGAGCCCTGAAGAAACATTGATTTGTAGGATTTAGACTTGCATGGCACAAACCCTAAGGAAACATTGATTTGCAGGACTTAGGCTTGTTAGAAACAAGCCCCCCCAAATTGTTTATTTTGTTTTTGTAGGACTATGTTTATTTGTGCAATGTTTTATATTTATGTGTTTGTTTTCAAAGCGCAAGCCCTGAGAAAAAAATAAAAATGCCATACTGTCCTAGTGCCAGCAGGTCATGTTGGCCATTGGCCACTGTCCATTGTCAAATGTCCCCATGAGTCCATAATTGTGGAATTTGCAGCTGCTGTTCTTCTTGCTGCAACAGGATGATTAGGCAGTTCAAAGGTAATGGGATCAACAATAGCAGTAACATGGTTGATGCAGTAGCAGAAAAATAAGTAGCCCCCAGTCTATGTGGAGAAAAGAAGAATTTGGCCATTAATTCTTCTCCACCTGCCCTGACTCCAAAATCATGGGTTTGTTATTAGAATAGAAATGTTTCCCTTGAGAGCAGGACCTGTGGCACTCATCAGCAACTGCAATGTGCACAGTGTGTGTGGTAAATAACATCTGGGGCCACAACTGTATCCAAACACCATGACACCAGAACCAAAGTACTGCCACTGTAACTATACCCCTTGTCCAGAACCCGCTAAGGACACATGTCAACTTGCTGATAGTTTAATAGCAATCAAGAATCCTCCCTGCCAGCATCCTAGCATATTCTGCGGGATGGAATCTCCTCAGATGCCACTTGATGACCTGGTATCGATTCTCCTCCACCACACTTGCATGTGTGGTCAGTGTTCCACACAGTGTGCAATGGGTAGAGATGAACTGCCATATCCTAACATCAACAGAGTGGCTATCATTTGGCAGGGGAGGTAACGATGAACAAGGTGGACTGGCAGAAGGTGTAGTTGTTACCTTATAGGAAGAAGGTGGTGGAGATGCCAACCTAGTTGTTTCGCTCGTCATGGAACTTCCAGTCTCTGTCTGGATTTCTATATTCTTCCTCCTCTTTGATCTCCGCCTCACCTCTTGTTGCCTTTCTGAAGAGTCGGGGGCTACAGTAACGGCAGTGATTGACTTCTGTGATGGGTGTTTGGCTTGAACATGTTTGACCTATTGAGGTTTTTACACCAGGTAAGACCATTATCTAAATGTTTTACATTGTATGTCTTCTGTTTTTAATTGTACCACACTGGAACCCACAAGTATTGCAAAGAGAGGATTTAAAGGGATAGTAATGTTTCACAAAAACAGCAGCTCCAGTTAATGTTCATAGTATTTGGGCCATGGAGAGTGTTATATCAATACTGTCAGAGTTGTGGTTCAAGAGTAATTGAAGGATAGAGTTTCCCCCTCCCCACCCCTTTTACCTAGTGTAAGCCATCTCTTCTCAGATGTGGAATCTGTCTGTAAGACCAGACAGATAACAGCAGGGGAAAATCTTCTTCCTATGAGAACAATGAAAGCCCTGCCCCCCTTGACAAGTTTTTCAGGTTTTTCCCTTATCTTAATTGAAGATTGTCCCTCTCTGCAATCTACCTGGGCACCTCTCTTCTGCTCTGGCTGATCAGTGTTACATCAGTAAAAGTGGCGGTAGGGGGATACCTTGTCATTGAATTACCCTTGAACTACAACTCTGACAGAACTGAAATAACACTCTCCAAGGTCCAAATACTATGATGATTAATTAGACCTGCTTTTATTATGAAACATACAATCCCTTTAAAAGGTCCCCCTCCAACACGTTTCTTATAACATCTCTTCAGGGAATTTTAAATTTAGATAGGGTGTTTTTTAGTTGTGCCACAAGTGAGATACCTTGGTGTGGGCCAAGCTTACCCATGACTTGGCCGATTTGTGAATACTACAATCTCACTGAATTTTCTAGGAAGTATTATATATGCACATGACAGGGCATATATTTAATTTTACATAGACGAGCGCAGGTTTGTCTTTTTGTCTGTCTGTTTTCACTTTGGTTTTGTGACTGAGGTTTGGGGGATTGGAGAACCCTCTCATTCTCTGCTGCTGTCTATGTATTACTCTTTATTTTCTCCTTAAAATTATATTTCTATATGGATATGTTATGGTAAGTTGACACTGTGAGTTTTCTTTCTTACTCTTTGTCTTCACTTCTCCGTTGCTCATTGTAGCTGCCTTTTCACGTATCCTACTTAATATATACATATATATCATTGTACTATATCTAATTTCCTTTTTCACTCTTGCCTTTTAAAGGGATAGTAACCCCCCCCGGGTAAACTTTAAGCCAAAAGCTAGTAATTGGCAAATCATACTTAACTCCCTTATTCCCATCTCTCAAACCGTTATGGTTTGAGAGATGTAAGAAAAGAAAGACCTCCTTTCCCTCCCCTTTCTCATGGGTCCCCTGTACAATGGATGTCATGAGATCCTGCTTCCCGGACCAGACGGCGTCTCTTCAGGAGCAGTGTCGTCTCAATATCTTGGTAATAATTACTTCATCGGAATGGTCAAAAACGTGTGCCTGGCTTGCAACCACATGTTGTAGACCATACCGATGAAGTAATTATACTGAGATATCCAGATGACAGCGCTCCTGAAGAGACGCCGTAAGTCGGTCGAACGGATTCTGCCTCTGACAGCTCTACAGCTCGTCAGGCAGAAAGGGGAGGGAGCGGGGGTTTTTCTTTTCTTACATCTCTCAAACCATAATGGTTTGAGAGATGGGAATAAGGGAGTTACGTATGATTTGCTTATTACTAGCTTTTGGCTTAAAGTTTACTGGGGGTGTTACTATCCCTTTAAGGACTAGGACTACAAGCCTGTTCCAGCTTGTATAGATTTTGTCTGCCTGCAATCATTCACTCCTCACATGACCTGGGGGGTTGATAAAAAGGTACCTTTATGGAGAGGACTGTTGGATCCACAACCCTCTCATACACTCGCTATGCAGACCTATTGAGGTTTTTGCACCAGGTAAGACCATTATCTCCATTTTTTACATTGTATGTCTTATGTTTTTAATTGTACCACACTGGGACCACAAGCATTAAAAAGAAAGTATTTAAAGGGTCCCCCTCCAACATGTTTCTTATAACATCTCTTCAGGGAATTTTAAATTTAGATAGGGTTTTTTTAGTTGTATTAGAGTAGGACTTGCCGCAAGTGAGATACCTTGGCGTGGTGGCAAGCTTAACCATGACTTTGCCGATCTGTGAATACTAAAATCTCACTTATTTTTCTAAGAAATATTATATATGCACATTACAGGACACTTATTTACTAAGAAATATTATATATGCACATTACAGGGCACATTTTTAATTTTACATAGATGAGCGCAGGTTTGTTTTTTGTCTGTCTGTTTTCACTTTCGGTTTGTGCCTGTATTTTGGGGGCTGGAGAACCCTTTCATTCTCTGCTGCTATCTATGTACTTACTCTTTATATTCACATTCCAATTATATTTCTATATGTATATGTTATGGTGAGTTGGTGCTGTGAGTTTTCTTTCTTCCTGTAAATCAATAGGCGGAAACTTTCTAGCCATTGAAAAAATGGCAAAACATTTTGGCCAATGGGCGAAAAATGCGAAAACTTTAATTGCTAGTTTTAAAGCGGATTTTCCTGAGAAAAAAGCAGACAGCGTGGTTTTCATGGAATTTCCTGCGGGAACATGGCTACAGATTTCTCCCACCCATTTCATTAATTTTAATATTTAAAGGGCAACTAGCAGGTGGATAATGCCCTATCTGCAGGTCTGCTTCCCTGGCACCGCACCTGTCAATGAAGTCAGGACTGCATGCATTGTGACCCCCTTCTCACTGACTGAATTGGTAACTGAATTCCAGTCACCATAGAAGTTAATTGTTACACATCAAGATTTTGGAGAATGTACATACAACCGGTTAAGGGACTGAGAGCCCCCTAGTTCAGGGTTGCATTTCAGCTTCCTGACAGCTTGGGAGGTGAGGGTTATTAAGTATGCTCCTTAGGAGCAGACTTGGTAAAATATGATTATTGCTATTTAACTTTACTAGACTGGTGTTCCTCACACAGACTTCAGGTATATCTATTTGTTTATTGCATTATAAATGCAGTTCCCTGCATTTAGTAGTCTCTATTCAAACTTGCCTCTAGATCACACACCTCCTCCTCACAAAACAAACAATGGATATCAATAGAATCCATTTTATATATATATATATATGACTATTGTGTGAATGATACTTAAACAGGTAAATTATTCTATGAAATTAAATAAAATGCACATTACTAGTGTACAGTTTCCCTATAAAATGACACGTATACAATACTTTTCTGCTAATACTGAACATGTATCTGGGGAATTCTGTAAATGCTCTAATACTGTCCCTTTAACCACAGCTTGTGCATTAAGAAAGTCCAAAGCATTGGAGAAGACCTCACTCTTAGTCCTATGGACTGTGCCCTTGCACAGAAAATATTATTTACCTATAAAGCATAAATACATTTATGCATAAAAAGATTTTGACATCTTGATTATTTGAGATTGATATTGTTTGTGATACCCCTGTAGCATCTAAGAGGTTAAATAACATCCAGTAAAGAAGTATACAAACAGGTAAATAAATCTGGAGACCGTTCTAGTGGACAGGAGCTTTAAAGCCGCTTTTGATTCAATGAGAATTTTTATTTTTCGGCTATAGTGTAGTTTCTTTGACCTCATATCTTTTGTGCATAAGGTTCAGTATCAGATTCATCTTCATGTCCATCACATGATAATTGCCTTCCACTTGAAATGGAACATTAAGGCCTGAGGTGTTTAGAATAAACCATATATTTGTCCTTTGGGATCTCTACATTACTTGGCTTATAGTCAGCTTTTATTTTGCTTAATCAGATTTGCTTAAAGGGATAGTAACCCCCCCCCGGTAAACTTTAAACCAAAAGCTAGAAATAGACAAATCATATGTAACTCCCTTATTCCCATCTCTAAAACCATTATGGTTTGAGAGATGTAAGAAAAGAAAAACCTTTGCTCCCTCCCCTTTCTGCCTGACGAGCTATAAAGCTGTCAGAGGCAGAATCTGGCTGACCGACTTATGGCGTCTCTTCAGGATCGCTGTCATCTGGATATCTTGGTATAATTATTTCATCGGAATGGTCTACAACTTGTGCTTCCAAGCCAGGCACATGTTTTAGACCATTCCAATGAAGTAATTATACCGAGATATCCAGATGACAGCGCTCCTGAAGAGACGCCATCTGGTCCGGTAACAGGATCTCATGACGTCCGCTATACAGCGGACGCATGAGAAAGAGGAGGGAACGGAGGTCTTTCTTTTCTTACATCACTCAAACCATAACGGTTTGAGAGATGGGAATAAGGGAGTTAAGTATGATTTGCCTATTACTAGCTTTTGGCTTAAAGTTTACTGGTGGGGTTACTATCCCTTTAAAAGAGGCCATGAAGACTAATCTGTAAGCAGCTGCAGTGCTCTCTAACAATTCAACGGAAATTACATTACATGAAAATGTGGATATACTGTAGATGAAACAATCATGTGAGTGGAATGAATGGAAATTATGTATTTAACTGTATGTTTAATTAAAATCACTCATTTTGCTTTTTTTATCCAGACTTCCAATTACCTTATAGAGGGCAAAGCTGCTTTCTAAAATAATTAGTATCAGACCTTAGGACAACATTTATTAAGTTGATTGACAATCCCATTTAAACAATTAAATATGTGTATAATCTTAAAAATGTTCATGGAAGCCCCTAATTCAACATCAATACCAAAGAAGCAATCAAAGATCATATGCAATTACACTGAACAACAAAAACCAGAACAAATAATGCAAAACTGTAAATGATTAGGTGGTTTAGGTCTATGTATATGTGTCACCAGTGGCGAGATGCAAAAAACGTTCGCATCAGATAAAGGCACTTTTGTGCGCAGATAGATTTTGTGCATATTCTAATCCAGGAAGCTAAATACTGAATGTTTCTTGAATTGCGCATGAAAAATTCCATTTTACGACAACATTACACAGACATATAAATTAATGCACAATAGCACTTCCTGCATAAGGCGCATTCTCTATTCCACTCACACAGATTCATTAATCTTAGCCATGCCCACCAAAAAATAAATATACTCAGCGTTCGCTAATCTTGAATTTTCATGTGCAATTCAACAAAATCATGCGCAAACCTATTCCCTAGTGGTTTTCACACAGGAAATAGCGATTGCGCATGTTTCCTGCATCGCACCATAAGTTTCAGTTTCTAGTTCCAAGGATTCTGAGGACTGCTGAGTTTTTACATTTTGTTTTTATAAATTCATTTTTTTCTTGTTATTAGTATCTAATGAGATACCCTCTTTATAAAGAGTGTGGACAGCTGCTATAAATTGTATGGTTGTTTTACTCATTTTTTCATTTCTTGTTTCAGTTTGTTGTTCTGTCTTAATGCATATGCTCTTTGATAGCTTCATTAGTATTAGTGTCAAACTGGGGGATTCCATTAATATTTTTAACTAAAACTAAACTAATACTTTTTATCAATAATTGTAGATTCAAAATTGATGTCTTATTTTATTTTATCACTTTATTCTGTCATTCATTTTATAATTTTCTCTTTATAGTTATAATCAAAAGGTTATTGATAACAATATACCAGTTGTTGGATTTTCATTCCCCAGTTCTATTCACCTGTCTTGTATTTTGACAATTGTAACTTTTTTGTATTGTTATAATATTCTTCCTTTTATTGCTCATTTTATAATAAGGTTATTTTTTAAATTATAGGTAACATTTCCTATATCCTTTGCTGTGACAGGTCCAGTGTTTAAGGGACTAGCATTATCACCATTATTACTATTATCAGTAGAATTATCTTTATTGGTTATTAGTTTTCACTTTAAAACCTAAGAAACAAATATTGTGATGAGCACCCATCGATTACAAACAAGATAAAGTGTCCTGTCCTTAGGCATAGTGGCCCCTCAATGGTGTTACAAGTCACATTTTTCACTCCCATGTCCCATTGCAGAAAGGAAATCTCCATATTCATATCAGACTGGTCCCTCCCTCAGACAGTCCAGCTCCAAAATGTCAGGCAAATCCTTTCTGCACTATAGAATCATCAAAACCACAGACATATGTTTTGGCCTATGTGGGCCTTGTCGGTGTGGTGCAGCTGATTCCCTCTAGCAATTCCATCCTTTCACTTGTACAGACAAACAGCTTGAAAGAAGAGGACACCAAACAGCTGGTGTACCATTCTAAAAGAAAAATCAGGAAGGTTCTTTGTGGACAAGGTGATATAGGCTATAGGGAAAGGGACCCTTGAGAGGCCTTCTGTCCAAGACAGGGCACATGTGAGTACAATGATTGAAGATTGTATCTATATTTATAATTAAACTAGCAAAGGTGGCACAGTGTTGCCTGTGTGTTAACTCATTGAATGCAAGACAGCTTAGACTATGGCACTGAAAAGGTTAAAAGCACAGAAACACACACACACTCTTCAGCAACTACACAGAGCAGATCATGTCTACTTCATATATACGCATCCCTCACAGTCATGAAGTATACTGCACAGAATGGACCATATCCCCTCCATGCTGTGTGGCAATTCTAGAGGTGAAAGGGGTGATGAAAGAAGAGAAAAGAAGGTGGAAAAAATGAAGAAAGGAGGATACAGACACATTCCAGTGAGTGTAGGGTGAGGTGTACCAGGCAGCACACATGTGATGTGTAGGCTCAGGTAAGAGGCTCTGTGGTTGCAGAGGATTGACATACATGCGCCACTGAGCATGGAATGTATTTGCTTTTGTGTTAGTTGTTTTATTTATTTATTTATTTATTTAGTTAGTTATTTTTTTTACTGGTGTCTTCCTTCCCTGACTTTGTAATGGTTGCAGGCTGGCAAATAGGTGGTAGTGTTTAGTGGTAGATGTTGTTGGCGCATAAAAGTTGTACAGTGACTTGGACATTAGTGCAAAGGAGGGGGCTTCACCCCCTGTGCCCCTCAAGCCTAAATCACTGCATTGAAGATGGTAGCATAAGTGTGTATGATGGTGTCATAAGTGGATAAATAAGTAGCTGAAAGTAAAAGTTGCGATTACTATCGCAGCATATACCTTGAAAAATGTTTTAGCATGCAGAATGCATTTATCCTTTGCCCACAACACTAACTTCCTGCTTAAGTGACACTGGCACATATTCATGATGACCTGGTGGTGGGGGATGGGCAGGGTCTGAATGGTGGGACCTTGACAAACTGCATCCACCCCGGGAGTAGAGGGATCATCATCATTTTTTTGCGCACACTGCAGCAACCATTGCTGCAGTCAGTTTTTGTACTAACACTTTACTCCCATGTCTCTGCACTGCTCCACCTTTTCCCCTCCTGCTTGTGCATTTGTAAGACATTACTCAACTACTGTGTGTGTTTTTACTCTGTACAGTACACAACTGGTGGAGTGTGATCTCTTGCCTTATCACTCATCAAAATTATCAATGTCATCTGCAGTCTATCAAGTCTGTCTCAGTCAAAGAGCTCACACCAGGCTCCCAGTCAGCTGTCTGTCACCTAATATATGTACGTATTAATTTTGTAAAACATGTTTATTACTAGTATTATTTTTTTTAAGTTGTCCACACTATCCTGTCACAGTCACTCAAAAAATATATAACTAAAAAGAAACAAAATCAACTTCTTTCCCCAGACTTCCCCAGCACAGATACAATAAAAGCAAGGTCAGCAAACATTCAGTCAAGCCGAATTTTGGGGTATTTGGGGTAAACCTCCTTCCTCCCTTTTTTCCCCCAGAGTGCCACCAGACTCCCCTAATACAGAGAACAAATGTCCTACCAAAAAGACTCCCTAAACTATGCTTCAATTCCCCTTTATATTCTCTAGCTCAAAAAAGTGTTGCTTTCTCCTCTCACAAACATAGAATGGCTGCTGTGAGAGCCTGACCCCCTTTTATATGGCTGTAGAGAAGCAGAGAAAGCTTTTCTTCCCAACAATTTCATGGCAATGATCTAGGTGAAAAAAGCAGTAAAAGGCACTTTTCGCTGGAAATTATTCACCAACAGAAATTGCCATTTTCACTCATCCCCCCTACTCATGAGGGCAAATCATTACACAGAGCATGTCTGAAGAGCAGTCTGCTTAGGCCCCACCCTCAGTCATCCTGTTGGTCACACAAAGGAGAGTTTTGCATAACTTCTCCTTTCTGCTTTCTAGGGGGTGGCTGACAACAAATCAGAAACTGATAGACTTTTCATATATATATCACTACAGATTCTCCTGTAGGCTGTTTTTTCTCAGATTTGTTTAACCAGATATTTTATATTTGTGAAGACTGCTAATAGCATTTCCTATAAGACCACATTGCAATAACAGTCCCACCTGAGAATATAAAAGCAGTAACATTTTCCTAAGAATAAATGAAAGAGCAAAAGGAAAATATAAAACAATATTAAAATGAGCAGTTTCCTGTGAAGAACTGGAGTAATTCTGGAATAAACCAAATGCACCATGGAAGAAAAATAAAAATTTCCTAATTCCTATCGATTTAAATGGGGCTTTTTAACCCCTTGAATGCATGCATGATAATGTGTGGGTGCATTGTGCATACATTCTGAAAGACAGAGATGATGGAGTATATCTGAGTAGATGGTGTTTTCCAATATGTACTGACAGTATACAGGCTATATACTATGCTACTGGGTGCTATCCCTATTTCACTTTGTGTCTTGGAAAGAAACCATTCTAAACCACAGTCCCAGGGAATGTAGAAAGTATGTCCCCATCATATAAGTTCTCTCTGTCTCAAACTCTGGCACTGTTCTTTATTCCTTAGTTGGCTGACTGGAATCTGCCAGACCACTGATGACTTTTCCAAAAGCTTAGAAAGCACAATACAGACTTGATTGGCTTGTGTATTTTGTCCATCAGGACTGTACTAATAAAGTGTAGTTAACATCCTATGAGACACAGATGTATCATCCAGCTATATTTATTTTAGTCAGTTTTAGTCAATTACATGGTATTAGGCTAATGTTAGCTTCACACAATGCTTCTTGTTAAATTCTTTGTTTTTGTTACCTGAAAAAACTCCACCGGTAGTAAATTATAGGTCACCAAAATAAAGATAACGTGGAGGCTTTGAGCTGGGGAATAAATTGACCTTTGGCTGTGAATACCAGTATGATTATTTCAGATTGACATTTACTACAGCCTTACAGAATAGATACATTTTCCTTCATGAATATAAAAAAATAGCACAAAGGCTTTTTTTTCAGCAATTTTTTAAACATTTTTAGGCCCAAAATCTGCTTTAAATAATCAGTTAACATTATTTTATAGATTAAAAAAAAATGTTATAGGGCATCCCTGCTAATCAATAGAAGTATACTCACAGTTTTGGGAGATTTGTCACTCAAACTATATATATTTTTTTGAAATATAAGCTTTTTTTATTAAAGTTTTTTGCTGTAAGATATGGGAAAGGGTACAAAAGGAAACATATGGGAG
Organism: Rhinophrynus dorsalis; assembly: GCA_037306005.1. NCBI lineage: Eukaryota > Metazoa > Chordata > Amphibia > Anura > Rhinophrynidae > Rhinophrynus > Rhinophrynus dorsalis. The sequence goes on along the minus strand of CM074721.1, from coordinate 326,914,871 downwards.
GGCAAAAGGCAGCAAATGACAATGACAAGGTCACAGCCGAATAGAACAGTGTAATAACTGCAAATATGTCACTTAAGGGAACACCGTATTGTGACCACATCTCAAATGGATAGGGGGAAAAAAGGGGAGGGAGGAGAAGCATGAAATGAGGCATGTCAGCTCCATAGCAATGGATGGCCAAGGGCCCATGATTTCAACATCTGAGCGACATGGAAAAAATACCAACACTGAATTGCATTAATGCATCAAACAATTATAATAGGATCATTTCTGGAGCACAGCAGGATGGTAGAGACAGATATAAAATGGGAGGGGAATAAAATGAAATGTAAAAAAAAAAAAAGTGTGTTGGGGAGAGAACAGGGGTGAGAGGTATGCCGAGGTGGACAGAGAGTACTGGCTCCCACCAATAAGACCACAGTTTTCAAATTTAGACTGGATGTCTGAGAGCAAGGAGGTCAGCTTCTCTATAATATACATTTTTCTTTAATGGAAGTCTGCATATCAGAAAGGTTGAGAGGCTAGAAGGTTTCTAGCTGCCAGGAGAATATAGGAAGTGAGCTTAGACAGCGGCGGGAAAAGGCCTTCTGGATAAAGGCCTAATAGCCACCATGGATCCTTGTCCAATTGCAAATTTGTGATCGCTGTGCTCATGGACATAACTGCTCCCCAATACTCCACAGGACAGGTCCACCAGATATGGAACAGGTTGACCTTGCTCCTGCCACCCCTGAAGCACAACAGAGAAAGGTTTGGATAGATAGTGTGCAGTCTGGTTGGGGTTTTAGTACCATATATAAAGGAGCTTGTAAACTTGTTCCTTGTGGACTGTGAAGATTGAGCTATTGGCTGCTTTGGATCATATTGTGCACCAGGAATCTACAAGGGGTACGTCCCCAATATCTGACTCACAATCCTGCATCTGCTTCGTTTTAACCTTATGAGACAGTGTCAGAAGACTGGAATAAATACGAGAAAGGAAGCCAGGAGAGTTCACAGTCCTGAGACAAGATTTTAAAAACCAGATCAAGGCCAGGACGGGACTGTCAAGAAGATGGGTTTTAACAAAATGAGACATTTGCATATGATGATAGAACTATGTGGGGGAAGGTGATCTGCCAGCTAGAGAGGTAAAGGAAAGCAGTTCCCCATCCTCCAGACCTAAGGGAATAGATCATGGAGTGTCAAGAGAACATCATACGCAAATAGTGTTTCTGGTCGGTACCATTCGGTGAATCCCCGAGATATCAGTGTTGGAGCGAATGTGTGCCACTAGTGGTTCTAGGCTTAGGACAGGGGCACCCTGACAGGTGCCCCCCCTGATGTCACTAATCTAGATGAAGGGTCAGAATAAAGAGTTCTGAGGGCAAGGAGGAAGTGTTTTGAGAAGTGAACTTCCCGTTGTGTGGCAAACATGAATTTCCAGCTTAGGCGATCAAATGCTTTCTGGAAGATGCCTCATTCGGATTAGGTGAACTCTGTTAACCATTTTCCTGATGATGTCAGAGTCCTGGTGCCCGCAGACAAAACCAACCTGATCTGGATGGATCAAGCAAAATATATTATAATTCAAATATATATATATATATATTTTTTTATATTAAACCATTTTTCTATTGTCACTAAGTAATGCTGTTCCTGTTGGTATGCAGAGTCAAAGTCTATGATTCAAGCTGTTCACTAGAGTGCATTACAAAAAAAAAAAAAAAAGATACATTTTGTATTTAGTACTGTAGCTAACAGTATGATTTAAAACTGTAAATGTGAGCTTTAATAACATTCAAATGAAAATTCTCCCAGTATTGGGAGTAACCCTTTTTACGGAGTAGGGAAAGCTTGTGTGTGTGTGTGTGTATGTATGGATATATATACATACATAGATCATAACCCGGGTGCTTGCCAATAATGATGAGGTTGCATGCAGTTCAAGACAGGTTTAGACAGCACTCACAGGGATCTTTTTTTGTGGGTCAAAAAGAAATGTTACATTGATTGAACTTTTCGGCCAAAGATTATGGCCTTTTTCAAAAAAGGCCATAATTTGGCCGAAAAGTCGAAATCATAAAACACTTCTTTTTGACCCACAAAAAAACATTCCTGTGAGTGCTGTCTTATCTATCTAATTTAACCCTTTGAATGTCAGAGGGGTACACAACGCATTGCTTTGCAATGCGTTGCGTACCCCTCTGCCACTCAAAGGGTTAAAAAGGAATGAGATGGGCATTTTCGAGGTGTACACAGGAGAGAAAATTAATTACTATGAGATAGAAATTCTTAACTCTTTTCCCTCTAAAATATAATGTTCTGCAAGTTTTTTTTTTCACCCCACCAAACACTTGCCACCTGCCACTCACTTTCTGCAGCATAATCTTTGCTCACCTTTCCTTCTTTCTTCCTTCCTTGCAACACCAATAGCATTTACACATTAGCTCCTTCAAACACAACTGCTATAAAGCATTGTCTGTCATAGTCTCCTCTGAAATATAGAAGTTTAACAGACAGTCCACATAAATCCATATAGATGCTTTGCAGAGTTTGCCTGAAAACAAAAATCTATAAGTATACTTAGATATCCTCCCAATAAAAAAAACTTTATTATTTTTAACAGCTCTTTCTGAAGAAAGAGTGAATGAGAAAGGTATCCATGAATCACTACTGAAATGTCCAAGTAAAATGCACACGATTTGAGCAAGGAGCCTGAAATGTGCTTTATCATATAATCCAGTTTCCTCCTGTGTCTTCTCTGAAAAGAGTACATAAGCCTTAGCAATCTGTTAAGCCCATTGATCTACTAGTGGTAGATTGCATCCTGATCCTGAGGTTAGGTCTTCCTTACCTGTTTCCCAAGAAGTGTATGTCTGATGATGGTAGTAGTGATCTTCTCCATCCATGCCTAGGTTTACAACACCTGCAGTAATTGCAGATGGAAGCACATTCGATGCTCTTGACCAGAGGAGACAATATATATATTCTTTTGTTTTCTTTTGTTGAAACAAACCTAGATGGATTTTGTATTACAATTCAAGTAACATGAGTAAATCAAATCTGTGGGCTGCACATAGAAAGGGGAATTTTGAAAACATTCGCAGAGAGCATGACTTTCCTAAAATTTTGCAATGCCATGAATTCCGTACTCACACTTTTAGTACATATCCTCCATTGCACAACATGTAAGAAGTTGTTTGGAAAGGGAAAGAGTTATGTGTTTATTTTTCTTGTGCCCGTATTTTACATATCCTTGGGTGCAGAGGAAGGGTATGTCACAGAGTGTCCCACAGTGCACGTGCAGTACAACGTGGCAATTTAAATGCACATATAAGTGTGAAGCATTCACAGGATCATTCAGTATAGAAAACAAAGTTGCATTTATTTTTTTTCTCTGAAAAAGATTGTAAACATGCCCCTCAATATCTCAGTTCTCATGATTAACATGGCTGATCTTCTCTTGCTTCAACCTCCAGAAACTACCCTAGAACACCACTTAACCTGGACCTGTTATCAAAATCTGATTTGCTGTCCAAAACCTACATGTTCAAACACATCAAGGAGACCTCCAAGTATATTTAGCATGGCCACCAACCACTGATCTACAGTATGTCCGCATACAATAGCAAATGTTATACAAGGCATATGCCTTATTATACCATATACACAGTAATTGTACTGCAAGTGATCATCATTTACAAAACTCTTTTTATTATGTATCTATTAACTGGCTTGCCAAAAATCTCAGCTTTTGACTTTGATGTAACAGTTAAATGTTACTAATTTATTTTGTTCAAATGAATATCAGCAACATTTAACGTTGCAAATACTTAATATTATATAGACTCACTGTTGTTTTTTAGATACATTTTTTACCAGATTACTAAAAAAAAAAAAAAAAATACCAGTTTCATCAAGAGTTACCATTGCATAAGCAAAGATCTTTTAAATTATCTAAACATATAGAGTTAAGAATTAACCACTTGGATGATAGATGTGTCCTATGGGTTAGCAACCTCTTTATCATCCAAGGGGTTAACAATGATCTAGAGAAGATACTTTTTTATTATAAAGTATCTAGTTTAGATGAACATTAGTAGCTTTTCCACCCAAAATGCTAAATTAATATTAACGCACAGCAACATAATTTTAAGGAAATAGATATCTGCATGGATGACTAGAACTACATCATAAATCAACCAAAGTCATGAAAAACTTGGCAAGAAGACATGTTTGTCAAAAAGGAGATAGGAGAGAGAACACTAGACTATTATTAAATTCCAAATAATAGTACAAATAACCCTTTCTTTTGCTCAGCAATTTTTGAAACTTAATGAACCACTTAAAAATGACTCACGAACGTGTATTTTGTTGAGCTGCAAACTGTACTTTGTTTGTTATTCAATACACCTTCACATGAAATGCTACCAGTTCAGTGTTTACCCTCTGCCATACAGCATAAAAGAACTCTGTTCAGTATGACTACCATTGATTTTTATTGCTCAGTTGAATTAGATTCTCGTTTGAAAAGGCTAAATATGAAGTCCTCTCAATTTCTATGAACGCCAGTCTGCTTTCAAAGCCTTCTTATTTTCATCAACCATAAAATCACATGTGTTTTCAGACATGCCTTTTGAAATGTGCAAGTAAATATTAAACTATTTTACTGACTGTTGGCTGTGCTAAAATTGTTACTGTTCAAATTAAAACACTCTTAGATTCAGTAACTTTTTTTATTGTGAGAATGATGAAACCCCTTCATTAGATTATAGGACTATATTTATATACTGATTACACACAAAGTTACATGAGTTTAAATATGCCTAGTGGGCTCATTTTATATATTTCTATTACATAATATTTTTGCAGTATTCTAGGTGGTTTAAAGAGAAACAGTGCAAAGCCTTGACAACTGCTAACACAAATTTAATTCACTTTCATTTATAACTTGCATCTGTTTCAGAGATTATGAACATGTGGATGATATGACTTAATTTTAAAAATTAATGAGAAATATTGTGGCAGAGCAGTAGTGTCCACCTTACAAAAAGGAAAACAAGTTCATCCTAATAACACCCCCTGTTACTTGACTATGGCCAGAAAATCCAAATGGCCCCATAACTTTTGTCTTTGTGCCTTTGTTCAAGATATAACCTCTTCAATTAGTCTTGAATTTCAGTGGAGGCAGAAATGACAGCTGATGGCAGTTTATGCTGTAAACTAATGTAGACCGCACAAGCTTATTTAAACCTTTAAGAGTCAGAGGGGTACACAATGCATTACAAAGTAATGCACACCCTCTGATCCTTAAAGTATTAAGTTTACCATGTACAGTGACTGTGTCCTGTGGTCCTGCTAGCAAGTGTCATGTCTGCCTCCATGGACATGATAACATGGACTGATAGCAGGGGATATCTCTTGAACAAAGGAACAAGAAAAAATTCATAGTGGCCATTAGGATTTTCAAGCCATAGAAAGGCAAGTGGGGGCTATTATTAGGAGTTATTGTTAAGAGTTACTTATTTGTGAGAACAACCAAAGTTGGCCACATGATTTGGTTTCTCTCTGTACCGCAGGTCAATTTAGCATAATTTTCCATGCAGGCAATGCTAGGTTATCATGACCAAGTGCATTGACATCTTCTAAGACCTTGATGATGGGTCACAGGAAGAAGAAAGGCATTCAGGCCATGAAAGTAATGGAATACATATCTGTGAATGAAGCTAATCCATGTGTACCTACACAATCTATCCTTGATTTGAGTTTTGTGATCCCACTCTGCATTCACCAGTCACCTCTTGGCCACCAGAAAAGAGGAAGACAGTAATTCTGACATCAGACTGCAACTCCCCTGCTCCACATGGAGAGCTGCACAAGCCTGCTGCTGCCACCAGCATAACTGCCCAGTCCTCTTACCTCATGTGGGCCCACATAGGTCACTTTTCCATTAAAAACAACATAATTGAGTTTACCTAGCCAACATTAAAAGCATTATGACAACCAAAATATCTGAAATACAAAAGACATTTCCCAGCTTGGGCAAAGAATCAACATGTTGGACAAGACAGGGAAGAATTATTGAAGAACCAATACATCATGCAACAAATCTTAGCCCAAAAAGATGATGGCAATCAGACTATTTACAGCCTGTTTAGATGGCCTTGAGTACAGAGGCAGTAGATGCAATGCAAGGATTGCCTGAAAGATCTGCTTGCAGCATTAAACAATTTATTTGTTTATTTAATGGGCTTGCCTTCCGATCATCTGCTGCACATTAGAAAGAGTGCACAGTTCCCTGAGACACATCGGCTCCGCTGGAGATCATCCTAAGGATGTTATGTTGCACGTTGAGCTTTGCTGAGGAGGAACAAATAATGAGGAAAAGTAGAGAAATTAAATAACTTATGCAGAATGCCCCTTTTCAGGATTGGTATGTCACACCCTTCAACAACATCACTCCCTAAAATCACTCACTGACCACCCGAGGAGTCTGAATATAAAGCACAAATGGAGCTTCCGCTTTGGTTTTCTGGCACAATACTAAGGGTCTCCTGCCATCCTCAGAGAAAGAAAGCTCCATCTTTCTGCAAAATCCTGCAAATATCACTTCCAAAGCTGACAATAATGGCAACCACTTCCCAACCACCTAGTGTGCAATCATTACCACCAGGAAAGAAGAGAACCCTGGATTACCATTAATGGCCCAAATAAGAAGGTCAGATCATTCTCAAAGTTTGGAGATTGCCTGTTGCCATACCTTTAGCCTTATCTGGTATTCAGTCCAGCTCTTGTGATCAGGAGCAGGAACTGGTACACTCATAGATCTTCATCTACCACTTCTGCATGTGATTTGGAAATACTTTCTGTATCACATTCCCCACTAATAGCAGGTCTATCTGCAATAACTTCATTATGAATGGCTGCTGCAACTGTATGACCACCACCATGACATCCAACAAATCCTTTCACCTTTGTACCATTGGTGGACTTGATTGCTGACTAGACCCAATTGTCACAGGGAGACTTGTGAAATAATGACACTTGACAAGTACAAGTGCAACAAAATGAAAATCTGTTGAGATAAAAATTAAAAATGAAGTAGACTACCTCTCCCTCCTTCTCTAGACCAAGTATGGAGACAGTGCAATGGCACTTCCCCAACCCTAGACTAGACAGGAGGTAAGTGTAACGGTTTGTTTGACTCACAGACACAGTGGTTAGGATAAAAACACAGTTTTATTGAATAAGACAATACAGTAAGAACCCTCACACGTCCTGTAGCATACAACAGTATAGTACAGACACACGACAGGTAAATTATTCAATGCCCACACAGGTCCAGCATAACATGAAGGTACAGACAGTATATACTGACACAGGTCAGGCAAGAGAAGTAGGTTCCCAGGATTCCGGCACTGCAGGAGTTAAAGTTCATCAATGATGGTAAACAGTCCCAAATGTGAAGGTACTGGAATGATACTTTAACAAGCCAAGGTCAGCAAACATACGTGAACTGTCAGAGCTCAACTGTGGTAGAATGAGCACTACCGGAGCAATCACGGAGGCACGCACTTGCAACCGGTATGACAGTAACGGAGGACTAAGCCAGAGGTGCTCTGCCGGAGCAGTACTGAGAAAACACTGGCAACCTGCCGGAGCAGTAGCGGAGGACAAGCCAATGGCACTTTACCGGAGCAATCACGGAGGCACACACTTGCAACCGGTATGACAGTAACGGAGGACTAGGCCAGAGGCGCTCTGCCGGTGCAGTAACTGAGACAACACTGGCAACCTGCCGGAGCAGTAGCGGAGGACAAGCCAATGGCACTTTACCGGAGCAATCACGGAGGCACACACTTGCAACCGGTATGACAGTAACGGAGGACTAGGCCAGAGGCGCTCTGCCGGTGCAGTAACTGAGACAACACTGGCAACCTGCCGGAGCAGTAGCGGAGGACAAGCCAATGGCACTTTACCAGAGCAATCACGGAGGCACACACTTGCAACCGGTATGACAGTAACGGAGGACTAGGCCAGAGGCGCTCTGCCGGATCAGTAACTGAGACAACACTGGCAACCTGCCAGAGCAGTAGCGGAGGACAAGCCAATGGCACTTTACCAGAGCAATCACGGAGGCACACACTTGCAACCGGTATGACAGTAACGGAGAACTAGGCCAGAGGCACTCTGTCGGAGCAGTAACTGAGACAACACTGGCAACCTGCCTGAGCAGTAGCGGAGTCAATGGTAACCGGATTGCCAGAGGACTAAGAATGTCGACGAGGCGACAAGGACAAAGGAAGCAGGAACGTTGATCAAGCCGGGTCGGTGCACAGGAACAGGAACGTCAGCCAGGCCAGGTCAGAACACAGGAGCAGGAACGTCAGCCGGTCTGGGTCGGTACACAGGAGCAGGAACGTTAGCCGGTCCGGGTCGGTACACAGGAGCAGGAACGTCAGCCAGGCCGGGTGAATACACAGGAGCAGACAGGAGCAGGAACTGAAGAATAGTCAGGCAGGCCAAGTCGGTACACTGGGAACACTGAGCAGTTAGTTAGCACTGGTACAGGAACACCACGAAAGGGCACCGTGTGGGTGCTGGAGCCCAGTATATAAAGGCCATACTGGGCGGGCTCAACACAGGGCAACCAATGAGAGCATTACACAGGATAACTGACAGAAAAACAAAAACAAGGGAGCACAGGCACTGTGACAGTAAGATAGTCTACAGACAATACCCCAGAACGCTGGAGCACCTACAGGGAGCGACAGCACCTCTCCACCCTTCACTAGTCCAGGTACTGGAACAGTGCAACGACATTTCCCCAACCCTTCACTCGACAGGAGTGAAGATAGTACCAAGACAATACCCCAGACCGCTGGAGCACCTACAAGGAGCAAAAGCACCTCTCCAACCTTCACTAGACCAGGTATTGGAACAGTGTAACAACACTTTTTCCCAACCCTTCACTAGACAGGTGTGAAGATAGTACACGGACACTACCCCAGAATGCTGGAGCACCTACAAGGAGCGAGAATCCCTGGAATGCTTCAGGGATGACCAGCCAACAGGACAGGCCCTAGCATGCTAGCAGCCTGACAGGCAATGGTGACAACACTAAGGAGACAACAGGCTACTCAGACAATAGGCCACAGGAGGCCAAGGACAAGGCTGACAATATTGAATACTGCCCAGAGGCAGTAAGTGTGGCAGCGACAGTAGGCCCGGGCGGGCCGAGGATGGAACAGTCAGCTGGAGCTGGGTAAGCCGGAGCTGAAAGTCAACCAAAGCCAGGAGAGCAGCGGAGAGAGAGGCAACCAACGTGGAAGTAACTGTCATAAGCAGCCAGGGGTCTCAGCCGGATCGTGTAGTCAGACGAAGCCAGGAGTCTCAGCCGGATCGGGTAGTTAGACGAAGCCAGGAGTCATACACAGGAATCAGCAATCGGAACACAGCAGCACAACACTCAGGTACACCACAAAAGGGCAAGGGTGTATGGTGAGGCTGAGGCCTATAAGGCCTAGCATGTGGGTGGAGACACCAGTGGCCTATATGAATAGCGATTTAGACCAGAGTGACAACCCGGAAGATAACAAGGTTGCCTTTACCACAGAGCACCACTGGAGGCAATCACAGGCACCGTAATACCAATGTGACAGGTAACTAGTCAATATGAACAAAATTATCTACCTAACTTAAAAAAGAACAAGAAAAATCATAAATAACAAAAACGTTAAGGTTGATATTGTTCTCCTAAGGCTGAGACAGGTGAGTTGATTAGTGAGGATAAGGCTATAGCTCACACAGTAAACACACTTATATATGTATATGTCACATCAAATTAAAGCCCTTTCTGCCCTTTAAAAAATGGTATATAATATGTGTTTGTGCAATAAATGAGAAAGATAGGAATTATGGTTGAACACACACATCGCAAAAATGCCAAAATTGCTTGTGTCATTATGTGGTTAATATCTGCACTTTGCATGAACTGTAAAGCGGCTGTTTTACCAGATCTATTTTTAGCAGCATGTAGCTACATTGTAATAGTTTCAGGCAGGAAAGCGCCGTCCGAATTTCTGAAATTTACACCGAAATTTTGGACTAGGTCTTTTTCGGATTCTGATGTTTGTGGCCGGGACCTTGGCTTTCAGAAGGTCTGAATGATGCCGAATACGCCTTATTCGTCCGAATTCCAAAATGAGCTGAACCAAATCGCACAAGTCTAGCAATCGCATACAGCATACTGCATCCCCAGCTGTACTGGCACAATCATATGATCTCTAAAGTGTGTCAGTTCCAAGGAACCTAATAATGCAGCATTGTAGTATGCCATGTCCTGCATTTTAGCCAGGAAGGAGGTGCTGCATATGCAGGTGCATGTGGGTGTGTAAGAAATCTATTCTGCCATTATCACCTTAATCCCAGCATAAGTATTAAACCACAGGTATTAGGCTATTATTTTATAATATGTTAAAATTAGCATAGAGCCAGGAACTGGAACAATTGTGGGGTAAAACAATTGCACCATAGAAGATGTCTAAAAATTCCTTTGAGCTTAATGGGCCGTTTAACCCCTTGATTGCTAAAGAGGTGTCCACCATATTGCTTTGTTGGTCTTAACTATCAGGAGGTTGTTTGTTCACTGTTTATAATGTTTTAAAGACTTTTGATGATAGATGTACCTTTTTTATATGACTGTCTTTATGTACTTGTTTGAACAACAGCCAGGCTGGCACAGGACAATTTATCTGTTAGGGTACAATGCAATAATTCAGAGAAGTAGTGACTCATTTCCCATATGGTATGGATTTTTTTATGACTTGCTAAGATTCTGATATTGATGTCCTAGGACTATGATGTTCATATGCTCTGATGTAGAGAAACTGCATTATGAATGGAAAAATATTTTTCATCTTTTTTCCAACTGCTGTATTTTTATACTGACTGTGCATGAATGCTGCTTGTGAATGATAGCATGCAATGAACAGTATGGAGAATAAAAAGGATAGCAGCTGGCATGAAAGAAAATGTTCATGTTTTATGTTCAAAATGAACGCTAATAAAGCTCTTTCTTTATTACTACTTTACTTTTAAACTGTGGACTGCCATACTGTAAGCAGTATTCCATGAAATGATACCTTCCTTTGGTAATTCACCCAGGAATGGATTATTATTTATACAGGTTAACTTGCTTGTGCTTCCTCTAGCTTACTGAATACTGAGAATATGAAATGCACAGTAACCCCTTAAGGACCTTTGATGATCCTGGTACGTCATGGGTCGGCAAGCTATAAGGACCCATGACATGCCATGACCGTCATGGAGTTCAGGGCTCCTCACGTGGCTGCACGCCATTTGGGGAGCCCTGAAATGGATGAGTGAAAAAAAAAAAATGGTCCGTTCTCCTTAAGTGCCTGCAGCATGCACAATCGACCAGTCCTTGAGGGGTTAATAACAAAACAAGGACTGGAGATGATACTTTGTAGGTTCAGCATCCTTCTGAATTTAGCAGTTTCATAAGTAGGGATGGGAAAAACTTTTTGCCTTCAAAGACAAATATGATAGATGATAGCCTATCAACACATCCAGACATTATAGAATAATCACACTGGAAGTCATGTGTAGATATATCACATAATCATTTATTTTACCTATGGGTAAGGGATGCTAAGATTGACTGATTTGCCATTGACCTATGAAATATCAGATTGAACTGATGGTTACTCTAGGGTTAAAATTCTTGAATTGCATGACTAATGGTTCATAAGGTTGCTCTAGGGTTAAAATTCCTGAATTGCACAACTAACGGATTATATGTTAATCTTCTGTATGTTTATTTTTTAACGCACTGTATGTACATGTTTTATGTATTTTTAATATGTTTTGTTGAATCCATTTGTGAAATATATTGTAAATATACGTTCCCTTGCCGATCATACATGTGCTCTCTGATTTCAGAGCGGGTGCACCCTCTTTTCCGACAATTCAATTGATGATTTTGGTTGTGTTACCTTTGTGCATCCAATTGCATCTGTTGACTGACAATGATTTTGAACCAATCGTCACATTTGAAGTGTTATATGTATGTTTGTTTTCTCGCTGGCGGCCGCTTCTTTGAATACTTTGTGTTTTTAGATACGTGGTTGTTAGATGTGATAAAGCGGCGCTCTAGCCACGAAAAGCGTAATGTTACAACCTTTTAACTTTTTATAAATAAATGAGTCAATAAGTGAAGCCTCCTCCTTGCCTTCCTCATTTGGAGATTCATCATACAGTCACAGTCATGAGACTGGAGACAGGGCCAGTCTCTCCATATGTATTATTGTCAGTGATTCTTACTATTAAGATCCTCACCATGTTATATTGTGAGTGTTTCATTGGCGATTATATCCCATTGTATGCTACTACACACTACTCAATCAGGCGCTTTCTCTTTTTTATTTCTTCCCCTTTTCTTTTTTGTGTTGTCTGGAGATCATGATTTACCGCTAATGGAGAGCATGATTATCCCAGAGAGAGCTGCCTGCCTGTCCTAGAGGTCTGATTGAGAGGTCATTGCTGTTTCTGGAGACAGCCTATAACTCCAGCTGTCTAGAACATTGGAGTTTGGTATAAGCCACCTCCAACATTGACAAATTGTGAGTGTGCACCTATAGGGTGTCTGGTGGTGGTCAATTTTTGCTTGATTGATACACACAGGGGCTGTGTGTACAGCCCCTGTTTTTTCTATCCTCCCTTCTTTTGTTTTCTAGCCCCTAGAAGTGATGCCTGTGGCACTTCACTAGTAATCCATCCTTCCGCTGCATAAATAACATTGGTTATCTGTTTTCTTTCCTTCCACCAGCTATTTATCAGTCAACTACCTTTGAGTCCAATTCTAAACTTTGTATTTGCATTCACAAAGTTTTCTGTGTCTATAATGTTCACTTCTTGGTTGGTACAGAAGCCGCTTATCATGCTGCCTGGGATATACTTGATAACAGATTTGGAAATCCATTTTTAGTTGGAAAGTCATATTGTGACAAAATACAAGCATGGCATAAGATTGCCACCAAAGACAGCAAAGATCTCCGTGAATTTGTAGATTTCCTGAGTAGTGTTGAGTCAGCCATGCCTTATGTTCAAGGTTTACAAGCTCTAAATTACCGTGTTGAAAATCAAAGGATAACAGCCAAACTACCAGAATGGTTGAGTTCACATTGGAATAGAGCTGTCACAAAGTTCCAAGATGAATGCAAAAGATTTCCTGATTTCAGATACTTTGTTGAATTTCTCAACAAAGAAGCCAGAATTGCATGCAACCCCATCACCTCACTGCAAGAAATAAAGCCAACAGAACAAGAAAGATCTTAGCAAACCAGTCAAGATTATTTTAAGTCTCAACGCAATCACAACTCAAGTGCCAAAACATTCACCACTTTTTCTAATGAGAAGACTAGCATCATGTGTACTTTTTGTAAGTGTCAAGATTATGGAAAGACAAGTAGAAGAAAGAGTGAAGTTTGCACAGTTGGAGAACTTGTTCTTTGGTTTTCTCAAAACCGGGCATATAACTCTAAAAGCTGCACCACCAGAAGTGTGTGTGATAAATGTGAAAAGCATCACTCAACATGTCTACATCAAGATAGGGAGAATAAATATCTAAAACAAAGAGTTAGAATAAATCAAGAGCAGCCAAAGGCCAGTCAAGGACCTGCAGAAAGAACAGCCAAACCACAGAAGCTACAAGAGTTTAAGCAAGTGACTTCCAAAAGAGTTGTTCAAGAAAGGAGTAACACTCCTTTCTTGTGAATTATTTCAGTATATGTCTCAACAATAGCTGAACCAAAGAAAGTGATTCTAGTGTACGCCTTGCTTGACACCCAGAGCGACACTACTTTTATCCTAAAGGACATAACTGAAATGATTAATATTAAGAAAGAGGCAGTCAGACTCAAGATTTCTACAGTAACTTCTAAAACAAAGATTGTGTCCAGTTACAAATTGAATGGATTACAAGTAAGAGGCATCAAGTCTGAAATAAAAATCAAACTCCCAACAACTTATACCAGGGACTATATACCTGCCAATAGATTGCATATACCCACATGTGACACCGCACAGAACTGGCCACATCTAGAACATCTGGCAGATGAAATGTCTCTTGAACTTGACAGTGAAGTAGGTTAATTAATAGGCTATAACTGTCATCAAGCCTTACTGTCCAGAGATGTTCTCAGCAGTAACGAAGATCAACCATTTGCACAGAGGTCTGTGTTGGGTTGGAACATCATCGGATACAATAACTCCAACAGTGTTTATGAACATGAAATTGGTGTGAGTCATAAGATCATCATGATTGAAGCAAGTCCTTCCAGCTGACCATGCCTCTCAGGGACTCACTGCAAGGGAACTTATAGAGTTGAATTGGTTCACTGGACCAAGTTTTCTGTGTCAAAGAGAAATCCCTACAGAAGAAGACATTAAGGTGGGAGAGACTGGTGATGGAGATCCGGAGCTCAAAAGGGCACAGGTACATACGACCAAGGCAAAGGAGGAGAGGTCTCTGTCAGATCGCCTACAAAGGTTTTCAGACTAGAAGAGGGTAGTGAAAGCCATAGCTAGACCCAAACATTGTGCAAAGTGTGTGAAAGGTCTGAAAGAAAGATCCAATGAATCAACAATGCTTGAAGAAAGGAAGGATGCTGAATAATTCATAATTCGCATAGTCCAATAAGTGTATAGTGATGAAATCAAGTCCCTAAAACATGGAAAAGAAGTTCATTCAAATCAGTCTAACAAGCTGTAGAAACTAAGTCTGTTTGTTGATGACCATGACATCCTAAGGGTGGGAGGAAGATTGACAAAAGCTGATCTCCATACCCGTGTGAAACACCCAGCCATCCTTCCAAAGGGGCATCATGTATCTCATCTACTCATAAAGCACTTCCATGAAAAGATACATCATCAAGGAGACTGGATAGTTCATCCTTATGAACATGTATGTATGAAGCAATGGTGATTGTAAATAGTCAACCATTAACCTCAGAACACCTCAATGATCCAGTGGGACCAGAACCATTAACTCCAAATCACATACTAACAATGAAATCGACTCTCATCGGGTGCACACACGGGTTAGCCAGTGTATCTTGAAATACCCATACACAAAACAGTGTTATTACTTTAAGCTGATTAAAGGATGTAAGAGTAATTTAGCTTGCTTAATGTATACAAAATGTTTTATAAATTCATGTTGAGTAGTTATTTGTAATAACTTAAGTTTCATTAAGAATCACACATTGTGTGATGGTGGGAGTGTATTTGCATTCACAAAGTTTTCTCTGTCTATAATGTTCACTTCCACTAGATGGCATGTGTGTTTAATTGCTTTTGTTCCCATAGTGCATTACTGCATGCCACTTCCTGTTTTACAAAGAGAGTAACTGTCAGTTTTCAAAGGATACTGCTATATACTTAAGAAATTGAACAGTTTTATCATCGCAAGGTTTAAAGTATTTTCTGTAAAATATAAGCCATTTGACTAAGAATCTTTAAGCTACAAACCTCTCTTAACTCACAAGCAGGCAAAAGTGATATGTAGATGTATTTCTGTTGAGTTATGAGTTTCAAGTCATGTGTGTTTTCTATGAAATTAACTATGTGTCTGATGATTTTGTCTTTCATATTTGTCCTTTTATTTAGTTCTACGGTGTCAGTGCTGTAAGTTGATGTATACATTAAACATTTGTGAGGAAGAAAGGAACCTTGGCTTTCATTGTGACTAAGAGTGGCATACCACTAGTAATCCATCCTTCCTCTGCATAAATAACATTGATTATTGTTTTTCTTTCCTTCCACTACCTTGGAGTCCAATTCTAAATTATGCATCTTATGAATCAGCTTCCTATGAGGTAAGTTGAAAGTTTTATAAAATCTAAATAGGCTACATCTGCTGCTCCACCGTTGTCTATCACTTAATTACATAATTCTCATACCCTTCCTGGTTTCCCTGTCTTTTCCTGAGCTCAGCCTACCTTGCAATCCTATTTATCTGAGTACATTGGAGCATTGGATTCTGTCTCCACTATAATCGTCACTGGCTCAGTCACTTGCTCCTACTGACCTCTTGTAATCGATCTTGGCCTCCATCTAACTCTGACTCCACTTCGCCCACACTGGCTCAGTATCACGGTGCCCGTGATTGCTGCAGTTCCTTGTCTGTCACCAGTAGGGGGCTTCTATTGGCTGTCTGCAGATAGCCCGCCTCTTATTGCCTATTTAAACCTGGATTGGGCACCCTTTGAGTGCCCTTTCGTGTTGTTTCTGACCTTCTTGCTATCACTATGCCAGTGATAGCTGGGCCTCTGTTCCAGTGTTCCTGAGTTCCTGATCTCATGTGTTCCTGAGTTCCTGATCTCTACTGTTCCAGTGTTTACTGCATGCTGAAGTACTTCCAGTCCTGGTTCCGGCCTAGTCTCTGGTGTTGCAGTTCCTGCTGAACTTCTTCTTTGCTGTTTCCTGACCTGACTAATCGTTGCTGGTTCCTGTCTTCGCATCGCCTGTCTCCTGTATCCTGGCGACCTCCTTCCTGGTTGCGTCGGCGACATTGCTTGTTACTCCAGTGTGCGGTCACTGGTTTGCTCCACAGCCTATCGGCTGTACTATCCTGTGTTGGTCCCAGCGTGCGGACGCTGGTTTGCTCCAAAGCCTTGCGGCTATACAAACTCGCTTGTTACACCAGTGTGCGGTCACTGGTTTGCTCCACAGCCTATCGGCTGTACTATCCTGTGTTGGTCCCAGCGTGCGGACGCTGGTTTGCTCCAAAGCCTTGCGGCTATACAAACTCGCTTGTTACACCAGTGTGCGGTCACTGGTTTGCTCCAAAGCCTATCGGCTATACAATCCTGTGTTAGTCCCAGCGTGCGGACGTTGGTTTGCTCCAAAGCCTTGCGGCTAGACAAACTCGCTTATTACACCAGTGTGCGGTCACTGGTTTGCTCCAAAGCCTATCGGCTGTACTATCCTGTGTTGGTCCCAGCGTGCGGACGCTGATTTGCTCCAAAGCCTTGCGGCTATATAAACTCGCTTGTTACACCAGTGTGCGGTCACTGGTTTGCTCCAAAGCCTATCAGCTATACAATTCTGTGTTAGTCCCAGCGTGCGGACGCTGGTTTGCTCCAAAGCCTTGCGGCTATACAAACTCGCTTGTTACACCAGTGTGCGGTCACTGGTTTGCTCCAAAGCCTATCAGCTATACAATTCTGTGTTGGTCCCAGCATGCGGATGCTGGTTTGCTCCTAAGTCTTACGACTATACTAACTCGCTTGTTACACCAGTGTGCGGTCACTGGTTTGCTCCTAAGCCTATCGGCTATACAATTCAGTGTTGGTCCCAGCGTGCGGACGCTGGTTTGCTCCGAAGCCTTGCGGCTTTACGATTCCCCTGCTAGTCTCAGTGTGTGTACACTGGGTTGCTTACGATCCTGTCAATTTGCCATTACCATCCGACTGCTGCTACTATCTCTGGGCTGCCCTGCCCGGTATTGGTAAGGCCGGTAGAACCTTTTGCCACATTCCATCTGAGGTTGCCTTACCCGGTATTGGCAGGGCCGGTAGAGCCTACATTATGAATCTATTGAGGCTGCCTTGCCCGGTAATTTGGTAAGGCCGGTAGAACCGTTATGCGATTCCATCTGCAGGTTGCCTTACCCGGTATTGGCAAGGCCGGTAGAGCCTAACATTCTATTACTTCAGACTGTCCTGTTCGGTATATTGACAGGACCGGTAGAGTCTGCCTTCTGTCTTGTTATATTCTGAATATATCTGTATGTATGTGATTGCCATCCTACGTTATCAATTTATTAATTCAATAAAATTGATTTTTACCTAAAACTTGTGTCTGAGAGTCATAATAAACCGTGACAGTACGAAAGGGCCATGACCTCAGACAGCAAAGGTGAAGGTAATGCACAGAATATCCATTGGAGGATGGATGTGCACGAGCAACGTTTGGATCAGTTGGCAGTTGCAATTCAAACGATCCTTGAACGCACGGTACTTGCTGACAAATCTAGCTCTAGCCCGGTGGTCTCGCCAAGTCAGACACCGGAGAGTGATACCAGACCCCTAGGGGGCACTGTTAAAGGGTTAACGGCTTCTGCACCCTTGCCGCTAAGATACGATGGTGACCCTAGTCTCTGCAGAGGGTTCATCAACCAACTCGAGATTTTTATGGAATTGATGGCACGCGCATTTCCCAATGATCGTAGTAAGGTGGGGTTTACAATATCTTTGCTCACTGGCAGAGCTTTGGCTTGGGCTAACCCCTTGCGGGAGAATGCTAAACCTTGTACTAAAAATTTTAGAGAATTTGTGCAATCCTTTCGAAGAGTGTTTGAGCCTCCTGGTAGAACCACCTCTGCTGCCAAACGCCTTATGGAGATACATCAGGGCAGGCATACAGTAGGCGACTACGCCATTGAATTCCGCACATTGGCAGCAGAGGTAGGTTGGAATAACGAGGCATTATTGGCAGCTTTTTCTCAAGGCCTGAATGACCACATTAAGGACGAAATCGCTGCTAAAGATCTACCTATTGATCTAGATGACTACATTGAATATGTCATGATAATTGACTCCAGAATACGTGAGAGATCAATTGCCAGAGATCGTAAGTTACGGTCAAAGAATAATGAGCCTAGTGGCATGTTTTGCCCACCCATCCCTCCCCTGGCATTGAAGTCTAGTGAACCTGTACGGGAGACAAGTGAACCTATGCAAATAGGCTTCACTAGACTAACCAAGGCTGAGAGACTTTATCGCAGAAGACAAGGGTTGTGTTTATACTGCGGTAAAAAAGGGCATTTGCTAAATTCCTGTCCTGTACGTCCGGGAAACGCACACACCTAGGGTACCTTGGGGGACAGGCCCTAGGTGGTGTACAATCGTCCCCAGTGTCGGGCACAATGAAACCCACCATACAGGTGGTATTATCTTGGGCACAACGCTCTGTGGAGGTTTTGGCCTTGGTTGACTCTGGTGCAGCAGGGTATTTTATGGATAATACCTTTGCTGAATTGCACGGAGTTCCACGCATTGAAAGAGAAAATCCCTTGACTATTGAAGCGATTGATGGCAGACCCTTAGAACCGCCTCAGGTTATGTTTGAAACTATGCCACTGTCTATGACTATTGGGGCACTTCACAGAGAAGAGCAGCAGTTTCAACTGATTAATTCTCCGCACCATGCGGTAATATTGGGCTTTCCGTGGTTACAGTTACATAACCCACAATTTGATTGGAAAAAGTGTGAAATTGCTGCTTGGTCCCAGTTTTGTATGGACAAGTGCGTCATCCAGCCTGTTAAGGTCCTGTGCACCTCCTCGGCTATACTGGATGTGTACCAACAGTTTGGCGATGTTTTTAGCAAAGGAGAGGCCAGTTTGCTACCTCAGCATAGACCTTATGATTGTTGCATCGAATTGCAGCCTGGGGCAGTACCTCCGAAAGGACGCACTTATCCATTATCTTGTGAGGAAAATAAGGCTATGGAGGATTACATTTCTGATGCCCTTGCCAGAGGGATCATACGAAAATCTACCTCTCCAGCTGGGGCTGGGTTCTTTTTTGTAAAAAAGAAAAATGGCGAATTAAGACCATGCATTGACTACCGGGGCTTGAATAAACTAATGGCAAAAAACGCATACCCAATGCCACTCATCACCGAGCTTTTTGACAGGCTTAAAGGCGCTTCGATTTTTACCAAATTGGACCTATGGGCCGCTTACAATCTAGTGCGCATTCGAGCAGGTGATGAGTGGAAAACTGCCTTTAATACTCGAGCTGGGCACTACGAGTATCTTGTAATGCCATTTGGGCTATGTAATGCCCCTGCAGTTTTCCAGGAACTGATAAACGATGTGCTGAGAGATATGTTACAGGCATGTGTTGTGGTTTATCTGGACGATATATTGATTTACTCTCAAGACATGGCACAGCACATCAAAGATGTATCCGCAGTATTGCTACGACTCCGTGAGAACAAATTATTTTGTAAACTGGAAAAATGTGACTTTCATAGAACCAGTGTGCCATTCTTGGGGTTCATAATTGGCAATGATGGCATTGCCATGGACAAGGATAAGTTGTCAGCTGTCTTACAATGGCCAAAACCCAAGGGGCTTAAAGCCATACAGCGTTTCCTGGGTTTCGCTAATTATTATAGGCGGTTTATTAAGAACTTTTCTTCCATTGTTAAACCTTTGTCCGATCTTACGCACAAGGGCGCTAATCCTTCTTGTTGGCCGGTATCTGCTGAGAATGCCTTTGAGAATTTGAAGCTGGCATTTGCTGCGGCTCCTGTGTTATCCCACCCGAATCCTCTACTTCCATTTACGTTAGAGGTGGATGCCTCAGATATTGGGGTTGGGGCAGTACTTTCGCAACGACACGAGAAAGGTGGTACTCTCAGACCTTGTGGGTTTTTCTCTAAGAAGTTGACTGTCACTCAAGGCCACTATGAGATAGGTGACAAAGAATTATTGGCCATTATCCTCGCTCTTAAGGAGTGGCGTCATTTGCTTGAAGGTACCAAGACTCCCGTTTTAATCCTAACAGATCATAAAAATCTGACTTATCTCTCGGAGGCCAAGAGATTGTCCTCCCGTCAGGCCAGGTGGGCACTGTTCCTGTCTCAATTTAATTTGATTGTATCATATTTACCGGGGTCAAAGAATATCAGGGCGGATGCACTGTCAAGACAATTTGAGGCCGACAGTGACAGAGTGGAAGCACCAGCACCCATCATCCAACCTTATAGAATACTGGCTACTATACGCACGAGTATCACTTCTCCTTTAGGGGAGGAGATCCTGGCCTCTCAGGGGTCCGCTCCCCATGAAATTCCAGTGGGCAAATGTTTTGTCGATGAACCATTTCGTACTAGGCTGCTTGAAACCTACCATTCCTCTAAGGCTGCGGGACATATTGGTAGAGACCAATTGTTATGGTCCCTTTCTCAGTTATTTTGGTGGCCCTCCATGAGAAACGATTGTGCCGAATTTACGAATGCCTGTGCCACCTGTGCCCGCGCTAAGACCCCGAGACATCTCCCTGTGGGCTTGCTTCAACCGGTGCCTAATGGCGAACGCCCCTGGTCTCATGTTTCCATTGATTTTATGGGAGAGTTGCCTATGTCCAAGGGGTACTCCTTTATATTCATGGTGGTGGACAGGTTTTCTAAAATGGCTCATTTCGTGCCCCTCCGTGGTCTTCCTTCAGTGAAGGAATTGGCAATGGTGTTCGCCAGAGAAGTATTCCGGTTGCATGGAGTGCCTAGGGTACTGGTGTTTGACAGGGGGAGCCAGTTTGTGTCTAGATTTTGGAGGGCATTTTGCCAACAGATGGGCATACAGCTGTCCTTCTCCTCTGCCTACCATCCCCAGACCAATGGAGCCGCTGAACGAGCTAATCAGGGCTTGGAACAATTTCTCCGTTGTTTCGTTACTGACCATCATGATAATTGGTCCGACTTGTTGCCTTGGGCAGAGTTCGCCAGGAACTGTGCGGTCAATTCTTCATCTGGGAGCTCTCCATTTCTGATTAATTATGGGTTCCAGCCCTGTTTGCTTCCAGACTCATTTCAGACGCAACAGATTCCAGCTCTGGATGAGCATATCGAGCAACTCTGTTCCACATGGGCACAAGTTCAGAGGGCACTTGGTCAGTCATTTCAGCGTCATCAGCGCCATGCTAATCGCAGAAGGCTTCCAGCGGTTTTCCTGCAGGTTCCGTCTAATAAGTTGGCTCCTCGGTTTATTGGTCCATATAGAGTTATTCGCAAAATTAACCCTGTCTCCTATGCACTAGACCTACCTGCATCCATGCGTATCCATAATGTGTTCCATGTGTCCCTTCTTAAGCCTCTGGTTTGCAATCGCTATACTACCACACCTGTGGTGCCAGGACCTGTTGAGGTCGAGGGCCAGGAGGAGTACGAGGTTCAGAGCATTATTGATTCCCGTAGGCTTAGAGGAAGGGTACAGTACCTGGTACATTGGAAAGGGTATGGTCCTGAGGATCGATCATGGGTGGATAGTACGGACCTTCATGCACCTAGGCTAACTAGGGCCTTTCATGCCAATTACCCACAGAAACCTAGACCCTATTCTAGGAGAGGGGGTCTTTGAAGGGGGGGTACTATCACGGTGCCCGTGATTGCTGCAGTTCCTTGTCTGTCACCAGTAGGGGGCTTCTATTGGCTGTCTGCAGATAGCCCGCCTCTTATTGCCTATTTAAACCTGGATTGGGCACCCTTTGAGTGCCCTTTCGTGTTGTTTCTGACCTTCTTGCTATCACTATGCCAGTGATAGCTGGGCCTCTGTTCCAGTGTTCCTGAGTTCCTGATCTCATGTGTTCCTGAGTTCCTGATCTCTACTGTTCCAGTGTTTACTGCATGCTGAAGTACTTCCAGTCCTGGTTCCGGCCTAGTCTCTGGTGTTGCAGTTCCTGCTGAACTTCTTCTCTGCTGTTTCCTGACCTGACTAATCGTTGCTGGTTCCTGTCTTCGCATCGCCTGTCTCCTGTATCCTGGCGACCTCCTTCCTGGTTGCGTCGGCGACATTGCTTGTTACTCCAGTGTGCGGTCACTGGTTTGCTCCAAAGCCTATCGGCTATACAATCATGTGTTGGTCCCAGCGTGCGGACGCTGGTTTGCTCCAAAGCCTTGCGGCTAGACAAACTCGCTTGTTACACCAGTGTGCGGTCACTGGTTTGCTCCAAAGCCTATCGGCTATACAATCCTGTGTTGGTCCCAGCGTGCGGACGTTGGTTTGCTCCAAAGCCTTGCGGCTAGACAAACTCGCTTATTACACCAGTGTGCGGTCACTGGTTTGCTCCAAAGCCTATCGGCTGTACTATCCTGTGTTGGTCCCAGCGTGCGGATGCTGATTTGCTCCAAAGCCTTGCGGCTATATAAACTCGCTTGTTACACCAGTGTGCGGTCACTGGTTTGCTCCAAAGCCTATCAGCTATACAATTCTGTGTTAGTCCCAGCGTGCGGACGCTGGTTTGCTCCAAAGCCTTGCGGCTATACAAACTCGCTTGTTACACCAGTGTGCGGTCACTGGTTTGCTCCAAAGCCTATCAGCTATACAATTCTGTGTTGGTCCCAGCATGCGGATGCTGGTTTGCTCCTAAGCCTTACGACTATACTAACTCGCTTGTTACACCAGTGTGCGGTCACTGGTTTGCTCCTAAGCCTATCGGCTATACAATTCAGTGTTGGTCCCAGCAACAGAAAAATGGGGGTTAACACATAACACAGACACCTGTCAATAGAAAACAAGCTCACCAGGGCAACATCAACAGCCGATCCAGACACAACCTGCACCCCACAACTTCACACTGGCAACTGACTGCGACACAGTAATTGGGACAAAGCACATTTTAAGACACAAACACCCCTGCAAACACTTACCTGGACCACAAACACCTTCCGATTGATCATCACTCACCTCATGACCACACCCGGACAACGCTCTACCACTTTCTTAAAGGGACAGCTCACCATACTCCCTTGTGGACACTCGACTTGTGGTTGATATCCAGGCCCCACCCATACCAGATGTGCTCATGGACATTGGGCATGATGATGAGACCCTGAAAGGGGCGCAGATAAGAGACAGACTGATCAGGGAACTCTTCAGCTGTGAGTATAACACAGGCACACAATCCATGCACATCCATCATCAGTCACTAACCACACCACACATGATGTTCTGTTTCACCCAATGACACAGCCCTGACACTGGAGCAGAATGAACCCCAAACATCATCCATACCATGGATGTGGCATATTATGGCTGGGGATTCCAATACCATCTTCCATTCCTTCCTCCATGTTGACAGTACTACCTCAAGGATATCATGCATACCCCCATGAGAACCAAAGTACAACACATTAGCCATATTTAGCATATTCCAGGGCTTTATTGACAGCAGCTAATGTGATTTGCCATGATTATAGCCATAGCAACCATAGTACCCTTGTAACAAAAGAGAGTTATCCAATGCAATGCATCGAAGAGCCATTGGAGTGAATATGGGCCCTGTAGTTTGTTATAAATGAAAAGGCCAGCAGAGGGATGGATCTACAGTGGTATTGTGTTACACAACATAGATGTCATGAAATATGGATCAGATCTCAAGGGACACCATGCTGACCTGTGTGTGTGTGTGTGTGTGCAGCACTCTGACAGTGGCAGCCCAG
This sequence comes from Rhinophrynus dorsalis, assembly GCA_037306005.1. Classification (NCBI taxonomy): domain Eukaryota; kingdom Metazoa; phylum Chordata; class Amphibia; order Anura; family Rhinophrynidae; genus Rhinophrynus; species Rhinophrynus dorsalis. The sequence goes on along the minus strand of CM074721.1, from coordinate 326,890,634 downwards.
ATGTATTTGTTTAATTGAGCTATTAGGACATATTTGTTGATGTGTGGATTTGTCAGGGGCACATTTCCCTAGGGCTGGTTGACATCTTCTTAGTTTTCCCCATAATGGGTTACAGACAAGTAGACGACACATTACAAAGCAATGGGTTGTGTACTCCCCTATAATGGAACAGATTAATGGGATAGTGATGTTGGAGCTGTTGCATGATGATCAGTTTGGGGTTGCTGTTGCAAATCCTGTTGTCTTGTCCCACAGGCATCCATAACATGATCCATCCTGGAACATAGGCGTTTCCATTTGACTGTATTGAAGCCTTGACAACACTTCCACAAAGCTCACCCCTTGATGCATTCAAGTGCTTGTGTTGGTGATGCAATGTTTAACCTGATGTTCACTGCAACCTCTACATGAACATTGACATGTCCACAGAAGACCCCCAATGTATGTGTTTCTTAACAGCCAGGTATTAAACCTAAACAGTAAGAATGCTCATCAGCAGAGTTACAATACATTGTGAACAACACAACAACAACAGTTCAGTAGTGTTTCTTCCGTGTCCTTTTTGAAGCTTTTATGTACCTTTTGGGTGCTCATACAAGTGTTCAATGCATATAGTCAATATACCCAAAAACACATGTATGTTTTAATGTAGTGTGAGACACATTAAAGGAGAACCATCACTATTCAATAATGTGTCTGTTAAATTAAATGTTGGATTAGACATGTCTCAGTGTGGAACAATACCCATGGCTAGAGTATCCCTTATACATATGAAGGCATGACATACATCACAGGAGTCCACTACTTGTTTGACCATGAGTGGACTTTGTGATGTATTCATGCAAAGAGATGATGGCAGTGACACACTAATGTGTATTGTTAGTGATAAAGAGGTGATACAGGGGAAATACTTCCCCAGTGATCTCATGTCCACGGGTTCCATGTTGATCAATGTAATCAATGTTCTGAGATTGCTTTAGTTTGATATCTCTCAGTACATGGACCACATTAACAAACAAACAAACTAAGTGGTGATGTGATATCACTGGTGAAGTCTGTTTCAACCGTAATACCTTAACACAACTTACTGGATAACCGAATGCTCACCCCAACAGACACAATGAAACCTTAGCGTGATCATTTGGTTATCCAGTACATTATTTTCACAATCAGAATGTGAATCACAGCCTATTTGGCTGCATGTTTTTATCTATCCTGCCTGTTAGTTCTTAGCTAAGTCAAATAGTTGTTTGGTTAACCCTTATAAACCACAACAATTGATGCAAATGAATATTCACAGTGTTGCATGGTTGGTTGCTAAGGGGTAGGTATGTGTTGTTCAAATCCAACCCAAATCATGGCCATACAACACCGTCATGTTATTTGGCTACAGTGGTGGATTGCAAGTTGAATTTGGACAACGTTCTGTGTGATAACCAATGCTGAAACATTCTGCAACCATGTAACCTGGGCAAAAGTTGCGTTCACTGCATTGCTTGGCAATGCATTGGAGACATCTTTGCCACCTAATCTATCAGTAACCGCAAACCTTATCAGACAGGATTAAAATACAGAAATGCTTGTTTTATTTGGGGGGGAAAATAACAAGTTGGGCTCTTTATTTTTTCTTTTTGGGGGGGTCCTGGTACTGGATGCCAGGGGTGGATGCCCTGGCTGACTGCCTGGTCACCCTTTGGTTCAGGGGTCACACTGGAGGGAGAGGTGGGTGCAGTGGAACCATCTGTAGACCACTGCTACCTCTCCAGATGCAGGTTCTCCCTGTGGTTGTGGTCGCTAAACTCCACCAGAAGCTGCCCCATCATGTCCATCATCCCTGTACGGTACTGCTGCAGCTCTGCAGTCAGCACCGAGTGTTGTGCCTCCAGGGCATGAAGGCTGTCATGAAGGCTGGCTGTGGTCCTCAGGGAATCCCACTGCAACCTCCTGAGGTATCTGTTGGTCCTCTGGGATTCTCTGAGCTGCCTTCTCTGTGGCACCAAGCACTCCCTCTCCAGACCCATTCTACATGCACTGCTGGAGGAGGATGTGCCTGGTGATGCTGCTTCACCTACGTCCTCTGGTTGTTCTATTGGAGAGGCTGGTGCTGGTGGGGTGACTGGTGCAGGTGGAGAGGCAGATGCTAGTGCAGGTTGAGAGACAGATGCTGGTGCAGGTGGGGTGGCAGATGATGGTGTAAGTGGGGTGTCTACTGCTGATGAAGGCTGCATCTTCACCACATCCAAGGATTCGCTGCTTACCATTGATCTCTCTGGTGGTGTAAATTCATCCCTTGGTTGAGGATGCTGGGCTCCCCAATCAGGCCCAGGTGTTCATATTCCAGAGGCCCAGGGGCATATCTTGGCCACTGGTAGCTGCCATAGAAGCACATATTTAATAGACCTCAAGAGTCCCCACCTTGTCCCACTACACTCACATAGCCAGACCCACACATTCTCCATCTAGCTTCCACATGGGAAATTTCTTCTTGTTAAAGAAAAGGCAGAAATATCAAGAGATTTCTAGGCATGGAAATATTTGCAGAAAAGGAACAAACTGAACATTTTCTGGCAAAATTCAAAAGGGAAATAAAACAGTTTTTTTCCCCATCCCTAGGGTAAAGGGCTCAATTTAAATGAATGGGCATGTCTCTTTCTCCCTTGTGGTGTAGTTGATTTGCCCCAGATTCACTTGGCTAGTTTTTTTAGGCCCCTTCTATTTTGACAAATCTTCACTGATGGGCTGCTCCCTATCTTGTCCTTAATTTAAAACTTCTACTGTTTTCATTTATTTTGTGGTTAAGAGGGAGTCTGGAATGCATATCACTTTGTATTATTTTGATGAGTTTTTTGTTTATTGGCTCAGTTGGTGCAGATATTTGACAAAAAGCCACAAATAATTTCTGTTACATTACTCATTATTTTGGAACACCTTTAGCAGCTTCCTTGCACTGAATTACAACATCTGTGTTTAGTAATTTTCACTGTAACAATGGGATTTTAAAAACCAGAGTATAAATTACAAAAAATTGACGGATATAGCACATTTTGTAATGTGAGATAAACAATAAGGCTAAAGACACTACAATCTTTAAAGGGGAAGTAAAACCTAATATCAACACTCCACTTACCTTAGAAAGGCCATAAAATCCTAACGGCCACTATGAACGTAATCTGTGTGTCTCTGTTCAAGTGATAAAACCTTCAATCAGTGCTGGATGTGATGTCCATGGAGGCAGACATGACCTTGCAGTTTTTCCAAACTGAAGCAGGCAGAGTTCTTAAACGTTTAAGGGCCAGAGAGGCGCTAAGTGCTTTGCAAAGTAATTCCCTACATGCTTCCCTGGTTCTTAAAAGGTTAATATCATATACTCTGGGTGTAGTTTGTGTGCTGTTTCCTGCTAGAAACTGTCATGTCCTCACCCACCTCTATGACATTCAGGACTGATTGACAATATTATCTCTTGAGTCAAGAAGCATGGAAAAAAAATCAGAGGGGCCGTCAGACAGATGCGTAAATGATGGTTTAACATTCTGGGCCTTATCCAAGAAGCTAAATTGCCATTCTGGAAAAAAACAACTGCACCATATGTGACAAATATTCTTAACTTTTTTTATTAATTTAAACATGGCTTTTAACTACTTGCTTTAACCCACAATGTCTTGCAAAGCTTTTGGGTTTTTTAATAATCTTGTTGCAAACCTTTTGTTTTTTTAACAGCTTCAATGGGTCTCCAACTTATTAGCTTGCCATTCACTGCAGACCTCTAATATTCAAGCAGCTTAAATGAATGGGGGTTTTCAGTCCTCCTCTATAGTGCAGTAGGTTTACTCTAGCATTTATCATCTTCAGATTCCTACTGAAATTTTCATGAAAAAAAAAACAATTTGCCTCCTTTTCTGCTGAAGTTCTTATTCATAAAAATACATATAATTTCCTTTTTTGCTACTTCTAATGAATTTCATGTGAGAAAGCTGACATTTCTGACTATATATTATATATGTAAAAGGTGGTACAACGTTAGCCGTAGAAAAAGCAGGAGGCTGATAGAGTAAAAGTGATACATTTATTGGCTTAGTAACTACTCAGCCAATAAAGGTATCACTTTTACTCTATCAGTCGCCTGTACATTCTATAGCGACTAAAATTCCAGATGCATTACGACTGCTGCTGAGTGCTGGGAAAATCCACAGCTGAAAGCAAAAGGTGTTAGTAGATAAAGCCCTACAGAAACATAAGCCCTGAAAAACTTGTTAGCAGGCTAAGTCCCTGCTTGTGTAAGACATGACATCAGTTTGCTGAAACCTGTTCTCAACAAACGAATAAGGTAGCATTTCAATCACCAACATTTTGTCAAGTTTGCCATTACATAGGCATACTTTTGAATTATTTTTCATACTTTTTTTTACTTTTTTCAAAGAACTTAGTAAGGGCAAGTTGAAAGTACATAGAAGAACAACTGTGTAAAATATTGTTTTTAACAACATGAATAACAATGGTAATGTCTGGCATGGTTGTGAGCGTGGGGAGTCTGACTCATGCCTCCTCCATCTAACTCAGAATCCTCCTCCTCTCTGCTTTGCATTTGCTCAACAGCAGCAGCAGGAGATATAGGAGTTATTGTTATTGAAGAAAATGCCCCACTCCTTGAGACATCTTCAACACTATTATCATGTTCCTCTTGGCCCTGTAACCTTTTAGGAGTGCTTCTGCTGTTGCTAGTCATCACATATTTGACATACTACTGGTGTATCCCCCAATCAATCATGTGGTGGTACCTCAGGTGGAATCTCAATGAGTATCTGTATAGATGTGATCCTGCTTTTCCCCTGCTCACAATTGTTTCCAGAAACAACAAATAGCAGCATGTTCAGCTTTTAGACTGTTAATGAAGTATCTCCATACTGGATATTTAATAGACTGAGGGGTTCCTGAGGACCTGCTACTACACGGGCTAGATATTACAATGGTGCTGCATTTTGGACATCAGCAGAAGCACTGATATCCATAGCTGCAGATGATGACCTGTGTTGCTGCTTCTGAAATAACAGAGAGTTGGACTGGTGATGATGATGATGACAGGAATTATTTGTTGGACTTTGATAGTTGTGTTGATTTTAGCTGTGAAGTACATGACAGTGCTGTTAACGTGTGGATTGATGTTTTGTGTGTCTAAAAAAGATTTTGTATATCCTTGTACCTGTCGCTCATTCTCTCTGCTCAGGTGTAGGAATAGGATTTCCTACTTGCCTCTGTCACCTTCAAATCAAAAACATATTTTTATTTTCTTGAAAGTGTCCCTGTGTCACTGTCTACAAATGTCACCGTCTACCCATGCTCCCTGCAACTGTTTAATGAACTGGCTAGCATCAACCAATACTTCTTAAAACAAGCAACTCCAGATACCCTCTTTCCATGTCTTCCTCTTCACACAATTAATAAATGCCAAACTTTTAACAGCTTTCTCTTTCTCTTCCAAGAACTGCATTGTTAATTTTTATAGTACACAAAAGCTATACCTCAACTACAGAATCAGCAGCTTTAAATGAAAGATTAAATGCACAGCAGCTAATAAAGCACCACCACAACTCACTACATGCTTGTCCTCCCTCTTGTTCTTGCAGATGTTGAGAGTGTGTGTGTGTGTGTGTGCGCGCTTGTGTGTGTGTGCTTGAGTGTGCACATGTGTGTGTGTGTGTACGTGTGTGCATGCATGTGCGTGCGTGTATGCACGCCTGCATGTGTAAGTAACTCAATATGTCAAGTTGTACATGTTTGTTTTGAATGTATGATGTACACCCAAAGAACAAACAGAAGTGGCTACTACCAGTACCCCTATCAACAAACTCCTCATCCATCTCCATTTCTTTTCCTTTCTGCCTATAATAGCTAGAATAAAAATCTCAGCTGCTTTCTTTCCCTCTACCAAGCAAAGACTGACAATATGCATAAAACTGAGGCATTTTACTCTTAACACTACAGGAATACCTGGGGGAAATAAATGTTGGTGTGTGTTATTATAATTGATTTCAATACAGTGATAAAAGAAGAATAAAGTAGATAAATAGCACCTTTTGGAAATTCTCATGTAAGGTGGGAAGTGCTATTTTTTCCATATTTCACTTTTAAGCTGAAAAGATTCACCCATCCATGCAAGGAAAGTTTATAAAATGCAGTGGTATATTAGTTGCAATCCTCACAATGTTTGTTTTTTTGGTGTGGTGTACACAATGTTTGTTTTTTTTGGTGTGGTGTACACAATGTTTTTTTTTTGGTGTGGTGTACACAATGTTTTTTTTTTTGGTGTGGTGTACACAATGTACCCACTCTTTGAAACAATGGATTAGAGAACTCAATAAAATGTACAAATAACCAATATTGAAGCACCACTCAACCCTCAATAAATGCAAAACTTGGAAAATCGACCAACAACAAGTACTGAATATTCAAATTTATTATAACAACTGGTTCCACATACCATGCAGGCTGCTCTTGCACATCTACAAAATAAAAGAACAAATGAAATATGATGAATAATGGTCCCATCAGACTCTCAGACCATCAGACTCTCCCCCAGCCTTCAAATCTTCAGACACTCCCTGAAAACTCACCTCTTCAGGGAAGCCTACCAATTGCCTCCATTTTGATCTAGGCCAGACCAACAGCCTATCCAATTTCTACTCACTCTAATTCACTTCTAAAATCACTCTACCACCTACAACTTCATCACAACCTCATTGTTCACATAGTCTCCCCTCACAAACAGAACCACTACTTGCCTGAACCACTGCACTCAAAAGCACTTCTTTCTCCCACCCACTGATTTGCGGTTCATGTGTCAGGAGGCACTTATACCCCATAGCACTTACTCCTTTTGTGTCCCACCTACCTTCCTCTAGACTGTAAGCTCTCATGGGCATGGCCCTTTGTTTTCCTTGTTCCATTTGTACTATTTAATATATCTGAATGTCTATTCCCTATTTTACAGCATTGCAGAATAAGTAGGTGCTATATTATATATATATATATATATATATATATATATATATATATATATATATAGAGAGAGAGAGAGAGAGAGAGAGAGAGAATAATAATAATGAATAATGACCAAGAATACCATAAACTGATGTGCATGAATATATATGCATTAAAGCGTCACCTTTTTTCTACTGTAGTTAACATTTATAAAAACAGAAAAAAAAGAGAGAGACACACTGTAATGGATGTATATTAATGCATATCTTTGTCAATATTCTTCATTCAGCCTCTATTATTCATAGGCTGACCATACCTCACCTTTAAAAAAGGACACATAGGAAATAGGCCTATTTCAGGAGTGCACCAAAATCAAAGCAACCCTGTAGTATGCATTTTTCATGTGTGTCCCTTTTTAAAGGTGAGGTATGGTCAGCCTAATTATTCATCACACCAGTATTTGGTTAAAATAACAGACCGAAGACATTTATTATTCATATTATCATTTTCAACATCATTTATGAATTTGTTTCTTTTTATTCATGGTCATGGAGATTGATTTTTTTTTATTTTTATTATATTAATTAACCCTTTGAGTATCAGAGGGGTACGCAATGCATTGCTTTGCACACACATCCCATTTTTCATTTACAGCACCTTTTATTGATTTTGCATCAATATCTGTAATACACGGAGATGGGTGGCATTTAATATCTCATTTAGATGGACGTTATATTATGTTGATTAGATATAGGATAGTATGGATGATATTTGTTCTATTTCATTTTATTGATTGGATAGTGTTTTCTTCTTATATTTCATGTTTTTGGCATGTCACTGGTGTATCCATGCAACTGTTGACATATATAAAAAAAAAAATGTTAATATCTTGTATATACATACTGGTGTGTCTGAGGAGACAGAACACAGAAGTTATTTATTGTTATTTATATGCTGTATACATTTTATGTGGTTATTATTGTCACTTGTACTTTTTATTTTTCACCTAGTATTATATTGGGTGTAGTGTACAATAGCTTTTAGACATTGGATATATGCTGTGCAGGTTATATAACTGACCTCATCTATTTCAGTTGACAATTAGTTAGAGTCAATTAGGGTAGAAGAGCTATGCATTTATTCTAGATTATTTGCGCAAGATTGGTTTAACTCTTTGTGGTGCTACTGAACTGCTGGTAACTGAAGTGGATTTTGGGAGTTATTATGTGGGCACAGGATATTCTGATGATATATATCTTCAGTTGATTATAAAGGTGGTAGTCCACTACTGGAGAGTACTACTTATGTAGTAACTTGTAGAGTAACTTTTATAAAAATTTTTATACCAAGCACATTTGTTGTATTCTTTTATTATTTATTTTTTGATTTTCCAGTATTTGCTAACGCAAGAACAGTCTGTAGGATATGTGCAACAGTACTCTCTCTAGTTTTTTCAGTTCCCAGATGTCTCTAGCACATGACTATGGGCTAATTTTAGAACTAGGTTTCTATAGGATTGTGGTACTACTAATTGCTCAAACTCTTCAACCCCTCCTTTCTCTACTCTATAAAGCAAATTGTTATTTTCTGCAAAATATGGAGGGGGATAAGGGTCTTTCCAAGTTTACGGGGGTACCATCTACTACCTGTACATTCTCCAATGCAACCACTAACATTTGATCCGCTCACTGGATGGCCCAAACGTTTCCTGGATTACACTTAAATTATGGAATTCTACCCTTTCTGGGAGTTCCTCTGTTTGGGAAGGTTCAGCTTCATCGTGTTCCCCTTCTTCACCCAAGCATACTACAACTAGTTCTCGCTACATTGATCGCAATCACTATTAGAAAAAGGGAAAATAGTTTCTGCTTCCTCTGTTCCTACCTCCTCCTCTACAGGTCTGTCCTGATTAGATGAAGTACCTTCCCATATTTTAAGAAAGTGGGGAAAATCTCTTCCTACTACTACGTCATACGGCAAAAGGGTACTACACCTACTCTATCTCTTCCAACATCATTGACAATTTCCACCTCCACTGTCCATAAATACACACAATCAAGAATATGCAATGCAATCTTTGCTGTTTTCCAGTTAATCTGTGGTTTTTAACTCGGGTAAGGGTCCTTAATGTAAAGTTCACTTGCCATCTGTATCATTCCACCAAGTTCAAATTTCCTCTGGGTCTTTTGGATCCATTTGACTGACCCATTTAAGTAGAGCTGTGGGTAAGCTCCTGAGATAGTGAACCATCTCCACAATAACTGTGGCAGAGTTCTCTTCCAGCTGCAGACTCTTCTGAGCAGGTCTCAGTAGGTCATACATTTTCAACATTCTGACATTGTAAATCCATGCTTTATACCATTGAGCACGAACCACAGGTGTTACTCCAAGGGGTGCTAGTATTGCTGCCTTTAGTCTGTTATGGTCCTGGCTTGGCTGAGTGACAAGTCATCATAGGCTTTTTGGGATTCCTCACTGTTAGGGACCAGGAACCAGACAGACACAAAAGTGTAAAGTGCAAAACACCTTTATTAAAATAACAAAAGCAAACAAAGCAAAATTGTGCTCCAGAAGCGTAAACCAAAAGACAAGCTGGGGTCAGGAATATGGAAATCAGCGATGTCAGGAACAAGACCAGGAGTCAGGAAGCAGAAAGGATGTCAGAGGAAGCCAGGTCATGCACAGATAATCAGCAACTCAGGACATGTGCTTGCAGCCAGAATCAGACACAAGGGCCATCAGGAAGTGAGTCAAGCTGTTTTAAATACCCTGGGAGGATTGGCTGATAGCAGTCAGGTGAGCAAACACAGAGAGGTCATGTGATTCAGCCTGATTCAGCAAAGGGAAGGCAGGAGTAATGGATAGCAGAGCACTGGATTATCTCAGACAGCAGAATCAAGCAGCAGACTTAGAGCAGCTCAGCCAAACCTTGACATCCACTTAGACAAAGGGCCAGTAACCTAGCCCACTGTTCCTGCGGTCAGCCGTCTCTGGTAGCAATCCACTCAAAAGTTGTGAGGTAGGCCTCAATATCATCTGTCCCTGACTATTTATGCAAGACGTCAATTACTCAAATGTGGGGCCCCCTTTTCACAGTAGCTGCACTTGGCTGTAGAATATGCATAGCACTGTTAAATGTGACTGTCATCCCACTGTGTCTCTGCAATATTGCCGATTTGTGCAGCTAGTAGGCACTTCATCTCTTGTTGGGCAGTTGTAGATTCCTGTTGGGCAGCAGTAGCCTGTCAATGTGACAAGGCATCTGGGTTGCTGACACTCGGTTTGTTTCACGCCGAGTACTAATTTTACCAGATCCTACATACTGCTTATTTGGTTTTATCACAGCCACCTGGCAATTGGCTGGTAACCCAAATGCAAAAAGTCTGTGCAATACCACTTTCATTCACAGTAATTCAAAGCAATGTCCTTTCAGAGACAGATAACCTTCTTACTCACAGACTATTTAAATGTGCCTGCCCACATTTTTCACTATCTTGTGATAAACCATAAGTGGACTGCCCCTGGATGGCAAGTTCTGTCCTCAAGGACCAACAACAGTACATGATTTAAGGATTTCCCTACTTAAGCACAGGGATGAGTCAAACTGAATGAGCCACTGATTAACTCACCTGCTTAAAGGGATAGTAATGTTTCACAAAAACAGCAGCTCCAAATAATCTTCATAGTATTAAGGCCATGGATAGTGTTATTTCAATACTGTTAGATATGTAGTTCAAGATTAATTGTATGATAAAGTATCCCCCTCCCGCTCCTTTTATCTAGTTTAAACCACCTCCCCTCAAATGTGGAATCTGGTCCTTGGACCAGACAGCTCACAGCAAGGGACACTCTTCTTACTGTAAGCATAAGGAAAACCCTGCCCCCCTTGACAGGTTTTTCCTTATGCTCACTGAAGCTTGTCCCTTGCTGCAATTCATCTGGACAGTCTTGCTGCTCTAAGGTAAACAGTGTTATATCAGTAAAAGGGGCGGGATGGGGATATTTTATCATTCAATTACTCTTGAACTACAACTCTGACAGTTTTGAAATAAGACTCTTCATGGCCCAAATACTATGAAGATTCATTGGAGCTGCTTTAATTGTGAAACGTTACTATTCCTTTAATCAAGGACATCTTTAAATCCTGGCCTGTTGATGGCCCTTGAGGACTGAACTGGGACAGCCTTGCTCTAGGGTATCATACACAGTCCACAATTCTTAAAAATTGTGCAGGTTTATTTTGATATCACATAAATTACAAAACAAAATGGCAGTATTTTACAAAAATGAAAAACAAAACTAAAATAAAAAGCCTAGATCAATCTAAGCACTAGCTTTACTTGCACCAAAGGAAATTAAGCTAACAAAACTAGCACAGGTTTAACCAACCTTTTCCAAATACTGCTTAGTTACACTGCTCTAAGCAGTTCTTAGTAAGTAGCCTGGAATTTACAGGTTGCTGAACATGCTAAGTTGGGACCAGGTTGTGGAATCCAGGCTATGGAGGAATCCCATACACTCTGTCACAATATATATATATATATATATATTTATTTATTTTATTTATTTTTTTTATTTTTTTTTTTTGGTGGTTGTTTTTCTCTCTGTGATGCTCCTGGCTTTTGATTCTTCCCTTTGGGAACATACACTTTTTAGATCTTTTGGTGTTCATTATGTGGGTGAGAGTCATTCTGGAAGATTTTTTTGAGATGACTACACACCTGCATTTTTATACACTTTTTTTTATATACTTTTGTATTTTTATATAATTTATATGTGTAATTGGTTTTCTTTGTGTATTTGTTTTGCGCAGCATATGTCTGTCTTCACTGGCTTATCTTTATGATGTCAATTTTTTAGGGGTATGTATAAAGTTTTTATGGGTAGTCCTCTGATGAAAGAGACTCACATATCTCTGAAATATATAAGTAGTGGACTTACGTGGTGATTGTATGTAAGTTCTATTGCTTTTGGTTTTATGCCGTGTTTTCAATAAATGCTTATTTTTTACATCATCTTCACGTGTTTCATTGTATATTATTGGAAGATGTTTGGAGTACACAAGCTGTGATTTTTGCCAATTGCTTGTAAATAGTATCTCTCACTTTACAGAACAATGCCAAGCAACCATTTGTTTAACCACATCAGTTTGTGACACCTTGGGGGAGATTCACTAAGCTGTGATAAAGAGGTGATAAAGTGGAGATGACTTCTCCAGTTTATCACTTCTTCAATTCCTGTGTTATTCTGTGGAGCCTATGCACTAAAATGTATTCAGCTTTGGAGATTTAGTACATAGGCTCTATAGAATAACATAAGAACTGAAGAAGTGATAAACTTTATCTACACTTTATCACCACTTTAACACCTCTTTATCATTGCTTAGTTATATTTTTATTGCAGTTATATTTTTAGAGTGTGCATTATTTCTATATATTAATTGATATTGTGTGCTTTATCTTATGTATTAGAAGCAAGTAATCATTTCATTATGTATATTACTTCAAGTTTACTATGAAACAATTATCAACATATGTGTTTTTGTATGTTCTATTGGCGGCTGTGGTAACTGGTATGCAGTATTTTACCAGACTAAATAATGATGTTTTTATACCTTTATCTGGGTCTTGTCCTGATTTAGATGCAGATTTTAGTGATTTTCTTTTACATATTCCTGCATACTCACTAACTGTCTGGTATAGAATCAGCTATAAAACTATCTTTGAGGCTGTGTGGTTCCAGATTTGCTGCATTTTTTCTTATGAAATCTGCCTTATTGTTTCTAACAAAATTATTTGCAAATACAAGACAATCTGTTCTTTGTTTGCCATCCTTTCAATATTAATGATGAATAATCACATGTTCTCCCCAAAAGGCAGCTTATGGGATTTTGCATGTTATTTTGGAGACTATGCTAAGCAGTATATTACTTGACTATATAATGCTGTTTTTATACCTTTTATTTGGGCCTTTTGTTTTAATTTATATCCAGCACATTTAGATGTAACACTACTGTAGTATATAAACTTTATCTCATATTGTCATACTCATCCTATATGTTCCCTACTTTTCTGTCACCTTTTGGGTGAGATGAGCTCTTCCTTGTCTGATTATTTTTCTTTGTTCCTGTGAGTTGTAGTTTCCTTAATTTCTCTCAGCTTGTTACCAGACCTCAGCATGAGGACCTTGATTTTGTCTTTTCCCTGTACACTCTGCTTGAGATAGAATTGCTCACCTGTGTATCACCTCGGCTAGTCTATGAGCCACTTCTGGTACTTCACTTTTGAGTACCAAGATTCCTCTGGCATTTCTACCTGTGCCTTTTGTCTATAGCGATGCTAACCCACTTATAGCGTCTGGATAGATCTGCTGAAATTAGCAGTTCTAGCTGCTTGTCTGAAGGCAGACTTGCTGCCACTAGATGTACTAGCCGCTCATATCATCTGGGCAGACCCTCTGCCATTAGCGGTTCCAGCCAAGACAGGGCTGCTGCTATTAGTGGTTCCAGCCCAATATATCACTGGGAAGACCTGCTACCACTAGCAGTACTACCCTGCTCATATCATCTGAGCTGGCTGGCTGCCATTAGTAATTCCAGCCTACTACATCACCGTGCAGACCTGCTGCAATTAATGGTTCCAGCCACTTTGTTTGAAGGAGAACCTGTTGCCATTCACAGTACCAGTCCACTTACATCTCTGGCAAGACCTGTTGCAATTAGCTGTTCCAGCTTCCTACAGCACTGGACAGACCTGTTGCCATTAGCGGTTCTAGCTGCCTTGTTTGAAGGCAGATCTGGTTTCATTAACTGTACCATACTGCTTACTCCTCCCGCTTACATCTGTGGGCAGACCTGCTGTCATTAACAGTACCAACCCGCTACATCACTGGAAAGACCTGCTGCCAGTAGCAGTTCCAATTTCTTTGTTTGAGTATAGACCTACTGCTGATAGTAATACCATCTTGTTTACATCTCTGGGCAGGCCTTCTGCCATCAGGGGTACTAGCACACTTACTTTACTGAACAGACCAGTTGCCAATAGTGGTACCATCATTCCACATACTCCATTGAGCAGACCTGCTGTCATCTGCAGTTTCAGCTCATTCTCTATCAGGGCAGACATACTTCTAATAGCGGTCCTAGCCCACTCACTCCTAGCAGGTAGTTTCATTGTCATCAACAATACTAGTCTGTATATTCCATTTTTCAAATTGCTATACAGTCCTGCTCCGCTGCCTCCTGTGTGCAGCTGTTCCTAAACCACTGCTGTTGCCTTTCTGCATTTGGGGTTCTCTACATATTTGGTCTGCATCTATTTCCCAGTTTACACTAAATCTAATCCTGGTCAGGGCCCCTGCTCAACTGGAGTAGGACACCTGGCTTAGTGGCCAGCCCTTTTATACGACTTTGGCCACAGCATGGGAATCCTTTTGGCTAGCATCAGCTTCGAGCCTCGAACAAAAACAGCAGCTCCAATTAATCTTCATAGTATTTGAGCCACAGAGAGTGTTATTTCAATACTGTCAGAGCTGTAGTTCAAGAGTAATTGAATGATAAAGTATCCCCCTCCCGCCCCTTTTACCTAGTGTAACACTGCTCTCCTCAGATGTGGAATCTGGTTGCTTGACCAGACAGATAACATCAAGGGACAATCTTCTTACTGTGAGAACAATGAAAACCCTGCCTCTTGACAGGTTTTTCAGCTTTTTCCCTTATGTTAATTCAAGATTGTCTCTCTCTGTGATCCACCTGGGCACCTCCCTGCTGTTCTGAGCTGAGAAGTGTTACATAAGTAAAAGGAGCAGGAGGGGGAATACTTTATCATTCAATTACTCTTGAACTACAACTTTGACAGTACTGAAATAACACTCTCCAAGGCCCAAATACTGTAAAAATTAATTAGAGCTGCTATTATTGTGAAACATTACTATCCCTTTAATGCTTGCAAACCCCTTATATCTACCACATGGAATGAGCAAGAAAATGGCATAAGGTTGTATCAATTCTTCTGCACCATGTAAACACGTTGCCTTAACCCCTTGAGTGTCAGAGGGTGCACAACACAATGCATTGTAAAGCAATGTATTGTGTACCCCTCTTGCATTCAAAGGGTTAAACAAGGTGAAGAGGAAAATAACTCCCTGAAAAGCCCATTGACCTCCCATTGGTACAAGGGAAGAATTTTTTGGCGTACCTCAGTAAATTAGCATTTGTCAAGCAAAGGGAAGAAAATTGATTCCAGCTCCTGTTTTTACATGAAACCATACCTATACTTTAATGAAATCACCAACCAAAACAAATTCAGTTTTCTACATGATGAACAATACACCAATTTATAGTAACAATTTAATATTAACTAATTCAATTGTTGCTGACTAAATGGAGCATAATTATATTTGTCAGAAAAATGAAGCATATAAAAAATTAGGTTTAATAATTATTGGTTCTTCCAAGGGTTCAATTCACTTGCTTATGTAAAGTCTTTATGAAGAACCACAAATAACTATACACAAAACCATGACTGAGTCTTCAATCTGGATGTCATGTCAATGGAGGTTGTCAGTAGGAGTGGGTAAAAGGTCACATCATGTTACTGTGAAAAAATCAGCAAAAACCACAATGTTGTCTGCTTTTTCAATGGAAAATCTGCTTTACAAACAGCAATAAAAAATCTTCACATTATTTGCCCATTGGCAAAGATTCTTCAATATTTTTTCATTGTCTAGAACAGTGGTTCTCAACCCATGCCCTCAGTGGCTACTAACAGGCCAGGATTTGAGAACTTCCTTTTAAGAGCACACGTGAGTTAATCAATATGACTGAGCCTCTGATCAACACATGTGTGTTCTAGCAGGGAAATTCCTATGTCCTGGCCTGTTAGTGGCCACTGAGGGCACGGGTTGAGAACCTCTGGTCTAGAAAGTTTTTGCCCATTGATTTGCATGTTTTCCATTATTTTTCTATAAAAACGTGACATATTCCAGGAAATTGAATACTATAGAAGCAGCTACAGAGTGAGGTAGACGTTCTGTGCTGTTCTGCTGTGATGTGAGGCAAAATGAAGGCAGGAGAGGCTCATAGTGACTGCTATCTATATGAGAAAGTTAAAACTAATAAAAGGAGGAAATGGAAAGACTCTTATGTGTCTACTGAGTCTGATGAGGAGGAGTAAGTGAGCACTACAGAAGCAATACTGGCCAGTCCCCCTAAATCACCCCTAGGGATCTTGGGGAAACTAATATCAAGGGAGGAAGAAGAGGGTAGTAGTGAGAGCAGGGCAGGTCAGCTGCCTGTGCCTGCTGCCAGATGTGCTGCCCCTGCTGCCACCATTGCGGTGTCTGCTGTCAGATGTGCTGTCCCTGCTGCCACCAGTACTGTGCCTGCTGTCAGACGTGCTGCCCCTGCTTCCACGAGTGCTCTGCCTGCTGTCAGATGTGCTGTCCCTGCTGCTACCAGTGCTGTGCCTGCTTCCAGTGCTGCCCCTGCTGCCACCACTACTGTGCCTGCTGTTAGATGTGCTGCCCTTGCTGCCACCAGTGCTTTGCCTACTGCCAGTGCTGAAACGTCTGCCACCAGTGCTGAACCTGCTGCCAGTGTGTCTTTTAATACTCAGGAAGGGGGGGAGGAGAAGATGATGCCAAGTGTGACATCAGAGGATGCTAAGTTGCACTTGCCATCCCTAAACAGTCCTGCCAGTGCTAGTACTACTACTTCTAAGAAGGCCCAGCAGCTTGTTAGTGTGAAGAGTGAAGGAGGGGGTAATCAACATATTACTAGTAAATGTAAGGAGGAAAGCTCAGGGGATGAAATTGATGTGGTTGGTGTTAGCAGTAGTAACAGTAATGGTGAAGCAGCTGGTGGGAATAGTGTTAGGGGAATGGTAGGGGAAGCAATTGAGAGAATCCAAACTAGAGGTCAAGAAAGCCCATATCATTCCCCTGACCATGGGAGTCCTGTTCCCCCCATGGCATTCTCCATATAGAATGTGATCCAGCAGGCTAGTGTGCCACAGACCACTGTGGACACAGAAGGAATGGGGTCAACAAGTGATGCGGGACTAGGACAGGTTCCACTTGCCAGCAGCAGCAATACTCCTGGTCCTAGTTGCAGTGCTGATTCTGAGGCAGTAGCAGCAACAGCAACATCATCATCCTCGGCCCCAGACAGTGAAGAGGAATGTGGAGGACAAGAAGAAAGAGGCCATTCTTCTCCACATTTTCCCTCCCCCCTAAAGTCATGGATGTAGGACTATTTTACTCTTGGGGCAGGAACAGTGCAGTCATCACCAATGGCCCTGTGCACAATTTGTGACAAGTCAGTGAGAAGGGGAAAAGAGGGAATGTGCCTTGGCACTGATAATAGACATGAAACGCAGAGACCATGATATTTATGTGAAACATGTTGAAGTCAAACACCCACCACAGAAATCAAGCACCACTGTTGCTGTACCCCCTGACTCTCCCGAAAGGCAAAAGAGGCATGGCGGAGATCAAGGAGGAAGAAGAACAGAGCAACCCAGACAGAGACTGGAAGTTCGCTGACTAATGAAACAACTAGCTTGCCATCACCTTCTCACTCTAGGGTAACTACACCTTCTGCCAATCCATCTCGTTCATCGTTACCTCCCCCTCCAAATGATAGCCACTCTGTAGATGTTAAGATGTGGCAGTTCATGTACACCCATTCCTCACTTTGTGGTGCACTGATCACACATGGCAGTGTGGTGGAGGAGAATCGCAAGCAGGGCATCAAGCGGCATCTGAGGAGATTCCATCTTGCAGAATATGCCAACATGGTGTCAGGAAGGGTTCATCATTATTATTATTAAACTGCCAGAAAGTTGTCATGTGTCCTTAGCGGGGTGTGGACAAGGGCATAGTGACAGCAGCAGTACTTAGTTTCTGGTGTCATGGTGTTTAGATACAGTTGTGCCAGGTGTTATTTACCACACACACTCTGTGCACATTGCAGTTGCTGATGAGAGGCACAATTCCTGCTCTAAAGAGAAACCTTTCTATTTTGATAACAACACATACATGATTTTAGAGGAGGAGCAGATGGAGAAGAATTATTAGCCAACTTCTTCTTTTCTCCACATATACCTGAAGTGATGGGGGCTAGTTATGGTGCTGCTACTGCCTCAGGTGCATCACTGGATCTAGTCATGGCAAGTGGAACCTTTAAAACCCATGTTACTTCTGTTGTTGATCCCATTCCCTTTGAGCTGCCTAATCATCCTGCTACTTAACCCCTAGAGTGCCAGCTACTTACGCTGTACGAGTGGACACAGCTGTACCTGCTGTGCCACGCTCGTACGGCGTAAGAGTGAAATGCGGTCACTGCAAGCCAGTATAACAATCGGCTGGGAGATCAATAACTGGGGGGACACCCGGAGGGGTCCTGATGTCCCCCAAGAGGTCTGAATAAATTAAAAAAAAAAATAAAAAAAAAATAGCTAAGTAACCCTGTGAGTGCCGCAGGGGTCCCCAGCACATTGCAAAGCAATGTGCTGGAGACCCCTGTGGCACTCACAGGGTCAATTCTTTGGGGGGGGGGGTTCTTTTTAAAGACCTTATTGGGGGGATCAGGGGGGATCCTGATGTCCCTCAATGAAGTCTATAATTAAAAAAAAATAATAAAAAAAAAATGTAACCCTGTGTGTGCCACGGTGGGGGGGGGGGGGGGGTCCAATGCACCCCCCCTCCTGTGGCACACACAGGGCTTTTATCATTATTTTGTTACCAGAGATTGTTGGGGGGCCATCAGGATTGGTCCTGATGTCCCCCCAACAAGCTCTGATTACAAAGTAATGATAAAAAAAAAAATTAACCCTCTGAGTGCCACAAGGGTTCAATGCATTGCTTTGCAATGAGCTGGAGACCCCTGTGGCACTCACAGTTACACTTTTTTTGATAACTTTTTTTTTTTTGGTAAGACCTCATTGGGGGGATCAGGGGGGTCCTGATGCCCCTCAATGAGGTCTATAATTAAAAAAAAATAAATAAAAAAAATGTAACCCTGTGTGTGCCACGGGGGGGGGTCCAATGCACCCCCCCCCTCCTGTGGCACACACAGGGCTTTAATCATTATTTTGTTACCAGAGATTGTTGGGGGGCCATCAGGATTGGTCCTGATGCCCCCCAACAAGCTCTGATTACAAAGTAATGAAAAAAAAAAATTAACCCTCTGAGTGCCACAAGGGTCCAATGCATTGCTTTGCAATGTGCTGGAGACTCCTGTGGCACTCACAGGGTCACTTCTTTTGTGGACATATATATATATATTTTTTTTTACTAAGACCTCATTGGGCTGGGATCAGGGGGGTCCTGATGCCCCTCAATGAGGTATATAATAAAAAAAAAAATGTAACCCTGTGTGTGCCACTGGGAGGGGGGTTCAATGCAGACCCTCTTCCTGTGGCACACACAGGACTTTTTATCATTACTTTGTGATCAGAGCTTGTTTGGTGGCCATCTGAATACAAAGTAACGATAAAAAAAATTAACCCTTTGTGTGCCACAGGGGCCCAATGCATTGCTTTGCAATCCACTGGACACCCCTGTGGCACCCAAAGGATTATTTTTTTCCCCCTTTTATTTTTCATATAGACCTCATTGTATGGGTTCTGATGCCCCCAACGAGGTCTACACAAAAATATTGGGGGAAAAACCCCAAAAAATGCACGTGCCACAGGAGGGGTCCAACGCAGTGCTTTGCAATACGTTGCACCCCCTGTGACACACACACACACACTTTTTTTTTTCATTATTCTGTTTTTAGACCTTGATGGGGGACAACAGGAATGTTCCTGATACTGCCTCCCCAACGAGGTATGAATACAAAATAATAATTAAAAAAAAAAAACTCTTTGTGTGCAACAGGGGGTCCAACGCATTGCTTTGCAGTGCATTGAGCACCCTTGTGGCATGCACAAAAAATGCCTCCGATTCCCCCCCACACACACACACGTACCGTATCCCCCTGCCTGGTTCCACAGCCAACTGGCAGTCCCATTCCCCAGCCTGACCCCCAGCCCCATTTGTTTGTTTTCCTGTAGCACCACATTCTGGAAATAGTTGTGCCAACTAACTCAGGGGTAAAAAGGCAAGTGACCCCTCATTAGATGCGGCATGTTGTCTTCTTTCCAAAATGGTATAGTTTTCTTCACTTCTGAAGGTGTTAATGCCATTTTCATACAGGCAAGTCAGGTTTGAGAAAATGTTAGAAACATCAGAGTTTGTAGTAGGTGCAGTTTTCTACTTCTAGCACTCCTAAGGTAGTTCAGCTCATACCAATGGGGTGTCGTTTGACTCCTAAGAGCACTAGCTAACGAATGCAGTTGAAAATTCCATGGTTTTCACAGAGCTCCATACATTTGAAGGGGCAGAAATGTAAGAAAATGCCTTTTTTTTCATTAGCGCCACCTCCTGGAAGCATTTGTGCACACCAGCCTGTGGGTATGAAGGCAAGTGACCCCTCATTAGATGCGGCAGATTGTTTTCTTTCCAAAATGGCATTGTTTTCTACCTTTCCTGCATATCTATTATGGTTATAACCATTTTAGTGCAAGCAGATAATTTAAAAAGCAAAAGTGTCAGGTTTACGTACGTGTTCCTAGCACCCACATATTGTATGTTAACCCACACAAATGGGCTACCATTTTTCTCATGTTGGTAGCAGGTACTGAATACAGCAGGAAATATTATGGTGTTCAAAGATTTTAGTATCTTTGAAGTGGTGGAAATGTAAAAAAACATGTATTTATTCCCATAGCGCCACCTTTTGGAAATATTTGTGCACTTCAGCCCAGGGGGTAGAAAGGCAAGTGACCCCTCACTTGATGTGGGAGAATGTCTACTTTCCAAAATGGAATACTTTTTATACCTTTCCTTCATGTCTCAGTTATGAACATTTTAGTACAAGCAACCATTTTCGAAGAAGCAAACAGGTAGGTGTAGTTATGCGCTTCTGGCACCCCTAAGGTATGTCGATTCATTCCAATGGGGTGTCATTTTTCTCCTAAGAGCACTAGCTAATGAATACAGTTTGAAATTCCATGGTTTTCACAGATTTCCATACAGATGAAGGGGCAGAAATATAAGAAAATGCCATTTTTTTCCTATAGTGCCACCTTCTGGAAGCAATTGGGCACAACAGGCTTGGGGTAAGAAGGCAATTTACCCCTCATTAGATGCGGCAGGTTGTCTTCTTTCCAAAATGGTATGGTTTGTGTAGCCTTTCTTTACTTCTCTAGTTGTTATAACCTTTTTTGTATAGACAAGTAATGTTTGAGAAAATGTTAGAAAATTTAGAGGTTGTAGTAGGTGTCTTTTTGCACTTCTAGCATCCCCTGTGGTAGGTGAACCCATACCAAAGGGGTGTCATTTTTCTCCCAAGAGCACTAGCTAATGAATATAGTTGGAAATTCCATGATTTTCACAGATTTCAGTACAGTTGAAGTGGCAGAAATGTAAGAAAATGCCATTTTTTTCCTATAGTGCCACCTTCTGGAAGCATATGGGCACAACAGGCTTGGGGTAAGAAGGCAATTCACCCCTCATTAGATGTGGCAGGTTGTCTTCTTTCCAAAATGGTATAGTTTGTGTAGCCTTTCTTTACTTCTCTAGTTGTTATTACCATTTTTGTATAGACAAGTAATGTTTGAGAAAATGTTAGAAAATTTAGAGGTTGTAGTAGGTGTCTTTTTGCACTTCTAGCATCCCCTGTGGTAGGTGAACCCATACCAATGGGGTGTCATTTTTCTCCCAAGAGCACTAGCTAATGAATATAGTTGGAAATTCCATGGTTTTCACAGATTTCAGTACAGTTGAAGTGGCAGAAATGTAAGAAAATGCCATTTTTTTCTATAGTACCACCTTCTGGAAGCATTTGGGCAAAACAGGCTTGGGGCAAGAAGGCAAGTTACCCCTCATTAGATGCGGCAGGTTGTCTACTTTTCAGAAATATATAGTTTTATATAATTATTCCACTGTTTTAGGGTAGTTTTACCACAAAAACCCTAGAATGCGCATTTTAGTTTTTTAAAGTTGAAAATGTCATTTTGCGCTGCTGGTGATTAGGGCTCTACGCTAGCCATGGACGTAGGTAAAACTATACAAATTTGGTATTTTTTTACTCGGGGGACTCGGGGCTTTTTCAAATAATTGAAACTTTTTCAATCAAGGTAAATGTTTTTGATACATAGTATGTGATTTTAGCAAAATTAGTAAATTTTCACTTTTTTTGTCATTATGACATAATAGCTTTTTGCATGATGTAAAATTCTCTTCATGTAAGGTACCACAAGAAAGCTCAATTCGTTCTGAAAAAAACAGTATATAGTTTTCCATATTTAACTAAAAATCCCCAGAGGAAATAAAGCCTAAATGGAAGGATAGCAAAAATGCTGAAAAAGTGTCTGGCCTACAGGGTACAGGCAATGGCCCAAGACTCTGGCACTGAAGGGGTTAAACAACTCAGCAGCAAGAACAGCAGTTGCAAATTCCGCATCTACAGCAGGGCATTTGACAATGGCCAGTTGCCACTGGCCAACACGACATGACCTGATGACACTAGGCCAGTAGACCATTTATTTTCCTCGGGACTTGTGCTTTAAAAAACAACAAAAAAACATAGGCCTATGAATCAATGTTTCCTTAGGGTTTGTGCCAAACAAGTCTAAGTCCTAAAAATCAACGTTTCTTCGGTGTTTGTGCCTCTAATAAGTCTAAGGTCTACAAATCAATGTTTCCTCAGGGCTTGGGCCTCTAACAACAAATCTTACAATTCATCCTCTACAAATAACTCTGTCACATCAAGGATCAGTACCCCAATGAAAGCTTAAGTCAGGGGGTCCCTGTCTGTATCACATTACATACACATTTCTTATTTTATTATATTTATTTATTTTTTATTAACTGTCAAGACCCCCCCCCCCAAAAAAAAAACAAATTCCCTGTTCAACTGATTCTTTCCCCAGTCTCCACCCACCAACACAGGCACCCTCCACAGACCCCTTATGTTTTTTTTTAATTGTATTTAGGATTTATTTTTTATTAACTGCCCCCAATGCCAGTAAACCCCTCCAAAAAAATTTCCTGTTTAATTGATTATTTCCGCACACTCCACCAACACAGACACCCCAATACCCTTTTTATACTATGCCTTTGGGAAATAAAATATAATTTGCTATGTGTTGTGTGTAAATTCAATGTTTCCACTGATTTCAATAGAATGAGCTAGACAAAAAAAGTGAAAAAAGCATAATTTTTGACAGGAAATTATTTTCGAAGCAGGAAGTGCAATTTTTTGCCGATTTTGGTCTGAGGTGAAATATTTCTCCCATTTAAGGCATCACTTTACAATGCATTGTGAACTCCTCTGTTCTTTAAAGGGTAAAATAGACACATGCACTTTGCCTGCTATAGTTTAAAAAAAAAAAAATACCAACAACTGACATGTCTACCTCCATGGGAATGACATTCAGGAGTGATTGAAGGTGTTTTCTGAAATCATTTAGAAAGTAGGAACCCATCCATACAGTGTCATTAGGCATGCTAATGTGCGCAAACATGTAAAAGCAGGTATCCATGACAACTGACAGCATGTACAATTTTATTGAGAGCTACTGTTAAAATACAACCATGACTAAAAATCCTTTAGTGTGTCGAAAAATATACCAACAGTGGCATGGAAACGAGAAACAATCACAGGCAGACATAAAACCAGGAACATGCCATCTCTTCAGTGCAACACAGTATAGAAAGCCATTATTTCAACTCTAACCCTTTGGAAGTGAGAAATAGTACCAAAACACTGTGATGCAACACTTGGGAGACATCTCTAGCATCTAAGGTGTGTTATATTGAAGTGGTTAAACATTTAACCCTTTGAATGCCAGAGGGTCATGCAATGAATTGCTTTGCAATGAGTTGCATACCCCTCTGGAACTCAAAGTGTTAAGGACCACTTTTGGTGCGTAACTGGTTAAAAATCTATGTTCCTATTATTATGTATGACCATATATTTTATTTAGATAGGAAAATGACCAGACTATATGGGCTGGTCCTTATCTGTGGTCAAAATTTAGGTCTGTACCATGGGGAGAAATACAAATTTAAAAAATCCCCATTTATTGAAATGGGGCTTTTAACCCTTTACCGACCAGTGGTCCGGGTATGTGACCTTCCTTTAAGGACCGCTTTGATTGTGGTCAGTGTGCCGGCACATGTGATCTGTGACGTGTACCAGTGTGTCAAACGGGGGTCTGAGAGAGAGCGAGAGAGAGAGACCCTTTGCAAGTACTGTGCATTTTTACTTGTCCCCTACAATGCACTTGGTTTGCCCCAAAACAGCTCCCCTTTCTATATAACATTCTTTCTTTTAGAAAGGCTAGTACATCACAAAAAAAGAAACATGAAAAATATGTATGTGATTATGTGTATTGCTATACCAGTGCATAATAGTAGGTCAGTGATTCACTGCAGTACACAGAGCACAGTTGTTTATTGTTGCACACAATGAGGACGCCTGCAGACAAATCTACTGCTGAAGTGCCCTGATCTTGAGAGGCTAAAGTAGCAGGGGTCACTTTATAATGAGGATTAGGGAATTGAAAGGCAAAAATCACAAAATAAGTAGCTATTCTTAGCATTAAAATATGTGTATTACCACTACAATACTCTCAGACATTAAATAATATTCTAAACAACCTCTACCTCACACAGACAGTGCAGATGATAGAGAGGTCTCAAACAAAGGCCTAGATTCCATTACATATGATAAGTGTTTACAACTGGTTTTATCTGACAGATTCCAATTGAATTCAATGGTGAAATTTGTACATAAAACCCTTGATAAAATGAACAGTTGTTAAAGTAATCCAGGCCAAAGTTTGCAGCAATGTGCTGAAACCTTGCTAGCATTCAATGTAGTTGAATGAATTAATTTGTTTATTTATATAGCATACAGCATTTTAATAACAAAACCAAATTAATCCTTTGAGTGTAAGAGAAATTTGCAATGCATTGTGAGGAAATGCGCTGCACACCCCCACTAGCATGTAACCTGTTAACAATGGGGTATAAAACCATTTTTAGAGGTCTGTTTAATAAAGTTGCACCTGAAAAACACTGGGCAAATTGGCAATGCACTTAAACACCCTTAAGGACCAGCGGTCCCGGGGTGTGTGGTCCTTTAAGGATCAGATAGGGAAGTTTGACGTGCTGTCCCACATGTCTGATCATGTGTGCCGGCACCCTGAACAAGGGACTGAAAGAGATCGCTCCGGTCTTGGAGTAAAGCATAGAGAAGGAGTCAGTCAGCTGGATTCCCAAGTACTTGATGTGATTTCTATGCCAGTGGAAGCTGAAATTCAGGGCCAACAGCTGCCTGGTCTACAGCGGGACATTAATTGCCAGCACCTGCGATTTGTCTGTATTGATCCAGAAGAAGGATAGAGCCTAATAGTTATCCAGCTCCTTAAACATGTTGGGAAGGAACACTAAAGGGTGAGACAGCATAAGAAAAATATTGTCAGCAAACAGAGAATGCTTGTACTCAGTGTCCCCACAAAAAATACTAGAGATGTCCGGGTTGGCCCTGACATGACCTGCCAGGGGTTCGAGACTCAGGATGAACAAGAGAGGAGACAGCGGGCACCCCGATGGGAACTCTCTACAAATAGAGAAAGGAGAGGATAGAAAGCCATTGACCAATACTTTTGCAGAGGGAGCAGAGTACAAGGCCCTAATGGCTAACAGAAAGTACCTTGGGAATTGAAAGCGCAGTAGCACCGCATGCATGCATTTCCAATTCAGTCTGTCGAAAGCCTTTTGCACATCCAGTGACAGAACTACAGAGGGAGACCGAGAGGAATTAACCTTGTGTCTCAAGTCAATGGTCCTCCAGACATTATCTAAGGTCTGCCTACCCCTACAAACCTGACCTGATCCAGATGGACCAGGGCCTGGAGCAGCAGGGAGAGTCTATTAGCCAGAACTTTTGCAAAGATTTTTGTCAGTGTTAATGAGCGAGTAAGACTTGCAATTCAAGGCATCTTTGCCAGTCTTATGGATAAGTACTATCATAGACTGCAACATACAGGATGGAGGGGCTTGGCCCTCCCATATTAGAGTAAATATATGCACAAATTGGGGAAGGAGAGATGGCAGAAAAGTTTTGAAGTAGCAGTTGGAAAAGACATCAGAGCCAGGAGCTTTGTTGGTTTTAAAGTGTTGGATTGCCCTGGAGACCTCCTCAACCTCAATCGGGGTATCCATAATTTCCACTGGTCCAGGCACAGGGTCAACAAGGTGCTATCAGAGAGATACTGAAGAACTTTAAAAGAAATAGCCTCGGGAGGTTGGTGTATGGGAGTACAGCTCCAAATATAAGGCATCAAAGGCATCAGATATTTTACGGTTATCCCGTGAAACAGATCCATGTGGGGTGTGAATTGCATGGACATTGTTCTGTTGGTGTCTGAGCAAACATAGTGTGAGGCTTGTTAGCTTATAGATAGAACGGTTGATCCGTCCATCTCATGGCTTTTTTGACGGCTGAAATAAGTAATGTTTCAGCTTCCCTCTAAGCTTGACAATGCAGCATATCAAAGATGGTGATGGTGAGCACTTATGGTCAGTGGCGAGCCTTGCTAGCTCCTGAGATAGGGAGTTGATCTCAGCCTCTCGGGACCTCCGATGTGAGGAGATTCTGATGAGCTCTCCCCGCAGTGTGACCTTGTGTGCCTCCCACAAAATATGGGGGCAAGATACCAAGCCGTCATTGGCGGCAATATAATCATTGATGAGGGAGCCTATCTGAGGCCACACTGTCATATCCATGAGGTGAGAATTGTTTATTCTCCTTGAGCCACTTCTCTGAGGAGGGCCCAGATGGTGAAAAGTGACGAGTACCAGTTAGAGATCTGACCAGGCAACAGGGACCAAGTCAGAGTCCACCAGGGCCGATAGAAGAGTCTGATTGGCAAAGATGAAGCTTATCCTAGAATAAGTGCCATGGGGTGCCAAGTAGAAGGAATAGTCAGTTTTGCTGGAGTGTTTGTCTGGCCATGTATTGCCCATATCTGAGTGTTAGAGGGCCAAGTTGAGAACTTTGGAATCTTTTGACAGCGGAGGAGGGTGAGGATGGGAAAGGATATCCCTGGAGCAGTCCAGGCTGTTATTCAGAATGCTCAATGCAGCTCAATCAAACCTTGACAGTGGCTACGCAAATGTCCTCCTGAGTCCATAAATGCGGAATTTGCAGCTGTTGTTCTTGCTGCTGCCGAGTTGTTTAAGCAACAGTATGATTAGGTAGCTGAAAGGAAATGGGATCAACAATAGCAGTAACATGGGTAATGCATGATGAAGGTTCCACTTGCCTTGACTAGCTCCAGTGATGCGCCTGAGGAAGTAGCAGCACCATAAGTAGCCCCCATCATTTCTGGTATATGGTTGTTGCTGCTGGCAAGTGGAACCTGTCCTAGTAATCCCGCATCACTTTACCCCATTCCCACTGTGTCAACAGTGGTCTGTGGCACACTAGCATGTTCCTTAGCATCCTGCTGCCCTTTCAACTCAGCAGCAGCAGCAGGAATTAGAGCAGTTGCAAATTCCACAATTTCCAAAGGCTCACTGCTGGTTGGAGGAGATGATGAGCAATGTGACAGAGGGTCCCCTAATGTCACACTTGCCATTTCGTGTTCATGTGAAGAAGGCAGACTGGCAGCAGTAGCAACAGGCACAGACAGCTGAGCTGTGCTCCTGCTGGTGGTGGTGGTATTATTGCGGTGATGACAATTCTCCCTTCTTCAGGATCATGTTCCACATGGACAATGCTGTGGGGGAAGGAGACTCCCAGGGTTAGGGGAATGTTGTGGGCTCCCTTGAACGCTATTCTGGACACTCTCAATTGCTTCCCCTACCACTCTCCTAACAGTAGTCCCACCGGATGCTTCACCTTCACTACTACTAACACCAACCACATCAGATTCAGCCACTGAGTCTTCCTCCTTACAGTCACTATTGATAGGAGGATATTGATTACCCCATCCTTCACGCCTAACGCTAACAAGCTGCTGCACCTTAGTAGTAGTAGTAGTAGCACTGGTGGTACTGCTTGGGGATGGCAAGTGTGACTTAGGGTCTCCTGCTGAACACTTAGTATCATCTTCTCCTTGCCCCCCTTCTAAGTATTACAAGACACACTAGAACACCTTCAGCACTAGTGGCAATAGGTTTAGCACTGGCAGCAGGCACAGCACTGGTGGCAGCAAGGGCAGTACTGGCAGCAGGCACACCCTGGTGGTGGCAAGGGCAGTAGTGGCAGCTGGCACATCACTGGTGGTGGTGGTGGCACTGTCAGCAGTGGCAGCATGTCTGGCAGCAGGCACAACAAGTCTTGCAGCAGGCACAGGCAGCTGACCTGTCCTGCTCTCGATACTACTACTACTACCCTTTTTTTCCTCCCTTGACAGTAATTTCCCCAAAAAACCTAGGGTTGATTTAGGGGGACTGGCCAGCATTGCTTCTGTAGTGCTCACTTCCTTCTCAGAGTCAGACTCAGTGGACACATAATGGTCCTTCCAGTTCCTCCTTTTATTATTTTTAAACCTGCTCATAGTGATAGCAGTCACTGTGAGCCTCTCCTGCCTCAATGTGGCCTCAAAATCACAAGAGAACAGCACAGCATGTCTACCTTGCTCTGCAGCTGCTTCTATTGTTTTTGAGTTTTGCAAATATGTTGCGTTTTTATAGCGAAAATATGAAAAACACATAAATCAATGGGTGGAAACTTTCTAGCCATCGAAAAAATGGCAAAATATTTTGGACAGTGGGAAAAAATGTGAAGATTTTATTTGCAGGTTTTAAAGCAGATTTTCCTGCCAGAAAGTGGACAACAATGTGGTTTTCACAGAATTTCCCACGGGAACACAGCGAGAGATTTTGCCCACCCCTAGCTGAAAAGTGCACAAATAACGCATTTAGTTGGCCCAAGTCCTGGGAAACTTAGACCAACTCTCCTGATTGCGTTCTGCCCCTCCCTCCCTTTATTAATCATTTTAGTGTATACCATGATCAGTAATCCATTGGAGGCCTTTCTAGCATTCAAGGGATTAAAACTCCATTTAATCAATCGTTATTGGAGAGAATGTTTTTTCTCTCTTGTGGTGCAACTGATTTGTTCCAAATTGCTCCAGTTGATCTTAATACATCATCATTGTGTTATTTCTACTTTAACTTCTAAAGAAGAGATGAGTGAAGCTGTCAATGTGCAACTGATTGATAGCAAATTCATTGGAAGCCAATGACAACAAAACATAACTACTAAATATCAAAATTAGTCTAAATAAAATAGTTGCAATGAGTGGACAGGCCACTGTAAGGCTCATGAACCTCTCTGCAAACTCAATATTTTCTAATTGGTTTTCTCATTTCTAGGGCTGAGTAATTGAAAAACCAAATGCCAAAAACACGAGCTTTATAAATGTTTTCTTCTATCATTCTAACAAGCTGCATCTGTTCATTGTTTCAGTTGGAAGACATACTGAATGGGGTATGCAAATAAGAAACAACTGATTATTCATGGGAGAATACAGAGCATTGTGTAAGCCAGAGGCCTGCAGTTCTACAAGTGGCTTACAGAAAAGCCTACATAAGACATTGTACAAATATTGCATGATTAACCCCTTGTATGTTGCTGACTTCTCTAACACATTTCAAAACATACAAGGGGTTAAACTGAATAACGTAAGATGAATGAAAGAATGGAATTCCGTGCAAAAATATGTGCAGAAAATTGCTTTTGTGCATTGCCTCTGCCTAATATCTATCTGTAAAGCTTTTTGCATGACAAAACACTCATCTTTCATTGCCTGTGTAGGGATGGGTGAAAATTTTCTCCTCAAACTGAAATCGGCGAATAATGGCACTTTCTGCTTGGCAAAAAATTTCCAGTGAAAAGTGCAGTTTTTCCGCTTTTTCACGCCATTTCCACCCTTTGAAATCAATGGGAAGAAAAGTTTTCTACAGACATATAAAAGGCTGTCAGGCTCTCACAGCAGCCATTCTGTGTTTGTGAGAGGAGAGAGAAGCATGTTTTTTAGCTAGAAGAGATAGGCAAATAAAGGGGAATTAATGCTTAGTTTAGGGAGTCATTTAGGTAGGACATTTGTGTCAATAATCTGACAAGGAGGATAGAGTATGACAATGGTAAAAATACATACACAAATCACACCATGCCAGTCTCCCCCTACCACCAATAAAATACATATCTGCCACATTGTAGGTTGTACTTTATTTTTTTTATTACTTGATATCATCATGAATATGTGCCAGTGTCACTTAAGCAAGAAAGTGTTGTCGGCAAAGGACAAATGCATTCTGCATGCTAACACATTTTTCAAGCCATATTTTGCTGTAGGACTCACAACTTTGACTTTCAGTCACTTATTTCTAAATTTCAGCCCTCAGAAGAAGTAATATTACAATGGGAAATGTAGTACCTATAGGAAATATAGGTGAAAAAATCTGTTAAAATATGCAAAAAAAGTGTTAAAATAGGTGTAAAATTTGTTAAAATAGGTGAAAAGGAGGACATTTTTGCATAGATGGAAAGGCAAAATTTTTCACGGGAAAATCGAGAAATCAGCACGTTTTCACGGGAAATTTTTCACACTTTTCGCCCACCCCTATGCCTGTGTCAAGAGGCGAGTTGTGCATGTTCAGCCTTGCCCTGCTGCATGCTGTGTATGACTCTGGTGCAGAAGAAATCAGAACAACATCCTTCCATTCATAAGCAAAGTCATTGGTGCTGGATATTTGAAACTCATGTTCTGTGCCCCTGGTTCATATAATATGTAGACACTACCGGTATTGGTTTTGTGTTCTACATGCTTATTTTGCACATGTAATTCTGCTTTATACACTTGTCATTTTATAGTTATTTTTTCCTGCCTCTTTTTTTCCCTTCAGTTATCTGTTTCATTTTATTTCTTCTTTCCATTCTGTACCTTTGTTTCTTTCTATAGCCCTATTTTATAGTGTGCAGCTTACCAATCTACTTTATTTATTAACTGTACTATATGTGGGGTAACTAGTGGGGAATATCTGTATGTTATAGCTCAGCATTTTTGAGTTTGGCTAATTATTACTCTTTCTAAGAACTAAAGACTGGTATATCTAGCTGCAGTTTGGTGGCTTTCCCACTTATCAACTAAACAAAATAAATACCATACAGCAAAATACCTGAACACAGGAAAATCCATCTTTGTAGCCAGAGCCCAGCACTCCTGGCTGGGGTGGTGGAGAGAGAGAGAGCTAAACCATCCTTGCCTATGTATCACTCTCTAAATTAAAGTCAGATGAGCTGCAATTAGCAGTGCAAATCCTAGCCTGAACTTTTAAAAGCATCTCCTAAGGTTGCTGGAACACCAGTCCATCCAACTCTCCATCCTAGGGACCCTTAAAGGGATAGTATTACTTCAAAATGACTATCCCTCATATTGTAGCCCTTAATAAACTGAGTTAAATGACACCAGCGACATCTCTCAAACCTTTATGGTTTAAGAGATAGCCACTTTCAAAGTTTCCTCTCCCATGCTGTCAGCGTTCTGCTGCCAGCAGGAGAATCCGGTCTCTGAATCAAACAGAGGCTCTTCAGCAGAGCCGATATCTCATTATGGAAGGAAAAATGATTCATTGAAACAGTCTTCTACGTGTGCTTGGTAACCAAGCACACGTAGAAGACTGTTTCAATGAATCATTTTTCCTTCCATAACGAGATATCGGCTCTGTTTAAGAGCCTCTGCCTGTCCCGGGACCGGATTCTCCTGCTGGCAGCAGAACGCTGACAGCAGGGGAGAGGAAACTTTGAAAGTGGCTATCTCTTAAACCATAAAGGTTTGCGAAATGCCACTGGTGTCATTTAACTCAGTTTATTAAGGGCTACAATATGAGGGATAGTAATTTTGAAGTAATACTATCCCTTTAACACAATTTGAGATTATCTGCAAACATCGTTTAACTTGCACAGCAATTATTTCTCAGTGGGACTTCCCTATTAAAGACAAATTACAATGTACCAAATGTACCAAAGCAACCAATGTGCCATACTTTCTTTGACATTGTGTATACTTTGATTATAGTTGTTGTTCTTTTAGTTGACTGGATAAAGCTCCAAGAGAGAGCTAAAATGTTGTCCAGTGTGTGTTGTTCAATAAAACAAACACTATTCACATCAAGACCTATGAGTGTCTACTTCTATATTATTTATACTTTGTATACTACTATATAGCACTCAAGCCATTTACTTACATGAACTGGAGTGTCTAGCCTGAATATTAGACTGATAGATAGATAGATAGATAGATAGATAGATAGATAGATAGATAGATAGATATTCTTATGCTGTTCATGAATTCTATGCAATCTGCCTGTTTCAGTATGGAGAGAAAAAAAAAGTCCTGTTAGCACTGATTGAAAATGTTATCTTTTGAACAAAGGTGCAAGGGTAAAATTCATAGAGGCCATTCGGACTTTCTACTCATAGTAAGCTGAGAGGTTATTATTTGGAAGCATACAGTGTTCCTTTAAATTGTAGTATGCTTTCTTTAGCTAATGCAGGGCAATCTCTGCTATTCCAGCTTTTAATTTGATCTACAATGGCTGGTTAAGGATGATGGGAGTATTTCACCAGTAGTTTAAGAGCATAGACTATACTTTCCTACATTAGGTGGACAATACCACTCTACAGATCTCTAGATATAGATGCTCTAGAGAAAATTCAGAGAAGGGCTACTAAAATGGTGACTGGATTACAGGAAAATAAATATCAGGACAGACTAAAGGATCTGAACATGTATAGCTTGGAGGAGAGAAAGAGAGGGGATATGATAGAAACATTCAAATACATGAAGGGATTCAACAAAGTGCAGGATGGAAGTACATTTCAAAGGAATAAAAATGTTAGGAGAAGAGGCCATAGTCTAAAACTAGAGGGACACAGGTTTAGAAGTAATGTAAGAAAGTTTTACTTCACTGAGAGGGTAGTAGATAAGTGGTATAGCTTACCAGCAGAAGTGGTAGAAGTTAATACAGTGACAGAATTTAAGCATGCATGGGATAGGCATAAGGCTGTCCTTAACTTAAGAAAAGACCAAGACCAAATAGGGTTTGAGGTTTTTACAGTAGGAAAACGGGCAGACTAAATGGGCCGAATGGTTCTTATCTGCCGTCAGATTCTATGTATCTATAAACCAGATGCTTATTAAATAAGTAAAAAAGATATAGACATAACATGGTATTTATCTAGGCAAGTGACTTCCATATTCACTACAGATTTCTGAGAAAAGCCTAGCTAGCAATCTGTATTTAAAGGAGCAGTAAACTTTTTTTAATGAAAAAATATATATTGTAGGGATTTTCCTAATGTGTAAAATAAGGGTACTCCCACTGCCGAGAGATTTATATTTTCAGAGTTATTACAGTTTAAACCCATGTTTTTTTACATTAGCAGTGCCCTCTAGTGGTCAAATTGTAATCAGAGTTCCTGTTAGATTCTAATGGAGAGGAAAGTCAGAAAAGTCATACATACAGTTCTCCATAGAATGTGATAGAAACTGCCTGTCACTTCCTGTCACTTAGAACTATCAGGAAGTAAACACAGTAAATTAACTTCCTGATTATTTAAACTGCTATACATTTTGAATAAAACATCTGACAGTGATGGGAGTGACCTTGTTTTATTCAGAAGGAAATGCTCTACAAAATATGTGTTTTCAAAAAAAAATGTTTACTGCTCCTTTAATGTCAGTTTGGTGCATTTGTGTTCCACTATGCCAGTCAGTGTCTTATCCTTTGGATTTCCTGCCAGTGGTCTGTTGCTGCTGCCCATAATAACGTCATCTCTGCTTTTGAAACAGAATTTTGCATCCTTTGTCAATAGATATTTACACACTGAACATGCTGGGGCTTATGCTTAAATCAAAGTCAAGGTTCTCTGTAGGAGAAAAAGGGAATGCATTGTGCTTTTCTGGGGAAAATATGTTCCAGTACTATATTACTTTGAGTGCCAGAGGGGTAAGCAATGCATATACTATAAAACATATTTTTTTCCTTTTTAACGAAAGTACCATTTATAATAATGTTTTTTGTTTGGGGGGGGGTGCTGGGACTGAGATCCCTTCAGAACCCCACTGCCGAGAAGCCATACATTCTCCAGCTATATATTTTATGGAGTTATCATTTTTTCAACTAAAGACTAGGTAAAAGGAATAGGTGAATATTTACTAAGAAATGGAGCATTTCTGGAGCAATCCAACCACTATAGAGAGCTAATAAAATAACCAACATTTTATTTGATTGAAACGGGTAGATTGACCCCTTGAATGCTAGAGAGCATTCAGGTGGTTACAAGTTCAATTTAAACCAAATGTTTATTGCGCTGTATGGTGTATATGGTTTGACCCATAACTGCTCCACTCTCTCTTCTTACATCTGCCTCTTTAATCATCCTTGAGCTCTTATCCTGCCCAGCTCTCTACACCATCACATTCTGCAGTAATTTGCCTTCTAACACGTGACTTGACCAGCTTTCTGTCAAACAGTACATGAAAAGAGCTAAAGGAGTGAATGACAGTAATGTTTCCTCAGAGGTTTAATCATTTGTGTGCTGGAAGGGTGCCCAACATATTGCAGCTCAAATGGTTAATTTCCTCTCTGAACAGCCTTTGGAAACCCAAGACTAATCTGAGAACTTATATGAGGGGAAGCTTAGCATATGCACCAAATAGAGTACAATACATATTTTACTAATATCTGAGCAGCATGTGTTCAGCATTGCCCAACAAGAGATCCAAGAATGTTTACTATGGTGTGCAGGTTTGGAAAGATCTGAGAGCCAGAGAGGTATCCAAAGCACTGGGTTACAATGTGTTTGATGCAATTAGGGCATTGAAAGAGATTAAACGCCAATGTTTGTGTAGTGCTTTTTAGTTTTTTTATATTTGTACTTTAATTTGTTAACACTTTTATGTAGATTAGCATTTCATGCATTTTTAACCTATTTATTACATTACTAGTGTAAAAGCCCGTGTACACGGGCCAAGGTCCAGGTGATGTTAACCCTTTGAGTGCCAGAGGGGTACGCAATGCATTGCTTTTGCACTCAAAGGGTTAAGAGGCTGGTCTTGCTCTGCGTCCTGCCGCAGACACAGTCATGCACTGTAGAGACTGGCCGAAAGCACAGAATGCTCCCAGCATTCTGTTCTCCTAGCATTCCACTCCCAGCATTCTGTGCTCCCAGCATTCTGTGTGTTTGGGCAGTCTCTACTGAGCATGACGGCTTCTGACAAAGATCCTAGCGAATTATTATATAGGATATCATGGATCACTGTTTATATAAGGCTTTGGTATGAGCATGTGCTGCTTTTCTAAATACCATGTGTCCCAAGGCCCTTATGATCATTCCACACTTGCTGTAGGTTTGGTCTAGGGGGCCTGGAATTTCATCCTTTAACTTTGTGTATGGGATAGGTAGTTGACATGTTATACCCGTACCAAAGATTTCCCAAAGCCAAGTTTGGCCAGATAGGAATACAGAACCCCTGTAAAGGAAGCAGACTATGTATTATGACACTTGAATGAATGAATGAATGAATGAATGAATGAACAATTTAAGGGTTTGGACAATACAGGGTGACACGTGCTTAGGAAAATAAAGCACTGGAAATGGGGTGCCTGCTCGAAAGCTTTCAATCTGAATTGTTAGGCTGTCAACTGTTGTCAGCTATATAAACAGGTTATGGATTGCAGTGGCTTGAAGGAACTTAGGGGTAGACCCTTCAAATACTCATACAGGGAATAATCACTGGTCCAGCTCTGGTTAACTTAATGAATTCAGTTATATTCAACACAGGGTTCAAAATTCTCTGCAGTTAATTCCTTGTTATTGGATCTGGAGGATAGATATATTCGTTGTTAGTTAGCGAATAGTGAGACTGACAAAGGGAAAATATAGCAGGAAAAGCCATTAGTGGTCAGGGCTTCCAGGGCTATATGAGTACTTGTATGAATACTTATAGTGGCAAAAATCCGGTTCCTATTAAACCCAGGGTGATGACGAAGCAGCCAACCTGATTAGAGGGTTGGCTTGATATAGTATAGAAAAAAATGGGGGGGGGGAGAAATGGGGGGGACCAGAAGCGATGGCTCGCCTGATGCAGGGGAAGCTGCCGGATTAAATACCTTGCAGCCACTCCCACAAATTCAGGCAAGCCTTCCATTTGTGGTCAGGGCTTCCAGCGCTAGATGAGTACTTGTATGAATAATTATAGTGGCAAAAACACGGTTCCTATTAAACCCGGGCTGATGACGAAGCCGCCAACCTGATTAGAGGCCAAAAAAAGGACCAATAGTTTACTGAATAGTTTAATTGATAATAGACAAATTAGAAAGTGCAGCCTTGATCTCTTGATGGGAATTAGGTGTATATCTACCGAAGTAAGGAGACTCTATCTGCCTAATCGCTGAAATATATAGTGTAGAACACTATTCTTAGATGCTGCTGTGGCAGCACCCATTCGAAAACAGTGTCCTGCAAATGACAGAGGTTGAACCTAGGTGAGCAAGGAGGATCCTGAACATTTAACAAATTAGTCATTTGGAGCGGTCCATTAAGCATTGGTAGTAAGGGGCTATTGGCTGGGTTGCCTGAGAAAATTAAATAGTTCCTTTAGTGCCTGGCAGGGGTGACAATTATCTTTGGTAGGAAAGATATTAATAGTAGCATCTTCCCCTCAGATCATTTAGAATTTGATAGGTGAAGGCTAAATATTATCTTGTGGTCAGACAATCCCCTTTTAGGAAGGTGTGCTCTCCTGGAGAGGCCAAAATTGCTAGGTCTCAAATTCCCAAGAACCCCAAGCAATAGCTGCTAGCAGTATACGAATTAATATTGGAATGACGGGACCTGAGCCTATGGATTCGTAGATTTGCGTAATAGAGGGCCATCAATAGGTAATCTGATACGGGTGGAAGCTTGTGGTTTTAAAAAGGATCCCAGGAATAGCTTATTTAATAACATCCTAGACCGCAAGTCTGCTATGGAGGACGTAAGGCTGGGCAACATAGCGTAATTGGGTTCATTTGAATGGAATGATCAATTGAAGGTGGTGGTGAACAGGGGGAGGGGCTTGGCCTGCGATGGGAACAGAAGTCTAAATAATTCAGCCTTCTGGCTGTCGCTGGATAAGGAATGTGACTCCTAGAAAGATCGGCCGAATTTGCTATGGTCCAGTCATGGAATAAGGGCTGAATGGTAGGGACCTGAGCCTGACTAGTATTCCTGGAAGTGGCTGGCTTCCACGGATAGGATTCTTGCTCCGGGATTCCTGGAGATCTTGATTCTTCCATCCTACCCTGGATAAAACAGTACCGTTAATATGGCAGAACGTACTTAAAGGTGAATGTTAGTCTGACATGCAGTGAAGAATACTTACAGCAGAAGGCTCATAATGAAAGGACTCATCTCCTCCCAGCCATCCTGCCTCAAAAACAGCGTAATTGAGTCATTGAATGAAACTAGATGGAGATTAATCTGCCACCAATGTAACCAAAACCGTGTGTCCAGTGGACCGGCAAAACTGAGTGGTGATTCTCTGTCCGTCAACCCGTAGCTGTTACAGCTTGGCGTGGAAGAATAAATCTCCCTCCCAGTGGTGCCGTAATTATGGTGCTTAGTTAAACATGCTTAAGACGTGATAATGGATGACAAAATGGACATTGAGTGATGGATGAATGTACAGATCTTCTGCCTCATGTTGAGAACATAAGTTATTAAAACCCCCTCACCTTCTCCAGAGGTAAGACCTAATAAGCACTTTCTATCAATGATTGAGTAGAACCTGTAACCTAAAAACACCTTGACGGCCTCAGCGATTGAGGTAGGTGAAAGATTCACTAGATTGGTACTAGGTGAACTAATATTCTTACTGAGTTAAATTAATTAGGTTCCTTGACCTTATCGATTGCAGAGAACCTAATATCCTAAGCACCTTGTCTGCCTCAGCAGTTGAGTTAGATGGAAGACTCACTAGAATGAAAGAGGTGATTTAATGTTCTCCCTGAATAAAACTAAATTAGGTTCCTTGTCCTCAGTGATTGAGGGGAACCTAATAACCTAAGCACCTTGTCGAAGTAAACTAGAATCTTAAGCCGATTACCTTGTAATAACTACTGCTTATCTATGGTTTACATTGACAGCAGAATGAATGCCGTGTAAGTCGACGTGTAATGAGGGAGGTCTGGTAAACGTACTGTGACTCAAAGTTATGACTTGGATACAGGTTGATTCATGGTAGACGTACTGACATACGATGTGCAGAGTGAGTTGTGAGGTGCCGGGTATTGTTAGACAAGCAATAAATTAGCAAGCATACTTACCTGGTAATTAGGAAGTAGAAACTACAGAAGAGCTAAAAACGGAATAAGCCATAACAGAAATCCATATTCGTAATAATTAAATATAGATGGACTATGTAGATATCTTTTATATGACCTAAAAACTTGAGAAGCACACAAAAGATACATATATAATATAGAATATGTCTCCTATTTGATTACTCAGGTGTTTCACCAAAGGTAATGTCACTCTGAGGATGTGCATTTCCTGTACAGGTTCTAACGGGCTGTAGGCAAAACATATACATAAAGATTATTCTATATGTGACTGTTGAGTAAGTAGCTACGGACTTCAAGTTAATATTGTAACAACAAACAAGCACTTAACCCATCAATGGTTGAGTGATGGAACTGGAGTCATGGATTCAGGAGGCTGGACATTCCTCGCCTCCATGATGGGTCATGCCATGAGTATATGTGCAAAGTATGACAGGATTGAATTTACTATCTAACTGTTGTGCAGTCCTCCTACACCATTAGCTCTCTGCTTTCCAGGTGGGTGGAAAACCCATTGGTTTACCATGGACTGTCCACCTCTCAGGAACCCATCCTGTTGAAAACAAGAGGATGCCAAGCAGCCACATGTATAAGGCAATAGATATGTATCAACACTTCATCAAATAAGTGAATGCAGCGCCATGAAACAGGGTCTGTTGTGTGCTTAGATAATAGTGCACACTCGTACCCATCCATCAGCATGGTGGCCTTCAGTATGACTACAATAGGGTCACTCTGTTGCTGTAGGATACACTACTACAGTAGATCCATCACTGTGCTGCTCCTTGGATTTGACAACTAAATCCAATGATAAACATACACCTCTGTAGTGACATAGTGACATCTGATTCATTGCAAGGATATCCTTCGCTTGCTACATGGTACCTTGAATAATAAGGCTATGGGCCACACCCAATGTTGCTATTGTCAGTTGAACCCATCAATGTAGTGAACATGTGCAATGTGTCTCTTGTTAATGAGTGATTAGTCAAAATTGCTGTGAAGCTGTCAGGTGTATGTGTAATGTAGACAGGTGTATATGTGTGTGCACTGATGGAAAAACAATAACTGTTTAGGACTGAGCAGGGAATATGAAGAACAACCAGGTAGATGACCCATAGACGCACTTGTTGAACTCCTGACGGGGAGTAAAGAGAGGGACAGGATTAGGCAGGGTGAAGATGAGATGAAAAGGAAGAGGCGAATGGCCTAGGTGAAACAGAGAGGAGACAAGAATAAGAGAAATAAATTGGTACTCCTGTCCTATGAATGACTCATAGCATCTACTTCAGACTACAACTCAATCTTACTCCGAGTGGAAGTACTAAGGACTCTTATGTAAATGTATCTGTATACCTGCATGACATGCATGATTCTTCTCTCTACATGTACTCACTAGAAGTGAATAATGCTAATTAGAGCCATGTTCCGCTACCTGTGTGTTATCTTGTAACACCATTGATGGTTTCCCCACTCAAAGAACTACGTAAGTACTGAGTTTGAATTGGAGGGAATCGGAACAGAAAATTACGTGAAGGGAAAAAGGACAGGCGTGACCAATGATGGCCGGCTTGAATGGCAGGTCTGATTATGAGCCAACAGGCCCTCTAATGGATAAATAAGTGGAGAAATAGAGTTGCCTCCTGATAAATTAATTCATGATGGGGAAGGGGAACCAAACGGCCTGCTGATAGGCTCCTATGTACTGATAGCTGGCCCGTGCCATATTGGCAGCTCGAACAGAGAACACGGACAGCATCAGTGACATCACAGTTCAACACCGCACAGCCTGGGACCGGGACACACACACAAGCAGGCTAGGGAGTATCAGCAAAGGTTAAGCATGACAGCACTTGTGTCGGACATGGTGTGTGAGAACTGAGTAACGAAGCCCTGCACAGACACACACACAATGCTTAAGAACACTGGAGCTGTTAACGATGCATGGTAATTATACCTTGTGTGTATGTATATATGCTCACTGCACAGTGTAATTCTGTATGTATATCGCACACTGCATGATGTCATACCATATATACACTGCTGTCGGTATTCCATGAATACCATGTTACCCCTTGCATGCCTTAAGTCATAAGTATCTCTTACTTCCCACGGCACTATGAATGTCCTCAGGAGAATCCCCTTTCATGGGTCTCCAACACATTGCTGAACCCGGTTAACTGCGACTTCATGCATAATCTACGAACATAGGATCTGTTCCTCGCTCATAGTGTATATACACTCCTAGATGCATCACAGAATTGACATAAAACATACTTAGCTATCCACACAACATCTAGCCTATAGGAATATTAGCATCACTGAAACCCTTGAAAACGCAGGGTCTAATAGAGTCAGCTGGCTGAGGAAAGAGGAAGGAAACTTACCAAACAGAAAACCTATACATCGGATTGCTGTTCAGGAAATAGGAGCAGTCGAGCAGAGCAGACATATGTAATGCAGAATGAAAGGAATATGGGAAGCGTGAGGAGTAGTATACTGAAATGCTCATGGAAAAGGTCGAAAATCTGTGTGTTCAAATACATACTGTCAATATAATCAAGTGTAATAGATGGGAGTACAGTCGTCTCCACGTGCAAGTACCTTGAGCTGGAGTATGTACTGGGTTAACTTCTATTCGTCAGCAGACACAACTGTTAGGTGTATACACGTAATATCTACATTAAATAGCAAGCATAATGGATGTTGTAATGCTGTTTTGCCTATTGTAGTTGTCATATAGTGATGATGTCACAAGCGGCCGATGAGAGGAGCGATATAGCGCCTGGAGTAGCTGAGTCGAGGGGAGAGGAATTAGTCAAATGCTTCAACCAATTATTCAGACACTAAATAAAATATACTGCACCGACCAGTAGGACCGGAAGACTCAGGAGATGATCCTACTTCCTCTCTGCTGTATGTGAGAGACTGGAAGCGACTGCTCGTCGGATGAAGGGGAAGCTGCCTCTCCCACAAATTCAGGAGAGCCATCCACTTATACAAAGTCCTAGGCTCTATGCTAGAATGGAAAACTGATAAGCAAGACTGAAACAAAAAGGTGAATCAATCAGAAGAACAACACTAGGGCTTATATGCACAAATCAGCTGCATCAAAGGAAAGAGAAAAGTATCATTAATTTAAGTGAGACTTTTAATCCTTTGAATTCTAGAAAGGTCTTCATTGAATTGCATTGCAATGAGCTGAGGACCATGCTAGCATTCATGGGGTTAAAAGCCTAATTTAAAGTGAGAAATTAGGAAATCTGAAATTTAATTTGTACCCTATTGTGCTCTAGGTGTGCTTTATGATTGCTCCAATTGTTTGTGCACATAACCCATAATGTGTTTAAATTGGTGATGCGGGGACATCAAGCATATCCGGAGGCAATCTGCCACTCCACCCCACCATGAAGAGATGATACTGTTTGTGTATGGATTGATGTGTATAGTGGCAGGAGGGAGTGGGGAAAGTGAAAGGAGAAGCATGGGGTGAAAAAGCCACAAGACCATAAGAAGAAAAAAAAAATGATGGAGGGGTAGTAACAATGAAGAATGACAGGATAATGGTGGGAATCAGAGAGAGTAACATAGGGTGACCACATTTCCATTTTGCCATTCAGGGACACTGCTGGGTGTGAGCAGCTTCTTACTTGTCCTCTACTCTAGGGCAGCTATACATCACTGGACATCAGTGCACAACCTGTTCTTTCTACGGCACACTACAGAGTACTAAACACTAGAGGGAGAACTGCCCATTGACTGCCGTGACAAAAAGCAATGACTGTGGTAGACTACAAACTATAACGTGGCCAAAAACTTAGACTAGCATTACACTGTAACACTAGTGTCTAGAGCTATGTCTGGAAGCAATTTTTGTAGCTCAGCAGAGGCATCACATTCTCTCACAGAAGGAAATGGGAAGTTCTGCTTCTAGTGCTTAGAACCAGAAGAGAATATATAAAAGCCTCCCCCAATAAATCCCTGCACCTCTGTTCAAAAGAAAGCACAAGACCAATACAATATACTCAAAGAATACAATTAAGCTATTATAAGAATAGGGAAGGAGAGGGAAGGAAGAATAGTGATTGGATGATATGGTGGAGAGAAAGGAGCATGGGTGTTAATAGGAGGTAAGGAAGACAAGAAGGCAGGAATAATATAGGGGAAAGCAACAGCCTCATACCTCCTTTATAATGTTCAGTTATCCAGGGACTTACTCCACATGACCCCAATCACTGGTGACAAAAAATAGAAACTCTTGAAAAGAGGACTGCTGCACTCGTTAATTCAATCAAAGGGTGCTCGAGGCTTGAAAAGATCACATAATTGTTTGAGGCAGTAAGCCAGGCACTCCAAATAATTTGGAGTGCCCGGCTTACTGCCTCGAACAATTACCCAATCACTGGTGACCATTCTGCTTGAGGAAAGTAACTATGGGTGAGATTTATAAAAAGTCTTCTTAATGTTCATTTTAGAACTGTCACTAAAGTTCACAACATTAGGTCATATTTATAAACAAGTAAAGTCAATTTCATAAATATGTATATCTGAGAAAATTTGCTGAAAATTTTCAACTCAAAATGCTTTTGCGTACATATATATCACTATATACTTAAGTACAGGTTATGCCCTTTTGGCAAAAAAACAAAAACCGCCGGCATTTTTTCCAAGCACGGTAAGCAATTCAGTTACCTATGTTATGAAGAAATGCTGACAGAAAAAAAAGCATCTCGGAGATAAAGTTAGCACCCATTTGACCCCATACAAACATACTACCAATGACAAAATGTGCCAATGTGCCAGAATGTGCCAATTGACTGCATTAACAGAAAGATGCACTAAGGAACCAACTTTAAAGTGGCGAAATCTGCACCCGTTTTTTTTTGGGCGCAGAGTTCCTTACCAAAACTTTTACTGCCGATGCATCAATTGAAGGTGTAAAGAAGTAAAAAAAAAGTGGATGTATCGATATGTGGCCCTAAACCTAAGCCTGTTTGTGGTGGTGGCAGCGGTGAAAGGCAAAATAAGCAGAACCCCGCTTAGTACCAATGGCCATTCCAGTGTGGGGAATTTTGAACTGAGATTACCTTTATACATGGGCAGTCTCTTTTCAAAAGGACTCACAGCCATTGGCTGGGATGTGTGCTTACTCACCTCCCAGCCAATTAGCTTTTATCATTGCTTGAAAGAATCTCAATAAGAAACCATTAGCTTTTTTCCTTTGATGTTCCCATTATTGCTGCTGTTCAGCTGAGTTTTGGGAACTTAACGCACAAATGGACATTTGGCCACAAGTCTTTTTCTGTGGCCTAATGTCCATTGTGTTTTTTGCTGTTAGAGCAATTGAATACAACGTAGACATTTTTGTCTGTTGGTCGGTAGACAATTTTTCCAAATGTCGCTAGATGTTTTCACATATCCTTATGTAACATTGAGAACATTTTAAAGGGATAGTAACACTTCGTTTTAACTTTATTTTATTTTGTAGGCATTAAAAAAACATGAAGAATGATATAAGTCTTATCTCTCAAACCTTTATGGTTTATGAGATATTCACAAGCAAAGTTCCCCTCCCCGCCCCTTTTACCTAGTGTAAGCCATCTCTTCTCAGATGTGAGTCAGGTTGTATGACAGTACAGATAACAGAAGGGGACAATTTTCTTTGTATGAGAACAATGAAAGCCCTTCCCCCCTTGACAAGTTTTTCAGCTTTTTCCATTATCTTAATTGAAGATTGTCCCTCTCTGCAGTCTACCTGGGCATCTCCCTTCTGATCTGCTTGAACAGGGGGGGGATACTTTGTTTGTGAATATCTCTTAAACCATAAAGATTTCAGAGATAAGACTTATATCATTCTTCATGTTTTTTTAATGCCTACAAAATAAAATAAAGTTAAAATGAAGTATTACTATCCCTTTAAAGACACTTTCTTTATTACTCCTGTTTTATACATCTCCCCCAATGTGCTGCATAGAGAGAAGAGTTTCTCTGTGTGTGCAGGCCTGTGATTGCATGCACATACCTATAGGAATGCAAGGTATTTCAATGGAAAAATAAAAATGCTACCAGTGAACAATTGTGTCACCCAGTAAGGGAGTGTATGTATTCTCATTTTTCATCTTGCTAGCCTCATATTGGCAGTTTTACTTCTCATTGTTGAATGTTTAGATGGACAGAAATTAGGACATTTGTTTTACTTAAAGTAAAATTTATGCTATTGGAAGTATCTTAAATAGAGATGAGTGCACTGTTTAGTCAAGGTCAGTACTTTGTGGATTTATAATCTTCTAAAAACAAGTGTTTTCAAAGAGTTTCATGCAGCTTATTTTCCTGCTGTAACACACACACCGACTCACACAGTCACAGACACAAACAGGCATGCAATTACACAGACTCACGCAGTCACATACACACAGAGGCACAAAGACACACATAGATTTACACACACACATACTGTTGCGCATACATACATGCGCACACACACAAAATCACACATACACATTTGTACTCACACACAAACACGTGCGTGCATGCATGCGCACACACACA
Source organism: Rhinophrynus dorsalis (assembly GCA_037306005.1). Classification (NCBI taxonomy): domain Eukaryota; kingdom Metazoa; phylum Chordata; class Amphibia; order Anura; family Rhinophrynidae; genus Rhinophrynus; species Rhinophrynus dorsalis. Next base: position 326,845,652 of record CM074721.1, on the reverse strand, counting down.
CACCAGCCACACATGCAATATTTGCATATATTTTTCCAGAATTAACATAAATAAAAATAACAAATAACCATTAAAAATGAAAATAACAATAAATATAAGTTTAAAAAATATTAATATATATATATATTAAAATCATAAAAGGTAAACCAACTACTAAATGTTTCAGATTTTAAGCATGCAAGAGGTTTTGCTGAGCTTTCCCATAACTACTATCCAGCCAGCAGGACCAACTCAATAAAAATGTATCAAAGTAACTGTTTTTAATAGAACATAAGTTCTATTAAACATAAGAATAGATTTGGGCTATCCTGTCTATAATCCTACTTCAGGGGATATGAGAACCCTTTCAATATGCCGCTATAGTAATTCTGGCAGAACTCTCCTGCCCACAAATGCCCATATGTTTAGAGAAAGGATGAATTCCGGCTTGCCTAGGAATTCCTTTTCCTTGTTAGTCCCAAGGCAGCACCTATAGAGAGGGAACCCTTTCCCCAGGACAGGAAAAAGCACAAGTCAAAACTGCACTGTCCACCCTATAATTAGGACACTCTTCCCTCCTACCATAGCTCAATTCTAAAGAGGCAAAGAGCCTCAGAGCTATCACAGATCAACAATGAATGAGTTAACCCTTTGAGTGCCAGAGGGGTATGGAATGAATTGCTTTGCAATGCACTCCGTACCCTCTGGCACTCAAAGGGTTAAGGCAGGTGAAGTAAAGTAATTACAGTAAAATCTCAGGTATAATACGCACCTGTGTATAATATGCAGGTGCATATTATACCTAAGATTTTAGGGGAAAACAAGAGTGCCTTTGTATAATACACACCCTTGTTTTCCTCTGTCACACTTTGACAACGCACACAAAACTTTTCCCTACTTCCTTTGGTCCTGACAGGGCCATGCTGGAAGCAGGCAGCTGCATGCATGCCTCTGCTGGGACCCTGTCAGGATGCTGAATTTGGAGAGGCAGCGATTGGTAAGTGGGGAGGGAGGAAAGAAGGGAACATTTGGCATTTTTTTTTTAATATCTTTATTTTCTCATGTAGAATACACCTCCCCACTTCACATAAGGTGAAGAGGGGCAAAACTTTGCGTATTATATACAAGATTTTATGGTGTATAAAACAAGTACCCCCCCCTTTTCCTAGACCTAAACAAAAATTTCCTTTGAATTCTTGGATATTTATCTGACCATATAAATTTCATTTTTTCCCTCAATTCCAAGTGAATTGGAATTATTTAATTCAACTGGGAGGACCCTAAGTAAATTCAAATTTCATTTTGATCACATTTACTCTTCCAAAAATGGACAGGGCAAACCCCTCCATCTTAAAAAACTTTTTATAATTTGAGTCAATAGTTTTTTTATGTTAAACTGAAATATTCACTCCTAGGTAGGGATGGGAGAAAATATTTGCCTCAAACTGAAATCAGAGAATAATGGCACTTCCCGCTTAGTGAATAATTTCCTGCAAAAAGTGCAGTTTTTCCTCTTTTTCCAGCTTTTTTCACCTAGTAGTAGCCCAAAAACCCACTTCAGCAATGGTTGTTGCAGCATATGCAATCAATGATGATGATCCCTTTACTCCAAGGGAGGATGCAGTTTGTCAAGGTCCAGCAACACAAGGTCCAGCACCACCAGTGCCAGTAGAAATATAGAACCATATAAGAAGAACACTGAAGACGACAGCAAGTGAGGATGATGACAGTGCTATAAGGTTAGCAGAAAGTCAAAGGCTGTATCTTCCTCCACTTTTAAGGAGCACTGTGCCTGTCTATAAACTGTTTGATAAAGCCGTTGGAAAGTCTGACCCTGGACAAGTACAGATGTCAAAACGCACACTGTCAACCTATCAGTCATCCTCAGCATCATTGCCTCTTCAAAGTCCAATTCCCATTCAGCCATACACACCTGTTTTGAGTACCCAGCAAAAACAACACAGGTTAACATCCACAGTGTTAGATATGATGAGTACCTCTGGTGCTGCTGCTGTAAGTGCTGCACCTTTGACACCTAGTAGTAGTGACAGTAGAATTACATCAACATCTAGCTCCAGTAGTAGTAGTAGCAGAAACCACACATGACAGACAAAGCCAAAGACGGACATTAACAGCAGCACAGATGAGGAGGTGGAGGACAGATCGGACCACTGCTATGACCGATAAGTAATGTGTGTCAATAATCTGAGAAGGAGGAGAGAGTATGACAATGGTAAAAATATATACACAAATCACACCATGCCAGTCCCCCACCACCACCAATAAAATACATATCTACCACATTGTAGGTTGTACTGTATTTTTTTATTACTTGATATCATCATGAATATGTGCCAGTGTCACTTAAGCAAGAAAGTGTTGTGGGCAAAGGACAAATGCATTCTGCATGCTAACACATTTTTCAAGCCATATTTTGCTGCAGGACTCACAACTTTGACTTTCAGCCAATTATTTCTTTTTTTTTAATTTGCTTCTATTCAAAACATGTCATACTTTAAAATACATACATATTGACATACAATATTACATTTTTATCCACATATCTTCTAATTTGACTAGTAAAAATATTTAAAAGCAAACATTATCTGTGTCACTATTAGGTGCCGTCCGCTCTTTCCCGGGGGTGCTCTATCTCGTCTTATTATAATAATTACTTTATTTATTTAGGGGCTAAATTTGTCTAAGAACCACTGGGACATTTTGGTGGTTTGTATGACTCACGTAGCTAATGCGGTAATTGGCCCCATAAATAAGTAAACACGGGATGTATGATAATATACAGAGTGCAGACTAGCTCCTTGATAGGCAACCACTCCCACACACTAAGTTCTAATGCTGGAGAGACTCTTGTAATATTATACGCGGTAGTATTTGTTACCATAATTTATCATGCAATAATGAGATGGTTGAATCTTTATGAATACAGATCAAGTTTCCATTTTATACTAAAAGAGTTAAAAGTTTAACGTACATGGAGTCAAGAAGCTGATGCATGCGATTGAATGATATGCTCATGTCACATATTAGACTCTAGAATAATGATAAGAATATTCTGGAAGCTTTTATGTGTATGATTCATTTTATTCAATTTGACATGTATTGCATACCGATCCTGCCCCCGTCGGAGAGAACGTTCAATGTGACTCTAGTCAGAGGGGACGGGGGGATGCTATGGATCATGTGTGTATATCTTACTAAGGAGTTCAAAGTAGCGGATCTTATGATACTGTGTATCTGTCCTGTGACAACAGTGTTCACATATGTAGCGATGTGGGCCAGATTGCTATTCAGGATTGCTGGGGTAAGGGGTTCCAATCTGCGGCTATGAGCACCAAGTGAGCGCAGCAATATGCCAGCGAGATGGCAGCTGCAGCAGATACACATCCCCATCAGCAACAAACCTGACGGCCAAATGGCAAAATTACAGTCATCAGTGAAAGTAGGATAATGTTTGGCTTTGTACCCATTATGTGTTGCACACGCTAGTACTTTATAGTTCTCAGAGACTCATAGACTTATAACATGAACTTATAAACTGATAAACTTTAAAAGGAGCAGTGGATCCGATTTGGGAGATTTGTGTTATTTGTCTACTCGGGACCCTTAAGACATTGAAATCACTACACAAGGGTGTTTGTAAGAGACTTTTAATGACTCTCTGGCACTCCACCTTCCAGTATGACATCAGAGATACATGCGACAGGTTAGCCCGGCGTCTGACACGTGTGAGGGTATTTGAGGGAGATTTGGTACACTTGTTGCTTGTCCTGAGGAAGGCCAGCTTAGCCTGGCTGAAATGCTGACCATTTGAAAAATAAATTAACCCTTTAAGAAAGTCCTGTGTGTGCTGCAGCGCCTCTTTTACTTATATATATATATATATGACATATAGGCGAAAAATTTGTTAAAATAGACAAAATGGAAGAAAATTTTGCATTGGCGAAAAAAGAGAAAATCGTCCAGTTTTCGTGAAAAGTCATGTGGGAAATTTTTCCCACTTTTCGCCCACCCCTACACCTAAGTTAGCGATATAATCCTGGCACCAAGAGAACTGAAATCTATTACTAATTTCTCTTTCCACATCTCTTTTAAGTTTATGCCCAAAACCTGTGTTTTTTTCTTCATTAAAGGGATAGTAATACTTAAAATGTAAAAAAAAATATGTTGTAGGGTTTATCCCCCTGAGTAAAACAAGAGTACTCCCACCACTGAAAGGTGTTTCATTCAAAAGTTATTAATTTTCAAAGTTGAATTTTTTAGGTGCAATATCACAGTGGCCTGAAATTGTACAGTGGCGCTGTTGCTACACGATCCTATGGACAGCTCTGGTCCCGGGACCATAAATCTCCATAGGATGGTGTAGCAACAGCGCCACTGTACAATTTCAGGCCACTGTGATATTGCACCTAAAAAATTCAACTTTGAAAATTAATAACTTTTGAATGAAACACCTTTCAGCAGTGGGAGTACTCTTGTTTTACTCAGGGGGATAAACCCTACAACATATTTTTTTTTACATTTTAAGTATTACTATCCCTTTAATTTTTAGTCCAGAGAACCGTTTCAAAGTTTTTAACACCTTTTTAACACCTAAGTGTTTAAGGGGATATGAGACAGCAACAACAAATCTTCCAATATTAAGCTAACTTTGTCAGGCTGAGTGTCTCCAAGTCGTATTTCAACTATATCTTCCGTCTGTCTGATTGTCTCAGCCAATGGTTCCCCACATAAGGCATTGATTAATGGTGAAACACACACACACACAGTTCAAGCCAACTGTTCCATGTTCCAGTCACAATTTTACCTCAATCCCACAAATGTAATCTAGCAACTATTTTCTTTTATCCAACTATGTAGTAAAAGGTAAGATTCAATAATGAAAATGTATTCTCTTTGAGTTTGCCCTTCTTTTTTACATTTAAGCACTTTTTCAGTTGATCCAACACCCAAGTCAAGAAATGACAGATTAGCAGTTGTTATCTTGCTAATGTGCACATTCTCTTTTCTTTTCTTATCTGTATTATTTCAGTATCAGCATATTCATAATGTCAAGCAATGCTCATATGCATTTGTTCTTGTGAACATAAGCCTGTGATAAAAAAAAAAAAAAAAAAGCCACAATGTTCCCTGAAGACAAGATTCTCAGTTTTACAGTACAGGCTGCCATACTCAGAAAATGATGTTGGTATTGAGCACAACCACAATAGGAACCTGTACCGAAACTGCTTGTAACAGAAACAAGCTGTGCGCTAACCAACCGCATGCTTTTGAATATTAACCTTTACTGATTTGTTCTTCAGAAATGAAACCATTAATTTAAATTGAAATTACAATTATTAACACTGGAAAAAAAAAAGAAAAACTCTCTTAAAGGGAAAGTATATCCTCATAATAAGTTTGGCTTAATAGGCATGCCTTGTTGCTATCTTTGTGCATGTAATGATGCTAATCTCTCATTTTAAAGTAGTGCATTTGGGCTGCACGGTGCACTAATAATGTATTATGTTGGCTCGAGCCCCAGGTCATTAGGGGACCTATCAATTACCGTGACAGACCGCAAGATACAAGTCATAGAGGCTGGTTTAACCCTTTGAGTGCCAGAGGGTTATGCAATGCATTGCTTTGCAATGAGCTGCGTACCCCTCTGGCGCTCGAAGGGTTAATAATACAACTGGAACAGTTGTGGAGCAAATATGACAAATACAAATTTCCCAAATTAATTTAAATGGAGTTTTTAACTCTTCAAATGTTTGAGAGGGTTCCAATGCATTGCAAAGCTTTGTAGGCATCACTGGCAATCAAGAGGTTAAAAGCCTTATTTAAATTAATGTCAGTTTTTATTTGTCCCCATGGTGAAGTTGATTAACAGCAGAATTACTGTACTTCTTATTAAATCAGTCTCATAGGCAGAATTCCCTCAAAGGGAAGTGAGAAACCTGTCCTGATAGAGTAAATGAGAACTGTTTATGCAGGGCTGCAGTGCAATAACAGTTGCACCACACACCCATGGCCAGTTTTAATGGCTCCTTTTTCCTCTTTCAATGCTGGATCACTCACTCCTTAAAAGCAACATTTTTCACAGGTCTATATTCAACAAACTAAAAAGGTGCAATTTTTGAACAAACCAACTGTACCACAGGGGGCAAATAAACAGTCTCCAAATGATCACTGATTTAAATATCTTGAATCCCATTGAGGTCTCAAATGCATTGAGAAGCAATGTGTTGAAGACCTCTTTAGTGTTAAATGGGGTTAAACGCACCATTTAAGTTGGTATTTTTCTTTTTCCTCTCTATGGTACATTTGGTTTGTAACATTCAAGTGGCTGCATGGCTGTACTTGTAATGAACATTTGAGCAGTACACTGGACAAAGTAATTAAGAGAGAATTCTGGGATTTTCTATTCTTCTTCTATGGTACAGTTAGCCTTACTCCAGGCTTACTCCAGTTATACTTCCACTACTGGGAGATTTTTCATTCAAATGTTATTACAACTCACATTTGTTTTCTTTAAACAGCATTTTTCTATAGTCGTCACCAGGTGGTGCTGTTGGAGCTCTAGGCAGTTGTCTACTCTGCCTATTGGGAAATCCATCTCTGCCTGTAATACTCTATAATGTTCATGCAGTGTCTGTTTGTTTTGTAATCCACCACATGCTTTCTTGCTGATGAGGCAAAGCAGACAGAATTAGGAAAGCAAGACACGTGTGTGCATCTTGCTAAGCTGTGGCAGCAGGACACTAAGGAAATGCAATGCACTTAAGAGCTTTTGTTGGAAGAATATGTTTTACATGTAACACAAAAGAATAAACCTTCTCCCAGATGTTACAGTTTGAATAGCTTGCACTTGTCTTTTTGTCATTAGAATGCAGCAACTGCCTTTGAGCAAAGATTCAGCTGTGAAGCACCCTATGTTATTTTGCGAGGTTTGATTAGTAATCTATTATATGCTTACATGGCTGAAATTTGAAACCATGCATCTAGTTATTTAAGGGTGAACTTTCCCTGACATCCTGCACTGTAATATTCAAATTCTAACACACTCAGTACTTTCAAAGATATATCATTTGCATAAAAAATGCCTGAAGTACAACACAGTTATTAAACAAGAAACTGCACTGAGCTGCATTTTAAAGCCTTAGGGACATAGTCACAAAGACAACACTGAGAAATTCTAGGGCAAATCAACTGTTTCTTAAGAAAGAAATGAAAATTCCCCAAAATGACCATTGATTTATATGGTACTTTTCTCAAACTCTATGACTCCCCTTGGTGTAGTGAAGGGAAGAAATAAATTATTACAATATTTCTCCATTTTGTAAGTGATGACGCATCCACTTTTAAGTAATGACATGGGTAACTGGAAAATGTGAATTTCTGTGACGCACTTAAGCAGGAAATTCAATATAACACAATGACTATATCTGGAAAGGTGAGACACGTTAAAGGGACAAAAAAATGGTATAAAAATAATACCCTATTAAACTATAGGCAGTGTGCTCACAGGTATGGGAATCAAGACCTGTTTCATCTCATTTGCCTTGCAGATCTCTATTATCTGCGGGGCTGGGTGATGTCAGCACTTTACCAGATACTTCTGGGAGAGGTATTAATATTGGTATCCTCTCCATAGAAGCTCTGTGTTCATGAATTTGCTGTAAGTGGACTTCAATGGAGAGGAAATAATCTCACATAAGCGCATTTGTGAGCTCTTGTACTTGGTTTCCATAGTTGAGATGATACCACCTATAGTTTTAAAGGGTTTTAAATTGACACTATTCTGTCAGTGTTCTGTCTCAAGAGATCAATTGTGAGCAACTCAGAATGAAAAGAGTTCAAGATAACTGTGTTTGTAGAACTGCATTGGAATAACACATAAACCATGCAGTCCATCCCTGTTTTTATTATTATTTTAGTTCTGTCAGTGCATATTTGCACACCTTAGAGGAAACAATGTTCACTGTCCCTTAAAACATAATGCAGTGACATATACATATGTCTCTGTACACCTGCTGGGATCCATTGCATTAGTATATCATTATAGTTAGGTCTAACAATTAGAAATATAATAACTAGCATATTATACTTGTCATTTTCAATAAATATACATTTGAAACTGAACACTCACTTTTTTACATAGTTGTCACAGAAAAACGTTGATGCCCACAACACACCAAGGTGCCATGGCACCCTAGCAGAGAACCACTGATTATATATAAAATATCTTTTACAGTATAGAATGCCTGGGTATTCCCACTGAGATCCATTTATAGGGAGAAGGAATCACCGAGCTTTATTATGAAAAACACATATACTGCATGTATACTGTAAAATAAAAGTACTCTCACTGCTGGCAGATACTTTAGTCAAAATTTATAGCAATTCAGATTTTTACAAAGTAAAAAAAGTAAAAAAATATCTATGGAGGACTGTAGTTAGTGATTCACCTCTCCCATAGAATGCAATAGAATGTCTGGACATCCGGTAAAATGTACATGAACTGCTTGAACACCAGATGGCACTGCTATTGTGTAAAAATCAACATTTTAAACCAGTAATGGGCAAATATTTTGCAATGAGAACCATATTTAGTGTTAAAATGTGTGTGTGTGTGTGTGTGTGTGTTGGGGGGGCTGGAGCTGTTGTCTTTCTTGTTCTTGCTCAGTATCAGATGCAAACAGATATATATATATATACACTTTCTCTCTCTCTCTCACACACAAAATCACAGACACACACACACCCACACACATATTCACAATCAAATACTCCCACTCTCACATTAACAGTCACATACTCCACACGTACACACACATACTCGCACACTCACAAATATACACACACGCTTTCACACACACACACACACACACACACACACACACACACACACACACACACACACACACACACACACACACACACACACACACACAAATGGGCACATTACCCCTTACATGAGATCAGTGAAATGTTACAAGAGTATGGAAGTGCATTTGGCTCTATTACATAAGACCAGAAGAGCAATAACCCCATTACATATAATGAACACAGTAATATTTCATAATCCATTAGATATTACACCACTTAAACCTTTGAGTGGCAGAGGGGTACGCAACGCATTGCTTTGCAATGTGTTGAGTATCCCTCTGGCACTCAAAGGGTTAACCATTTATGGACAGGGTGTGCAACACATTGTAAATCAATGCACTGAGCACCCTTCTGGTTTTCATGGGCTAGAGACCTGCAGAAAACAGAAACACTTTAATCCACTAAGTTAACAGGAGTGCAGGTTAGCCCTTTGCTGGTCTTTATTAATCCTTTGTGTGCCAGAGAGGTTAACACCACAGTTAAACCAGTGTGATATTTGTATTGTTTTATTTCTGTGTTATAGGGCAGATGGTTTTCTTCAGAATCTGAAATCTTGGGGAAAGTGAAGTCTGCACAAGAGGGGGAGGGGGAACAGCAGAGAATATGGGGGCTCAGACTGCAATAGAGAGGGACCAATAGACCAAGGGGGTATCCAGAGAGAAAAACAGAATGGCACAAGGGGGAATATTTATATTCACACAAATGGGGGCAACAGATCAGTATAAGGGAGAAAAGAAAAAGGGGTTAAGAGAAGGCAAGAGAGGGCACAGAGGGGAACAGAGGGGAGCATGGAACAATAAAGTTTGCACAAGATTCAACAGATGGGCAAAATACAGATGAATGAATGAAACAGCACAAATGATCAAGGGAGAGTTAACCCTTTGAGTGTCAAAATAGTGCCAATGGATTGCTTTGAAATGAGTTGGCTTTTGAATGTGTTGGTTACCCCTCTGGCACTCAAAGGGTTAATAGGACCAGGGTTGGTTAAAAATGGCATAGGGAAATGAGGGAAGCGGGAATGGACACTTTAGCTATCTAATAATAGGTTAACTTACCTTAAAACTGTTTAACCAGTGTCTAGAAATAGCCAACAATGTTTAGCCAAAGACCATCCAATCATGCCTGGCAGTAGGTAGTTTCATATGATGTGTAATTGGCTGAGTACAGGACATGTTACCACCTTGTCAGTTTTGTTGTAGAAAGCAGAACTGCTCTGAATGATCAGCTGAGAATAGACTTATAGATGTTTGTAGACCCTTCTCATTTTCTGGTGCAGTCTTTTAAATGTCCCCTGGGCCAGAGCATACCTGCATCGTGAGATTGTGGAACAAGTGTCCACTGGGCCCTGCCTCTTGCCCTTCACCCAAACAGCAGCCAAACACAGTGACTGCCACAATGAATTGTGGGGTGCTCAGAGAGGAAGTTTGGTGGGCTGCAAATTCAGACTTGTAATAACTATATTTGGTATCCTGCCAGTTCTCATTCTGAACACCACACAAGTTCACAATAATAATCTCTGTGGAGGACCAGACTATTTGGAGTGGAGGACTGGACTACATGGAGAGGGTGACCTATAATCAGCTTATTGTGTGCTAATGCTTTTCTGTCACTGGGCCCCCTTTTGACTGCAGGTGCCAGTAATAAGAAAAACTGTGGCAATTCTGGAACAAGTCTCTGACTCTCTAGTTTTAGACCATGACCTCTTGTCCTAACATTTCTGCTCCGTTTGAAATGTACTTCTTTCCTGTAATTTGTTGTATCCCTTTATGTGTTTGAATGTTTTAATCATATCTCATCTCTAGCCTCTCCTCCAAGCTATATATGTTCAGATCTTTTAGTCTACCCTACTTGTTATCATGCAAACCATTCAGCAGTCTCAAGTACATGTGCACAATACTCTAGGTGAGGCTTGAACAGAGATCTGTAGAATGGCATGACCAACTCCCTTTTTCAGTGCATTGCAATGTGTTGGACACCTCTTTGGTGCTCGAAGGGATAAATTCAGATAGTTAAAAATGATTTCCTTTAACATGGATTCTATTAAATGTTGCCCTACTGCTGTAAGAATTCTGGGTCTGTAGTTGCCAGACTCTTCCCTGCTACTTTCTTTGTGAAGCAGTACTAGAGAGTGGAACTTCTTCCTGTGTAAACATGCATACTTCACATGTCTTACTATTTATTTTTTCTATCTGAGGTCCCTTACCTTCACCTTCCTCTGAAAACTCTGAACAGAAATATTCATTGAGGCAGTCAGCTAGACCTTTAGCCAGATCTTCCATCTTCTAACTATTCCTTGTTTTATTTTTCTCCTTTTACTTAAATATATAAAAATGTTTTGTCTTCATTTTTTGACTGGGTAATTTTTTCTTCTTTGTGTACTGTGGAGCATCTAATAATGCTTTTAGCTTCCTTCAGCTTAGACCTATCCAGATACCTATCTTTCTCTTTTTGAGTTTGATTATATTTCCTATATTTCCTACTATTTTCTCAATTTCTCCTGGACTTAAAGGGATAGTCATACTTCATTTTATCTTTATTTTATTTTCTAGGCATTACAAAAACATGAAGAACGATACAAGTCTTATCTCTCAAACCTTCATGGCTTGAGAGATATTCACAAGCAAAGTTTCCCCCTCCCGTCCCTTTTACCTACTGTAAGCCATCTCTTCTCACATGTGGAATCCAGTCCATAGACCAGACAGATAACAGAAGGGGACAATCTTCCTATAAGAACAATGAAAGCCCTGCCCCACCCTTGAAAAGCTTTTCAGGTTTTACCTTTATCTTAACTGAAGATTGTCCTTCTCTGCAGTCTACCTGGGAACCTCCCTTCTGATCTGGCTGAACAGTGTTACATCAGTGAAAGGGGTGGGAGGGGGATACTTTGTCATTGAATTACTCTTGAACTACAACTCTGACAGAATTTAAATAACTCTCCAAGGTCCAAATACTATGATGATTAATTAGAGCTGCTTTTATTATGAAATATTACTATCCCTTTAAGATCTTTGGTATGTTAAAGACTGACCTAAATATATCCATTTTAAAATGGCATATTAAAGCCTCCTATAATGAATACCTCATGTTTCACTGTCATCTGAATTATTTCCTTTACCAGCAGCTGATCTAACTTATCTGCTTGTTGGGGGGGTCTATAGATCACACCTAGATGAGCTACCATCCTATTTCCATATTCTAAAGTTATCCAAACTGTCTATGTGGTCTTCCACAATCCCCATACCTTAAATCAATAGCATTGCTCTTAATTTATCCCTGGGATGATGCTGATTTGCTCCACAACTGCTCCACTTGGTACATCACTTTCATGGTTACCCCAGGTCATCAGAAACAGAAATTTCGGTTAACTGTCTGAATGCTAGAGAAGTCTCCAATACATTGCTCTTAACTTATTGTAGACCTCTCTAGCATTAAAAAGGTTAAAGTACAAGTCATTTTTTATGTTGATTTTACTATAACAATTTTAAATGTTTTGCTGCTAAATACCAGGCAAGAAAAAACAAGCATGCAAGTAAAATAAAATTAAATGAGAAATCTAATAATGCTCCTATTTTGCATTGCTTGTCATCTATCTGCCCCTCTAGCCAAAGGAGAGAAAAAAGCAGCTAGGCAGGCAGTTTTGTACAACAGCTCTTTGTGTAGTCAAAGTAGATATGGCTGATTAAATGGACAAAACATCTGAACAAACATGCTTGCTCAGGAGTAAATAAGCAGTGGATACAGCATGTTATGCAATGCTGCAGAATTCAGAACTACACTGCCTTTTGCTATGGTTTCCATGGCAACCACCCAAATGATGTCAGAACTGTATCAGTGAATAGATTCATTTACATCAAGGATGGACAACCTCTGTCTCTTCAGCTGGTGTTGGACTACCCCACCTATCATACTCAGCTGGTCATCGACCAGTGGATAATGATGGGAACTGTAGTCCAACAACACCTGAAGAGTCATAGTTTGCTCATTTCAGTTTGCATGTTCATTTTTTGCTTGCCAAGTTATTGACCTTTGATATTTTTGCAGGAAATCATTTGGCATGTGGACTTCAATCGCAAACAAGCCACTTGTTTGATATGTGTATTTGCATAGTATGTCACTGCACCCTTGTGCTGTCTCTCAGCTTATACTAGTTTGTGTGTCTTGCACTTAGTGAATGCCCTTTATACCTATGGTACCAAGCTCTTTCATTGTAAGCAAGCACTTTTAGTTCTCACAGGAGATTGATACATCAGATAAAATCAGACGCTAGCAACATTCCTAAGTCAAGGAGTGACATGCACTGAATATTAAATCCTATGTAATTGGAGACAACAACTTTTTCAAACTGCAACAAGGCTGATTTTTAGCCAGGGAATGTCTTGTTGATGACCTAGTACCTTTTGTTTTCTTTCTTTTTACATTTTATTTTTAGTATGAGGTATCTTGGTACATTTGACCAACATTTACTAAGCCATTAAGGGTGGCATGCAATAAAGTGGAACATTAGCTATTTTCTGAATGAGATAAATTTATGTTCTATTAGAGATTTTGCATGTTGTGATGCAAGAAACATTCTAATACCTTGATGTCAAATAACCCATGCTCCTACTGATTTCGCTGAATTAGGTGTAGTTGTTAATCATCTCACAAATCAGCCGGCATTTTAGCCACATCCTACTTTTTGAAAAACTTTCATTAAAAAAGTGCATTCACTAATTCATAAAATATAGTAACATAACCTAGTAACACAGTTGATTAGGCTTACAAAAGACATGCATCCATCAAGTTCAGCCCATGCTACATTTTCCCTGTTAAAAAAAAATCCATTGAAGCCATTGAAGCCTCAAGTGAGTAAGAAAATTCCTTCCTGACTCCAAATGGCAGTCGGAGATTTCCTTGGATCAACATCCTATCTGCTGTGAAACTATCTGTCATATTTCTCAATATTGTTTTGAGCTAGAAAGGTATCCATTACTTTTTTGAAAGCAACTACAGTATCTGCAAAGACAGCATCCTGAAGCAATAAATTCCACAACTTTAACTCCCTTACTGTAAAAAAAATCTTGGTCATTGTTTTAGTCAAAAGCACATTTCCTCTAGTCTTAAGGGATGACCTCTTGATTTTTGCTCAGCTCTTTGAGTTAATAATTCCTTAGAGATGTCTTTATATTGACCTTGAGTATATTTGTAAATGGTAATCATGCCACACCCCTTAGGTATTTCTCTTTGAACTTTTTCCAGTTCAATAATGTCTCTTTTAAGAACTGGTGTCAAAATCATACTCCATAATGCTATCTCCTTTTAATATCTTACCCACTATGGAAGTCAAGCTCAAAGGTCTATAATTTCCGGGTTTAGATTTTGCCCCCTTTTTGAATAATGATACTATATCTGCTTTCCACCAATCACAGGACACTAAGCCTGATGGTAGTGAATCAATAAATATTAAGTCTAAGGGTCTTGTTACTAATGAACTAAGTTCCTTAAGTATCCTTGGGTGTATGCCATCAGGTCCAGGTGCTTTATTCACCATAACCTTTTCAAGTCTCTTCTGGGATTTGTCCTCAGTCAGTAATCCATTAAGACTAGAGGAAAGGCACTTTCGACTAAAACAAAGGCAGGTATTCTGTACAGTAAGGGCGGTAAAGCTATGGAAATCTTTGCCTCGGGATGTTGTTCTTGAAGATAATGCAACTGCTTTAAAAAAAAGCAATGGATGCCTATCTAGCACAGAACAATATTTAAAATTATGACAGATGGTTCCAAAGTAGATAGGTTATTATCCAGGGAACTATCTGTCTGTCATTTGGAGTCAGAAAGGAATTTTTTTACCCACTTGGGGCTGGATCAACAGGTGTGTTTTTTGGCATGGGCTGGACTTGAAGGACACATGTCTTTTTTCAGCCTTATCAACTATGTTACTATGTTACATGATGGAGGAAAATCTGTGATTCTCTCTGTTTGCCCATAGCCTGCCATTGTCGCTTCCTTTCTATATATAGTAGGGAATAATGTGTTTAAGTTGTCAGCCATAGCTTTATCTTCACTAATGAATTCATCTGCCCCAGTTTTAAGAAGACCAATTTGAACCTTAATCTTTTTTGTCATTTATATACTGTACTTGTAGAATTGTTTAGGATTTTTAGAATTGCTTTCTTTTTGCAATACTTTTCTCATTTTCAATTTTATCTAGCCTAATTGCTTAAAAGCCTGCTTCTTATTTCTTATTTCCCTGTAAACCCGTTAGTCTTAATTTGTTTCTCTTGTATTTATTCCCCAATGGGATATATTGATGCTTATATTTATCCAGGAACATTTTAAACAAATGATCTCTTTCTTGTCCATTTTTACTGTATCTTTGAAGATTACACCACGCTGAATGTCCTTTAATACTGCTTTTAGCATTGTAAAATTAGCCTACTTGAATGGTGAATTTAAAGCCTTGTTAATGGGTTTCTCATACATTTCAGAGGATACCATATTTTGGTCATTGGTACCTAAATGTTCCTTTATCTGTATATTGCTTACCATTTCAGATTTGTTTGAGACCACTAGGTCCAGCAAGGCCTATTTTCTAGTTGACTCCTCCAGTAGTTGGGACATGAAATTGTCATTAAACATACTTAGAAAAATATTCCCTTTAATGTTCTGGAAGCCATATTTTTCTAGTCAGTTTCAGGGTAGTTGAGATTTCCCATTACCATTGTATTTTATGAGAAGCCTTTTCTATTTGTAGTCATTTGAGCTTTTTTCAAACTATCTAATATTAGGTGGCTTGAAGCAAATTCCCAGTAACATTTTTTTTATAAAGAAAAATGTAATTCAGTAACATTTGGCACTAATAATATTTCCCTCAAAACCGCATTCTAAATAGAAAATGCTCCATTTCCATGCATGCCTCTCTTAACTTTTCGAGTGCTAGAGTGCACTCAAAGGGTTAAGCCCTTATTCAGAAATTCTGTGGCATACCAACTGTACCAGAGTGGAGAAATAAAAATTCTGTAACGTCACATTGATTTAAATGGAGATTTTAACTCTTTGAATGTTAAAGGTCTCTCCAGCTCATTGTGAAGCAATAGGCTTATTTTTTTAATCAAAAGATTAAAATATCATGGGAATTGTAATTCTCTCTTATGGTGCAGGTTCATTTCAGAATTGCTGCTGTTTTGTTTTTTTTGTATAATACTCTAAGGCCTCGATTCAATTCCCTCCAATGCCAAAAAAACCTCCAATGGCATTTCTTCAAGCACAGTAAGCAAGTCAATTACCTACGCTATGAAGAAATATTGGCTAAACAAAAAAAGCACCTTGGGTGTTACTTTTGCCCCATTTGCTCCCATTGAAACACATAACAAAATGTCAAAATGTATCATTCAGTTCCATGCATTAGCATTAAGATTCATTAAGAGACACACTATAATAGATGAAAAATATGCACCCATTTTTTGGGGGGCTCAGAGTTCCTTAACGCATCTCAAAAGTGCCGACTCAGGAACTGAAACTGAAAAAAGCCCTAAAAAAAACCTTGAGTCACAAGTGTATGTTTTGATATGGGGGCCCTCATATCAATACATCCAAAGAAATCCCAAAATGTGTGAAATATATGTAGAATTAACCCTATGAGTGTCAGTGGGACATGCTTACCCTACTGGTGCTCAAAGGGTTAATTTAAGTTAAAAAAACAGCCCTTGACAATAAACACCAGTAATCCTGATGTCCAGAGGAGTCTTTAGCACTCTGGTCAGCTACTGTCCATCTTCTTCTGTTATCTTCTATCTTTCTTCTTATTCAATATCTCCATCTACTGTCTTCATCTCTTCTGTCTTATCTTTTTTGTTTCAGTTAGTTTGCTGTAAAGAGGAAAAAGCAATAAACATTAAATTTTGGCAAAAAACATAACTTAGAAATATGTGCTTTGTTTAATCTTTTGACTGCCAGAGGTGCACACAACTCATTGCAGAGAAATGTGTTGTGTACCTCTCTGGCACTCAGTGGGTTAAAGTAATTCATATATCCCAAGTAGAAAGACAATATTCCCCAAAATGAAAAATCATTGTTCCAATCCTTTTCACACAATTATTAGTTCCAAATCTAAATTTTATCCATAAAGTGAAAACATTGTTGCTTTTTTTTAAAAAAAAGTTGATGGCTCTGCTGCTGTCACCAGCAGTGGTGACAGGAAGTTAGACTACAAAACCCTCCCCTTTGGTACCTTTCAGGCTCATGCCCAGGCTGGTGTGTGGGAAATTTGAACAGAGGCTGGGTTTTATATGGCCAGTGTCTCTTTAAAATATCTCCCAGATGTCTATTGGCTGTGATGTGTGCTTACACACCTCACAGTCAATCAGCTCTTAGTAGGATTTGTCATCCCCAAAATTTTATAGTTAATGTTTTTTTCTCTTTACAGGAAAGTATTAGAAACAAAGAAAATAAGAAGACAGGAGATGGAGAGAAGGAGGAAGAAACAAGAAGGAAGATGGAAGATGACAGAAGAAGACAGACAGTGGATGGCAGGTAATTATCATTGGGTGTTGGGCTAGTGTTAGGGGTAGTATTGTTGCCCTTTACTGTTAGGGTTAGTGTTTGGGAGGTGATTGTGTCTGAGTTCATGCTCAGTGCTTGACAGTGTGTCATGCACTGATAGTTATCCCTTTTCCTTTTATGTACCCATTACAAAAGCTATTTAGCGTGCATTTTGGGAACTTTAAGCACACAATGGATGTTTGGCCACAGGTCAGTTTCTGCGGCCCAATGTTCATTGTGGTTTCAGCTGGCAGGGCAATTGAATACCAACATATACATTTTTTTGCACGGTCAATAGCCAATTTTGCCCTACCGGCACTTTTAGGAGAAATCATTGAATCGAGGCCTGTGTGTTCTGTATTTGTGTTTACTGTTTAGTACCAGTGTAACATGTAACAAGTCAATGAGCACCAAAATCTCTACCTGACTTACAAAATATATAAAGGTACTGTATATAAGCACCTGTAGCTAGCCAGATGCTGGGATGTCACATCTCTAGCTCTCTCATCCTAGATGACAACTGATAACACATCCTTCCATATACATTTTTTTATACTAAGAAGAGGAGGAAAAATTGTGTAGAAATATTTAAAAAAAGGCTGAAAATCCACCACTTTACGTGATTTTGCAGATGTTTGGCAGGAGTGCAGAGGAGTTCCTTTGGAAGGCTAAACCTGCCATTTTTATGCATTTTTTGTTTTTCCTGTGAAAAATATTTCCCTTCCCTGGCATAAGCTTAGGGACATGTGTAAGTTAACATTTTGTAATCATGGTAGTTGCCATAGGAAAGGAGCTATTTTCATTATTTTACACTGGGTAAAAATGCAAAAGAAACTTTTCTCTGAAAGGTACAAAACCTTCCTGCTCCAAGTTCCAAGTTCGAGTTCAGTTTTCCCATGCATTGTTTCTGGCGTTCCCATGCTGATGTCATAGAGTAAAAAAGAAGACAGAAGGTGCTCCTAATGTAACACTGTATAGAGAAATTAAAGTAGTATCAATGTCATTCACCGAAGGAACACTTCTCACAAGAATCGTGTCCAGCTAAACACATACGTGTTTGCTGGAGGTAAATGCAGAAGGGATATCAACTGTCCCAACAATGGTATCACTCAATAGACATCCCCAGTCAGGAATCTTCTGTGGTCTGCTCCCAAAGACAACCACAAGAGAGTATATAAAATAGAAAGGAAAACAAAAGACAGGGGCATCCAGTAGTGCCTGATCAGCTGGAAACTAGAACATCACATAATTATGAATATACTCACAATGGTAGGGGTTTGGGAAAGTATATACTGACACCAAACTATAAAGGCTTGCAGAGAATTAACTCCTGTCTCTGCACAGCATACCAAATGGAAATACTGGATCATGGAGTGTAGATCAAAGAAAAGAAAAACTACTGCCATGAACAACATTAGAGCCCTCTTCGAATTTTAGTGAATCTCAGCCAATATCTACTAAACTCTACATCTCTTGAGGAGTTATGCACCAAGGTATAGTAAAAAAGAGATACAGAGGTGATAAATGGATAATGACTTCTTCAGTGCTATAAAATCTCCAGAGAGGGGGTTATGCACTAAGGTATGATAAAGAGGTGATCAAGTGGAGATAACTTATCCATTGTAATACACTTTCAAAGTCCTGTGTTATTCTATGAAGCCTGTGTAATAAGATCTCTAAAGTTGGAGAATTCTTAGTGCATTAGTTTGATAGAATAAGATAGACATTGGAGAATGTATCTCTATATTAGCACCTCTTTTATCACACCTTATTGCATCTCCCACAGGGGCGATATGTGATAAGGTATGATATAGAGGTGATAAAGAGGTGATGAAATGGAAATCACTTCTCCGATATTATAAACTCTCTAGTCCCTATGTTATTATATGGAACCAATACACTAAGATCTCTAAAGTTGGAGAAATCTTAATGCATTGGAATCATAGAATAACATAGGAATTTGGGAGTTTAGAAAGTAATACATAAGCATTTTGGAATTAAGTTTTTGAATATACAGTCTTAAATTGAAAGTACCTCAGACTCTGTGAGTGTGTTTCATAGATGCTCCCCAGTGCAAATTTGAACAATGCCTTTGGTTAAAAGTTACCAAATAAATCAACGAAAACTCTTCATGCATAATCCACCTTTGCTGGACTTTAGTTATGTTTTACATATTCTTATTATAGCCTAATCAAATTCTAGAACATAAAATACCAACTTACATCAGTCCACATAAACCAGCCATTTGCTGGTTGGGCATTATGGGAGCTGTAGTCCCCAACAGCAAAGGGGTCCATAATTTGACTACCCCTGCTTAGATGCTGCAGACATTTCTATCATATTTCAAGGGATTAAATACCAAATCCTATATAATAATTCACTAAAACGTGTGTAACGACAAAGTCATGCGCAGTAGAGACTGCTGCGAGTGCTGCAGTCATGCGCAGTAGAGACTGCCCACGCCGTGGTTGATACAGAGCTCTGTATCAGCCACAGCGCAGGCAGTCTCTACTGCGCATGACTGCCCTGCGATCGCCTGGCAGTGGCACTGTGGCCCGTGTAACGGGCTCTTCAACTAGTTTCATATAATTTCCCTCAAGTATTTATTAATTAATTAATTTAGAAAATGTTTTACCAGGAAGAACACATTGAGATTTCTCTAATTTTCCAGTATGTCCTAGTAGAAAGCACCTTTCATACCATTGTGGCTGGTAAGTATAATTAGCATTTTCTGACAGGTGACTGACAGCTAATTCGTGTAATGCTATTGTTTTATTTCAATACAGATGTGTTTCTTCTCAATTCTGTCACTGCAGAATACCTGAATGCTGTCTAAATGTAATACAGTGCTTTTAAACCAGAGCTATGAAGGACAATGCACATGCAAAGTAACATTGATATGTGACCTAGTGGCGAATGCCTTGAAACTGTGTAACGTACAGGCACCTAACATAATTAGACACATTAAAGGATTGCTGACATGAAACCTGGTTCTTCATCATGGCAACCTTAATATGATGCTAATATCTTGTTTTCTTTACATGTATATAAGTGTATGTGTAGCTTTTACTATTTACAGTCTGTCAAATAATATCATTGTAATTCAATTTAAGTACACCAAGTGAAATGAGTTCAGTGTTGGAAGTCACAGTTTTAAGAAAAGATCTGTGGATAGATTTACTTAATTTATAGTCCATGCTGATAACTAATACACAGTGTGAATTTCTAGAAAACACAAATTTACAAAGTTCAATAATAATTATTAACTTAATCCAGGGGAGTTGCTAGGTTCCCAAGAGATTCTGGGCTTTCGCCAACCTAATGTATTATTAGTGCACTGTGCAGCTCTAGTACCACATTAATACTAGAGAGATAGATTACTGTCATTACTTGCCCCAAGCTTGTAACATGACCCAGGGCATTAAACATGAAGCCTGGGACTATAGCTACATAAGCCAATATTTAGCAAAGCTTCTGGCTTAAGCTACTTGTCAATTCCTTCTCAATGTGTTGGACAAATTTCATGTAGGAATGAGTGAAATTTTTCTGTAAAATGACTATTTCTATGCAGCAAGCTGTTTTGTAAGACCTGAAAAAAATGGTGTTTTTCATTATGTTTGTAGGTTGATATAATCAGATAGAAGAGAAAGCAATAGCTTTCACGTGATGTTCATAAAATAAAATGAAATAGAGCAGATTCGCATAACCTGATTGTCAGTCAAAACAGGTTCCTATACAGGTTGCTAATCCTCTGTACAAAGTAGGAGATGAACTTCAGCTGGTTACTTACAAGGAAGAACTGCTGGAGGTCTCTCTCTCTCATACCTGCTATTTTCTTCTCTCCCCCTCTCATATACTTTCCTGATTTTTTTTCCTCTCCTACTGTACCCCACTACCAATGTCATTCTAAATCAATTGGAATTTTCCACACAGTCCATTGAATTCATTTACAAAAGGAATCATGGACATTTGCTTATCTCTAATCTCTAGCATTCCAGGGGATAATGTGAGGCTACAAATATATTTACACAGTTTTCTCTATGAGTTCTGAAAACTAAGCTTTGCAGAAAGTACTCACACATTATTTTGATAATCTTGGCAAAAGTATACATGTTGTCTTATACAGAGGACTGAATTAGCAATTTAGGCATCCAAACAAAAGACACATACCTAGTAGTGTTGAGCGAGCGTGCTCGGCCGATGCTCGGATCGGCTCGAGCATCGCTCTGCTCGGCACATGGCGGTACTCGTACGAGTACCGCCATGTGCTCGCCCGACATGTTCGGGTGAAGGGGATCTGTGCCGGAAGAGGCACAGATCCGAAGACTCCGCTGGACCACCAGGGACTGGAGGTACGGGGGCATTGCGGAGATGAAGGGGGCATTGCGGAGATGAAGGGGGACATTGTGGAAGAGGGGCATAGACTCTATGCCCCTCTTCCACAATGTCCCCCTTCATCTCCGCTATGCCCCTCTTCCACAATGTCCCCCTTCATCTCCGCTATGCCCCTCTTCCACAATGTCCCCCTTCATCTCCTATGCCATAGAGGAGATGAAGGGGGACATTGTGGAAGAGGGGCATAGCGGAGATGAAGGGGGACATTGTGGAAGAGGGGCATAGAGTCTATGCCCCTCTTCCACAATGTCCCCCTTCATCTCCGCTATGCCCCTCTTCCACAATGTCCCCCTTCATCTCCTCTATGGCATAGGAGATGAAGGGGGACATTGTGGAAGAGGGGCATAGCGGAGATGAAGGGGGACATTGACCAGGCACCCTCCGCTCATCAGAGCAGGGGGTGCCTGGTTTAATGCTCGAGTGCTCCCATGCTTTTCAATGGGGCTCGGGTGCTCGGCCGAGCACTCGAGCCTCAGGGGGTGCTCGGTCAGAGCACCCGAGCACCCGAGCATCGGGGTGCTCGCTCATCATTAATACCTAGCATGTAGCCCCACCCATGGCAACACTGTCTTCTATTGATATCAACTTCAGCCCCATCCACAGTCACCTCTGTCAGGAAATACCTTTGGGCTGTAGAATATAAATCTCAGATAAACTGGCTAATACAGAAATAATCAAAAACTGATAAATAAAGTGTACACATTAGTATATAATGTGGATATTGCACCAATGTATCCTGTTCTGTTTTTTTCCATCTGACTTTTTGCTGAAAACCTGCCTTTTGATGCTTTTCTCCCTCAGAAATTCCAATACCTAAAAGCACCATAAAATGTCCACCTTTTCGCTAACCCCAAAAATTTCCCATGGAAACATTTCTGGTTTTGTCTCATGCCCAAGAATACCCATTGTGTGTGGGGACTGACACAGTATGTGTTCTACTATGGCCACCAGTACAGTAGGACAGACTCAGAAGTAAGGGTGATTTTATGGGTATCGTGCCACAAGGCTGGGGATCTATGTATAGTTCTATGGCTACCAGTGGAATAAGGCTGGGAAGCCAGTGTGTGGTACTATGGCAATGGTGGCAACATGAGTATCACCAGCTGCTGCTAGACTACAACTCCCATCTTTTCACTTTAGCCAAATGATGGGAGCTGTTGTCCGCCAGCAGCTGGAGGGCCTCAATTGGCCATCACTATAGTGACCAGTACAGTAGGATAAAGCTGGGGAATCAATATGCGGGGTTCTATGGCTACTGTGATATAAGGCTGAGGAATCAGTATGTGGTTCTATGGATACCAGTGCAGTGGGACAAGGTTGGGGGTCAGTATGTGTGGTTCTGTGGTTACTAGTGCAGCGGGACAAGGCTCTGGAGTCAGTATATTTGGTTTTATGGCACTGTTGCAGAAAATAGTAGAAGAACTTTTCTCATTTTAGCAAAAGTTTTTGCCCATCCCTAATCCTGACTGAATGGGACTGGAACAGTGCTTATCATGATTACACAACTCATAAGATGTGGGCATATATCTATTCATTATAGTGCCCTTAAATTTACAAACATTTACAAAAATCAGGGACATAATGCACAAAGCAGTAACGTGGGGGAAAGGTCATATAAATTATCTCCAGTTATTATATAGAATCTTATTTCAAGTTGCAGAGACCTCTATGCCTATATTCCATATAATGAAAAGGGAATTACAGATTTTCTTATACTGGTACTATTAGTTATGTAATGGGTAGCTATCCCTTGGAAATAAATGGCTTGATCTGTTTAACAGAAAGACTTACACATGTGTCATCTATACAGAAGTGAGGTATGTTTATTTTCTGGTTTTTGACGTAGAACAATGCTGTTGTTAATTAGCAGCTGAACTGTCATATTTTACAATCTTGAGAATGTTTACATGATTCTGAAGGGACAAGGGTGAGGATTTATCAGTGGCTAATCTCCTTTAGAATGACCATTGATTATGAAAATGTGTGAACTTAATGAACATATATAATGGCAATCAGCAGAGACACTGTACACGGATATACATGACTGCTGTGTGAATGACCACAGCCTAAGGAAGTGCTTCAGTTAAACACAATAAAAGTTACTTTCTATTGTTATAGATCACCTTTAACCTTTTTATTGCTATAGGTGCCTAGAGACATCTTCCTCACCCATTCAGATTTCTGGCAATGCCTGCAAAATACACACTTAAAATGTACTTAGGGTTTATTTATATAAGTGTCAAAATAGTCTCAATGGTTTGAATGTACAAATTCACCAGTGCAGCTGAATGGTGTTAGTCTTACAAAGTGTTAAACAAGGCATAGAGTAAAATAACACACCAAAAAGACTTTACCTTTGACATCTACTTTGTGCAAGTTGCATTAAGGGGAGGATTTTTATCCATATTAGGCTGACTAGGGGGTAGATTTAAAGGCAGCCGTTAACAAAAAAAATCACTAACGGGTGCGTTAAGTGACATGTTGCAATTCAAAGATCCGTCTAAAGACCAGCTAACGGCAGTTGTACAATCCTTACGGCCGATACACTTACGTGCATTCAGACGCATGGAAAAACATACCCCAGAGCTATTCAAAGGCTTGCGGTACTGATAACGGCTGAAAAAAAGACACACCTAACGGCTAAAAGTTAAGACCCACTTTTTTTAGCCGTTAGACACTTAACGGCCAAAACAAAACACCCGTTACATAGGAAAAGACACAAAAGGCTTACCGCACAACCATGTAAATGGGAAAATTAACCCGTGCAATGCCAAAACAACACAAAAAAATGCACACACAACACAAATCACTATACACACAACAACAACCAACACCACAGGGACAACGACACACTAAAAAAAAACAACACAACATGGCACGGAACAATGGGGGTCATCACACAAAGCGGACACCTGCAAATACAAGCTCACCTGGGCAACATCAACACGCCATCTGCACCCCACAACTGCATGTCCGCAAATGGCACACACAGAACAAGCACAACACACCACATCTTATAACACACACACACCTGCAAACACTTACCTGGACAAAAACAACTCACCATTGGTCAGCACTCACCTCATCACCACACCCACACAACGCCCTAGCAAGTACTTAAAGGGACAACTCAACACACTCACTTGTGGCTTGTTTTCCACTCAGGGAGGGAGAGAGAGAGAGAGAGAGAGAGAGACAGACAGATAGAGAGAGAGAGACAGATAGAGAGAGAGAGACAGATAGATAGAGACAGATAGATAGAGCAAACAGTATGTTGGGTTACATATTGTTGCGAAGACTGAAGAGAAGGCGTGCAAGGGAGAGAGCTAGGGAACATCAGCAACCTCCAAGCATGCCTGATCAACAGCCACCACCTGTTGCAAGTGAGGAGGCTCTGGCTCAGCAGCCACACAGGAGCCCATCCCCACCTGGAGGGCACAGGATGTATAGACGACCACCAAGGCCCAGGGTATACCGCCCAAGGGTCACCCTCTTTGGAATGACCGATGATGAGGTAATTGATCGCTACAGGTTGAGGCCTGACAGCACCATTGCCTTGTATGAGGTCATCAAGGAGCAGGTGGATCCCATCTACATCTACAACCATGCCCTAACTGGCCTGCAGAAACTACTCTGTGCCATGCACTTCATGGCAAGCGGGGCCTTCCAGTCCACAGAGGGTTATGCATCTGGCATGTCACAGGCCACATTCTCCAGGGTGCTGACCCAGGTCCTGCCAGCCCTCAAAAGCAAGGCCAGTACCTATATACATTTCCCCACCACCGACATGGACTGGATACAAGTCAAGCAGGCCTTTTACGCCAGGGGAGGCATGCCCAGGGTCATGGGTGCTATAGATTGCACCCATGTCCGAATTAAGGCCCCAGCACGTGACGCACAGATATTCATCAACAGGAAGAACTTTCACTCCGTCAACGTGCAGATGGTGTGTGACAGCCATATGAGGATAATGAATGTCTGTGCAAAGTATCCTGGCAGCTCACATGATTCATACATTCTCCAAAACTCCTCAGTCCACAGAGATTTCGAGAATGGAACTTTTACAGGGGGATGGCTTTTGGGTGAGTTCACAATACAAAATCACATCACATACACAGGCGTACACACAACGCTGCTTAGCATGCTCCTGACCCACAGCTACTACGTCTACCACACAAAACATCATTCACACAACATGTGCTCCCTGTCTCACCATGTCACTCACATTACACAGGTGATGCTGGCTATGGATGCAAGTCCTGGCTACTGACCCCACTGGCCAGTCCTCGAACACATGCCCAGGAAAGCTACAACCAGGCTCATGGCAGAACGAGGAATGCCATTGAGCGGACCTTTGGCCTCCTCAAGTCAAGATTCCGATGTCTGGACCACTTGGGGGGAGCACTGCAGTATGCACCTGGAAAGGTGTGCGACATCATTGTGGCGTGCGCAATACTGCACAACATCGCAGTGGACACCAGGCTGCTGGAGCACATCCAGGCCCCCCCCATACAGGAAGTGCCCATGGACATCGGACACATTGAGGAGACCCTGAGAGGGACACAGATCAGAGACAGGCTCATCACGGAACACTTTACATGTGAGTATAACACAGGCATGCAAACAATCCATGCAAGTCCCCCATCAGTCCTGTGACACTAACCACACTGCACATTTTGTTCTGTCTCACCCCACAGGAACAGTGACACAGCACTGCACTTGCAGCGGACGTGGCAAATTGTGTGTGTGGACTCAAAAACCATCCTCCATTCCACTCTCCACGTTGACATACAGACCCCAAGGATATCACGCACACCCTCAGGAGAAACAAGGTACAACACATAACCCATGTTCATCGCCTTACAGGGCTTGATTGACAGCAGCTAACTTGATTTGCCATGAGCATAGCCAGAGCAACCATGCTAGCCTTGTAGCGAAAGAGTGTTATCCAATGCTATGCATTGGATAATACTCCGTCACATCAGGGGTTAAAGGGCCATTGGACTCAATATGGAACCTGTACTGTGCTACAGCTGAGAAGAGCAGCACAGGGGTGGATGTACAGTGGTATGGGCACACAATGTAGAGGTCATGAGACGTAGATCAGATTACCAGGGACACCATGCTGACCTGTGAGTGTGCAGACATATGTGCCCCCGACATGAATACACACATCAACAAATGTGTCCTAACAGTTCCATGGAACAAATGACATTGGGCTGCCACTGTCACATTAACAGTGGCAGCCCAAATTCATTACTTCCATGGAGCTCTCAGAACACTTGTTGATGTGTGTATCCATGTCAGGGGCACATATCCATAGGGCTGGGGCACATGTCCTTAGTTCTCCACATAATTGGTTACAGATGAGTACACAACACATTGTCAAGCAATGGTTTGTGTACTCACCTGTAACTGTGAAAATTGAGGGGATCAAAAAGACTAAATTGTTGTTGCTTGATGATCAGTTCAAGTCAACTACTCCAAATCCTGTCCTCTTCTTCCACAGGCATCCGTAACATGATCCATCCTTGAACTGAAGTTCTTCTATGTGACTGGATTGATGTCTTGACATCACCTTCATGGAGATCACCCCTTGCTGTTTATGTTGATGTTGTTGGTGATGCAATGTTTGACCTGAGGTTCACACAAACCTCTACTGGATCATTTTCATATAGACACAGAAAACACTAATTCCTGAGTTTTATAACCTGTACAGTTAGGATGCTCAGCTACAGAGTTGTCAAACCTTGTGGACAACACATGAGCTGGGCAGCAGTGTAACTAAAGTACTATTTTTTTGTTTCAAAGTACATTTAGTGTTCTCATACAGGTGTTCAATGCATATAGGCAATACACAGAAAACACATGTACATCCTAATGTACTTTGAGACACAATAAAGATGAACCATCACCATTCTATCTGTGTCTGTAGGAGGATATATTTGAGAACACAGTTGTCAATGCGTTACCACACCCAGGGTAGAGTATCCCCATACATGGAAAGGCATCACCCATATCACAGGACTCCACCACTTGTTTGCAAGTGAGTGGACTCAGTGATGTATTCACGCTAACAGATGGTGGCAGTGATACACTAATGTGTTGTGGGAGTGATAAAGAGGTGATAAAGGGGACATACTTCCACAGTGAATTCCTGTCCACAGTTAATGTGTTGCTCAGTATAATCAATGTTCAGTGATATTGCTCCACTGGGACATATCACAGTACATGACCAAGTGGACAAGTGTTTTCACTGGGGAAGTCTGTTACACCCTTAGAAAAAACAACAAGTCAACTTACTGGAGGCCCCAATGCTCACCCCAGGATATCAATGTGTGTGCTACACATTGAAATCCTAGGTTGAAAACATTGGCTTCCCCAGTCAGTCTGTTGCACAATGAGTGTGTGAATCCAAGACAATATGGATACATGTCCCATTTATCTGTCCTGCTTGTTATCTCACCGCTAAGCCGTTTGTTTGGTTATCCCCTTAACCCTCTGAGTGCCAGAGTGGTACCCAACGCATTTCTTTGCAATGCGTTGCCTACCACTCTGGATATCAAAGGGTTAAACACTACATATGATGTAGATGAATGTTCAATGTTGTACCAAATGTTGGGCTAAGGGGAATGTTTTGTTATGCAAAATCAACACACAACATTGCCATATAACACAGTTGTGTAATATGGCAACAGGGATGTTTTTACAGTTGATTTTGTACAACGATGTGTATGTGAACCCATGTTGTAACATCCCACAAACATCTTACCTAGGCAGGAGTTGTATTCACTGAATTGTTTGGCAATGCATTGGAGACAACTCTGCCACCCAAATCTATGACCAAATTCAAAGCAGATCAGACAGGATTCAAAAGCACAATGTTCCTTTATTCAGGGGAAATTTAACATGTTGGGCATTTTATTTTTTTTTCTTGGGGGGGGGGGGCTTAGACTGTGTGGCAGAAGTGGATAACCTGGATGATCTCCTGGTCACCCTTTGCCCCCTAGGTGTGGCTTCGGGGGTCACATTAGAGGGGGTGGTGGGGGCAGTGGATCCCTCTGTGGAGCGCAGGTTTTCCCTCTCCAAACGTAAGTCCTCCCTGCGGTTCAGCTCTCTCAACTCCACCAGTAGCTGTGCAAGCAGGTCCATCACCCCCGTGTGTAGCTGATGGAGTTGAGTGTTGATCCTCATGACCTCCGACTCCAGGGCATGGATCCTTGCCTCTATCCTGTTAGTGTTTATACGGGATTCCCTACGGCTCCTGGTGATGTTGTCATTGGTGCGGAGGCTTGACCTGAGTAGTCTCCTTTGCAGAGCCATACACTCAGCTTCCATCCCCGTGGGCCGTTCACTGCTGGTGATGCTTGTGCCTGGTGAATCAGCTGCTGCTGTGTCCTCCTCTGCTGGTGCTGTATCCTCCTCTGCTGGTGCTGTATCCTCCTCTGCTGCTGCTGTATCCTCCTCTGCTGGTGCTGTGTCCTCCTCTGCTGGTGCTGTGTCCTCCTCTGCTGGTGCTGTGTCCTCCTCTGCTGCTGCTGTGTCCTCCTCTGCTGGTGCTGGTTGTGCTGCAGATGGGTATGTGCCCACCACATCAATTGACCCACTGCTGCCCACCGATGTCTGTGCTGGTGGAGGTGGTGGGGTAAACACGTCCCTTCGCATAGGCTGTTGGGGCTCCCCAAGCAGGCCCAGGTGTTGGTAGTCGAGTGGCCAAGGGTCAAACCTTGGCCACTGGTATGTGCTTGGCCCCCACCTAGGATCATACCTGGGGCCATGCTGGGGAGCCATCCAGGAGGGTAGGTCAATCTGTGGGTATGGCCCGTATTGGGTGGTGGCCACATCACCGGGCAGCCATTGCCTCCCTGGTGGTGGTGGTGCTGCTGCTGCTGCTGGGGGATAATAGCTCCTGGAGGTGGTGGGGGGCATCCAGTCACTGTAATAAGTCGGTGCAGGCAGAGTTGGTGCAGGCAGAGTTGGTGCAGGCAGAGTTGGTGCAGGCAGAGTTGATGCAGGCAGAGTTGATGCAGGCAGAGTTGGTGCAGGCAGAGTTGGTGCAGGCAGAGTTGGTGCAGGCAGAGTTGGTGCATCCAGCTGGCCAAGAGGTGTGGATGTCGTTGGGTACGGTGCCCACTGGCTGGTCCCCTCCTCCAAATACTCCTCACTGGGTGGTGAGGTGGCCTCCTCCATGGGCTCCTGATGTGCTGGAGACACATAACCTGTGTGGAGGATTGAGATTGTGTGATCAGTAAACTTAGCCATGATGGTGTCAAATTGATATTAATACTTGAAATGTGTAAAGGAACATATATGTTGTATGGTGTATCCCCCTGTGTGAAACAACGGTACTCCTACTGGTGATGGGTGTTGTATTCTACATGTATTGCAGCTCAGAGTTGAATTCCTTTGGTGCCACATCCCAGTGGCCTGAAATTGTACATTTGCGCTGTTGCCACATCATCCTTTGTGGATATCTGTTCCCTGGACCAAAGCTAGCCAGAGGATGGTCTGGCAACATTGGCATAGTACATTTTCAGGCCACAGTGATATTGTCCCTGGAATATTCAACTTTGAGCTGTTATACTCTTGTGATGAAACACCTTTCAGTAGTGGGGATACCCTTGCATTACCCGGTGGATCAATCCTATGACATGTATTTTTCCTTTCACATTTTAGGTATTACTATCTCTTTAACGGGATAGCAATGGTTAATTTCACCTTGATGTAACATTGCAGGCATCATAGAGAGATGTTTAGAAAGATGTTGCTGTATGTGACAGCTGGAGATGTCAGTCATTTGACCACACGGAGGCTCTTCAGCAGACTCCACATTGACCCATTTGGAGATAACTACATCTTTGCCATTGTCTACTAAGTGTTCCTGGTTTGTAAGCACGCTCTGTGGACCATGTCAATGATGGATCCATCTCCAATTGTTTCAATTTTGGGTCTGCTGAAGAGCCTCCGTGTGGTCATATGACTGACATCTCCAGCTGTCACATACAGTAACATCTTTCTAAACATCTCTTTATGATGCCTGCAAGGTTACATCAAGTGAAATTAACCATTGCCATGCCAAGGTACACAGTGAGGAATATGGTCTGATATGTGCGTATATGTACCTTTCATACGGGTACAAACATATCCTTGATAGATATGAACCCAGAGATCTGTTCAGAACATGTGATTGTCTAACTGCCTATATATGTACAGCCATCACAAATAAACTTTCATAGATACAAGTGATACCCATCCAAGTAGGTGTAATATACTGGGTATATGTACTGTGATGATGATATCAATATGAGTTATTTTGTCGAGGGTGCACATATATGGGCAGTTGGACAATCACACGTACTGAACCGAACTCTGGGTTTACATCTTGTTGGGACCTATTTGTACCCATTTGAAAGGGACATATCCACATACAAATCTGGTTGTTTTTCTTTCAGTACATATCTTTTTTGAAGAGATCTGCAGTGTGATTCAAGTAGTATTCATCCCTATGTTATCAGTTCATCCCGTACAGTGCTGGATTTGGTCAGATTAGACATGTCCCTCTCTGGTTGTCATGATGGTATCCTATGCATAGCATTGTGATGCATGGGATACCACCGTGGCAATCAGGGATTGATGTACATTACAGGATTCTGTCCATGAGGTCTGTTCAAGTTGAATCCTGAGGGGCAACAATCAAGCCAGTCTTGAAGGATATCATTGATTGAGGCCTTTTTTTTCCTGGATCAGCCCATCCATCCTTCTGTGTGAGGCAGCCAGACCCGATCATAGATATCCATAATCCCTGGCCTGTTATTGACCAAACCTCAATGGTTCATATTTGGTTCCCATATTTATCCTGCAAATAGTGTCTGGTGTACCATCCATCCATGGCATCAGCACTCCTGAGGATCTATATGTGAATCAAATGTGAGCTATGTAAATTGAAGTTAGAGTAAATGATTGCATACACAACACCAAGGCCAACTTTTTCACCTTTACTTATGTGTGATTGTTTTTGGCCTGTGTGTTGCACATACAAGCATTTATTCTCAGTGGCACTGTGATTTGTGACCTGATCCATCCTGTTGGTGATTCAGTAAGCGGTTAAGTGGACCTGATGAACTGATTATGATGCTGACTTCTCCGCTGACCTCATTTCACCATCTGCAATGTTTTCTATGGAGTCCACACAATGGGGCCTGTGCAGCTTGAATCCTGTTATTGGATGTTCTCCATAGACTAACATTGTAATTGGTAAAGTGAGGGTATGCAAGTGTCAAATTCACTACATCAGCTCTTTTTCACCGCTTAGTGAATGTCCCCTATGTGTCATGTAATTGTTAACCTATCGACATGTGTTTGTTGTCTGGTTAACCCTTTGAGTACCAGAGGGGTTGCCAAAGCATTGTTGATCGATGCATTGATGATCCCTCTGGCACTCATGGGGTTATGTGCTGGATTCCCTGTGTGAACATGGGTAATTGTGATGTTTAACATACAACACTTTACTGAGCATGGTTTGTGTGTATTGTGTGTGATGAGCACAGCAACATGAGGGTTAACCAGGGAGTTGGACAGGTTTTGGCCTTGTTGAACATTGACATTTGTCCTTGTCTTGATCCCTGTTTAAACCCTCAGGGTGCTGTGTTGGTGCAATTGTGTGGTTGAATGAAGAGCAGATGTTGGGATGTGAGTGCTTGTTTGTGATGGGTGTGTGGTTTGGGGTGGTGTGTGGTTTTGGGGTGATGCACTTACCGGTGGTGTGGAGGCTCCTCTCCTCCCCAGTGTCTGATCCTCCAGGGACCCCCTCAATGAGGGTGGATGACAGTGTCTGCCGCAGCCTCTCCTCCCATGCGCTGTAGGTGATGGGGACAGGTGGCCCACCTCCGGTGGCTCTGGCGTGCAGGGCGGCATCCCCCATCTTCCTCTTCACCTGCCTTTTGCAGTCGCCCCATCTCTTCTTGATTGAGTCCACATCCCGTCTGCAGGTGGCCACCGCATTAACTCTGCTGCAGATTTGACTCCAGGCAGCTCTCCTCCTCGCAGACAGGCCAGGGAGTCTGTCCCCCGGGAAGAGGACACTCTCCCTCTCCAGCACAGCCTCCACGAGGGCCGTGTTTTCTTCCTCGGTATATCGGGGATCCCTGACCCTGTCCCCCTCAGCTCCGGCATGCGAGGAGTCAGACCCGGAGTGTCCTGCCTGCTCTGCCCCTGCCTGTGTGTGGTGGTCCCCAGGCACTACCCCTCGTCCCACTGCAGGATCTGTCCCTCTTCTTCTTTGTGTGCCTGTTCTTGTGGGCCTGGTCCCCCTCCGCCCTGCGTATCTCCCTCTCCCACCCCTGCTCTGCTGAGGGATCCCCTCCTGACCTTCCTCCTCCTCCTCCTCCACTAGTCTCCCCATCCCTCTCTCCTGTCCTCCTCTCCTGGCCATCATTCACCCAGTCACACCCAGGCACTCTCACACGCCCTCACAGACACACTCGATCCCACTCACTCTCTGTCACACACTTTCACTCACGGATTCACACTGTAAAAATAAAGTTTAAAATGTGTAAGGTGTGATGAAAAAAAAAAGACTATGTGTATGTATGTGTATGTGTTTGTATGGATGTATGTGCTATGTGCAAAAGTGTGCTATGTGTCTATTTAAATGTAACTCTCTCCTCTCCAAAATCCTTCTACCTTACTCCTCTGTATGCTTCTCTCTCTCTCTCTCTCTCTCTCTCTCTAAATGCTATCCTCCACTCCTGGGTCCTGTGCTCTAGCTTGCTGAAACTCGAAACACAGACAGGGTGTAACCGTTATTTTGAGGTATATATAGGTGTATTTGAACATTTTTGATACTTTGGGGCCTTGGGATTGGCTGTAGGTTTGAATTTTGTTTGTGCATCTATCAGGGTTGCTAGACAACGGCAGCCGTAATGTAACATTTTGAGTTAAGTTGTGTTTTAACGGGTGTTTGGGACGCACGGTGATGCAAAATCAGGTGCGACGCTGGTTTTTGTTTAACGTGTTTTTGTAGTGCCTACGCCCGATAGCTATTCTTGAACGCTTACCTTTGAATCTGCCGTAAAACATGTGTTCTTTGCGGCCGACGTGCCTTTTTTACTTAGCGGATGGTTTAACGGCTGCCTTTAAATCTAGGCCTAGATATTTTGCTGGTTACAAACTGGGAAGTATACTAAGAGGAAAACAGACTGCAACATAAGTTAACTATACCATTGATTTACATGGGTCTTTTAGCTAGAGGTGGGCAAAAAGTGTGAAAAATTTCCATCATTACTTTTTGTGAAAACTTGCCGATTTTTCGCTTTTTCTGCAAACGTTTTCACATTTCTGCCTATGCAAAAATTTCCTCCTTTTAGCCTATTTTAACTAATTTTTTGCCTATTTTAACCCTTTGAGTGCCACAGTGGTACGGAATGCATTGCTTTGCAATGCATTCCGTACCACTCTGGCACTCAAAGGGTTAAGAGATTTTTCAGCTATATTTCTTATAGGTACTACATTTCCCACTGTAATATTACTTCTTCTGAGGGCTGAAGTTTAGAAATAAGCAGCTGAAAGTCAAAGTTATGAGTCCTACAGCAACATATGGCTTGAAAAATGTGTTAGCATGCAGAATACATTTGTCCTTTGCCCACAACACTAACTTCTTGCTTAAGTGACACTGGCACATATTCATGATGATATCAAGTAATAAAAAAATAAAGTACAGTCTACAATGTGGCAGATGTGTATTGTAGTGGTGATGGTGGGAAACTGGCATGGTGTGATTTGTGTATGTATTTTTACCATTGTCATACACTATCCTCCTTCTCAGATTATTGACAAACATTACTTATCGGTCATAGCAGTGTTCCCAAGTGGGGTAGGTGGTGTCAACCCTTCTTCACATCCCTCCTCCACCTCCTCATCTGTGCTGCTGTTAATATATTTGTCCTGGCTTTGTCTGTCATGTGTGGTTTCTGCTACCTGATACTCAGATGGTATGATATGTTGGTTCATTTTTAAGAATGTTAGTCTCCCAACATTGCTGCTTGATGACTGATAGGGTGACTGTGTGCTTTTTTGACATATGTGCCTGTCCAGGGTCAGACTTTCCAATTGCTTTCTCAAACAATTTATAGACAGGCACGGTGCTTCTTAAAAGTGGTGGAAGATTCAGCCTTTGACTTTCTGCTAACCTTATATCCATGTCATTATCCTCACTTTCAACTTCACCTGTATCAGTGTCACTGTTTTTAAGAACTCTCAGACAATTTGGTAAGGTAAAGAACACAGGATCCCCTTCACAGGTCCAGATCCGATCAGTACCAAGGCACTTCCCAAATCTGACACAGGTCATGGTACAGAGATAAGCAAAACAAGCAATAATATAATAACAGGAACAGATGACTGGAACCAGGAACAGAACCTCAACAGTACCACCTAGGAAGCAGCTCAAGAGCTGAGGGTAGGTACTGCAGGGCAGAATATCCAGGAGCTGGGGAAGAGAGAACAAGCAACTGGAACACTGAAGAGTGACACGGTCCTGGTAACTGGAGAGCACACTGACTAACACCGGTCTGCCCTAGGTTAGCAGGCAGGATGACCGGAGGTAGGACTGACCAGATGGACAGGGA
Source organism: Rhinophrynus dorsalis (assembly GCA_037306005.1). Classification (NCBI taxonomy): domain Eukaryota; kingdom Metazoa; phylum Chordata; class Amphibia; order Anura; family Rhinophrynidae; genus Rhinophrynus; species Rhinophrynus dorsalis. The sequence continues at coordinate 326,810,244 of CM074721.1, read as the reverse complement.
GAATCCCTGAGGACTGGACAATGGAGGGAACTCAGGCAGGCACAGGCACAGGACCAGTCCAGAGGACTGAGGTAACCACAGGCAATACTGACAGGCACTGGCTCAATCTTAAGAGATATAGGTAACTGAAGGCAACACTGACAGGCACTGGCTCAATCTCAAGAGATATAGGTAACCGAAGGCAACACTGACAGCCACAGACTCAATCTCGGGAGGTATAGGTAACTGAAAGCAACACTGACAGGCACTGGCTCAGGATCAGGTGACTGGGGTAACAGCAGACTGAACGGACAGGCACAGGCTCAGGCTCGGAAAACTGAGGAGAGGAGGCTCTGCTGACACTCACTGGCTGGGCACTAGCCTCGAAGGCTAGGATAACGGGAGGTCACCAATAGAGTACAACCACAGCCGGGATCAGAATAGCTAGAGTAGTCGGTCAGACCTGGGAATGCACAGAGAGCGCTATAGAGCCACTGCCTGGATCGGTATCAGAGAGCGCTAGTAAGCCACAGCCTGGATCAGAACACAGAGATAGTAGCCACAGCCTGGATCGGTACACAGAGAGCGGCAGTCAGCCACAGCCTGGATCGGTACACAGAAAGCGGTAGTCAGGCGGTCCGGGTCGGCAACTGTAACACGGAAACAGAGACAGGAGCAAGGTCAGACAAAACCGGATCATACACTTAGCAGGAATCACAGCAACAAACGCCAGGTCAGGAGCACCACGAAAGGGAGCCAAAGGTTTGACAGGACTGAGCTTAAATAGGCAAACACTGGGTGGACCAGAACCCAGCGGCCAATAAGAACCCAGCAGGAAATAGGCAGGAAGTAGCAATGTCGACAGAATGTGAGATCACGGGCACCGTGATAATCAGAACAAGTCAAGGATGCTGGAGGGATATATTCTAGATCTACATAATCATCAGTCATCATTAGGTCATCCTCAGCAGCATCAGCATCACCTGACAATTCTTGTACAGTACCCTTATATTCCTCTAAGCTTTTGGAGATCTCAAACAATTTATTTTTACTTTTATTGTAACAAAGTTCACTACTACTTAGAGGATGGGTGTTTTGGTGCTTGTTTGTCTCACTATCTGATGCAGCAGGAGGTTCAGCTGCTACACCTTACTCTGTTATGCTATTGCCAGCATCATCAACACTTGAATGCAACTTGTTGTTGTTTTCAGTGCTCTTCTTATATGGTTCTTTATTTCTACTGGCACTGGTGGTTCTGGAACTAGTTTTGCTGAGACCTTGACAAACTGCATCCTCCCTTGGAGTGGAGGGATCATCATTGTTCATGCTGCAGTACAGTACACAACACAGCTCATGGAGCTATATGCCTTGCCTAAGCCCAGTCATCTGTTTGTCACTATCACCTAATATTTAGTTTTTTTATTATTTTTTATTTATTTATTTATTTTAAGCTGTCCACCCTGTTGTCTTATCACAGTCTGTCCAAAAACAATTATAGCTGAAAAACAAAATCAACGACTTCCTTCCCCAGACTTCCCCATCCAGCACAGAGATAATAACAGCAAGATCAGCAAGCAAATAGGTCCCTAGCTGCCTGTGTCTTGCAGTCAGTCACATGGAATTTTGGAGTATTTGGGGTCAACCTCCTTCAAGCTATATATTAATAATCATGGATATGGTATATATAGCTTGAAAAATATGAATTATGTAGCTATACTCGTTACTTAGTCATACATGTGCGTGAGACTCGGACACTAGAGGCATTATTTTATACCATGAATTTGGTGATGGGATGCATTGAGGCCAACGAGTGCCATCTGTATTGTGGGTGCCATTCAAGTGGTTAACCTAAGCCCGACTCTCATGCACAAGTTGAATAAGATACTTGTGTTTGCTTATGTATGAGTCTGCTTAGATATCCTCCGCAGCAATTGAGTTAAGATCTACATCTCGGTTGTGTGTATTTTTAATTTTATTTTTAATACTGTTTTTGAAGATTATGTGTATTATTTAAAATACAAAGCTGAGTCCTGTTGGGTTTGGGATCAGTGGACGTAAGAGTGTCCGGATATTTGTATATTTTTAACGTCTTTAAGAGAAAACAGCAATGCTGTTTTTTATAAACTAAGCAATGTTCCCCTGGTTAAGGAATTCTGCCATTATAAATGAGAATTATTATAGTTTTTATTTTAATGATATGGTGTGGCAGTCTGAGGTATTACCCAGGGGATCATTGCCTTTAATCAAAACCGACCGCAGGGATGTGAATGGTTAATTTTTCACTTTGATTCTCATTCCGACGGACATATCTTATTATTGGATATCTCTGATTCAAAAACCCAAATGGATGTAGCTGCAACCTTAGATCACGAGTAAGCGTGTTGAACGCGAAACATGTTGATCGGTGAAAGGCCGCTTTGAATACACTTTGCTGGTCTGTATTTGTATGCCCTAAAGTCTCTCCTCCATTCACTCGGGATTTTTGGAAGCTGTGAAGGTATTTACATTTTTATACTTTGTTGTAATAAAGTCATTGTATTTCCCCAGTTTTATAACGGCCTGTTCTTAGAGATCCCTGCTTACAAAGCATAAGATAGTAAAGATGGAAATTCCTAGTAGCATGACTAGGTGATCATTGAATCTCTTTTGGAATTCTTTAATCCCTCTCAAGTTCCTTCCTCTCAGGTAATCAGTAGCAGAGAAGGGCAAAACTTTTAATCTCAAAAGAGAAATATTACAAGGGTTCTTTCCACCTTCTGTGGAAATTCCATTAAAAGTGCAATTTGGCACTTTTTTCTATATTTTTCACTGCTTTGAAATCAATGATTACAATGTAGTTCTTACTGAAACTAAGTTTTCCTGTGTATTCTCACCATGCTAAAGTATAAAAGGGGGTGTCATTTTAGCACATTGCCATCTGTGATTGTGAGAGAGAAAGCAGACAGATGATTTTTTTATGCTTTCTAGAGGAAGACTTGAGTTGCTTGATATATGAGTTTTGGTAGTAGACAGTTGTTTTTCTGGACAGATGTGGGGTGTGGGGCGTGTGGGTTTAAATGGAGAAAGGAGAGTTAAATAAATTAAAAAAAGATACTGAATGAATTACTTTATAGAACTGAATAAAAACATTTTTGACTGATAAATGCAAGTGACAATCAGGTAATTCTACATGAACCCAAAAGTCAACTGAGTAACAGATATTATGGTATTATATTACAATGGTGTCACCTACATGGCGACCCTCAAAAGGGTGACATCACAGAGTTGCTTTCATCAAAAGGGAAACATCAGAATGTCACCTACAACAAAAGGGCTACATCAAAATGTCTCCCGCTGTCCCCTCATTTGGAAGGACTTTTCCTGCACAATACTTTAATCCTTCGAGTGCCAAAGAAGTATCAAACACATTGCTTTGTAATGTATTCAGAATCTCTCTGGAAGGGATGGACAAACGTTTTCTGTAAACTGTGTGACAAAACAATTGGAAAGTCTGATCCTGGACAACAAAAGATGGCAAAAAGTACACAGTAACATTGTGTGTGTGTGTGTGTATATATATATATATATATATATATATATATAGCTATTTAGATGCAGACAGTTGAGCTTGCTAGTGGCTGCTATATATTTTGATGCTACATCACATTCTGTAATGTCACTGCTCTGTTTTACTTCTCTTTTTGTGCATCTTGTCAACAACTGTCTGTAAGAAAAAAATTGTTCTAATAAAAATAAAGTTTGCAAAAAAAAAAAACAAAAAGCACACAGTGACCCTGTCAGTCATCATCAGCATCATCATCACTTCCAAATCCAAATCCCACTCAGCCATGCACACTAATAGTCTTGAGTAACCAGCAACAATACAGGTTATCAGCATCAACAGTGTTAGCTTTTATGAGTGCCTCTGCTTTTCTTGGAAGTGCAGCACCTGTGACACCTAGTAGTAGTACAATTTAAGCAACATCTAGCTCCAGTAGTAGTATAGTAGTAGGAGCAGCCTCTCTGGAACCCCACAGACTATGAAGTCCACATTATGGAGATCCTACACTCATGATCCAAAAGTTAAACATGTTGCTACCTGTTGTCTGTGTAAGAAGCATGCGAGCAGGGGGGAAAGCAGGCTCACACCTAGGTACCTCCTCAATGAGTTCCCACCTGAAGCAAAACCACAGGTGTTAGATAGTGTGCCAAGATTTTCTTATACTCCAGTTGCAGAGGAGTATGACTCTGAGTTTGTTTTTGTTGTGGGTAGAAATTGAGACTAAATGTGGTGTAAAGGGTAGAAAGAGGTGTTGATGGGTATAGTCTACAAACCACCAAATATTGATGACAATTTTGAGGCCAAGCTGCTACTGCAAATGAGGAACGCTGCCCAGCTTGGGCAGCTTGGGAGATTTTAACTATCCAAATATCAACTGGAATAATGAGACCTGTCGGAGTGCTAAGTGAAGCAAGTTTGTGAGCATGCTTTGGGAAAGCTACATGTCTCAAATTGTGGAAGTGCTGACAGAAATAACAGTGTATTGGACCTAGTGATAATGAATAACATAGAAATGGTATCCAAAGTTAAGGAAAGTGAGCATTAGAAAAACAGCGATCACAACATGGTTATATTTGAGATCAGTCTGGCAAAGCAAAACTGTATAGGTTCGACCAAAACTCTTTAATTTTAAAAAAAGCTAACTTCAAATTATTAAGAGCTTCAATGCAACAAATAGACTAGGATAAAGTATTTAAAGGCAAAAATACTGAGGGAAAAATGGTCAAAATTCAAATTTAGGTTGCAGAAATGTATCCAACAGTATAAACCAATGGGGAACAAATGCAAAAGAAGTAAATCACAGCCAATGTGGTTAACTGCACATGTAAAGAAGGAAATGGCAAGGAGAAAAATAGTAGTTAAACTATTTAAGTCTGAAGGAACTTAACATTCTTTCTTAAAATACAGAGTGCAACAAAGATTGCAAAAAGGCAATTAGGTTAGCAAAAATAGATAATGAAACTCGAATTGCAAAGGAAAGCAAGGTTAATTCAAAAAAGTTTTTCAAATATATAAATAGCAAAAAAACTTAAGAGGGAGTGCATTGGACCTTTCAAAAATGAGATGAATGAGTAGAGAAGATAAGGAAAAGGCTGATGTTCACTTTCCTTGCATCAGTATACGCAAGGGAATATGGAATGGTAGAAGAGCCTCATCAAGTAACAAATAAAACAATACAATTATCAGATATTAGGTTAACACAAGAAAATGTTATGGGAAGACTGAACAAAATTAAGACTGACAAAGCACCGGGTCCTGATGTTATACATTCAAGGGTTCTTCAGGATCTTGGTGCAGTGTTAGCAAGACCCCTGTTTTTACTCTTTAAAGATTCTCTCACCACAGGCTCAGTGCCACAAGAATGGTGAAGAGCCAATGTAGTGTCTCTATTTAAGAAGGAAACTAAAACAGAACCTGGCAATTATAGACCTGTGAGTTTGACCTCTGTAGTGGGAAAACTGCTAGAAGGGATAATAAGTGACTATATTCAGGATTACAACACAAAAAAATAAGATTGTTAGCAAGAATAGATCATGCCAAACTAATCTGTTCAGCTTCTATGAGGAAGTAAGTAGCAACCTAGATAATGGTAAGGCAGTTGATGTAATATCTCTAGATTTTGCAAAGGCATTTGATACAGTGCCACATAGAATGCTAGGGTATAAAATAAGGAAATTGGGGCTAAGGGATAACCTTTTCAATTGGATAGAAGACTGGTTGAAGTATAGGGAACAGTGTATGGTTGTAAATGAACAATTCCCCAATACAGTTAAAGTTGAGAGTGGCATACCTCAGGGTTCAGTATTACGTCCACTGCTTTTTAACATGTTTAGAAATGACTTGGAAATAGATATAGAAAGCAAAATATCAATATTTGCAGATGACACTAAATTATACATGGTAATTAATTCAGAACAGGATATTTGCTCTCTACAGATGTATTTACATAAAATGGCAGATTGGGCAAACAAATGGAAAATGAACTTTAATGTGTAAAGTCATGCATTTGGGATAAAAAATTCCAAGGCAACTTATGAACTTAATGGAATAATTTTAGGGGACTCGTTGCTAGAGAAAGACCTGGGTATCCTTGTAAACTACAAACTTGGAAACAGTGACCAGTGTCAAATAGCAGTAGCAAAAAATCCTGTCTTGCATAAAAAAGGGGTATTGAAGCAAGAGTGGATAACATCATTTTGCCATTGTACAAATCATTGGTAAGACCTCACCTCGAATATGCAATGCGGTTTTGGGAACCAGTTCTGAAAAAGGACATTCTAGAACAGGAGAGGGTACAGCAAAGTGCAACAAAATTAATTAAAGGAATGGAGGACTTGACGTATGAGGAACGACTAGACAAACTTGGTTTATTTACTCTAGAGAAAAAGAGAACTAAGAGGAGATCTTATTACATTCTACAAGTATATGAGAGGTCAATACAAGGATCTCTGTGATGATCTATTCATTCCAAGGCCTGATCAAATGACCAGGGGACACCCTTTGAGATTAGAGGAAAGGAGGTTTAGACTTCAGTAGAGGAAGGGTTTTTTACAGTAAGGTCTGTTAAATTATGGAATTCCTTGCCCAAGGATGTAGTTATCGCAGATACAATGGATACATTTAAGAGAAGATTAGATACATATCTTTAAAAATGGAACATACAGGGTCTGATAAATGACTAACTTATTTATTAGCAGGAAAGCTATACAATTCTCATGTCACTTGAGTATTAGGCAAAGATTGAACTTGATGGACTTGTGTCTTTTTCAACCTAATTTACTATGTTACTATGACAAGAGTCATAGAGTGCCTACACATTCCACCACCATTAACACTGCTGTCTTTTGGAGAGGAAGAAAAATCTGCTGAAATGTTGACACTAGATACTAGTATACACATAGACAGGCAAATAAGGGGAGCTTAAGTAACTTGCAGTAGCAGAAAGCACTAGTAGTAGACATGTCCATCACCACCTGTTCCATATCTTATCATTGCTAGTTCCACTTCCATCATCACAGACTGTGTGATGATGATTCTCACTCCCACAACTACAAGTACCAGCCTGATACTTTTGTGATGTTTGATGCTCAGTGTCAGGAGATTCAGCAGCAGGAATTTCTAAACCATCTTTCTTTCCCACTTTTCTTTCCTCTGAGGTAGGGAAGATCTCATGCCTTCATAAACACCACCCTCCTCAGCAGCAGCCCCACCAAATTCTTCTCTCTCTCTTATGGTGAGTATAACATAAATTTAGACAGTGCACCTGGTGTCACAATTACAGACACATCAGGGTCAGATTAAGGCAGCTGAACTCCATAATGTCACTGCTGCACATAGCCACCCATTTTCAGAAACAATACTCCAAGCTCCTTGTGATGTCATATGGTGGCAGTACTATCTGGTAATGCTGGGCTCAGAGTCCCACTAATTGCACTACTGCAATTACTGTAGCTGCTGCTTGTCCTGGCATATTCCTCTCCTCAGAGTTCCCACTCACTGCACAATGCAGCAGGCAACTGTAGCATCACAGGTGTACTGGTGGTAAATCTTCAACTAATCCTGCTTTTACCAATGTCCTTATCAACTAAACCTCACAGCACTGTGGAAAGATCTAGGTTTTTATAGTATTTCAGCTGGAATTCTCACAGCCATAGAAAGCATAAATGGAAAGCAACAAACTTCTCCTCAGAAAAGGAGGTAGCAAAAAGGCAGTAAATATATGTATTTTCTATGTGCTAGAATCTATGCGGAAAAAGCAGCAACTTGTATTTTTCAGTGAAAATGTCAGTGATAAACAATTTAACTTTTTACTCCTCTCTATTCAGAAGTCAAATAAATGACAGATGGAAGAAATACAAAACTTTTGTAGACAAATAGGTAATACCCCTCTCAATCCCTAGTCTCATACTGATTTGGAATGCCAATGTGCACAGCATCTATTTCCATCAGCTGCTTTATGATATTGATGTTTCTCTGCACTGTGGTGTCACAACGGGAACTCATATGTGTAACAGAATGCCGATAGGGTAGTATATAGCATTTTAGTATAGTGTCTTAAAGGCCATACCTAAGCTCCCTTGTGGTTAATGGGAGATTACATGAGTTGAATGTGAATTAATTGTGGGTTAGCAGTGATTTATACAAGAGCTTGCCCTGTTGTGTTCTGGAGCCCTGACAGGGACAAAGAATGTGTGCCAAAGAAGATACTTCATGAGAGACAACTCAGTGTTCCCTAGAGCTTGCAAGTCCCCTAGGTTCCCCCCTACGCCAATGTGCAGAGAGGCAAATGACTAGTGTCTCCTGGGCCTGGGTAGATCATGTGTAGTGCAGTTCAGAAATCCTCTTGGGTGGGGATAGAAACAGGATCCAACATGGGGTTGGTAGCAACAACTGACGAAAGGTACTATACTTACTATAGTGAGCATAACAGATTATTCATTGATTTCAAATAGAGCAAAGCACAAGTTTGTTGGAAAACTCTGCTGCCCACCTGTGAGTTTATCATGCAAAGTACACACACATATGTCCAGCAGTATCCATGCCCTCAGATCAGAACAATTGGAGGAAAAGATACTGAATGATGTGCTCCTGGGAGACAAAGGCTCATCAGGGTCCTTAGATTAAAAAGTGAGAGGTTTTATGACCCATGTTGGTAAAGGTGCTACATTAGAAATAATAAAATTAAGGGCCATATGCACAAATGGAAGTGGAGCAATTCTGGGGCAAACCAACTTCACCACAAGTAACAAACATTCCTATTAACAGGATGATAAAGATCTCTTTAGCGATCACTGAGTTAATAGCTCATTTTAATGAGAATGTTCAATTGTTCCCTGTGGAGCAGATGGCTTGCTCCATAATTGCTCCACACAACCAAAAACATGTTCATTGGCCTCTTGCCAAAGGAGTGTGTAAAGCATTGCAAAGCCACACGTTACACACTCTTTTAGCATAGTAACATAGTAAATTAGATTGAATAAAGACACAAGTCCTTCAAGTTCAACATTCTCCTCATACCCCTGTAACTGAGAATTTTATAGCTTTCCTGCTACCAATTAAGTTAGTCTTTATCAGACCTTCCTGATCTGCCTACTGATAAACAGTATAACCCTGTATGTTCCCTTTTGAAAGAAATGTGTCTAATCTTCTCTTAAATGTATCCATTGTATCTGCCATAACCACCTCCTTGGGCAATGAATTCCACAATTTAACAGACCTTACTGTAAAAAACCCCTTTCTCTGCTGAAGTCTAAACGTCCTTTCCTCTAATCTCAAGGGGTGTCCCCTGGTCACCTGATCAGGCCTTGGAATAAATAGCTCACCGTAGAGATCCTTGTATTGACCTTTCATATACTTGTACAATGTGATAAGGTCTCCTCTTAGTCGTCTTTTTTCTAGAGTAAATAAACCAAGTTTGAGACTGATGTACTATGGAGTGTGGTGACTTTGCATGCAATGTCACTACATAAAGGACTCCAAATTAACTGCAGCACAGGGGGCAAATAAAAACCCTTATTGGTTTAAATTAGAATATTAACCCTTTGAGTGCCAGAGGGGTATCCACATAATGCTTTGTGATGCATTGGATACCACTCTCGCACTCAAAGGGTTAATGCCTTGAATGTTAGAGAGGTCTCTAACACACTGTTAAGCAATGTGTTGTAAGTGTAGTAATGTACAGTAAGCATTCACATTTAAATGAAAGCAGATTTTAAGAAATTGTATTTGTCTAGTATGGGGAGGTTGGTATGCCCAGGAATTAGTCCAGTTCTTTGTATTAAATCAGACAATAAAGCCCTCCCTTAGCATCACTTTCCTGAAATACAAAACTGTTCTTCCCACAAAGGAAAACAATTACTGTACAGGATTGCTCAATACTGACATGATAATCTGGTAAATGTGGATCAGATCTGGTATTTATTTCCTAGATGTGCAAAAGAAATTGTGAAATATATTCACAAAAATAATATGCAACACAGAAAAAAAATGACATATCAGCAGGGCTATTTTTTTAAAATAAGTGAATTTTAATGTTCAATGTAAAATGTGTGTAATAGATGATAAAGATATGATTAAGAGGAGACAAACAATGCATTGTTGTAAACAGTTCTTTTTTTCAGTTCATATTTGATTCCTCTCTTTCCTTCTCCCCTTACATTAACTCTGTGGCTAGATCATCTCGCTTCTTTCTCCGTAACATTGCTAAAATCCGCCCGTTCCTTTCCCAACAAACTACTAAACCTCTTATACATGCCCTCATTCTGTCCCGCTTAGACTATTGCAACATCCTACTAACTGGCCTCCCTGCTACTCATCTTTCACCTATGCAATCTGTTTTAAACTCAGCTGCACGAATCACAACACTCTCCCCAAAAACTGAACCTGCCCACATAATTCTCAGACATCTGTCATGGCTCCCAATTCAGCAGCGCATCAATTACAAAGTCCTTCTTCTCACCTTTAACGCTCTCCACACTGCTACCCCTCCTTACATCTCTTCCCTCATCTCCTATTATGTTCTTGGCCGCTTCCTTCGCTCAGCACACAATGCACTTCTTGTTGCACCATCCACACCCTCTGCCCTCTCCCGTCTCAAACCTTTCTCGCTTTCTGCTCCATACCTATGGAACTCCATACCCCTCTCCTTACGCCTAGAAAAATCCCCCTCTGTCTATAAGTCTACCCTGAAGTCTTATCTTCTGGAGCACTAGGACCATGCACTGCCTTTGGCCAAACTCAGCACTTGTAATCTCAGCACTTAACACCCTCTTACCCCATTGTATGTCTCCCTTTATCCATTTAGACTGTAAGCTCCTTGGGGCAGGGACCTCTCTCCCATTGTTTCTATGAATGTCGCACTTATTTCATCCCCTCTTATTTATTGTACCATATGTCTATTGTAAGGCGCTGCGTACACTGTCTGGCGCCATATAAATAAAGATACATACATACATACATACAGTTCTTATATTATGTGGATTATATTCCCTACCCTCACTCCAGCTAGGCTTAGACTCCACTGAAAAGCATAATGATTGGAGAATTTATCACACTGGAGAACTTATTGGCTCTTTATCACACATTTCACACACCTTAATGCATCTCCTCCCTGTTGTTATTACAATTTACTTTATATTTTTTTCTACCTTACTCAACGATATGACCAGCACCGTAGGGCAAAATTCTATGACATTAATAAAAACGGTTTTTAGCTCTAAATGTCTCTTTAACACACCTTTGTGAATGCCAGACTAGTATCCAACATATGGATTTGCAATGCATTAGATTAACCTTTAAGGACTGAAATGTATATTAACAATAAAATAAAAAAAGTGGTTGTTAGGGAACTTTAACCCTTTCAATAAAATACAGTGATATTTTTTTCCACAGATAACAGAACATTCATTTGCAAAACAGTAAAGGTGGTTAGTCTAGGTTATGTACACCAATGCCAATGGGGTGGGTGCTGAGGCAGGTCATTGACCCCCCTCCCACCTTCTCCCAGAAATGTGTCCTCCACCTCAAAGTAAATGGATGGGATAAGAAGTCTTGAGACTTTCAATCATATTTGGTGTATTCCGACTTGAAAACATGGTGAAATGAAGGGTGCATGATCCCACCAAGAGCCCATGGGACAAGTGAAATGATATCTAATACATATATATTTATATGTTTTGTGTCCCAAACAGCCTATGAGATTGTATAACCCCCCCAATCCTCCCCCAACACCATGATGGTAAGGAGGTTAGAGGACTCCACTAGCTACTGTGCTTACCACCACACCATTCAGAGGGATGTTATGGGGGGGGGGGGGTCAAAACACATTTATAAAGCTCTACTCCTCAAAGAACATGGGTTGGTGGGGCAGGGTGGTCAGAAACTTCCCTTGTGATTTGGATTCCAACTCAATAAACATGGCATGTTCCAGGATCCAAAAACCTCTAATGTGTTTTTTTTTAACCTCCAGGTTAAAAATCCAAGATGCAGAGACATCCTAAAACCTCCACATGCATAGGGATATGTCACATTCCAGGCAACTTTGTTTACTATAACAAGTTGTATGCTTTATTATAACAGTACTAGTGTAAAAGCCCATGCAGACGGGACATGGTCCGGGTGATGTTAACCCTTTGAGTGCCAGAGGGGTACGCAACGCATTGCTTTGCATATTACTCTGGCACTCAAAGGGTTAAGAGGCTGGTCCTGCTTTGCGTCCTGCCTTGCACTATAGAGACTGCCTGAAAGCACAGAATGCTTCCAGCACAGAACTCCCAGCATTCTGCGCATTTGGGTAGTCTCTACTGTGAATGATGGCTTCTGACAAACATCTTAGCAAATTATTATATAGGATGCCTGTCAACACTTATTTATGAATATAAATATTGCATACTACAGTTTGGAGCTTCCTTGAAATGCAGAAGATGAATTTCCCCACTTCGCTTGTGATTCAACATGGCTGGAGCTCCCCTTCATCAATCGAGAGAGGGTACAGCTTCTGTATCCTCACTGTTATCTGCTCAGTGGGCTGGCACAGTCCCCATGTGATATGCAGCTTGCTTTTACTGAGCAATGGAACACTGAGTGGAAGATTGTGTGTGACTATTTGAGCTTCACATTATATATATTGTATTGAATAAGCAAGATGTGTGATGCGACTCTTGGGTCTGGTTATTCCTTCACAGGTCCCAGATTCCCAAACACTCTCCCTCCAAGTACCCAATAACACATACAACCAATACCCAAATGAGTAAGTAATATATTTAAACAAACAAAATAATTAGACACTAATATAGTCATATTGTGAAAACACATAAAATATGCTTTAAAAATATGAACTGTTAGGAGAGTGTGTGAGTCACTTTAATTTTTATTGTGACTTTTAAATGTATATTTACTATTCTTATCATGGTTATACAGAAACCATAGTAATTCCCAAGGGAAAATAATGTTCCTTTCTGTGTTTTTGATGAAATGTCTCAACCTGTCATTCTGGGAGAAAAAGCAACATTATGGGAACCTCTGTTTTTCACCTCAAGCAAATATATATATATGTAAACTATGTAAAACTATATCAAGTGAATTTGCAATGTAGCACCTATAATAAAATTCAGCCCAAAATAAGAAGTAAAAGACTTAAAAAATCTTGAGTATTCCAGTTGTTATCTATATTAGGATAGTCAAGAGAAAAAGCAAAACTGTTTTTTAAGCCAGTGTTAGGGTTCAAATGCTCTAAAGCCAAATCAGGCAAAGCAAATGTTAAGTTGGTCCTAATTTTAAATGCATGCTCAGTTTGCTTTGTTGATGACATTAAATGCATCATACATCATTGGTGACATCAAGCATTACCTCCCATTTAAGTCTTTAATGCAAGAAAACAGCTTGACACAAAAACAATTTTTTAAGGTAATTCATTCTCAAAAAGTTCTGAATTAATTTTAGATGAAACCTGTCAACTTTGGTCTGTATTTAATTTGTAGATGATTAATGATATCGCTTATTTTTTCTCACAGATTTCTATCGAAGTCTATGGGGAGACTTGGAGGCAAAACCTGTGGTAATGTTATCATCTATAGCAGAATCCATTCCTGTTTAGGGACTGGCTTCCATCCTCTCCTGAGGTTTCAGGATGATTGTTCACCGTTTCTTAAAATTATGGGTGACTAGAAAGCGGAATTTAAAGTGATAGTAATGTTTCACAAAAACAGCAGCCCCAATTAATCTTCATAGTATTTGAGCCACAGAGGGTGTTATTTCATTACTGTGAGCATTGTAGCTCAAGAGTAATTGAATGATAAAATTTCCCCCTCCCGCCCCTTTTACCTAGTGTAACCCTCCACTGTGGAATCCAGTCCATAGACCAGACAGCTCACATCAAGGGTCAAAATTCTTACTGTGAGAACAATGAAATCCCTGCCCCCCTTGACATGTTTTTCAGGTTTTCCCTTATCTTAATTGAAGATTGTCCCTCTCTGTAATCTACCTGGATACTTCCTGCTGCTCTAAGCTGAGCAGTGTTACATCAGAAGAAGGGGCGGGAGGGGGATACTTTATCATTCAATTACTCTTGAACTGCAACTCTGACAGAAATTAAATAACGCTCTCCAAGGCCCAAAACTATCAAGATTAATAAGAGCTGCTTTTATTATGAAACATTACTATCCCTTTAACATAGAATTGTCTGTATTCAATTTCAGGTGCAAGATGTTCCACTTATTTTATCTCACTATTTCCCCAGAAACTGCAAAACAAATGTTTTCAGAGAAAGACTTGGGATTGGATTGGATTTTGGAGTATTCACATTTGTTGTCTAAACAGATAACTGTTCTTGTAACCAAAAGGGATTTTATAAGCATTTTATACATTGCATTAACCAGCAGGATCAAAGGAAAAGCAAGCACATGAAATAAGAAACAGTTAATAGAGCAACTTTGTATAATATTTGTGTAGCTGAAACAGATTCTTCTGTGGGGAACCAGCTAAGAGTGGAGCACTTAGTGCAGTTTTTCTCAAACATTTTTTTACTGAAATCACACCTAACATCCATTATGGATCATGTATAGGTATAGGTCAAGGATTTAAAAAAGGAACAAATACATAATCATTTAAAGGTCTCACAAAAACAAGAGTTAACAACAGAACATTATGCTCAACTATTTCCTTAAATATGTAATTAAAACTTCAATATATACAATTTTAACAATTTTTTTATAGAAAAGGATGCATCTTGAATTTGTGTCCATGGCACAACAAAGTGCCATGGCACCCTGGTTGAGAACCACTGGCTTAATGGGTGGGTGGTGTACCTGAGGGTCTATGATAGTAACATAGAAATAGTTAATGAGAATAACATGTGTGTGTCCATCAGTTCCAACTTTTACTATGTTTTCCTTGTGTATCTCCATCATGAGAATGGAAGACAAACCACAGTTAAAGCAAGTTCCAATTATGCCCCAATTGGGTATAAAAACCCTTCCTGATTATCCGAAAAGACAATCTGATATCTCCCTGGATCAAAATTGTATTTGCATTATAACTCATAATTCTCAATATTGATCTAAGCTAAAAATGTATCTAATACTTAAAAAAAAAAATCAACATCTTTCCCTCCTAATGAAACAATTTTCACATCAGCACAGCCCTAAAAATAAAAAAAAAATCTGCCTTTGTTTCAGTTGAAGCTCCTTTCTACTACTCCTAAATGATGACCCCTTATTGCTTTGCTCATCTTTCTGAGCAGAGTTCCTCAGAGATTTCATTATATTGGCTTTGACTATATTTGTAAATAGTAATCATTCCCCCCCAGAAATATTTTATTTATTTATTTATTGTTTTGCTAGGTTCCTGGATTCACACACACACACAGCAGTGGTGAAGACTATAACTACTGTTTATTGAAACATGGATACAGTCATAAGATGTGATATAAATCAGAGAGATACTTAGCTACAAACAGAATGTTTTCATCAATGTGGGAGAGACCTCCATACCAATCCCGCAGTGATCTCTACACACAAGCTTGTGATCAGATACACACTCTCCAAGTACCAAGATGGCTCTGAACTCAGATGTGTTGCAGCTTGTTATTGTGGGTTAAATACAGACTATGCCCTAAAAGGTATGCTATACACCTATCAATACGCATGCTCAACTAATATGATATATAACAAAGAATATTGCACAACCAAAGATTGCACATCTGGCTTCTCTGTTGTTTATCTTGCTGTGACTGCAGAGAGTTAACCCCTAGCTGCCCGTGAGGAGACCACCAAAAGAACCACCCTTTACATTTATTTATTTAGTTTTTTATTACTTTTTTTTTTTTGTTACCAGTAAGGATAGATTGAGATTGTTTTCAAGTATTTCCTGGGTAATCATTTTATCTACCTCTGTAGAGTGAAAGGCTGAGTTGACCTTTCAGTAAGCTGACCAGACCTTCCCTTTAACAGGGGGCACATAGGAAATAGGCATATATGAGGACTGAATTGAAATTAAAGAAGCCCTTCAGTATGCATTTTTTATATGTGTCCTCGGTTAAAGGTGAGGTCTGGTCACCCTACCTTTCAGGGACTAGTCACTAGAACCTGTAACCTTGAGGTCTGAACAGATCCTACAGCTGGTGTATTAACCAGCTGAACTCTCTCTCTCTAATGTGAACAAACACAATATGGCTGCTAAAATATTCATATCCCTTTATCAGTTTTGCTGCACATTTCTGTACTCTTTCCAGTTCTGTTATTTCTTTTTTTTTTTAAGAATTGGTGCCCCAAACAGTATTCTGTATTCTAATATTCCAGATTAGTTCTTACAAAAATGCATTAAGAAATAGCCTTAAATTCCCATCCCACACATCTGTACCTCTTTTTATACGTGGGAGTACCTCATTGGCTTTTTGCAGCAGCTGTATGATATTTCACACTGCTTTTTAGTCTGTTTAACAGTACTCTTAAATCCTTCACTAACACAGCTTCATCAAGTAATCTCCCAGTATGCTTGTTTCTGCAACCCAAATAACCTTATATTTATCTATAGTAAACTTCATCTGTCAAATAGCTGCACATTCACTCAGTTTATCCTTCTGCAGAGAAAAAACACCCTTCTCTATCTGCATTTCCTTACATAGTTTAGTTTCATCAACACAGAGACAATCACAGCACAGAAGTCTGATGACTTTTTAATTATTTCCTACTTGTGTTAAAAGCGCCCCCATCTGCTTGTTGCTTTTTCTGCTATCATTTAACCAATTCTCTGGCCATGTACAGATTTCATTTGCCAGACAGTTCCCTTTCAATGTCTGCAGTAGCCTAAATCATTTTGTGGAATAGTATCCAAGGTATCTGTGGAAATAATTTTATTATTTCCACAGATATACCCTTGAGCAAGGTGCCACTTACTCTTTCATAAATGAGTCTCTCTTTTTCACTCACAGAGTCTGAGGTACAACTGGAACAATTGTGGATCAAATCAACTGTGGCAAAATAAACAAACATTCCAATGTGCTTAATTGTTTCAGTGACAGAGAGTATCCAATGCATCATGACACAATGCTTTGGATAACACATTGGCACTCAAAGGGTTAAATGGGGCTACCTAGTATACTGGAAAACGTTTAAGTATTTAAGGGATGAAGCACAATTTAAATCAATGTGAATATGGGTGCCAGAGAGGTAATCATTGCATTGCAGCACAATCCATTATATAACTTTCTGGCACTCAAAGGATTAAACCAAGACCAGTGAAGATTACAGAGAGGCATGTCTCTAATATTAGATGGTCATGTCTCTAATATTGATGCATTCTTATGTTTTGCTGACGTACTACACTATGCCATTTAAAAAAAAAAAACGAGACACAGCAATGTAGAAAAATATTTCATTAGTCAGCTTTGGCTGGGTATGTTTTTTTTTTTTTTTTTTTTTTTTAAATGAATGAAAAACATACACCTGATGGCACTATTGAGCTTAAAACTGCATATGCCTGCATTCATAAGCAAGCTGCTGGGAATATTACATGGGACACGTGTATTATCAATGCCAAATGAGAGAAATCTGCAACATATTATGAATCAATGTGTTGAATTCAAATAGGTTAAACATATTTTTTCTTTCTTACCTATGGTTGTTTATTTTATTCCAAGTGTGTGTTTGTCATGAATATCTACAGGTATAAATGACAATTAACCCTTTAAGGACAAGAGAGATGTGCAATGGATTGAACTGCAGTGCTTTGCATACCTTTCTTGTCCTTAAGGGGTTAATGAGCTGCATTACTAAGACTGTCATTTCGCTGCATGATTCTAGATTCCAATGTTTGGCTATATTCCCACAGACAGCTATTTGTTACAGTGGTTTTGTTGATGGAATCACATGAAGATGTTTTTACTGGAATAGTGTAGCAGAATTGTTTTCCCTCTTAGAAACCAATTTTCTCAATATAAACATCAGTGATAGTATGACAGAAAATTTCTGTGATTTCAGTTTGATTGTTTTGAAATTCATACTATACATTTGTAAGTTTGCATGTAACTATCCACTGAAAATTGTAGAATGCTGTATCTTTCTGTGACATGCATTTCAATAGTCTCCAGATAGTGAGCAATGATAACAGATCCATGCATTATTTGATGTGCTATAGCTACAACAAAGTTACACATTTCATGCAGGATTAAGTATTTGGACTATAAGCTCTTTGGGATAGAGAATCCTGTCTCAATGTCTCTGTCATGTTTTATCCTCTCGACTCAAGGACTTTTTTACATTAGAGCACAAGAGCAATTTTGGCCTTTTTAGAATGCCTTTGTTCAGTCATATTTTCCCACTAATTCAGTTAATACACCCACACAAATTATATACCATTTTTAGGGATAAGTAAGGCTTTTTCTTGATGCCACATTTATATGTATATCTCATCATTTAATTTTATAGTAATATAAAAAAAAACAGAAAAAATAAAACATTTTTATAGGTTTTCCTGTGATGATTTGTGCTCAATTAGTGTTTTTTGGACCGGGACTGGATAAAAGGTATGACAGTTCATTCATACCTTCCAACTGTCCCTTTTAGTGAGTTACTGTCCCTCTGAAATGAAAATCCCTATGTCCCTCTTCCCCACTCTGATGTCCCTCTTTTAGGAGGTCAGACTACATGGTGTGTAAATAATTGTTTCACATTGCTCTGTAGCAATAAAACTCACATAAATATTTGTTTGAACTTTAGTATATATGCGTATAAATTATTCTGTTTAAAGAAAATAAGTCATTTATTAATGTACACAAAGAGGTGTCAATATTTTGTGGACAATTTTTCTTTAACTCTCCCCACAACTCCTGATCAAAACACAAGAAAAGTACCCCATCTTTGGCCATTTGAGGCACTGGGAGCTCTATTCTCTGCTTCTCTCTTCCTCACTATAACAGTGAGTATGAGAGAGTCAGAGAACAGTGACAAAGGCAATATTTACATACAATTCTTTTGTCATATGGCACCACTGGCACATGTGACCGCTGTACCAGTGATCACATGTGAACCAAATGAAGAACAGCTGGAACTGACTACTCCAGTCAGGGAGCAGACAGCTATATCCTCTCCATAGTAATCACAGTATGCCCTGAAGCAAGCTAAGATCATGAACCTGGTTTTGTGTGATGGTAATGGTATGTCACTCATGCTTAAGGGGTTAAATTTTATGGACTCCTCAGTTTTGATGCAAGAAATATTTGAAATAAAATAAAATATCTTAAATTTTACCCTTGTAGGTGAAGTATAGGGAGGGGGGATTTCACCACTTTGCCATTTGATGTTTACAGGGGATGTAAGGAAGGAAACGCTTTTGCCCTGGGATCTGTGGTTACCACTATAACAAGGCAATCTCTCCATTACTCAGGCCTCTTTTTGCAAATATATATATATATATATATATATATATATATATATATATATTATCAAACTGGAGATGGTGAAGCCATCAAACAACAAGCACACACTATGGACTTAGAAATGAATAAATATATTTTATTATATGTAATCATTGTTTTAACCCCCTTGGAGCCAAGATAACATGACACAGCTACTGGTGACCTTAAATACAATAAATAGTCAAATTAGCTCCCAGACACCATGAGGTGGGTAAGCCAGCATGTCCTCAATCAGTGGAATGCACAGCAGTGAACTGCACATGGTGCTAACACTTGCGGTACCCAACCGTGTTAATCATATCACTGTGTTGGCTAGGACCATACTGACATAACCCTCAGTGTTCTGATAAAGTGGCTGTGCTGTGATGTAGCTAAACTAGAGACACAATGTTGCAAACAAGTATACAATAAAGGCAGTAATCAATCATGAAAAAAATACACAATAACAGCTTCACAGTATCAGATGGCCGGGGAGATGAGGAGCACCAGACAGAGTTCCAAATAGACGGGAACTACCAAAAGCATAAATCTAGGTATAAAACATTTGGAACCAAACAATAAACTGATTAATACTAACACCAAGTAATCCAATTGTGAGCCACTTGTGGAAGACAGTGGATAGAGACAATGCCGGAGTATGAATGATGTTGGGAGGAGTGTAAATCCACCACCTGTAGAAGGTGGTATTAAGTCCAAAGTTTGTTGGAACAGATTACTTAGTCTGTGGGCTTGAAAATAACATATAATGATGTGCAGCTTGATATACCAGTGTCCAAGAATCAAGCTGAGAGTGCCAAACATCCTTGGGTTGACATGTGCTGCCTTCTGGCAGGCATCATGGAGACCGATAGCAGGCTATGGCACGCGATGTATGATAAATGAAAATCCACTAATTCTCAGTACATAGAGATCACTGAATCTGTCCCTACACAGTAACATATAAGTCATTATTTGGTTACTAGTATACACCTTCCCTTCAGTGACAAGGTAATCAGAATACTGGTAGAGTAAAAGTGATACCTTTGTTGGCTAACCGAGTAGCCCTAGAGTTACTCAGTTAGCCAATAAAGGTATCACTTTTATTCCACCAGACTCCTGCTTTTTTCTACAGCTAAAACATTACTGCCTTTCACCTAAAGGTAAGCAGGACCATGTGACAGTTGACACTGACTACAGTGAGTGGAAAGGAAAATGGGTCATCATATTCCTTTTTGTCTTCAATAGATGACATGGAAAGAACAGCCAAGATACAGAGCAGATTACTTCAATTACAACAGATGACAGTGAACTGGTTCTAAGAAACTAATTAGAGCAGTGCCCTGAGCTGTGATTAGCCACTATGTAGCAGAAACTCTGATGGCTTCCTGGGTTCAGTAATTTATGCTTTTCTCCAATTAATTAATTAGAGAATGCAGATTATATTAATCTGAGTCCTTAAATACTAGTGGTGCATTAAAAAACACTCACATCCTAGAAATTACTCAAAGGGTTAAAGTATTTATTATTTCTTTCATGAAAAATATGCTTTCTCAAGCAGTGATACAGGTGCTTCTTCAGTGTATTGCAATGTTAAGCCTAGTTCACGCAAGCAAAAACAAGCTTCAAGTAACAGTGTCATTGTTATCCATGGGGTAAATCACAAGGGTGAATATTACAGCCACAATAATTTTCAATGTGCGACATCTTGCACTAACATATCAGGATAATCTTACAGTGAGGGAATGTGAAGCTCCGAGTAACCTCAAAATAGAATCTTCTTATTAAAGCAGCTTATGAAGGAGTAGTATTAGTACTAAGGGATAGAGACCTATATGTTGTGGAGGTGTAGAGGCTCTTAGGGGATACTGCCATCTACTGACTTTTGAAACAGGATTCTATTGAAATGTATGCTAAAAAGGTGAAATATTTTTAAATGAGACTTTGGATAATAGAATAATGAAGAGTGGTGAGCTTTTATAATTTTCCCTAAGAAAAACATCCTGTATATCCAGCCAGTCATCCATTTATATCTTGGAAAGACAGCTTAACTTTCAACCTGCTAGCTTACATGGAATTCTTTCTCCACTCCGTGGTGGGCAAGATCTAAATGATTCCATCCACTTGCTGAACACAGTAGAGACTTCTGAATGGCAGCAAGGAGACAACTGGATAATGCATGATGGGGGAGATTCATTAAGTTGTGATAAAGAGGTGGTAAAGTGGAGATGACTTCTCTAGTTAATTACTTCTCCAATTCCTATGTTATTCTATGGAGCCTATGCATTAAGATTTCTTCAACCTTGGAATCACATAGGAATTGGAGAAGTCACCTTCACTTTATCACCTTTTTATCACTGCTTAGTGAATCTCCCCTGATGTCTTCTCTCTTTACACCCGCATCTTTCAATGGAAGAGAGCAAGAACTGTGAGAGATTTTATTTACAAACAGAAGGGGTAACGATGAGTGTGTTTCACTATCTAAATATTTGGATGGGAAAATGGGAGGATGAACAAACCTGGAACAATATTCCTCTTAAATAATGAATAGTCATATAAAGAAAATCTATAGATAATCTTTACATGTAATGGAAATAAAGAAGTGGAAGAAGGTTGTTGAATTAATCAAATTACAAAATCTATAATCTCACTTTTAGTTATCCCTGATCCAAAGTGTCTGTGGACTTTCTGGATGCCACACTATTCTCCAATAAACACAAATTTCAAAGGGGATCCATGTGTGTAGGTCTGCTTTATAAGCAAGTGTCTGGCTCATCTGAAGCCTGCTCTTTGGTCTTACACAAAAGGTTCTGAAACAAAAGCAGCAAGAGTATGAAATCTATAGATTTATATGGTGCAGGTAATTTGAAGGGATTTGACTTGGTGATAAGATTAAGGCTTAAAGTGCAGGTGAAATTTCATTTCAGATTGAGTTTTAAGCAGTTAGGAAAACAGATTTACTGGACCCACATATTAAAATCTGGTATATTTAAGCAAATAGTGTAAATTAGTGGGCAGTGTAATACCAGTTGAACTGTAGAATCATAAGCACGAGTGGTAGCAGGATGGACACTCATGCTGTGCGCATCTTGTAACAAATTTGAATACTTGTAACAGTTGTTCATTGTTGCAAGTGTGAGGATATTATCTTTTTTGGACTATACAATATTGGGTCTAGAAAGAAATACCGCAGCACTGAGTGGTATTGGAAACCTGGAAAGGAGCTGGGAGCTCACTGAGCTGGTAGTATGTGGGGTTAGAGGTGAAGAGGGTGGAATTGTAGATGAGGAGTGTCAGGTAGGTAGCTGGGTATCAGTAAGAAGAGGAGGTTGTGTGAGGTGGAAGAGGAAGGCCAGCTCTGAGTTGACTAAGTGCAACAAATTTTGATTTGGATAGTACAGAATTGGCACTACTGTAGAGGACTAATCCCTCTAGCAGCTAGAAGAACAGTTCTTTTCCCAGGTTAAATGGGATGTTGAGCAGGCAGAAACCAAGGCAGGTGTTGGTAATAGTGACCTGTTTTATTAGGAGGGCAGACCGTGTAATCTGTTACCAGGAGCATGTATACTGAACAATATTTTGTCTCCCTTGCTGCTCAGATTCTGCATATTGAGGACAGGGTAGGCAGACTATTGGGAAGGGTCTGGAAAGGGTATCCTATTGAAATGGTGCCACCTACATGGTGACATTCAAAAGGACAACATCATAATGTCGCCTGCTTGACACTTCTATCAAAAGCTCAACTTCAAAATGTCGCCTGCTTTAAAACTATTTGGAGAGCATATTTTTTTGCATTTGCTGGAAAACAGTGTGTGTAGCCAACACTGAAGCAGTATAAATCCTTAATCAGCCACCAGCATGTGTACAGTCAGAGTGGGTCTTCAGTGCAGCTGGTTGTATCGTTAATGACCGAAAGAAATATCCATCTGATGATGGTTCCACTTCCTACTAGTCCTAGTGTTGCTGAGGTGGCAGCAGCAGCAGCTCCACAACAAGCCACCAAAACATCAGGTGAGAAGTTATACAATCTTTATTCTCCTGGGTGTTGAGTGTTGGAATATTTTTACTTGAGAGCAGGAAGAAACTATGCAGTTGTCATTAGCAACTGCAATGTATACAGTGTATGAATACATTTTGAAAGAGGGGAAGGACTAAGGGCTTGATCCACATGTTGGAGTAGAAAAATGTCAGTAGGGCAAAATGGATACTGACCGACAAAATAAAATGTCTTGGTCGGTATTCAAATGTCCTACCGACATTTAGCACAACGAACGTTAGGACACAAAACTGGTGTTTCAGTTTAAAGCATACATACTTTAACCCCTTGAGTGCCAAAGGGTTTAAAGCACAGCCGCTCAAAGCTGAGTGGCTAGGAAGTGCATAAGCATATCTCAGCCAATGGCTCTGAGAGATTTAGAAGTGAGGTTGCCCATAAATAAGGGCAGCCTCAAATCTAATTCCCTCATACTGAACGGCCATCAGACCATGAAGAAGAAGAGTAGCAGCTGTGTGACGCCTTATTCTGTCTCCGCCGCCACCTCAGCGGCCTCACACAGTGGCAGAGACAGCAACTTAAAAGCTAAGGTTGATGCTTATTTTCATGTCATTGTGGCATAAACATTTGATTGAAATATATGTGGAATTACCATTTGATCATAATATATATGTAGTGATGAGCGAGCATGCTCGGCCGAAGCTTGGTTCGGATCGAGCATCGCTCTGCTCTGCACATGGCGGTACTCGTACGAGTACCGCATGTGCTCGCCCGCCATTTGGGTCTCCTCCCCGCACGTTTCGCGGCTGCTGCGCAGCCAATAAACGTGCGGGGAGGCTCTGACATCAGTGTAATGCCAGCAGCCATGTTGGCTGCTGGCATTACACTGATTGGCTGGCCAGAACCCGTGATCGTGTGCTGTATAGCACCCGACGCGCGAGTTCGGCTCATTCTTAGCCAGGGAGAGATGCGCTTAGGCAGGGAAAGTCAGTGTAGGGAGAATAAAATTGTTGAAACTCTTTCAAGACCCAAAAGTCCTTTTTAGGACTGTTGTGTGTGGGGGCAGCATTTATATTTTGTTTGGGGGGGCACAATTTCCTTTTTTTTGTGGGGGGGATATATGTAAGGTGACATATAATACTAGATGCACAGGAAGTCAGTGTAGGGAGAATAAAATTGTTGAAACTCTTTCAAGACCCAAAAGTCCTTTTTAGGACTGTTGTGTGTGGGGGCAGCATTTAATTTTTTTTGGGGGTGGCAGAATTTCATTTTTTTGTGGGGGGGGACATGTTCTAAGGTGACATTGTACTAGGTGCACAGGGACAAATATTTCACAGTGCAGTGACAAGCTGACATATTCTGTTAGGTGCACAGGGCCAATGATTTTACAACGCAGCGACAAAAAGGGCCATTTTAAACGTGTGCCTAGCCATAGATTATTGTCACATTCTGTTTAGTGTGCAAATTCACAAATTAACGTCACATATTCCGTTCACTGTGCCTAGCCGCAGATTAGCGTCACATTCTGTTTCGTGTGCCTAGCCGCAGATTAGCGTCACATTCTGTTTCGTGTGCCTAGCCGCAGATTAGCGTCACATATTGTTTAGTGTGCCTAGCCGCAGATTAGCGTCACATATTGTTTAGTGTGCCTAGCCGCAGATTAGCGTCACATTCTGTTTAGTGTGCAAATTCACAAATTAACGTCACATATTCCGTTCACTGTGCCTAGCCGCAGATTAGCGTCACATTCTGTTTCGTGTGCCTAGCCGCAGATTAGCGTCACATATTGTTTAGTGTGCCTAGCCGCAGATTAGCGTCACATATTGTTTAGTGTGCCTAGCCGCAGATTAACGTCACATATTGTTTCGTGTGCCTAGCCGCAGATTAGCGTCACATTCTGTTTCGTGTGCCTAGCCGCAGATTACCGGCATATATTCCATTTAATATGAAGAAGGCGGGTAAAAAGGGACGGGGAAGTGGACGTGATCCTGATAGTTCCAGTAAATATACAGCAAATACTGTTTGGTAACAATTTTTCGCCTAAAATCGTTTTTATCTTCCTTTTTGTGTGTTTTACGGTCAGTCTGTAAAAATGGCGTACTACGGGCGAAACATCGTTCCCAGCAGCGACGTTGGAGTCCAAGATGCATCCAGACATCCTCCCTATGCTGTCCCTGAACCATTTCTGTGGTGTTTCCATCATTTTCTGACCTTTTCCTATGAACCAGGCACCCTCCCCTCATCAGAGCAGGGGGTGCCTGGTGTAATGCTCGAGTCCTCCCATTGACTTCAATGGGGCTCGGGTGCTCGGCCGAGCACTCGAGCCTCTGGGGGCGCTCGGCCAGAGCACCCGAACACCCGAGCATCGGGGTGCTCGATCATCGCTATATATATGGCATTAATATTGGATCGGAATATATATCGAAAACATTTTTTAGCATTTGTATTATTATGGGGGCATGTGATTGTAAAACGTGGCACACTACTATGTACTTTAACCCTTTAAGCACCAGAGAGGTATGCAACACATTGCTTTGCAATGCATTGCGTACCCCTCTGGCACTCAAGGGGTTAAAGTATGTATGCTTTAAACTGAAATATTTTTTTTTATTTTACAGAAGAAGAGAGAAGATAGAAGACAGAAGATAGCAATGAAGGACAGACAATGGCCAGGAAGCTGAGGACTCCGCTGGAGATCAGGATTAAAGGTAAGTATTACTTGTAATGTGATTTTTTTTTAACTTAGCTGGGTTAACCCTATGAATGCCGGTGGGCTAATTATACCCCACTGACATTCATTAGGGTTAATTCTACTAACATTTGACTAATTTTTTATACTTTGGATGTATTGATATGAGGCTTAGAGCCCCATATAAATACATCCACTGAGGACTTAGGTTTTTTTTTTTTAACTTCAAGTGTTGGTGTCGGCTGTTTAAACAGGCCATAAGGTACTCAAGTTAAAAAAAAAAAAAAAAAAAAAAAAAAAAAAAAATAGGTGTTAACTTTCCTGAGATAACTTGAGTCCCTTATCACCTGTTCTTGGCTAACTCGGACATTTGAATTGCAATTTACGGTGTTTTCATCCTTTTACATGGACGAAAACACCTCTTAACTTTAACTCACGGTGGCTCTTTTTTTTGCTGGTATTTTTTCACATCACAGACATTTGAATAGCTTACTTTCCTGGAAAAAAATGCCGTTGACAGAAAAAAACAGCCGTCGCCAACATTTGGATCAAGGCCTAAGATCCTACAAAAATAACTGCCACATTTTCAGTGTAAATTCCAGTAGGAACAAATCGTGAATTTTCACCCATCCCTTTGATGTGGAATATACCTTATTCAGTTTTACAAAACACATCACATATCATTTTTTCTTTGTTTTTTTACTTCCAGTGCATTTCAGTATATCACTTGGCGTTCTCCCAGGTTTTGGTTTAGCATCTGTATCAAAATAAATCCTTTTAGATATATTCGCACTGAAGACATTACCTTGCTTCATTACAGTACAGATCAAGCTGCTGTGCTAACTAACTGCAAAGGTACTTGTGATTCCTAGGAGATCGACCAGCTGGGTGGTGTTCCAGAGATGCATCTAATGACAAGATAGTAATTAGCACTGTGGCCTGGTGCAAAATCCATGGTCAAAACAGAAAGGAACTGTAATTAGTTTTCAGCACTATGGCGCTGATGAATCATAAAAATAGGTAGGATAGTGCAGTGCTGAAGGCTCCCTTGGATATTGGTCCCTGTCACAACTGCACCCCTGTCATTAAGCTCATTTCTTATTTTCAAGACACATTGATGTTGGCCAACCATCACTGGCATATGCCCACAGGATGTTTCATTGATACACTGCATTGATACAATTGCCAGTGTAACTGATAGGCCATCGTAGGCCACCATGCAGATCAGCTCTGGTCGGAAAGCTACACTGGTCTGCATCTGCTAGATGCACTTCAATAGCTTTCCACATGAACAGTCCCAAATGACACAATAATACCTATATCTTTAAGGTTTTTTCTTTGTGCTTTGAAAGCAGACAAACAATATCACCCATGTGAACCTAGCTTTCAATTCAGTATTTTAAGTACTGCATATTGTTTGCTAATGTTCTGGTGTAGATATGAGTCATTGTTCTAATAATGTAGAGTTAATATAAATGTTTTATTCCTTCCTTTGGTACCTATTTTGCGTTTACTTTACTTTTCATGCATTTAAAAAACATTATTAAATCAAGATTATTTTTGTATTCCTTTTGTCACTTCATTGCTTGGCCACACTTTTTTCCTTGACTTCATTAGCAATATCCTATCTTTCACATGCTGTATATTCTAGGATTGATGACAAAAAGAAAATGTTATACTGTAGAGATGACTTGTAAGGAAGACAAATAAATACATCTTGCGGTATTTCAGTTGATAAACCTCTGTTTTAAGACATTTAATTTTACCTTTCTGAAAATCTTATGACTTGCTTGCGTCTCTCACTTGTCAGATTAAGAGACAGGATGAAAGTTAAATGGTTGAGTGCAGCATCCAGAAAACACCCCACAGTTACTATAGTTACAGCACTTAGCAAAGCCTTTCAGCTTCCCTGCTTTTGACAGCTTAACGGATTATTAAATCCATCACAGTTTACTGTACATTAAAGGGGTGTCCAGATTCGCTTTGCAATTCATAAAAGATACTTTTAGTTTCAAGTGACTTTCAGTTACAAAGAAAGACATATCTGTCAGAGACCACAATGCTGAATGATATATGATAACACAACACAACGTGCCATTGACAATGCATATATGATGTTACCTAAGAGGAGGAAACTGCAGAAGGAGGAAGGTTAAAGAGACAAATTAAACATGAGGTATTTTTAACAGTATCATAGACTGATGAGGTCTGAAGAAATCTGAATTTTTGTGTGTGTGTGTTGTTTTAAGCAACTGTCAATATTCTGTTTAACTGGAACAGTGCAGAAAATTGATTACAAGAAAACAGAAGTTGTTTTAATTTAAAAAAAACAAACCCCACCCAAAATCCTGATAGCTATGGTCACAGTGGATCAATTTAAAAGAAAACATCATGACATTGGATTACATATTTACCTTTAACCCCTTGCAATGTTTTGTGCCAGCCTCTATTTCACACACAAATTAAGAAGAAATAAACCGCTCAATCCTACAATACTAAAATATATATATATATATATATATATATATATATATATTTTTTTTTTTTTTTTATATTTAAAAAGTACACAGAATTCCAATTTGTTACACTGATCTACTGCTCCGAGCTTGGATTGCACAGAAATTTCCAGAAGCTGGCACCATAGTAAAAAGTGGGTTATTTTTTTTCTTCTTGGTGGGGTGGATTGCATTTTTACATTTTTATTACTTCAGAATTACTGAAATCTTTGAAAAACAAGGAATTTTCTAGGTGCCTTCTGAGTGAAAAGGTAGCACCATTTATATAAGCGGAATTATTCTATGCTATCTCCAGAGTGCTAAACGTGAACTTCCAAAATAATTTAGTTTTCATACAATACAATAAGATCAGGGCCAGATTTATATCCTGGATACCCGTAGGCAAGGAATCCTATGTACTCTTAGTTCTTCCCATGGCCACACCGCCAGTCCTCATTTGACCCTACCCACAATCCCATCCACTGTTCCATGGCACAGGAAATACCCTTAGCCTATAACATGCAAGCACACAAAAATTGAATGCAATCCTTTGTTTGCTAGAGACAGCTCCAACACATTTCAAAGCAATGGTTTAGACTGTTAAATAATACCCAGTAAAAGCCCATATAAACTGGCGCAGGGACAATAGAATTGCACTGGCCAGACGCACAACTCAGAATGTGTTTTTTGTAGCCTACACTGCCTAATGGGAAGTCTAGCCCTGAATAAGAATCAGAGAAACTTGGAACTGGTACCATTTTCTTAGTGCTTAGTCTGCCTAACCCAATTTACTTAGCCATTTACTCCAAAATGGTCTGTACAGGGCAGTGGGGAAGTGTTTGAGTGTTTGTTATATTTCTTTCCTCTCCTTGCTTAATGCTATGTACTAACAAGGCACACTGGAGAGTTATGTAACTTTACTCCATTTTCCTGTGCATTTTATAGGGGGAGATATTCACGGCTTTCTCATATTCAAGTCTTAACAAAGGCTGTGTGTTCACTAATGTAAACTAACGTTTTCATACTCTCTAGTGCATACACCAAAGTATGGATGCATAAGTAGGGAGCCAAAATCCCAGGGCAGAACACGAGCTGCTCTAGCCCTACCCCAGTGAGTGATATGAGTGGGAAGAGGCATGACATTGTTGTTAGAAAGTGGATGAAATTTGTATAAATGGAGTAGCTTAATTTAACTTTAGTTATGAGAAAGAGAAAATAAGTGTACCGAAACAAAGAATAATTATCTATTGACTACAATACATTATTTACAAAGCAATTTTGCATGACAAAATTATAATAACTTGGGTTACATCAATATGAGCACTAGACAGGGTGAATATAAAATAACAAAGTGATATAGCTAGATAAACCAGTCTTAAACAATCCTTAACCATATGCTATTGTTCTAGCATTGTGCAACCAATGAAAGACAAGTGTCAGGATGCAACCTTCCATTGGATGCATGCTGTTCTGTATTTCTTCCTACTCATATAACTGAGCTGCTGCCGTTGCTTTTTCTTACTATAGCTGCACTTGCCATCCCACTTAACCAATCACATACACTTCTGCAGCTGCTCTGAGCACCAGATTTTGAGGGGAGCCTCATCTTTGCTAGCCACTGCCACATTCTGAATTGTGGCTGATAACAATGCAATAGCAAAGTCCCTGTACCAGACACCCATACCTGGTTTATTGTTACTGTATTATTTACCAGTTTATACTTATATCCTTTACTGGCTCTTATTTAACCCCTTAGATGCCAGATATGCCTCCAACATATTGTACAGCATTTTTTGCGCTTCTTTGTTCTAGACTAAGGGTATTATCTGCAAAAAAGAACAGTCAATGGGACTGAAGGAGGGGTAGAGTGAGGATGGCGGTATGGCCATGGGTGGGGATAATAGCCCCTAGGTCCTTTGCCATGGGAGGGAATAAGGGCACCTGGTATGCAGATTTGGCCCTTCCTCTGTAACTAATTGAATACTTGCTTTTTTATCAAACCATTTGTTCTTCTGAAGGGATGTTTGTATACCACAGTACAATAGCCTATTTTCCATCCTGGGTCTCCTACCCTTAATGCAAAGGCAAAAGGCATTCATTGCAACCAATGTTTAAGGGGTAGTAATGTTTCACAATAAAAGCAGCTACAATTAATCTTCATAGTATTTGGGCCATGGAGAGAGTTATTTCAATACTGTCATAGTTGTAGTTAAAGATTAAATGAATGATAAAGTATCCCCCTCCCGCCCCTTTTACCTAGTGTAACACTGTTCACCTCAGAGCAGCAAGGTGGTGTACAGGTGGATCACAGAGATGGACAGACTTTAATTAGCATAAGGGAAAAACCTGTCAAGGGGACAGGGTTTTCCTTACAATCACAGTAAGAAGATTGTCCCTTGCTGTGACCTGTCTGGTCTCAAGACCAGATTCCACATCTGAGGGGCGATTACTTACTCTAGTTAAAGGGATGGGAGGGGGATACTTTAGCATTCAATTACTCTTGAACTACAACTCTGACAGTATTGAAATAACTGTCTCTATGGCTCAAATACTATGAAGATTAATTGGAGCTGCTGTTTTTGTGAAATATTATTATCCCTTTAAGATTCACTCAAACTATTACAGCATGGTAAAGTCAGGGGTAAAGTTGCACAAAGATTGTTGTGCATCACCACTGGACAATGCAAATATATCTTATTTGTAATGTTATTAAAAGCACGAATTATCTGTGCAATTAGCACTGAGGAACTGTAACCATTCAGTGCCAAAGGGGTAGCCAATACATTGCTTCATAATGTATTGAACACCCTTCTGTCACACAAAAGGTAAACCCTGATATTCCCATCTTTTTTTCATTTGAGTGAATGTTTTAATGATGGCATTAACAAACCTTTTTTATCTTGCTTTTCCATAGTATTTTTTTCTGCACTATAACAAGCGAAACCTGTACAGACCTGTGCTGTGATGTTTTCTGTTGCCCTAGGTCCAGCCAAGAGAAGGTATCCCTCAGTAATACTTTGCAAACTTCTTTACTAGCAAGTCATTGGCTAGCTGGAGGGGTCATGATAAGTGTTTCTGTTTTAGCTTGTACATGCTGCAGTGACTGTGGAGGTAGAGTATCAGAATTGTTTTTTAATGTTCCTTAGACAGAGGATGCAGGAAGACTAGGTTGTCAATGACACAACACAGCTGGCCTTCCAGCTCAAGGTAAGTATTATGACTAAGGCAAAGGGTGGTCACACCAAACATTAATTTGATTTAGATTTTTCTTCTGTTCACTCACTTTGCATTTTGTTAATAAAAAAATAAATTATTAACAGTCTATTTTTGAAAGCATTCTTACTTTACAGCATTTTTCACACCTGCCTAAAACTTTTGCATAGTACTGTACATTCTATATACACTCCTGTGTGTACAATGTCTACATTGACTCTTCAAGTGCCAGAGGGGCATACAACGCATTGCTTATCCCTCTGGAACTCAAAGGGTTAATATGTATTATATATAGTCCTGTGTGTACACTGTGTAGATGAATATACATTATATATACAGTCCTGTGTGTGTACAGTAACTAAATTAGTATACATTATATATACACTTCTGTATCACGTTAACCCTTTGAGTGTCAGAGGGCTTCTGCCATCAAAGGGTGAAGCATTGCTTCAAAAACAGAGATGGGCAATGCCATCCCACACTGCTAGTATATTTATATTTAGAAAATATATACAAACAATGAAAGGAAATAAGCGCTTAGATCTAACACTATGAATAAAAAATATATATAAAATATAAATGGCACAAAGATATAAGCTAAATATATTTATTCTAAACAATAAAAAATTGTAAAATAGTTATAAACTACACATAATAAGTATACAATATTGAATGCAAATTTACCAGAAATATCTAGACAATAATGTCTTGACAATAATAAAAAGTCCCAAAAGAATCAAGATCTATCTTCAGACTGAGACTAAAGGGAAGGATAATATGCAGCTGGATATCTGTTGTGAATTACTTCTGAAGCCAGTTCCTTTGTTGTATGCAATGATTAAGCAGATGAAGGTAAGGGCAACATATGGTTAATTCAATAGAAACAGTATATGCTTCAAACCCTTCTGTTGCGGACTCACTGTCAGGGCGCGAGCAGGTAGCGAATTTCCTGGAATCAAATTTGTGTACTTGCCAGGTTTATGATCCTCTCGACTTTTCCCCCTCCACTCCTTTTACACGGGCGGGTATCCTTGTTCCTCCCGACTATGAGCGGGTGCTGGTGAAGTCCTTATAAGATCTTGCTCTCTATTTTCAGGTATACTGAAGCAATCTGGTGATGTAGCCTGCTCAGGTAGCAGGTGTTGCTCCTTTCCTTAAGATAGATGTAGGCTTAATCCCTATATGGAAACTCACTTACAAGCTATTAGAGCTTTTAGAGCTGCACAAATATCCTTCTATCCTCGTACGGACAATGATAATAAAAAGTCACTTGCTGGTACAGTAATATACAGGATAAAATTCTGACGCGTTTCGCGCTAGAACTATGAGCACTTCTTCAGAGAATGTCAGACATAATGCTATCTGTGTTATAAAGCCTCAGACCTAATGATTTCTTCCTATCACAATATAGAGCTAATTAAAACATGTGTGAATGGTTAAACCTTCAAGATTAACCCTTTCTTTACCATGTTAAGAGAGAGAGAGAGAGAGAGAGAGAGAGAGATAATTTAATGTAAATGGCACCAAAAAAAAGGTACTCTATAAAAATAAACATTACTACATGCAATATACCCAATATATGTGTAGTGATAGCTATTATAAACTAGGTGTAATAATATGTATAAGAAAATAAAAAAAACTATTTAACCCCTTAAGGACCCTTGACGTACCAGGACGGTCACGGTCCTTGAACTACTCAAGGACCGATGACGGTCATAGTACGTCACATACTTTTTACTTACAGCGCTCTACCGGGAGCGCTGTAAGTAAAAATAGGGCCTGAAATTGACAGCTCCAAGATCGGAGCGATCTCTATCAGGCCCCATAATGACGCGCCGATACACGCGACAGGTCACGTGTACCTGCACGTCCAAGTGCCCCTATGCGGTCATTATGGGACGGAAATGTCCCATGACCACCGGTCCTTAAGGGGTTAAAAAAAAAAAATGAAATTATTTAAAGGGATGACCTAAAATATTAAAGGGATAGTTGATGCTGAAAAACTGTAATGTATTATATATGGTTATATAATCTGTATGGATGGAATCTATATCCTAAAATATTACACTCTAGGACCTCTGTTAATAGAGAATACACAAACTAGAACTCAACTCATTATTAAATAAAAGTAATGGTATCCAATTTATCATTTAAGCCCATATATATATATATATATATATATATATATATATATATATATACACATGGTATAATCTATAGCTGGAAATACATTTCATGATCTTAAATTGTTTACTCTTTTCTAAATAACCATTGGTAGGGCTTTCCTCAACTGGATTTGACATTTAGGCCTCGATTCAAAGTAGTACAGTAAAACAGCTGGTAGTGCAAAACTGGCCCATTAACAAATTGTGCTAAAGGAGTCATTCAGTTGCCCTACCACCTAAAACCACAATGAACGTTGTGCCACAAAAATGGCCAAATGTCTGTTTTGTGTTTTACATTCTCGAAGGAAAAGAGCTAATGGTGCTTGATATACTGCTTAGTTGCTAAGAAGCAAGCTAGGGAGAGATGCTAGAGAACACAATCAGTCCCTGAGGCACCCTTGTTGTGATCAAAACCGAAATTAAAGATGCCAACTGCAAGGTCAAATATCCAACTCAGATAAGCCAAGGGCAAGGCCAGGATGAGCACATTTGGGTGCAGAAAGATCTGCAGGACAGGGAAACCAGAGTAAAAACTTTATAGATGGGCAGTGGCTCAGAGTAAGGCTGGAGAGCACATAGGCAGAGGAAAGTCTCAGAAATAAAATAAGAAGGTATTTAGACTGTTTCCTCTCAGTATCTGTGGATAAGAGGTAAAATGTATATGTGGATGGTTCGCAAGCAGTACTAGTAGATCAGCTATAGAATGGCAAGGCAAACGGTACACAGGCACTAAGCATACTGTACACAGGAAGGTCCTTTAAATCAGATACTGTGTGGCTAAAAGGTTTGCACATAGGCAGGTACTATAGATCAGGTACACTGGGGATCCAGCACAGAATAGTAATGTAGTTCACACTGGCAGGTCCTGTAGATGAGATGCTGGATAGTAAAGCAGTTCGCACACAGGCAGATCATAAACTCAAATGTGGTATGGCAATGTAATTTGCACATTGGCAGGTCCTTTAGATGGAAATGCAGTTCATACACAGACATGTCCTGTAGATTATATGCAGTTCACACACAGGCAGGTTCTCCAGATCATATGCAGTTCACACACACACAAGCAGGTCCTGCAGATCATATGCAGTTCACACACCAGCACTTCCTGTAGATCATAAGTACTTCACACTCAGGCAGCTGCAGTAGATGGCAATACAGTTCACACACAGGCTGGTCCTTTAGATCAGATGCTGTTCCACAAACACAGTTCACGGTGATTAGATGCAGTATGACAATACAGATCACACACTGCCAGGTCCAGTAGACAGATGCAGTATGGCAATACCGGTAGCACACAGGCTAGTCCTGTGAATCCGATTCAGTTCACACCCAGACAGGTACTGTAGATCAGATGCAGTTGGTAATGTGAAGCAAGCTGTCAGCCACAGAACCAATAGGGTAGAGACTAGGGATCAGCTGGAATAGATGACCCTGTTGAAGTACCAAGGAAGCTGACACAGATGGAAGTCAGGAATGAGGACAAGTGTCTGAAACTGAGGAGGACAACCAGTCAGAAAGCTGGACCAAATCAGAGAGCAAGCAGTAAGCCAAACTAAACAACGTCAAAGACCAGGAATAGAACAACATAGGAGAAAACAGCAACAACAGACAGCACAGCTGAATACTTGAGCAACAAGTGAGAATGCTACAAAAGTTTTGAAATTCTCATGGCCCAATAGAAAGGAAGAGGTGGACAGCTTTGAGCATTCTCCTGGAAACCCATGACTAAAGCTACAAGAGCAATGCCAGATGTCTAAAGCACATGTACTCATAACACATAAGGATCAAAAAAGGTTTGAAGCTTTTACAGTAGGAAAATGGTCAGATTAGATGTGCCAAATGGGTCTTGCTTATTCTCATCTCACTATTTTTGTTATTATATTCCAAACTTCATGGAATGTGAATATGAAAAGTGGTAATGGCTGATAGATTGTAGAAATAACTGTTTTCTTCTGCTCATATCTAATGAAGAATGCAAATATAACTAGGTGTCAGCGTGCTGTCTGAACCTCCCCACATCACTGGGACTTTTTCATCAGGCTAAGGATGTGTAGTTCTGGAGCAAACAAAATGTACCAGGGTAAGGTGATAATTCCTATTGACTGAAATGGAAAGTACAAGACCTTGAATTCTAGAGAGGTATCCAATGAATTACTTTACAATGTGCTGGAGCCTTTTCTAGAATGAATGGGTTATAGTCCCCATTTAAATCTATGGAAAACTGCATAATTTCTAACTCTGTGGTGCAATTCGATTATTGCTCAATTACACCTCTTTAATTTGATGAATAAGGCCTTTTTTCTTTGTAACATATAGAGTACAATCATTAACATTAGTGTATATATCCAGCCATGCCCTTAGAGAAGCCACTGCTATTAGCATATCCCAACCTCCAGTTCCATCCAGGTCTGTTTCAAGACCTTTTGAGGACCCTGGAGTAAATGTGAAAGGAACCTCTCCACACACATCATATTGGACCTGTGTCTCTTTTCCCATCCATGCTGTAAGCCTCATTCCACCTACCTCTTTCCTTTCTCTTCTCTGAACCGTTTTTCCTTTGTCTCTACCTCACATTAGGTACATCACCAGTGAAATGAGAATGAACATAACTTAACTCATTGGGCCATATGCTCAAATGGATAATGACAAAAAATTGTTGTATGAACGACAAAAATAAGTAATTGTATGCATGAACGACATTTTCTGTAGAGTATACGACAAAAAACTAGTAATATCCATTGTGTACGACACAGCTCCACAATTGCTGGGAAAAGGGGTGGGGCAAAGGCGTGGCTAAACTATTCTCCAATGTCATATAGAGGAAAAGAAAATTTGTCGTAACGAAACACAAAAAAAATGTCTTTCAGAAGACAAAATTTGTACGTTAAGAAAAAAGTGGCGGTAATGTGTTCTGAATGTGAGAAATTTTGTCTTTATTTAAGATATTTTTTAAGACATTTTTGTTGTTAGTTAAGACATTTTTTGTCTTTACATCAGTCAGTTTCAGTCAGGACAAACGACATATTTCCACTCAGAACCAACACTCTCTTAAAATATTAATGATACCAATGACACTGTACTTTGACAAGTCGTTATAAATTACAAAAGCTATTTCGCTACCTCTTTGAACATATGGCCCTTTGAGTGCCAAATTGGTATCCAGTGCATTGCGTTGTAGCACACACAAGGTTAATACTTTTTGTTCTTTAGAAAAATACCCTCTCAGGTGCTGCTAATTCCTGTTTTTCAATTTTGCTAATTTTTATACATATTTCCAGTAAATTCAATGGAATCCAAAACCAAGTAATTGAGTTCACAAGATGCACATTGAGTGGCAGGAAGTAATCTGTTTTATCTCCAGTGAGAATTCCCTTGGGAAAGCCGTTTTCAAAAAAGTCTTCCAGCTATGCTCCCACTATGACTGTGTAGTGCATGTATGTGTAGTTGAGAGTATGTATCTGCACATATGGCTTCATGCATGATAACATGTGCAATCATTGGTTAATGTTAGAAAGTAAAGATCATGAAATCAATGGGCTTCAGCTAATGGCATCCAAACTTGCCTGCCTTTTCCATCCCGAAGGCACTTACTCTGAAAACAGAAACAGATCTCCTATTCCATAGAAGTACCTGTGGGGAGATAATTTTGTTTTTCACCTGTCCAAACAAAGACTATAGTGTGATGAATATGCAAAGTGAGTGTTAGAGATGTTCATCTAGGGGTGAACATCCCAAATATTGTTGCAGACTCTATAGTATCTACTCACCATGGTGTCATCTCTTTTAGATCCTGTTTATCTAAGGTTATCTGCTTCTTAGTCAGAGATGAATTACCTGGCACATAGTGCCTCAGCTGTTATTTCTGGTCAAGATCAGTATTATGTGTTTCAGGATTTCTTCTCAGTGTATAGTATGTGTGATCCAAAAGAGATGGCACTCTGGGTAGGATAAGGTCCTGCAGTTTAGAGCATGATACATTATTTGTCAGGCTCATTCCTACTTGAGAATCTCTAATGCTTAATTTGTCTATGCAAATAAGCTTTGGGCTGATTTCAGAAAGCATTATAGGGGAAATGCTTTCAGAACAGCTTCATTCCACTGATAATTTCCAAGAAGGCTGAAATGTACATCTGGAGTTTATTGCTTCTTTCATTTAGAGGAGTATTCTGGTGGCACAGATCACTTCTTCTCTGTGTATGGCAATTGGAAGCTAAAAAACAGATTGCACCCTAGGTAGAAAAAGGTCTCCAGAGCCTGTTACAATATTGGTCTGGCTTGTTACTAGTTGACCATTCCTTACTCTTGTTTTGCATAAAGTGTGAGGAACCAGGTGATTGGAATATGCATTAGCACATCATCACACTCAGCCTATTATACACAGAGAAAATAAACCATTTGTCTTCTGTCACAAATTGTATATGATCTGAATGAATGTCTTCCTGGAGAGTTTACTTTCAAATCACTTCCATCATCAGTCCTCATTTGCATTTAAAACTATACTTATTGTCTCATTCATCTGAGTAAGATAAATAGCTGAGCGGTGCATGCTTAAGAATAAGTTAGTTACTGTATTGAATAACATAGAATCGTTTAGATGGATGTTGTGACAATAGAATCTACAGTGCTTCTGATGTTACAACCAGCACTGTCCATTACCTCTTATCAAATCAATGAACATGGAAGGCACTATGTAATGGACTAGAAACACAGTTATTTAGATGAGGTATGCACAGTGGAATACAAGAGAAGTGCTTTATTTAATATATTTTTCAGCATAGTGAACATTTGATTGATTCCGTTTAGCTCCATTTATTGATTCATCACCCGTGGAAAAAGGTCCTCACACATAAGTTGTATGCAGAACAAGAGGTTTAATAGGCTCTGTGAACCTTGCCTCAAGGAACGTTTAATGTCTGCAGTTAAATTCACTCAGAGGAATTAATTCTCATCCAAATTCAATAATGAAATAAAATAGCTCTTGCTTCATTAACACTTTAAGGAGCAGAGGGGTGTGCAACATATTAAGTGGCAATGTGCTACACATCCCACTGATCCTTATAGGGTTAAATAGAAATATATTATCAATAAGATACTCCAAAATAAAACTGAGAGTAAGATATATTTAACCCCCTGGATGTTAGAAACATTTCCAATGCACTGAAAAGCAATGCACTGGGGATGTCTCTGACATCCAAGAGGTTAATAATAGAATCAATATTAATTGAAACAAAACTCATTTTGTGCCGTTAAAGAGAAATGTCCATAGTTATATCAGTCTTGTCCCACCCACAAGAACAGTTTAGCCCTGAAATGCTAGGCATATCTCTTGTATACAGAACACTAGCTAACCTCAGAAGTATGTTACTGCCTTTAACCTTCTGAGTGCTAGCAGGGTGTGAAACACATTGCATTAAAATGCATTTCACACTCTGCTGGCCCTTATTAATGTACTTCTTCAGTGAGGTGCAGCTGAATCTCTCTAGGCATAAAGGACTATATTCAATATGCTAAAGACAAGCAATTCTGGAGTAAACTAGTTGCACCTTAGATGGGTGAGGCTTTTAATCACATGAATGCCCAAGGAGGTGGTTATGGCAGTTACAATGGATACATTTAAGAGAAGATTAGATACATTTATTTCAAATGGGAACATACAGGGTTATACTTTATATTAGTAGGACAACCAGGAAGGTCGAATAAATTACTAACTTATTTGGTAGAAGGAAAGCTATACAATTGTCATATCAGTGGTGTATGAGACAAAGGTTGAACTTGATGGACTTGGTGTCTTTTTTCAACCTAATTTACTATCTTACTATGAATGCTAGAGAGGTCTACAAAGCATTGCTTCACAAATTGAGATATCTCTAGCAATCAAGCAGTTAAAAGACTCATTTAAATCATTGGTGGGCGGGGAGTGATTACTTTACACCCTAGGTGTAATCAGTGTATCCTATTTCACTTTGTCTTTTAACGTAGATCCCTAAAAGGAGTAGTAAACGTTTTATGAAAATATCTATGTTATGGAGCTTTTCCTGCTTAGTAAAACAAGGTTACTCCCACTGCTTTCAGTTAAGTTATTCAAGTGTGGTGACAGTTCAAATCATCAGGAAGTGAATTTACTGTGCATTTTCTTCCTAAAAAAAACGGACAGCATGACTCAGCAGTTTCTATCACATTATATGGAGAACTGATTGTCAGAGACTCACCTCTCCTAGAGAACGCAAAAGAATAATTGGATAGAGGGTGCTTTTAACGTAAATAAAAACCAAGAGTTTAAACTGTAATTACTCTGGAAATATGCATGTCTCAGCAGGAAAATCCCTACAATATCCATTTTTTTCATAACAAAAATTTAATATTCCTTTAAAGTTTTTGTGAGCCTGCCACTGTCTTTTTTGGTTATGCTGCTTGTGTTTGCTAGTATAGGCATGGAACATTCTGGTGATAATTGTATTGGTGGCTTCATATAAAAGATGTTCTCAAGGACTTCAGTAGGAATCTGTGAGATTAAACCATTGATAACATTTATCACTTACAATGTAGGCCAGAGAGGTCCCCAGTGCATTGCAAAGCAATGAGCTGGATACCTTTTTAGCATTCAAGGGGTTAAACTCATTATTAAAATCAATTGGCATCTTGGGATGTTTTATATTTTCCCCTAGAGTATAATTAATTTGCCTCAGAATCCCTCTACTTCTCTTTTGAACATACAGCCCTATGACACAAATGAGGCAGTTTTTTGTTTACATAAATCATCTGCTTGGCAGACAGTCCACTGAGTACATGTAACAGCTGAGTTGCCTGTAAAGACAGAACCTGCAGATCAGCTGTTACATGTATGTTATAACCATTTGAGGGCACTGCATTGTACATCTCTATGGCAGTTCAAGGGTTAAGGGATGGTAGCTGCTCTCAAGCAGAGACACAAGAAACTTTCCTCTGTGGCTGCATAGAAAGCTATGGGAAGATTCCAAATTCACCATCCTCAGTTAGTGAATTTGAGTCTGTGAACCCTGAAAGCATAGCCAGCTGTCAGAGCTTAGTGCATGTGGTGAATAGCCACATTAAGATATAAATACAGACACAGGAATGCAACAATGGCTCCTTAAGCTACATTTCAATATGCAAATTATCCATTGATGAAACAGATGATGCAACATCATAAACCTGATAAAGGAATGGCTGAAGATATAGGCATATTTGAAGCAAAATTGTAGGGATTAAATGGCAAAGGTGGATTCGGGATTCAGATCCAGTTTACCACCATATACACAAACTGAACCCTTATTGATCCGTATGCATATCCCCACTGTTCTTCTTAGTACACTAGCCTCATTTTGTTGGGTTTGTATGATAATGCATTAAAATGGAGAAATTAAGGTGCACAATCAAAGGGACACTAAAGTTAATTTACAAGCTGATCACCCATAAAAGAGAATGTTTCGACTTTCACAGATATAGTATATGTAAAGATTGCCATTACCTTATTAGAACTAGATATATGATAATGTAAATGGCAATTTTTTGTTGAATGAAATAAGCATTTTTCCTTTGAATACCAGTTTAGGAGACCGAGCATACAACAGGAAGGGAAGAGTGCAAGGGAAGTAGAAATTGAACATTTAGTCCATCAACATGGTTATTGTTTGCAAAAAAGTGACAAAAATCTCTCCATCATGTAGAGTACAGTACCAACAAACACTTCTATATACATTTATATCTGAAACAGATCAAATAGACTGTATCCAGTAAAATATTCAAATCTTACAAGGCTTCCATTGCATTCCCAAAATTACATGCAACAAAATGTGAATGAAAGGGTCCAGTAGCTTATGCTTGTTCTCATAGCTTATACTGCAAAGCACTGGTTGGAAATGCATGAGTCAAAGAACTTACCTATAGACAGCTGTTTCTGTCATTGTGAACCAATGTGCTGGAGACCTTTCTAGCATTCAAAAGTCCTATTTAAATCAATGAGAATTTCTATTTGCCCAGTATGGAGCAGTTGGTTTGCCCCAGAATTGCTCCACTTCTGTGATAAATTCTGTGCTTGCCCAGTGGTGTATAACTGTAGAAGTTCATTCAATGGACCATATGCACAAAATCGAAAAGTGGGCAAATCAGCTGCACAAGAAATGAACTAAAGATTGTCACTGATTTAACTGCTAGAAAAGTCCTAGGGGTCTCTACTTTGTCAGTATTTAACAAGGCAAATCAAAGGACAAATACACTTGTTTATGAATAAAATGTATGTCCCAAGTACAAAAGTGAGAAAAAATTTCCTGCATGACTTTTCGTGAAAAACTGACGATTTTTCTCTTTTTTAGCAAAATTTTTCACCTTTTCTCCTTTTTTCCTATTCCAGCAAATTTTTTGCCTATTCCAACACAATTTTTCTTATTCCAACACATTTTTTTTCCTATGTTTAATATGGTGCAACATTTCCCAGTACAATATTACTTCTGAGGGCTGTAGTGGAGAAATAAATAGCTGGAAGTTGTGAGTACTACATCAACATATACCTTGAAAAATGTGTTAGCATGCAGAGTGCATTTGTCCTTTGTCCACAACACTTACTTCCTGCTTAACCTTTTGAGTGCCAAAGGGGTATGGAATGCATTGCTTTGCTTTGCAATGCATTCTGTACTCCTCTGGCACATATTCACGATGATGTCAAAAGATTAAAAAAAAAAAATAAAAAGTACAACCTACAATGTGACAGATGTGTATGGTAGTGGTGGTGGGGTACTGGCGTGTTGTGATTGGTTGGACCTTGACAAACTGCATCCATCTCAGGATGAGAGGGATCTTAATTGCACACCCTGCTGCAGTCAGTTTTAGTACTACCACTTTACTCCCATGTCCCTGCATTGCCCCACCTTTCCCCCTTCCGCTTGTGCATTTGCTAGACATTACTCAACTACTGTGTGTGTTTTTTTACTCTCTACAGTACACAACTGATGGAGTGTGATGTCTTGCCTTGGCCCTCAACAAAACTCTCAATGTTGTCTGCTGTCTATCAAGTCTGCCTCAGTCACACAGCTCCCAGTCAGCTGTCTAATATATTTATTTGTTTAATTATTTATGTTTTTTATCACAGTTAGTCCCAAAAAAATACATATAACTAAAACACAACTTCTTTCCCCAGACTTCCCAAGCACAGAGACCATAAAAGTAAAATCAGCAAGCAATTTGGACCCCAGCTGTCTGTGTCTTGCCAGTCAATCACACCAAATTTTGAGGTATTTTGGGTCAACTTCCTCCCTCCCTTCTTCTCCCCCATTGTGCCCCCAGACTCCCCTACCACAGAGAACAAATGTCTTACCTAAATGACACCCTAAACTAAGCTTCAATTCCCCTTTATTTGCCTATCTTCTCTAGCTCAAAAACATGGTGCTCTCTCCTCTCACAAACAAAGAACGGCTGATGTGAGAGCCTGACACCCTTGTATATGGCAGTAGAAAACTTTTGTGTGGTGGAGAAATATTTTTCTACCCATTGATTTCAATGCAATGAGCTAGGCAAAAAAAAAAAAAAAAGCTGAAAAACTGCACTTTTTGCGGCAAATTTTTTGCCAAGTAGTGCCATTTTTCACAGAGATCAATTTATTCAGTTTACTGCTGAATAAAACAAAAGTACTCACACTGCTAGGAGATACATCATTCCAAAGTTATTACAGTTCAAACGGTTATGTTTTAAAGTAACAGTGCCATCTTGTGTCTAACTCTGTGGACATGGCATACATGACTGATTGAATATTGTATCTCTTGAGCCAAGGCGCAAGGAAAAAATTAATGGAGGACATTTTTTATTAGTGATAGTAAGTGGGAGTTATTATTTGGATCCGTGATGGTCCTGGCATGTCTTGAAATTCAAAGCTCCCCGCCTGACTGCACGCCATTCAGGGAGCCCTGAATCAGATCATGAAGAAAAATGCCCAGTGGTCTTTAACTGCTGGCCACGCCACCATGCCGC
The DNA here is from genome assembly GCA_037306005.1 of Rhinophrynus dorsalis. Lineage (NCBI taxonomy): Eukaryota > Metazoa > Chordata > Amphibia > Anura > Rhinophrynidae > Rhinophrynus > Rhinophrynus dorsalis. Next base: position 326,766,304 of record CM074721.1, on the reverse strand, counting down.
TGGTTCTTAAGGGGTTAAGATTAGTTGTAGGCTTCCTTTTTATGTGTTGTGCACCCAGAACAACCTTACTCCTCCCTGATCAGTTGACCTCAGGATTAAATTGGTTGTTTTCTGTAAAACTGCTAGTGCTGGGAACTGAAGGCTGGGCCTTGATGAACTCTGGTTTCAGCCATGCATTATGTAATTGAGGCAGTTAGCACTGGTTTTTCCATTCAGCATACTAATCAACTGCCTAGAGTTCCAAATTTGGAGAAGCACCTCTTATGTGCTGGCCACACCTATATTTGAAGCTGTACCTCTGCACATATTTCTGCATTTTGGAGGCCATTGGATTAATTTTTTCTAATCCGCTCATCAGGGTGCATAATAGGCCATTTCTTTAGGATTTCCCTGCTTGTACACAGTGCTTGTATTTTTATAGGATACAGGTGCAAGAGATGGGTCTGTGGATGAAGTTGTGTAAGGAATGGAAGTATGGTCATTGGTGTGGCTAATGTCACCTTGGAAACCATGCCTAGTGTCTTTTGAAATCTATACCCAGCTCTGGAGACAGTTCAGACTGAAAGAGAGAAAGTATTGTGATGGTATACAATGAAACATGTTAAGGCACTGTGGGTAAATATTAACCCTATGAGAACCAGAAGGGTGACCAACATACCTGGAACTTTTGTTTCTGGGGGAGGGGACTCCTCTGGGGCTCAATACTATTAACAACGCTAAAAACAAAACAGGCATTGTGTTTTTTAAGTCAGGTTTTAGTATCCTATTACCCAAGTTGTGAAAACAAAATCAGCAGTAATTATACGCACCGCCAGTCAAAAAAAGGCCTTCGGAAACAACTATAACAACGTGTAAGTAGCATTGTATTACCTACGGTCAGTATTACCGCCTGTTTTGTGGTTACATTTTCTGTTGGTAATCCTGCGCCTCAGAGTTTAAACGTAGAAGCCACAATGACGGTTTCAAAACCATAGTTGTTCAAACAAAATCAGTGCAGAATACAGTATACATCATAGAAATCCGACATAGAGTGCCCCCTTCGTCATATTAAGACTAGTGATGAGCGAGCATGCTCGGCCGAAGCTCGGTTCGGCTCGAGCATCGCTCTGCTCGGCACATGGCGGTACTCGTACGAGTACCGCATGTGCTCGCCCGCCATGTTCGGGGTCTCCTCCCCGCACGTTTCGCAGCTGCTGCGCAGCCAATAAACGTGCGGGGAGGCTCTGACATCAGTGTAATGCCAGCAGCCATGTTGGCTGCTGGCATTACACTGATTGGCTGGCCAGAACCCGTGATCGGGTGCTGTATAGCACCCGACGCGCGAGTTCGGCTCATTCTTAGCCAGGGAGAGATGCGCTTAGGCAGGGAAAGTCAGTGTAGGGAGAATAAAATTGTTGAAACTCTTTCAAGACCCAAAAGTCCTTTTTAGGACTGTTGTGTGTGGGGGCAGCATTTATATTTTGTTTGGGGGGGCACAATTTCCTTTTTTTTGTGGGGGGGATATTTGTAAGGTGACATATAATACTAGATGCACAGGAAGTCAGTGTAGGGAGAATAAAATTGTTGAAACTCTTTCAAGACCCAAAAGTCCTTTTTAGGACTGTTGTGTGTGGGGGCAGCATTTAATTTTTTTTGGGGGTGGCAGAATTTCATTTTTTTGTGGGGGGGGACATGTTCTAAGGTGACATTGTACTAGGTGCACAGGGACAAATATTTCACAGTGCAGTGACAAGCTGACATATTCTGTTAGGTGCACAGGGCCAATGATTTTACAACGCAGCGACAAAAAGGGCCATTTTAAACGTGTGCCTAGCCATAGATTATTGTCACATTCTGTTTAGTGTGCAAATTCACAAATTAACATCACATATTCCGTTCACTGTGCCTAGCCGCAGATTAGCGTCACATTCTGTTTCGTGTGCCTAGCCGCAGATTAGCGTCACATTCTGTTTCGTGTGCCTAGCCGCAGATTAGCGTCACATATTGTTTAGTGTGCCTAGCCGCAGATTAACGTCACATATTGTTTAGTGTGCCTAGCCGCAGATTAGCGTCACATATTGTTTAGTGTGCCTAGCCGCAGATTAGCGTCACATTCTGTTTCGTGTGCCTAGCCGCAGATTACCGGCATATATTCCATTTAATATGAAGAAGGCGGGTAAAAAGGGACGGGGAAGTGGACGTGATCCTGATAGTTCAGGGCGCGGGTCAGGACGCGTAGAAACTGTGCCTGGTGCCAGAGCACAAGAAAGAAAGACATCCACCATACCTAGCTTCATGTCTCAGTTTACAGGGCGTCGCAGGACATCACTCTCGAGGTCAGACCACTGCGAACAGGTGGTCGGTTGGATTTCAGCTGATACTGCTTCCAGTCGGTTAAGCACCACCCTGTCTTCCACCAAGTCCACTCTCACTAGCCAAGAGTCTGGTCAACATAATCCTCACCCTGATCATCCTTCCTCCCACCATAGAGGGTCTGGCCAAAATAGTGATCCCACACTGGGATATAGTGAGGAGCTCTTCTCATCACCAATCCTTGATTTGAACCTCTCTCCAAGCACGCTTGCAGAGGAACATGAGATCTTGTGCCCTGATTCACAACCTCTAGAGGGTACCCAATCACAAGAAGATGACAGAGGGGAACGGCATTTAAGGTCAAAGGAAGTGGATGATGATGATGAGACACAGTTGCCATCAAATCAACCACAATTACTGTCTCAAGACCTTGATGAGGAGGATGATACACAGTTGTCAATGACTGAGGATGTGGTGGGATCAAGAAATGAGGAGGATGATCAGAGTGAGGAAGTGGAGGAGGACTTGGTGGACGATGAGGTCACTGACCCCACCTGGGAAGGTGGAAAGCCGAGCGATGACAGCAGTCCTGAGGGTGAGCCATCTGCAGCACCGCAACAGGCTGGAAGAGGCAGTGGTGTGGCTAAAGAAAGAAGGCGGACCGCACCAAACCGGCCCGCAAATGTTCCACGGAGCACCCCCTTGCGTAAATCTCCCTTGCCAAGGGCTAGGTGTTCCGCGGTATGGCGTTTTTTTAAGGAAAGTGCGGACGACAAAAGAATTGTAGTTTGCAACCTGTGCCACACCAGAATGAGCCGAGGCATGAACACTAGCAACCTCACCACCACCAGCATGATCCGACACATGGCATCCAAGCACCGTAATAAGTGGGAGGAACGCCCGGATCGCCAATCTGTGTCTGCAGGCCACACCACTGCCTCCTCTTCCCCTGTTTTCGGTGCCGGCCAATCGCCTGTCGAAGGCGCAGGCCCGCATACCTCCCGCCCTGCACCTGTACCATCTGAAGCACCATCAGCGACCACATCCACTTCCCTGTCCCAGCGCAGCGTCCAAATGTCGTTACCCCAGGCATTTGAGCGCAAGCGAAAATACCCAGCCACCCACCCACAGGCCATAGCACTAACCTCACACCTTTCCAAATTACTGGCCATCGAAATGCTGCCATTTAGGCTTGTGGAGACTGAGTCCTTCCGCAGCCTGATGGCAGCAGCTGTCCCTCGGTACGCAGTCCCCAGCCGCCACTACTTTTCCCGGTGTGCCGTCCCCGCCTTACACCACCATGTGTCCCTTAACATCACCCGTGCCCTGACCAACGCAATTACTGGGAAGGTCCACTTAACGACTGACACATGGACAAGTGCTTGTGGCCAGGGACGCTACATTTCCCTGATGGCACACTGGGTGAATGTCGTGGAGGCTGGGAGCGACTCGGACCCTGGGATGGCACAGGTGCTACCCACGCCGAGGATTGCGGGCCCTACCTCCATCAGGGTTTCCGCCAGCACCTACGTTATTGGCTCCTCCTCCTCCTCCGTTTCCACCTCCGAATTCTCTGCGCGCAGCGCCACTCACCCATCAGCCGGTAGCTGGAAGCAGTGTAGCACTGCAGTGGGGAAGCGTCAACAGGCCGTGCTGAAGCTGATCTGCCTTGGGGACAAACAGCACACGGCCTCAGAGCTGTTGCAGGGGATTAGTCACCAGACCGAGCAGTGGCTCTCGCCACTCAACCTGCAACCAGGCATGGTTGTGTGTGATAATGGGCGTAACTTGGTGGCGGCTTTGGAGCTCGGCAAGCTCACACACGTACCATGCCTAGCGCATGTATTTAATTTAGTGGTTCAGCGATTTCTAAAAACCTACCCCAATTTGCATGATCTCTTGACGAAGGTGCGCCGCGTGTGTGCACATTTCCGTAAGTCATCTACAGCTTCAGCCGGCCTGTTGACGCTGCAGCAGCGCTTACAATTGCCAGCTCACCGGCTGCTGTGTGACGTGAGCACGCGCTGGAACTCCACCTTCCACATGTTGGCCCGGCTTTGTGAGCAGCAGAGGGCAGTAGTGGAGTACCAGCTGTTACACGGTCGTCGCCTCTCCGTTCAACTTCCTCTAATCAGAAGTGAGGAGTGGGAATGGATGTCAGACCTCTGTGAGGTTTTATGAAATTTTGAGGAATCGACACAGATGGTGAGCGGCGATAACGCTATTATCAGTGTAACCATCCCACTTCTGTGTCTACTGAAACGCTCGCTGCTCACAATTAAAACCGACGCTTTGCATGTGGAAGAGGTGGAAATGGGGGAGGAAGAGCTTACACAAGGTGATAGCCAGAGCACCCTCACTTCGTCTTCTCAGCGACAATTGGAGGAGGCGGAGGAGGAGGAGGAGGAGGAAGACACGGTTGCCTCCACTACAGAGGGTAGCCATGGAACTTTATTTCCATCTCTTCAGCGTGGGTGGGCAGAAGAGGAGGAAGAGGATGAGGAGATTGAGAGTCATCCTCCTGGTGAGGACAGCAAAATCTTGCCTGTTGGTACTCTGGCACACATGGCTGACTTTATGTTAGGCTGCCTTTCCCGTGACCCATGCGTTATACGCATTTTAGACAACACAGATTACTGGGTGTTCACCCTTCTGGAGCCCCGCTACAAAGAGAATTTCTCATCTCTCATTCCTCCGGTGGAGAGGACAAGCAAAATGGTGCAATACCAGAAGGTTCTTGTCGAAAAATTGCTCCAAAATTTTCCATCTGACAACGCTGGCTGCAGAGTACGTGCTACCTTGGCCAACCGAGAAGGGGAGAAAAGGGGAGCACACAGCAGTTCCGACAAAGGCAGGGCAACACTCTCCAAGGCGTGGGACACCTTCATGACACCCCGCCAGCACCCTCACCCTGATGCGCGGCCTAGTGTCACAAGGAGGGAAAACTTTTGGAAGATGGTGAAGGAGTACGTAGCAGACCGTGTCAGCGTCCTCACTGATCCCTCTGTGCCTTACAACTACTGGGTGTCCAAGCTGGACACGTGGTATGAACTGGCACTCTATGCCTTGGAGGTGCTGGCCTGCCCTGCCGCCAGCGTTCTGTCTGAGCGGGTATTTAGTGCTGCTGGTGGCATCATAACAGATAAGCGTATCCGCCTTTCCACCAAAAATGCTGATAGGTTGACACTTATAAAAATGAACAAGGCCTGGATTTCCCCTGACTTCTCCACTCCACTGGAGGAAAGCCCCGGGTGAACATAAAGTCACTTTAGATATGTTATTTACAATGATGGGAATACTCTGCATTCCCATTCACCCCTTCCACCCAAAAAACGGGTATATGGTTGACTCTTAATCTTCTCATCCTCCTCCTCCTCTTCCATATGCCCTGTGATATAATTTTTATATAGGGCCAGCTCACCAGCGGGCCCTGTGATATAATTTTTATATAGGGCCAGCTCACCAGCGGGCCCTGTTTGACAATTTTTGTATAGGTCAGCTCACCAGCGGGCCTTCTCATATAATGTTTTATTGGGTCAGCTCTCTAGCGGGCCCTCTCATATAATGTTTTATAGCGTCAGCTCACTAGCGGGCCTTCGCATATAATGTTTAGGATGGTCAGCTCCGCAGCAGACCCTCACCCATAATGTTTTAGATGGTCGGCTCAGCAGCAGACCCTCATTCCTAATGTTTTAGATGGTCAGCTTAGCGGCATGCCCTCGCCCCTAATGTTTTAGAGGGTCACCAGCCATTAATCCTAATTTTTCAAGGGTGTGTATGATGCCCTCCTTTATGTGTAATAAAGGGTGTATTGGAGTGACATTTCAGTCTAATTTTTGGCAGCCCTTTCACTTAGTGCATAGGCTTTATGAGTGTTGGACCACTACCTGAACTATTGTACCACAATGTGAATGAGGCCCTCCATTTTGTGATATACAGGTTGTATCGGAGTGCCTCAGGTCCTCCCATTGAATTAAATAGGGCTGGGGTGTTCGACAGAGCAGAAGGTAGTTCTTGGCTTCATCCACTAAGTCACTTCGTCACTTTTACTCAATGGATCAGACCCCACTGTTCCGACTATAAATTTTGGACTTAACAAGGGCAAACGGACATGTTGTAAAACCTGTGGTAGCTGCGGCCTCCGTTCCTGAATGCTGTACCTTACCCGGGCCATAACCACGTTGAACACCTGCTTTACGCTGCGCACGTTTCCCTCTTAATCATGGCCCCAGTTCCGAAAAATCGATGACATTTTTTGCAGAATTTGCAGATGATATACAAGTAAATATACAGCAAATACTGTTTGGTAACAATTTTTCGCCTAAAATCGTTTTTATCTTCCTTTTTGTGTGTTTTACGGTCAGTCTGTAAAAATGGCGTACTACGGGCGAAACATCGTTCCCAGCAGCGACGTTGGAGTCCAAGATGCATCCAGACATCCTCCCTATGCTGTCCCTGAACCATTTCTGTGGTGTTTCCATAATTTTCTGACCTTTTCCTATGAACCAGGCACCCTCCCCTCATCAGAGCAGGGGGTGCCTGGTGTAATGCTCGAGTCCTCCCATTGACTTCAATGGGGCTCGGGTGCTCGGCCAAGCACTCGAGCCTCCGGGGGCGCTCGGCCAGAGCACCCGAACACCCGAGCATCGGGGTGCTCGATCATCACTAATTAATACCCTTTGAAATTCAACTTATAGTGCTTTCTTTAACCATTTTAATTCAACAAATATTCTTCACATCTGACATTTTAACACATATGTTATATGGCTATCTTCTTAAAATTATTTTTATGTTTTTTAAAAATATAAATTTCAGACCTCGAGGGGGACATCAGGAACCCTCCTGACACCCCCTAGCATGGATCACCTATCCATAAGGATAGGTGATCCATGGGACAACTTTGTTAATAAAGCACAAATAACCTATGTTTAACTTAAGTTATATGTGCTTTCTTGTAATATAAAATCATATCAGGACCCCCTCCTGATATCCCCCTATCATGGATCATCTATCCAGAAGGATAGATGATCCATGTGTCGACAAGAAAGGCATTTTCTGCCTTCCCTTCTTACTACTGGAGCCGCCGTATTAGCCAGCGACAGTAGTAGCTTGTAGTGAACCCTGTCACCCAGCTTTGCACTTTCATCAATGAATCAGTCACCCAGGTGACCTGGGTACCAGAGGGGTAGCAAACACATTGCAATGCATTGCTATTAGTGTTGAGCGAGCATGCTCGGCCGATGCTCGGATCGGCTCGAGCATCGCTCTGCTCGGCACATGGCGGTACTCGTACGAGTACCGCCATGTGCTCGCCCGGCATGTTCGGGTGGCGGGGATCTGTGCCGAAGGAGGCACAGATCTGAAGACGCTCCGCTGGACCACCAGGGACTGGAGGTAGGGGGCATTGCGGAGATGAAGGGGGCATTGCGGAGATGAAGGGGGCATAGCGGAGATGAAGGGGGACATTGTGGAAGAGGGGCATAGCGGAGATGAAGGGGGACATTGTGGAAGAGGGGCATAGAGGAGATGAAGGGGGACATTGTGGAAGAGGGGCATAGCGGAGATGAAGGGGGACATTGTGGAAGACGGGCATAGCGGAGATGAAGGGGGACATTGTAGAAGAGGGGCATAGCGGAGATGAAGGGGGCATAGCGGAGATGAAGGGGGACATTGCGGAGATGAAGGGGGACATTGCGGAGATGAAGGGGGGCATTGACCAGGCACCCTCCCCTCATCAGAGCAGGGGGTGCCTGGTGTAATGCTCGTGTCGCCCCATTCAATTCAATGGGGCTCGGGTGCTCGGCCGAGCACTCGAGCCTCAGGGGGTGCTCGGTCAGAGCACCCGAGCACCCGAGCATCGGAGTGCTCGCTCAACACTAATTGCTATCTCTGGGGTATTCATAGGGTTAATCTTGTAATACAAATACAACGAGGGCATGTCACATACAATTGGAGAAGAAACAATGTCAAATGGGAGAAATATTGGTCAAATTTAAATGGAAAAAGAAGGTCATGGGAGCACTATCAGTTGAATTTCAAAGGGGGGGTTAATATGTTGAAGGGGGCAATATTGGTCAAATTTACATGGAGAAAGAAGGTCATGGGAGCACTATCAGTCAAATTTCAAAGGGGGGTTAACATGTTGAAGGGGGCAATATTGGTTGAATTTAAATGGAGAAAGAAGGTCATAGGAGCACTATCAGTCAAATTTCAAGGGGGGTTAATATGTCAAAGGGGGCACAACTAAAGCTAAATTTGATCTTTCTGTCATCAAACGTATGCCTATTTCCTTGGTCTTTGACATTTTGCTCATTTTTTTTAGGGGGTAGTTGAATAGAAGCAGACAGAGCCAGTTGTATCAGTATGTCGAAATGTGCTTTCTATGCCGGTTTTGTTTTACCGTGGTTCTGCAATAGAATACTGGTAAAACATGCTTGCAAAATGCACGTTGCTTATTTTTACTGTAATGCCAGTTTTAGTGCGGGTAATAGAATCGAGCCCATGGTGTCTCTGGTGGGGTATATTTGCTGCAAATCTTGGCAATAAGGGGGAGTGGTTTACCTGAGAGTGGGGTCAGGGCTTTCTGGGGCATCACAAAAGTGTGTGGGAAGTAGGAGAGATTGGGTGGGGAAGGAGGAAAAGCGGGAGGAACTGGGTGGGAAAGAGCAGAAGTCAGCAGAGTTTAAAAGCAAACTCCTCATGTCCGGAGAATCAGCCTCTGCCCGGAGACCCAGTAATGCATTGTCAAAACTGGAGTCTCCTGGGGAAATCCAGAGAGTTCCCAGGTATGTCGACCAATGCTTGCCTCCCAGTGTTTTTGCTCATTCCTATGGTCCTCAAGGGGGTTCAGCAAGTCTTTCTTTATGCACAACAAATAATTTTAGGCAGTTTAACTCCTTGGATACTGGAGACTAGAGATTTTACTGAGTGGGTGGTGTTTGTTTCATCCAAAGGGGTGAGTTCTGAGCATGCAGAATGTAAATGTTTTACAACATAAGAAAAAACTTAGTAAGGTAAAATACTTTAAGTTTATGTAGTCCACTTTAGACTAACTGACACTATGTACAACAGAAAACAGAGACCAACTCCACCATGAGGAACAAAAAAACATTTCCATTCATCACATGGGACTTATAACCCCTTGAAAGCTAGAGTGGTCTCAAACACATTGTGAAGCAGTGCCTTGTGCATCCTTCTTGTCCTTAACCCTTTTAAGAACAACATGGTACACAGCTCATTATGAAGCAGCGCATTGCATGGCCCTCTGGTCCTTAATGGGTTAACACTTTGAGTGCCAAAGAGATATTCAATGTATTACAATACAATGCATTGGATACCCCTCTGGAACTCAAAGGGTTAATAACCTGAATCAGATCATGTTACTGCATTGTCCTTGTACACAGAACAACAAGTAGATTGTATTACACAGAACATGTGTATCACTGTGCCAATGAAATCCCCAAATAGCTTTAATCCTACCCATTATATGTAACATATAATTATTGCATTAAATCTATACATACCCTACAATTAGTACTGTGTCATTAACTGGTTTTGATTATATGGTGTACACCTATGTTCCTATTTGTTTCTACTGGGGGAGTAAAGTGACTAGACTGAATTTCAATCACTAAAACATGAATTGTTTCTGCCCCTTTAATAAAATGAATATACATTCCCTCATTGTGATCTCATGTATCAATATTAACCCTTGTACTACTATAATGAGTAGACACTGGTTTTGAGAATATTAATCCTCAAATTTCCATATGAAGTAGATTCTATGCCAGAATGTTGCATACCTCTTTGCACTCAAAGAGTTTTTAAAGCGGTACTATCATCTTCATAATATTGTCCCCCAATACATTAGTAATATAGAGATAAGCAAAGGCCTACTTGTATTATGTTTAATAAGTTCACGTTATTGAAGTAATCCACCTTCTTCTGCCAGCATCCAGGGCACAGAGCTTGCAAGAGAAGCTCGGTGCGCCTGTTCAGACAGCAACCTCCGTTATCTTAAGGTAACCAACGAACGTCACCACCAATACGGTCAGTCCATGGGACAGACAGCACAGACTCAGAGGCAACTTCCTTCTAAGAAGTCTGCATTGTTGTCCGCTGGATGTCTGCAGAAGAAGGTGGATTACTTCAATAACGCTGACTTATTAAACATAATACAAGTATGCCTGTGCTTGTTGCTATATTAGTAATGTTTTGGAGGGCAATATTTATAAAGATGATAGTTTTGCTTTAAATGGGGATTGTTGTATCCCCTTGCATGCTAGAGAATAGGGGTTAAAAGACTAATTTAATTCAATGGAAATTTGGGGAATTTGTATTTGTTGTCTATGGTGTAAGGATTCTGGGCAAACCAAATTATCTTCAAATGAACAGATTAAGATTTACAAGCACACAGGTGATTTTGCAATTTAGGTATAAATACCTCCTTTATTCCCCTGACCAGTTTTTTTTTGCCACAACATTATCACTGCATTTTAACAGCAATACACTAAATATATGTTGACTTCTGGTTTCAACTTCCCCAATCAGAGGTGTCTTGACATTGTCAGCAGGCTACACACGCTTTTGGCCACAAACATGTAACTAAAACCTAAGAAAAAAAACAGACCTGCGCTCCTCCATACAAATTGTGCAAATATGTGCCCTGTATTTGGAATGTATAAAATGTTTAAGCTTGCCAACCCCATCAAGGTACTGCAATATCTGGCAAGTCCTAATCTAATGCATTTATAAAGCCCTATACAGGGCACACATTTGCACAATTTGTGTGGAGGAGCGCAGGTCTGTTTTTTGACTTGTGTTTGCACTTTAGGTTTCAACCTAATACTTGGGAGATTGGAGAACCCTCACATTCCTTGTAGCTATCTATACTTCAGTCACTTCACCCTTTTTCTAACTGTATTAACTATATGTATATATTATGGTGAGTTAGTGCTGTGAGCTATTTTTCCTCATCTAACTAAAACTCTACTGTTTATTACCTGTAGTAAGTCACAAGCTATTTATTGGTCATAGTATCTGAAGCACAGGCTTTCTTTTTTTATTTACTTTCTGTACATTTAGTAAAAATATAGTATTTTCTGCTCTCCTAGAAAAAGATATATATGTATCAGAACACTATTAATAAGCAAGGTAGAGATCACCATTTATGTGTATTTTTTAATTATAATATATATATATATATAAATCTGTCACATGAATATGTAAAACAAAACCGATTTTTCTATTGCACTGTTAATTAATATATGCAAAAAAAAAACAATAGAAGGTTTCCACTTACACTTTTGCCTCATCACATTAGGGAAAGATAAAGATTTAGAAATCTAGAAATAAGAAATGTTTGCTACCATTGTGCATATAGGCTCTTCTTCAGCTGTGCATTGCTGGGTTACTCGTCTGACCCTTGCTTGGCTTCTGTTACTCTCTGGTGTTCGATCCTTGGCCTGTCTGACTACCCATTCCGGTTGTGATCTGTGGCTCTGTCTGACTACCAGATCCGTCTATGACTCTGGCTTGTCCGACTACCCTCTCCGTGTTGACCTCGGTTGTGAATGACTACCTGATCCGGCTTCCGACTGTGGCCTGTCTGACTACGCTCTGCATTTGTTATCACTCCTTTCTGACTACCACTAGTCTGGATAGTTCAAGGGAGCGCTCCCTTCCTTGGGCACTTAAAGGGATAGTAATACTTCATTTAAACTTTATTTATTTTGTAGGCATTAAAAAAACATGAAGAATGATATAAGTCTTATCTCTCAAACCTTTATGGTTTATGAGATATTCACAAGCAAAGTTCCCCCTCCCGCCCCTTTTACCTACTGTAAACAATCTCTTCTCAGATGTGGAATGCAGTCCATAGACTGGACAGATAACAGAAGGGGACACTCTTATTCCTATGAAAACTATGAAATCCCTGCCCCCCTTGACAAGATTTTCAGGTTTTTCCCTTATCTTAATTGAAGATTGTCCCTCTCTGCAGTCTACCTGGTCACCTCCCTTCTGCTCAGGCTGAAGAGTGTGACATCAGTAAAAGGGGCCGGGAGGGGGAATCTTTGCTTGTGAATATCTCATAAACCATAAAGGTTTGAGAGATAAGACTTATATCATTCTTCATGTTTTTTTAATGCCTACAAAATAAAATAAAGTTAAAATGAAGTATTACTATCCCTTTAACTATCAGGCTGGTAGTAGTGCAGTTGCTTCTGCTACGCCTAGTTTGTTGCCTCCATTGTGTGCTAACTATCTGCCTAACCATACTAGCACATGTACACTGTTGCATCCACTCAGTCAAGCCGTTACCTCTGACAGGAAAGTACAGATTAGTCTTGCCCGTGGTCTCCTCTCTGTGTGCTCCTACCTGCTGCCTTGCCTAAGCACTTACTCTGTTACCTGGAGTAGTACTAGTTGCATATTGCCTGTATTTGCTGGCTACCTTCGCTCTCTGCCCCCGCTGAGTATCAGTACACCTGTAGCTACCCAAAAGCTCCATCTGACTTCCCATTCTCTGGGATTGTCTGGGCACGCTAGCGTTCAGTTGCCTATCGTATTCAGAACCAAGTTAGTTTTGCCTACTCCGTATCTACATACCTGTGGTGGTTCAGTGTCAGCTCCTGTGTAGTGGACTAGACACTGTCCTCACGTCGTTCTCCCCTTTGACTGAGGAAGTGTTTTGCTCTTTGCATTATTCTGATTATTTTAATCAACTGGTTAAATTCACTTGTACCTTGTCGTGTATTTATTTGCCTAGGGACTGTGACACTTTGACTCTCATTAACCTCAGACAGTCTTTGATCATTTGAGGATCATGGTAAATGCATAACTCCAAACACTGCAAATGCCCAAACAGGGACACTTGTGTTCTAGGTGGTGCTGGGGGCGTGGCTGGTGGAAGGCACATTACTGAGAATTTTTAGGTTATTTCATAACCTAATGATCATTCTTTGTGTATCTAAAAGATCAAAAAATGTTATTTACACAGGCTAATGTAGAACCCCTTAACGTCCATGGTTCTGGGACTTTGGTGTTTCTGACACTCTGCTACATGTGACCCATGACGCGTACTGGCATGCCACCCTGGGTACTGAGAGAGACAGCTCCAGTCTTGCAGCGGTCAATTTCACTCCCCGTTTTTACTTGCAGTGTGTCACGGTTTTTGAAGACTCTCAGACTTAACAATACAACATCAATAGAACATACAAAAAGGTTCTACCGGCCTTGCCTAAATACTGGGCAAGGCAACCCAAGTGACAATATTAATGACTGGCTCTACCGGCCTTGCCTATACCAGGTAAGGCAACCGTGAGATGATAATTCCGGTTCTACCGGCCTTACCAATACCAGGCAAGGCAGCCCAATGGGATGCTGAATGTAGGCTCTACCAGCCCTGCCAATACCGGGTAAGGCAACCTTAAAGATGGTGAGTTACAAGGTTCTACCGGCCTTACCAATACCGGGCAGGGCAGCCCAAGGAGGTACTGTAGTAGGCTCTACCGGCCCTGCCAATACCGTGTGAGGCAACCTACAGGATGGTAACGTCAAGGTTCTACCAGCCTCACCAATACCGGGCAGGGCAGCCTGAGCAAATAGACCAGATGTCGGGTGACTAAGACAGCAGAGAGCATAAGTCTAGAGGTCTTACTCAGCAGAAGTCTATAGCCAGGGATAATCAGACAACTGCAAGGAAGTGGACAGCGACTGACCACAGTACTGGATGTTCAGGAGCAAACCAACGTCCGCAAGTTGGGACTAATGGTAAATAGCGCCACCAGGTTTAAGGAGTAAACCAGCGTCCGCACGCTGGAACCAACAATGTATATTGCAACCAGGTTTAGTGGAGCAAACCAGCGACCGCAGGCTGGAACCAACAATGTATATCGCAACCAGGTTTAGTGGAGCAAACCAGCGTCCGCACGCTGGAACCAACAATGTATATTGCAACCAGGTTAGTGGAGCAAACCTGCGTCCGCACGCTGGAACCAACAATGTATATCGCAACCAGGTTTAGTGGAGCAAACCAGCGACCGCACGCTGGAACCAACAATGTATATCGTAACCAGGTTTAGTGGAGCAAACCAGCATCAGCACGCTGGAACCAACAATGTATATCGCAACCAGGTTTAGTGGAGCAAACCAGCGACCATACGCTGGAACCAACAATGTATATCGCAACCAGGTTTAGTGGAACAAACCAGTGTCCTCACACTGGAACCAACAATGTATATCGCAACCAGGTTTAGTGGAGCAAACCAGCGACCGCATGCTGGAACCAACAATGTATATTGCAACCAGGTTAGTGGAGCAAACCTGCGTCCGCACGCTGGAACCAACAATGTATATCGCAACCAGGTTTAGTGGAGCAAACCAGCGACCATACGCTGGAACCAACAATGTATATCGCAACCAGGTTTAGTGGAGCAAACCAGTGTCCTCACACTGGAACCAACAATGTATATCGCAACCAGGTTTAGTGGAGCAAACCAGCGACCGCATGCTGGAACCAACAATGTATATCGCAACCAGGCTTAGTGGAGCAAACCAGCGTCCGCACGCTGGAACCAACAATGAATATTGCAACCAGGTTTAGTGGAGTAAACCTGCGTCCGCACGCTGGAACCAACAATGTGTATGCAATAGCGAGGAGAACAATGTCGCCGGAGCGACAGCTGGAGCGCAAAACTCAGGAATTCGTACAGGTTAACCCGCGCGGTGCTGGAGCACAGGAACACCGGAATACAGGCACACCGGAACGCTGGAACACTGGAACACCGGAACGTTAACATACAGGAACACTGGAACGATGGAACACCGGAACATTAACGTACAGGAACACTGGAACACCGGAATGTAGCATACAGGAACACTGGAAACAGGCCCAGAGATCTGACAAGCAGGTCAGGCAGAGTGGAGTCAGAAACACCACGAAAGGGCAACCTGGAAGTGCTCAACCTGGGTTTAAAAAGGCTGTGTGAGGAGGGCTAATGACAGCCAGCCAATCACGAATACTCATCAGGTGATAGACACAGAGCAGCACAAATCACGGGCACCGTGATACAGTGCTCCCGGCAATATCCACATGATGGTCATAGCATGGCACGCAGGCTTTAAGGAGATAAACACTTATCTTAAAGTATAAACAAACATTAATGTGAGTTTTATTGCTGTGATACTTTTATATATACATCAAACAGTCTGATCTCCTAAGAGAGGGACACTGTTACGGTTCAGTACACTCAGACACGGTAGGTGTTGGTAAAACACAATTTTATTGAAGCACACAAGGAATGAGGTAACCCTCACGGGTCCAGTAATAACAGCAGTAACTGACACAGGACAGGTTACAAGCAAGTTAACCCACACGGTTCCAGTATGGATAACACACACAATACTGACACAGGTCAGGTAAACTAGATTGATACAGTGTATGAAAGTCCAATGTGGCCACTGGAACCACTGACAAAGTGACAGTATAGTGAAGGCCCAATGTCGCCTATAGACAGCGGGAGGTGACAGTGACAGGACTGCAGTTGCAAAACAGGCAAGGATCTCCTGTAAGGAGGATACTACGGTGGACGCCCACCGTCAACTACACAAGGCAGGTCAGAGCTCATGCCAGTACGGAGGCCCTACCGAGACTATCCACAACCATGTGCACTTACTACCCTCAAGGGTTAATGTGCGATTGTATAAAATGGATGGCAACTGGAAGCGCCCAACGGAACCTATATGGAGACCCAATCGCACAGAGTAACGGAGCCCAACAGCCCCAGGGTAGCCAGCAACGGAACGAGACACCGCCCCCGAAGGGGTTAATAAGTGATATGTTCTGGATAACGGCAACCACCGGATGTGCCCAACTGAACCAAGTATAGACCAAGCGATCACATCATGGTGTGGAGGCACCCTGAGACTCTGAACCCACGGACAGAATAGAACCGGCTACCGGAGCACCAGAATACAGGGAGGCCCAGTAATGTGGAAACGGTGCCAGGTAGTCAGCACTAGGAACAGTCTGGTATAAACCCAGCTGGGCACAGAGAAAGCAGTAACCACCGCCAAGTCGATTCGGTACACAGCACAGGAACATCAGCCATGCCGGGTCGGTACACAGACCTGGAACTTCAGACTCGCTGGGTCGGTACACGGAGCAGGATCGTCGATCTCGTCGGGTCGGTACACGGAGCAGGAATGTCAGCCAGGCCGGGTCAGAACAGGAAGCAGGAATGTCAGCCAATACAAATTGGTACACAGAGTCAGGAACGAGACAATGGCGTGGTCAGGCAGTCCAGGGTCATACACTGGTATCAAGACAGCAAAACTAGCGCTAGGCATCAGGTACACCACGAAAGGGCAACAGCAGAGTGACAGCCAAGGGTATAAAAAGGCTGTCACTGGGAGGAGCTGTACAGCGCAGCCAATGGGAAAGCAAGCAATCCAAATAATCAGAATGTCGTCCGATCACGGGCACAGTGATGGACACCAGGGTAGAAAAGAGGGACAGAGGAATTTGGATCTCCTAAAGACTTGGGATGTATAGGTAATTGTAGTTCAATAACAGCTGGATAACTTCAGGGTGCCCACTCCTGTGGGAAGATGCACTGAAATTATATATTGTGTTGGATTTGTTTAGGTGATAATGATGCCTTGGAGAAGAAGAAACATTTTTCCATATGCACTAAGGATTTGTTATGCAAAGGGAGGAGGCGATACATTGATCATTAACATATCATGTTGGTATAAAGCTGTTGATGCCTTGTAAGAGAAAGCAGATAGGAGACAGTTGTGAAGAGGGTGAAGAGTCAAGGGGTGCGATGGTGCGTAGGAGAATCATGGAGGTGTCATGAAAAGGGGGTAAGCAACATAAGAAGTGGGAGAAGGACCTTCCACAGCTTCTTGTGCTCCACTGAGCTGAAAATTTAAGTGAACAAATGATGTGCAGTTCTCCACTTTCATGTTTCTCCAGAGAGTGCATTCATAAAGTCTCCTCCTTGCCATGCAGCTCTACCCTCAATGCTTCTATGTTTGCTTTGGGCTGTAAGTATGTAAAATGTATATGACTGCAATCTAAGCTGCATCATGCCTTTATGCTGCATGCAGTCTAGTTTACAGTCAGAGAAATCTGTGCATACTCCCAGCCTGATACAAGAATAGAAGCACCCAACAGAGAGCTGCACAGTGAGGAGGATACTTTATAAATGCATTAAAGCAAAAGAATGTCTGTACCCCAGAGATCAATGCAAACTCAGGAAGCTTGCTCTGAGTACACTGCTGATCAGAGTGTGGTTGTCAGTTTCTAGGTGCTTCTGTGTTCCAATCTAACCCTGTGCACTGAAATGTAATACAGGAGGATTTAGTAGCCAAAAACGACTCTCTGTTTGTTTAAATCCAACAACTGGTTGGTGGTGTGTTTGGAGTGGGCTTTCTGAGGTCTGACAGCTCCTAGGAAAGGCTATTCATTTAAGCTGCAGTACGTTTTTCACTTATGTGAATAGCTTGGCTGTTTTAACTCTAGTCAGTTCTAAAATAAGTATGTAATGCAGTATGGTTTGTGCCTCCTCTCTCTTTTTTTGTATCTTAATGTGCTAACATACAATATGCCAATAAAATTTGGAATCTGAAGCTGCATAGAAAGCATGGCAAAATCCCATTTTGCCAGCACAGAGGAGGCAAATTTGTTTCTGTTAGCTCTGACAGCATCATCAGTATTGGAGCTTATTGCATGTGGTAAATAGCCACATTAACGTATAACCATGCTGTCAGGAATATGAAACTAGCTCATTAAGTCAGATTTCAATATGCAAATGAGAAACTGGCAAAGGAGACACTAAAACATCATAAGTCTGGTGAAGGCATGGTGATGTGCATGTATTTCAGTGGTAATTACAGGGATAAGATGGTGAAGACACCTTGGTGCACATCACAAGGTCGATTCAAGGCCAATTTACCACAATATCACCAAACTGGAACCTTATTGAAGTTGAGCGCATCTCCCTTCAGACTCTGCTTGGTATCTACAATGAAATCTGCATGTAGAATTACAAAAAGCTAATTCTAGGCATTGTTATTACTGGTTTGTTTTAACCACCTAAAGACCAAAGGGATGCGCAATGCACTACATAGCTCTCTGGTCTTTAAAGGGTTAATTTTGGAACCCCCGCTTTGGAAATCCTGAAATGTGCAAGCAATACAATATAAGAATAAGAAGATAAGACAAAATTGGACCTTGGATGCTAGAAACACTAATTTAACCCTTTGAGTGCTAAAAGGGTACAAAATGCATTGCTTTGCAATGGGTTTCATACTGGCACTCAAAGGGTTAACTGTTTTGGGCTGCGTGAGCAAAATTATTTCAAACAATGGGGACTTGAGGAATTTTCTATTCCCTATGATGCAAGTGGGTTGACTCAGAATTACTGCATTTTATTTGCAGAAATCGATCTTAGTGTTATAAATCTCATGCAGATATTTTGTCTCAAACTGGGTCCACTTTTGCCTTTATACATTTGTACCCAATATCTGATTACTGTTCTGTTTAGCTATCATCACCTTTTTTAACTTTTTTTAACTGTTGACTAGGCCCTGTAGGCTACGGAAATTACAAATTTGATACATAGTTTAATGTATTCATATAAACCCTTGTGGAGGAAAATATTCATCAAAATGTACAACTTACCATAACAATGTAACAACGTTCAGGCCATTAGAAATATCCACACATACACAAATAGTTTTCAAGATATCTTCTGTCAAAATGTCATGTGATTTTTTGATTGCCTCCAAGCTCTATGTTAATTTGGTCTTTACAACACCCGCGGACAGATCCACTAAGGTGTAATAAAGTGTTGATAAAGTGTTGATAAAGCCCTATGTTATTCTATGGAGCCAATGCATTAAGATTTCTCTAACTTGAGACCCTAGTGCATAACTCCCCTCTAGTCTCACACACACTCAGACCATCATAAAACTCATTGCTGACATATGCAGAGATTCATTAATGTGTGATAAGGAGGTGATAATGTGTAGATGAATTGTCCAGTTACATAATAATTTAGGTTGAAAAAAGAATTGTGCCCATCAAGTTCAACCTTTTTCCTATTCTTGTTTACTGCTGTTGATCCAAAAGAAGGCAAAAAACCCCTTCATTCATCAATTTCAAATTCTGCTTTCATTGGGGGAAAAATTCCTTCATGATTCCAAATGGCAATCAGATTTCTCATTGGATCAACAAGCACTAAATAAATATTAATACTAATACTAACATACATAGCCCTCTATGTTCTGCTCTTTTAAAAAAGTATCCAGGCATCTAATATATTTGATAGCACCATCTCTTCAGGTAGTGAATTCCATACCTTACTGTCCTTACCGTGAAGAATCCCTTCCACTGTTGTAGAGGAAATCGCCTTTCCTCAAGTCTTAGCGGGTGACCCCTTGTCCTTTGTACTGATCTGTTAATGAACAGGTCTTTGGCAAGCCCTTTGTATGGGTCCTAAACATATTTATATAATGTTATCATATTGTCAGGCTCGTACCTTAGTGGGGCCAGGTCCGAAGCCTCCGTTGGACGTGCCCTTTCTTGCGGTGGGTCTGCTGTGTCTCTCCTCCCCGGATCAGTTGCTTGTGGTGCGTCCTCCAAGCAGATCACCCGCTCCAGAGCTTGCATCCACATTGCAGGCCATGGGGAGGTAAGACTGGAGGCGTGCTGTGTAACGGGCCTGCTATAATCCACGTATGACATGCAGAGGAGGAGGGACTACTGGGACCGGCCAATCAGAGGAGGTGCTTGTTAAACAGCACCTCTATTTAAACTTCAGGTGAACTTCTGCTCAGGGCTTGTGTGTATTAGCCCTTAACCTGGCTACTTACTATAGTGCTTGATCTTGGCCTGTACCTGACCCTTCTTACTTCCCAGCTCCTGGACCTTGGCTTTGTGACCCCTACTACGCTGATCTCTCCAACACTGACCTTTTGGCATTTAGTGACCTCGATGATTGTGACCTCTCCAATCCTGACCTTTGCTCCCGTGACCTCGACTACGCTGATCTCTCCTCTCCAGACCCTTGGCCTTCATGACCACCTCTACACTATCTCTCTGTCTCCCTCGGCTGCATCTCTGCAAACTAGATACCAACCTATGTAAACTACTTAGGCTTGTTCTTCCCTGCACTTGGACTCCAGCAGCCACCTACCCTTGGGGCCCGACATAACACACAAGCCATTATGGAGTCCGCAGGGATGGCACAAGCCATGGTGGCTTTGACCCAACAGATCTCTATCCTTACCCAGACCACTAAGGAGCTGCAGGCTGGACAAGCTCACCTCCAGCATCAGCTCCAAGTTCGCACCACCCTGCCTGTTCATTCAGAGGGTGCTGGTCCTTCATCCACCACAATATCTTCCCCCCAGGAGTGGGCTGCAGCTCTCCCGGAACCACAGGTCTCCCTATCAGAGAGGTTCACAGGAGACAGCACCCTCTACAGGGCGTTTATCACAGTGTGTCAGGTGCTATTTTCCCTGAAACCGCATACATAAACCACGGACTTCGTACGTATTCATACGGTTATATCCCTACTATCTGGGGAAACCCAGTCCTGGGCCCACCATCTCCTCCAGAGTAATAGTCCAGTTCTGGACTCCTGGACTGCATTCAGTGATGCTATGGAGTGTCTGTACGATGACCCATATAAAACCTCGACCGCACAGACTGCCTTATGGACACTCAAACAAGGCAGGCGTCCTGTTGAGGAGTATGTCACAGAATTCAGGAGGAATGCGGTGGACATGGCCTGGAATGAACCAGCCTTGTTGGACCAGTTCCGGATCGGCTTATCTGATCCCATCAAGGACGAACTGGCACGGATAGGCCTACCTTCCTCACTAGAAGCTCTGATCTGGTCGGTCATACTTATCGACAGAAGACAACGGGAGAGATGCCAGGAGAGGGCTCTGGCTAACAGCCCGCCACAAAGACATCTTCCTCCTACCCCATCACCTGTGCCGGTCGATTCGGTAGCAACTGAGGGTCCTATGCAGATTGGTTTGTTTAGGGGGCCCATTTCGGCAGCAGAGAGGGCCCGCCGAAGAACATGTAACCTCTGCCTATACTGCGCCAGTGAAGACCACCACCTCCGGGATTGCAAGGAGAGGCCTCTTCAATCCCATGGTAAGAGTCTTTTCCATTCCTCTTACTTTTCCTTACCATCAAGAGTCTCTCTCCCTCATCTGTCTATCACTTTTTCCTTACATTGGAATAAGATGACCTTCTCATCCACCGCCATGGTGGACTCCGGAGCCAACGGATGCTTCATTGACTCTGGCTTGGTTAGGTCTCTTCGCATCCTAATGGTACGGAAAAAATCTCCAATACAGATCCAAGTGGTGGACAGCAGTCCTCTGAATTCTGGGCCTGTGACTCACAAGACTGTTCCCTTGTGCATCTCCCTTGGCCCCCTTCATTCAGAAGAGCTCCGGTTCAACATGGTACAGACTCCACTATTTCCTCTCATCCTTGGCCTACCTTGGTTGTGGCTCCACAACCCGCATATCAACTGGGTCAGTGGGTCATTGTCCTTTTCTTCCGCACATTGTACTACGCAGTGTCATCAGCCGACTGGGGTTATCCACCTGCTTCTGGAAGCTGAGACCCCTGAGAGTGACAAACCCGTCCTACCACTTTCGCTGACATCTTTGAGAAACAAGGGGCTGACATCTTACTGCCTCATTGGCCATATGACTGCCCTATTGAGTTGCTTCAGGGGACGCCTATACCCTTTGGGTGCATCTATCCGCTTTCTGAACCCGAACTATCCATCCTCAAGGGGTACATTGACAAGAACCTCAGGAAGGGGTTCATACATTTCTCCACCTCTCCTACGGGAGTGGGTATTTTCTTTGTGGGGAAAAAAGACATGGGATTGACTCCCTGCATCGACTATCTGGGACTTAACAACATCACGGTAAGGAACCGATACTCCAAACTGGATTTGAGAGGGGAATACAGTGTGGTGAGGATCCGTCAGGGTGATGAGTTGAAGACTGCTTTCCTGTCAAGGTATGGGCACTATGAGTACACAGTAATGCCGTTCTGGCGGTGTAATGCCCCAACTACATTTCAGTACTTTCTCAATGACGTCTTCAGGCACTACTTAGATGTCTTCGTTGTTGTCTACCTTGACGACATCTTGGTCTACTCCGTCAACCTTGAAGACCAATACAAGCCTATGACCAAGGTGCTCCTCCGCTTCAGAGAACACAGCTTATACACAAAGCTAGAAAAATGCTCTTTCAACACAGACACCGTGGAATTCCTGGGGTACATCATATCACCAGAGGGTCTACAAATGGACTCTCGCAAGGTAACTGCTGTACTGGAATAGCCTTCCCCCATGGATAAGAGAAGCGTACAACGCTTTGTGGGGTTTGACAATTTTTATAGGAGGTTCATATGCAATTTCTCATGTCTTATACTTCCTATCACTGCCTTAACTAAAAAGCTTACACGTTTCTGCTGGTCTGACCAGGCACAGGATGCTTTTATGACCCTCAAGTGATGCTTCACAACTGCTCCTGTATTGGTTCTTCCTGATCCGAAACAGCCCTTCATAGTAGAAGTAGACACCCAGATCGCTGTAGGAGCAGTCCTGTCTGAGAGAGAATCCAAGAAGGAACAATTGCCTCCAGTGGCCTTCTTTTCTCATTATTTGACGGAGCCCAAAAGGAACTACAATGTGGGAGATAGAGAGCTCCTTCCCATTAAGTTGGCATTGGAGGGATGGAGACAACTATTGGAGGGAGCTCACCATCCTGTGATGATCAACACTGACCACCAGAACTTGGAGTACCTACGGTCTGACAGACTCCGCCCTCTTCAAGCACGGTGGGCCATTTTCTTCAGCTGGTTTCATCTCCACATAACCTACAGACCAGGGTCCAAAAATGGCAAGGCAGATGCTCTCTCTCATACAGAACAAGATACTCCTAAACAAATGCAGACCATTCTACAACAGGGTCATTTCCTGGGTGTATCATCATCTCTCTGGGATCATATCTGCAAACACACCGATGAGTCCCTTCTCAACGGTTCCAAATTTCTTATTCTTCCTCACAAAAACCGCATCTATGTTCCAACTCCCGTTCAATCTGATGTACTTCAGTTCCTTGATGACACTCCCTTGGCAGGTCATGGTGGTCAGAGAAAAACAGAAAGACTCATTCTACTAAGCTTCTGGTGGCCCGACCTTCAAAAGGATGTCCAACCATTCAGTTAAAGTTGATAGTGGAGTACCTCAGGGGTCAGTACTAGGTCTGTAGCTTTCTAACATGCTTATAAATTACCTGGAAATAGATATAGAAAGCAAAATATCTATATTTGCAGATGACACTAAATTATGCAGGGTAATTAATTCAGAACAAGATATCTGTTCACTACAGAGGGAGTTACATAAAATAGCAGATCGGGCAAACAAATGGAATATGATGTTTAATGTGAAAAAGTGTATAGTCATGCACTGGGAAGAAAAATTACCAATGCTACTTATGAACTTAACGGAATCATTTTAGGGGACTCATAGTAACATAGTAACATAGTAATTTAGGTTGAAAAAAGACTTGCGCCATCTAGTTCAACCCTTTTCCTATTCCTGTTTACCATCGTTTATCCAAAAGAAGGCAAAAAAAACCCCCTCAACACAGCAGTTTCAAATTATGCCTTGAATGGGGGAAAAACAATCCTTCTTGATTCCAAATGGCAATCATATTTCTCCTTGGATCAACAAGCACTAACTAAATATTAATCTCAGTACTAAAATACATAGCCCTCTATGTTCTGCTCTTTTAAAAAAGTACTTAGGCCATTTTTAAAGGCATCTAAAGTATTTGATAGCACCACCTCGTCAGGCAGTGAATTCCATACCTTTATTATCCTTACCGTGAAGAATCCCTTCCGCTGTTGCAGATGAAATCTCCTTTCCTCAAGTCTAAGCGGGTGACCCCTTGTCCTGTGTACTGTTCTGTTAATGAACAGGTCTTTGGAGATCCTTTTGTATGGACCCTGAAAATATTTATAGAATGTTATCATATCCCCTCTAAGATGCCATTTCTCTAGTGTGTACAAGTTTAACTTTTCTAGCCTTTCTTCATAACTAAAATTTTCCATTCCCCTTGCTAGTTTTGTAGCTCTCCTCTGCACTTTCATTAGTTCCATAATCACCTTTTTCAGAAAGGGTTCCCAGAATTGAACAGCATATTCTAGGTGGGGTCTTACCATGGACCTGTAAAGAGGCATAATAATATCTTCCTCCCTTGAGTCAATATCCCTATTAATACATGCCAATATCTTATTGGCCTTTGCAGCTGCCAGCTGGCACTGCAGGCTACTGTTGAGTCTATTGTCTACCATTACTTCCAAATCATTTTCATTAATAGAGATCCCCAAAAAAAACACCATTTAAGCTATATGTTGCATTTTTATTATTATAACCAAAATGCATAACTTTACACTTGTCTATATTGAATCTTATTTGCCATTTGCCTGCCCAGTTACTCAATTTGTCCTAATCCTCTTGTAACGAAGACACATTCAGTTCAGACTTTATAACCCTACTTAATTTTGTGTCATCAGCAAACACTGATACATGGATCCCTATGCCCTCTGGGAGATCATTAATAAACAAATTAAAAAGAAGAGGACCCAGGACAGATCCCTCTGGTACTCCACTTATCACATTTGTCCAATTGGAGAACTTCCCATTTACTACCAGTCTTTACATTCTATCTTTCAGCCAGTTTCCAATCCATGCATAGACGTTTGCCCCTAAGCCTATTTCATTCACTTTATACAGTAACCTCTTGTATGGAACCGTATCAAATGCCTTGGCAAAGTCTAAACAGATCACATCAACCGCAGCTCTCAAATCTATATTTTTATTTACTTTTTCTTAAAATGCAATCAAGTTAGTTTGACAAGACCTGTCTTTCACAAAGCCATGTTGGCTTCTGCTAATGATATTCCTGTTCAAGATGGATTCTTGAATATATTCCCTTGGCAACCCTTCAAACAGTTTCCCTATTACAGTTGTCAAGCTTAGAGGCCTGTAATTTCCCGGCTGGGATTTTGATTGCTTTTTAAATATGGGCACCGCATCTGCTTTACGCCAATCCGTGGTCACCATACCTGAAACAAAAGAATCCCTGAAAATCAAAAATATTGGTCTGGCCAGGGCCTGGCTTAGCTCTTTAAGTACCCGTGGGTGTATACCTTCTGACCCAGGGGCTTTGTCTACCTTGTTTTAACACTTTTTCTTGTGTTATCCAATCCCATGCTAGCTGTGAGTGTTCTGTAAAAGTAGTTTGCAGGTCCTTGTCCATCGGGTCTTCCTTGGTAAAAACAGAAGAAAAGAAATTATTTAAAATCTCTGCTTTCTCTCTGTCCCCACTTACCAGCTCACCCGTTTCAGATAACAAAGACCCAACATTATCAGACTTTAATTTTTTGCCATTAATGGATTTAAAGAATTTTTGGGTTGCTCTTGCTCTCCTTAGCAATATTTTTTTCATTGTCCAGTCTAGCTAATTTAATCACCTTTTGACAGGTTTTGTTGGCATTTTTGTATTTTGCAAATGCCTCTGCTGATCCCTCAGCTTTATAATGTTTAAATGCCGCTTTCTTGTTATTTATTTCATGAATTACTTTACTGATTAGCCACATTGGTTTTAATTTGCTTCTTTTGTATTTGTTTCTAAAGGGGATACATTTGTATGTATATTTTTGCAAAGTTACTTTGAGGGCATTCCATTTACCTTCTGTGTTTTTTTCCAGAAAATATTCCATCCCAGTCAACGAGACCAAGAGATGAATTAAACCTGCTAAAATTGGCCTTTTTAAAATTCAGTGTTTTGGTGGAACCCATACCAAATTGCTTTTTTGAATTAATATCAAACAATATCATGTTATGGTCACAATTCCCCAAGTGTTCCCTTTCTTAGATGTTAGAGATAGGTTCTTCATTGTTAGTTCTTACCAGATCCAGACACGCATCACCTCTGGTTGAGGTCTGCACCAGCTGATACAAAAAATTGTCATTCAACAAGTTCAGAATCTTGCTGCTTTTAGCAGAATTAGTTGTTCCATTTTTCCAATCTATTTCTGAATAATTAAAATCCCCCATAATTATAGTTCTTCCTATTAGAGAAGCCTTTTGTATTTGCATTAATAGCTTCAAGGTCACCAATGTTTGGTGGTTTATAACAAATACCCACTAATATTTTCTGGGCAGTTTTACCCCCATTAACTATTTCAACCCACAGGGATTCCACATGTTCACTACTGTCATCACATATATCTTCCCGCAAATGAGGCAATAATGCTGATTTGACATACAGACAGACCCCACCACCTCTTTTGTTTGACTTATCTTTTCTAAATTGATTGACCAATCATGTGTGTCATCCTTGGTTTCAGCGTCATCTACAGACGCGAGACTTCAAGCATGCAGCAGGCCTCTGTTTTTAATGTGTTTGTTGCCTGTAGTGTCCTCCTACCTACTTCCCCCTACCTACTTCCTCTCTCTGAGCTGCTTCTCCTACCTACTTCCTGTGGAGGGGTTTAAAAGGCAGACTGAGCCCTGACTAACATGCCCTTACGTTGTTGTTTATAACAGTTCTATTACCTTGGGCTCCTTGTATGACCTGGCTAGTCTTCCATCCAACCTGGTGCTGACCTGTGGCTCTGTCTGACTATTCTTTTGTTTATCCCTATAGTGGACACCCAACCTGGTGCAGACCTGTGGCTCTGGCTGACTACCTGAACTATGTATGACCTGGCTTATCTAACTTCCCCCTCTGGTGCTGACTTGTGGCTCTGTCTGACTACTCTTACGTTTGTTCCTTATACCTAGCAGACACCCAACCTAGTGCGGACCTGGGGCTCTGGTAGACCAGCTCTGATACTGACTGCAGGTGAGTCAGCTACCTATTTCCCATTCTGACTGCAGGCGTAAGTCAGAGTTCACTCCATTCTGACTGCAGGCGTGAGTCAGATATCGCTCCCTACTGACTGCAGGCTTGAGTCGGTACGCCCGCTACGTCGGATCAAGATCCTGTGTTCCTGTTCCTGCTCCTGACTCCAGCAGAGACTACCAGTGGCTTAGGCCTAGTCTCCAGCAGATTGGCCAGGTTTGGCAGCCTTCTATTCCTGATAGCAGAGCTTGCTGGCCTATAACCATCTGCTTGTTCCTGCTGTATATATTGTATATATTTTACTTACCTTTCAGTTATCAATAAATTGCATTTAACTATACCGTACTGACTCTTGAACTTCTCTGGGAACCATGACACCATGTTTCTGTTGTTGTTAGAGAAAGACCTGGGAATCCTTGTAAACTGCAAACTTGGAAACAGTGACCAGTGTCAACTAGCAGTAGCAAAAGCAAAGTCCTGTCTTGCAGAAAAAGGGGTATTGAAGCATGAGTGGATAACATCATTTTGCCATTGTACAAATCATAGATAAGACCTCACCTGGAATATGCAGTGCAGTTTTGGGCACCAGTTCTGAAAAAGGATATTCTAGAAATGGAGATGGTACAACGAAGAGCAACAAAATTAAGGGAACAGAAGACTTGATGTATGAGGAATGACTAAACAAACTTGGTTTATTTACTCTAGATAAAAGACGGCTAAGGAGATCTTATCACAAGTGCAAGTATATGAGAGGTCAATACAAGGATCTCTCCGGTGAGCTATCCATTCCAAGGTATGATCAAATAACCAGGGGACACTCCATTAGATTAGAGGAAAGGAGCTTTTGACTTCAGCAGATGAAGTTTTTTTACAGTAAGGTATGTTAAATTATGGAATTCCTTGTCCAAAGATGTGGTTATGGCAGATACAATGGATACATCTAATAGAAAATAAGATACATTTCTGACAAAAGGGAACATACAGGGTTATACTGTGTATTATTAGACAAAACAGGAAGATCTGATAAAGACTAACTTATTTGGTAGCAGGAAAGATATATAATTCTTATGTCACTGGGTTATGAGGCAAAGGTTGAACTCGATGGACTTTTTTAAACCTAATTTACTATGTTACCTCCTATTGACTTGAACGACTGAGGTTTTTGATCGTATGAATTGCAGGGCATGTCATACCAAAAAATCTAGATGGAATGACGCTGTAGTCACAAATAGGGGTGGGCGAAATCTCTCACCGTGTTTCCGTGAGAAATTCTGAGAAAACCTCATTGTTGTCTGCTTTTTTTTGCTGGAAATGCCGCTTTAAAACTAACGATTAACATTTCAGCATTTTTTACCCAGTGGCCAAAACTTTTCACCATTTTTTCAATGGTTATCAAGTTTCTATTCATTTTACGTTGTTTTCGCCTTTTTCGCTATAAAAACGTGCAGAAATCAAACACAATAGAAGCAGCTGCAGACCGAGGTAGACGTGCTATGCTATTCTGCTGTGATCTTTTGGAAAAATTGAGGCATGAGACTGCTATCACTATGAGCAGGTTTCATCTGATAAAAGGAGGAACTGGAAGGACCCTTATGTGTTCACTGAGTCTGAGGAGGAAGTGAGCACTAATGAACCAGTGCTGTCCAGTCCCCCTAAATCTCCAAGGGATCTTGGGGAATTTAATGGGAAGTGAGGGAGAAAAGGGAATGGGAAAGGAGGGAGGGAGAAAAGGGTAGAACTAGTGAAAGCACGACAGGTCAGCTGCCTGTGCCTGCTGCTAGACATGCTGCCTCTGCTCCCACCATTGCTGCCCCTGCTGCCACTAGTGCTTTGCATGCTGTCAGATGTACTTCCCCTGTTGACAGTTCCACCAGTGCTGTGCCTGCTGCCAGTGCTGAACCTGCTGCCACCAATACTGTACCTGCTGTCATACATGCTGCCCCTGTTGCAACCAGTGTTGTGCCTACTGCCAGTGTTGAAGCTGCTGCTACCAGTGCTGAAGCTGCTAGCGTATCTTGTAATACTCAGGAGGGGGGGAGATGATGCCAAGTGTAACAGCAAGGAACCCTAAGTCACACTTTCCATTCCCAAGCAGTCCTGCCAGTGCTAGTACTACTACTACAAAGAAGGTCCAGCAGCTTGTTAGTGTTAGGAATGAAGGAGGGGATAATCAATATCCTTATATGACTAGTGACTGTGAGGAGGAAGACTATGGGGCTGAACTTGATGTGCGTGGTGTTAGTAGTAGTAACAGTGATGGTGAAGCAGCCGGTGGGACTAGTGTTAGGGGAGTGGTAGGGGAAGCATTTGAGAGTGTCCAGACTAGCGGTCAAGGGAGCACACACCATTCACCTGGCTCTGGGAGTCCTCCTCCCCTTCTCTTCACTACAGTGTCCAAGTGGAACATGATCCTGAAGAGGCCAGAACTGGTGTTGGGGGAGAGCAGGCTCAGAATTAATACCACCACCACCAGTAGAAGCACAGATCAGCTGACTGTGCCTGCTGCTACTGCTGCCAATCTGCCTTCTTCGGGCGAAAAAGAAATGACAAGTGTGACATTAGGGGACCCTCTGTCACATTGCTCTTCACCTCCTCCTAGCAGCAGTAAGATGTCTGTAATGGAGCAGCAGTAGCACGTAGGGAGCAGGACTAGTGGTGGTGGTGGTGATGATGGTAGAGAAGCTGAGGTGGAAGAGACATTGGTGGCCTTTTTATCAGAAACTGAGAAGGAATGGGAGGCAGAAGGATGCTGAGAGGCAGGCTTAGTGTGCCACGGACCACCTTGGAAACAGTGGGAATGAAGTCAACAAGTGATGCGGGGCTAAGACAGGTTCCACCTGCCAGGAACAGCAATACTCCTGGTCCTAGTTGCAGTGCTGATTTTGAGGCAGTAGCAGCAACAGCAGCAACATCATCCACTGCCAGCACAGACAGTGAAGGGGAATGTGGAGGACAAGAAGACAGAAGCCATTCCTTTCCACCTGTTCCCTCCCCCCTGAAGTCATGGGTGTGGGACTATTTTTCTTTTGGGCCAGGCACAGTGCAGTCATCACCAACGGCACTGTGCACAATTTGTGACAAGTCAGTGAGAAGGAGAAAGGAGGGAACACACCTTTGCACAACGTCCCTGATATCACACATGAAACACAGACCCCATGACATTTATGTCAAACATGTTAAAGCCAAACACCCATCACAGAAATAAAGCACCTCTGTTACTGTACCTCCTGACTCCAGAAAGGCAACAAGAGGCGAGGTAGAGATCAAAAAGGAGGAAGAATAGAGAAATCCAGACATAGACTGGAAGTTCCATGATGAACAAAACAACTAGCTTGCCATCAACATCACCTTCTTCCTCTAGGGTAACCACTACATCGTCTGCCAGTCCACCTCATTCATTGTTACCTCCCCTGCCAAATGATAGCCACTTTGTTGATGTTAGGATGTGGCAGTTCATCTCTACCCATTGCAGACTGTGTGGTGCACTGACCACACATGCCAGTGTGGTGGAAGATAATCAATACCAGGTCATCAAGAAGCATCTGAGGAGATTCCATCCCGCAGAATATGCTAAGATGCTGGCAGGGAGGATTCATCATTATATTAAACTGTCAGCAAGTTGTCATGTGTCCTTAGCGGGGTCTGGACAAGGGGTATAGTGGCAACGGCAGTACTTGGGTTCTGGTGCCCACAGATGTTTTTTACCACACACACTGTGCACATTGCAGTTGCTGATGAGAGCCACAGTTCCTGCTGTCAAGGGAAATATTTCTATTCTGTTAACAACACACCCATGATTTTGGAGGAGGAGCAGGTGGAGAAGAATTATTGGCCAACTTCTTCTTTTCTCCACATAGACTAGTGGCTACTTATTGTGCTGCTACTGCCTCAGGTGCAACACTAGAGATTGTTGTGGCAAGTGGAACCTTATTCATCCATCACCCATGTTACTGCTATTGTTGATCCCATTCCCTTTCAGCTAGCTAATCATCCTGCTGCTTAAACAACTCAGCAGCAGCAGCAAGAACAGCAGTTGCAAATTCCACAATTATGGACTTGGGAGGACATTTGACAATGGTCAGTGGCCACTGGCCTACATGACCTGCTGGTACTAGGACAGTATGGCATTTTTATTTTTTTCTCAGTGGCAATTTTTGTCAGGGGGTTCCTGTCTATCACTTTACAAATTTCTTATTTTATTTTATTTATTTATTTATGTATTTATTTTTTTATTAACTCCCCCCCCAATACCAGTCAAGAACCCCCCCAAAACAAATTCCCTGTTCAACTGATTCATTCCCCAGACTCCATCCACCAACACAGACACCCTCCTCAGACCCCTTTTATACCATGTCTTATGGGGTATTTTATTTGTATTTAGAATTTATTTTTATTAACTGCCCCCCAATCCCAGTAAACAATCCCCCCAAAAAACACATTCCCTATTCAACTGATTCTTTCTCCACACCCCACCAACACAGGCACCCTCATGCCACTTTTATACTATGCTTTTGGGAAACTTCAATGGAATGAGCTAGGTGAAAAAAGCAGGAAAAAGCGGAAAATTGGCACTTTTCGCTATAAATTATTTGCCACACATTTTTCACTGATTTATTTTGAGACGGAAATGTTCGCCCATCCGTAGTCACAAATCAGTTTGGAGAGAAAGTATACAGTAATGTGGTCTCAGTTTAGTGAAAAAAATGTTGATTACTGGTAATAAGTATGTGAGGAACAATCTTTATGCCATGAGGATCTAAACCAACATCCCCACTGGTTCCTAGGGAACCTCTTAGTAAGTCTCAATACTTTTTATGATCATGACTCTTTGTAGGCTTAAATTCAGCCTCACTAGAGACAAAGTTGTTCAATGAAATTGCATGTTTGTTTATCCAGAATTCAACAGTCACATGGATTTAATTCCTTGGTTGTATTATTTATCTAATTATTTATTTTCATTCTTATACTTGACCTGGACTATAATCTATTTATGCATTCCTTGTACTTTAAAGTATGTTTTCCATCATAATATAACACACTGTAGGAACTGAAAATCATCATTTCTGCTAAAAGAAAATTACGAAAAAAGGCACAATTTTGATAAACACATTATCACTGCAGGAAATCCTTAATGAAAGTCATTTAGACACATTACCTCTAGATGTACCTCATCCACTCTGGAGCTAGAGAGGTCTGCAACAAATCACCCCAAAATGAGGCTCATATACTAAGAAGAACATGAGCAGTTCTGTAGCAAACCAAACTGTGACTTAACCCTTGGAGTGCCAGGAATTTTGTTTATTTTGTCCCATAAAGAGGCCAAACACATTATCAACATTTTGTTATTGGTCTGTTTAGATGTAATTTATGTGGATACTTTTATAGTTACTTATAGAAAATTAGATGTTGATACATTTTTGTATTTAGGAAAAATTCAGCTTTTGAAAATGACACCTCACTTGAAGTGAATTTAGCATTGGGTTACAAGTTATGATGTCATGCACAGACCCCAGATTAACAGGTATCCTTTTCAAATGTCACACACTATTGAGCATCAAACAAAAGGGCACATTAAAAATGTTGCATTATTCAAAAGGGTGTGTTGATAATGGTGCATTACAAATGTTGCATTGTTCAAAAGGGCACACTGAAAATGGCGTATTATGAATGTTGCATGGTGCAGAATGTTGCATGGTTGAAATAGGGGCGTCATTCTGATGTTGCATGGTTCAAAATCTTGCATGGTTGAAATAAGTGATGTTCCCATCACTACCACTTATGCCTCTATTAATGAGTTGATAATGAGTTACTACAGAATCCAGGATGTGTGTGATAGACTGACAGTACCTTAAACTTCCAATTCAGATACTTGTGCATCTGGTTTCATTGTGTTAACAATATAAGATGTACCAAGATACATAGTTAATGTATACCATGTAAGCGCTATGTATTCATTAGGAAGAATATTCAAAGAAATGTACAATGTATGTGGATCTGAAAGTATGTATATACCATTGATTTAAAATTTGCCTTTTAACCCCATCTAGGTCACTGGGAACTTACAGTAC
This sequence comes from Rhinophrynus dorsalis, assembly GCA_037306005.1. Taxonomy (NCBI): domain Eukaryota; kingdom Metazoa; phylum Chordata; class Amphibia; order Anura; family Rhinophrynidae; genus Rhinophrynus; species Rhinophrynus dorsalis. The sequence goes on along the minus strand of CM074721.1, from coordinate 326,732,972 downwards.
TGTCTGATCTACAAGACTTGAGAGGCACCATCACCAGGACTAAACTACTAAGTTTTATTAGGAAGAAGACTGAAGAGATCATACACAGCAATAAATAAAGATATTCCAATAACATATATTGGGATTCATGTAGACTAAATGAAGAATAAACAAGATTTTATGGACAATAATGTGTGAAGATATTTCAGGTAACACAAATGAATACATGCAGAATACAGGAGAAATAGAGACATTAACTGACAATACTGAAAGAAAAGCTTATTTTGCTACATGAAGAAATTCATGAAGAATAAAGGGGAATTAATATAGAGGACTACATGTGTACTACAGGCAAACAATACTACAATGTAATATTAAGGAATTTGTGAACAGAGGAAGAAATGCATACTCCAATAAAATGCAGTATTTATAGATAAAATAAACAAAAAACCTGTAGATAAACAACTAATCAGTATAACATTGCGGTTATATAGAAAGTGTTCAGAATATTTTATGGGGCAAGTAACTCCACAACAAGCTCTAAACAGCCCCAGGAAATATATCAACATTTCAGTTAATTTCATGGTTAATTGCAACTTTGGACGTTATACATGAAAGTAAACAGCTGCAATCCTGGAACATACCACCTGCAAAGTATAATATTCCCTTATGATTTCAATGGACCTTTTAAACCCCTGAATGGTAGAAACATCTCAAAAGCAATCATTGCATCATGAATCAATTCATTCATGAAACTAAAACTCTTCTCCATCACCTTCAGCATCTAAAACCAATCAGTCCACCAGTCTGAAGAAATACAGTTTGAAGGATACATAAGCAGGTTCATCACTTTTATCCTGGAATGTGTCACATTGGGACCTTTGCACAAAAAAAAGAGAAATTTCTGAGCAAGACATCTGCCTCTTGGGTGAGGAATAAAACCCCTGTATCCCCTCCCCCATGCTGGAGACCTATCGCTACCACTTAGCTTTTGATGTGTTTCCCTCATTATCGAAATCTAACATAGAGTGCCCCCCTTCAACATATTAATCCCCCCCCTTTGAAATTCCTTTCATACTACTGGGGTGGCTGTATAAGCTGGCTCCAGTAGAAGTGGTTGTAGTGAACCCAGTCACCAGGTTCATTCATAAAAGTGCAGCTCTGTGCTTTTATGAATGAATCAATCACCCGATTTTTGAATGACTGGCACTCTATGTCGGATTTCTATAATGTGTACTGTGTTCTACACTACTTTTGTTTGAACAACGATGGTTTTGAAACCGTCACTGTGGCTTCTACACCTCAACTTTGAGGAGCAGGATTACCGACAGAAAATGTAACCACAATATACCACAAAACACAGTAATACTGACTGTAGGTAATACAATGCTACTTGCGCGTTGTTTTTAGTTGTTTCCTTTGGGCTTTTTTTTGTCTGGCGGTGTGTATGATAATATATCTTTGAATTTTTTTCACAACTCGTGTAATAGGATACTAAAACCTGACAAAAAAAACTGTCTGTTTTTTTTTTTTAGCAGTGGTAATAGAATCAAGGCCCTAATGTGCAGCAGTCATATCCAAACAATAGGATTTCTATCAATAAACTATTTTTGAATATATTTTTATTAATATTAGCCTCTTTCTAGATTGGTTTGGATTAAGATTACCTTAACAAATATGCATATTGGATTGACATCATCATTGCATCTTGATAGAATACACTGATGTAATAATCTATGTTACACAAATCATGTTACATAGATTTTTTATATTATTTGAGATACAGTTTTCTTTTTTAATAAGTCCATTTACTTACATTAATCACTTCCCCCTCCCCCACATCAATGACATCAGCTAGGCACCATTTTTGACACAATTTTTGGATATAAAGAGGCACGGTTTGCTTTATTCTATAAATCATCTGGACAAAGGCCCAAGTTAAGACCAAAAGATTGATGAAATAAACCAGCACCTTTCTTCACTGTCAAAAGAGCTGTGAGTACAATTATCTTTTGTATTTGGAAGATATTAATAAATTGTATTTGGTTTGACACCCTGGCTATGGACTTTGGTAATAGAAAGTATACACAGACTTTGGAGATATAATATACAAAATACTATGTGACAAGGTCGTGCACACATAAACATGGCAATATAAAGTAACCAATAGAAGCACATTCCATATAGAATACACAAATATACCTAGCCTGTATGTTTGATTGCAACACGTCCTCTGGGCACCTAAGCCTTTCGTCCAGGCTTGGACCAAAAAAAGTTTGTCCAGTGATGGATGTGTTCTAATAATTAAATTTTTTAATGCTGATATACCTTGTGGAGTGCTGACTCTACTTGGAACATCTAGGCTGAGTATATATAATCAGTCAATGCCTTATTGTGACAGAAGTGTTTGTATGTGTCAATGAAGGCCATCGTGTCACGGACTCAGAAATGAGACTTGGACCAGTACAGTATGTAACACAATCTTTATTAAGATATAACACGTATCGAACAATGTTACAGCAAGAACACCATACAATACAAGGATGTCCGGACGGAATGTTCTTCTGTAGTGGAAACGAACTGAACGCCAGCGGCAACTAGGAGAGAACCGACTCAGGTCTGCACCTGTACAGACAAGGACCAAGGTAGGAGCTGAGCTACAGGTCCGCACCTGTACAGACTATGACTAAAGGCAGGAACTGCGCTACAGGTCCACACCTGAACACCTCATTATAAAATAGGAGCAAGGGAAGTCTGCCAGAGCCACAGAGGTACCCGACAAGATATCCACTGGAGTGTTTGTATGCTGGGTGTGCAGCGGACAACCTGGGTACACCAAGGTGGGTAGTCAGACAGGCTGGAGAAAGGAAGGAACAAACACAACCAGAGCCGCAGGTCTGATCCAGATGGGTATCGGACTAGCCAGGGACACCCTGAACTGAAGTAGGACAGGGCCACAGTCAGCACCAGTACGGATAGTCAGCCAGGCCAAGGGTCATACACAGAGCGGGTATGCAGACTGCGCCACAAGTCAGCACCAGAAAGGATAGTCAGCCAGGCCAAGGGTCATACACAGAGCGGGAATGCAGACTGCGCCACAAGACAGCACCAGAACAGATAGTCAACCAGGCCAAGGGTCATACACAGAGTGGATAGTCCACCAGAGCTGCAGGTTCTGCACCAGAATGGTTCTCAGACAAGCCGGGGTCATACACAGAGCGGGTAGTCATACACAGAGCCAATGGGTCAGAACCAGAACAGATAGTCAGACTAAACACCTCTTACACCAACCAACAACACTGGACACCACTAAAGTGCACTTGAGAGTCGTGTCCAGGAAGTTTATAAGCCTAATTCTCCCAGAAAGAGGAGGAGCCCCAAACAATGCCTGTCTCTTTAAATATGACTGGACTTGCACAAAAGATCTGCATGGAACCACCGGAAGAGTCTGTGGCTGGCTGCCGGGCACAGCTGAACACTAGGCAGCTGCCTCTACGCATGGTCATCCTGAAACTGAACCTGACCGTCGAGGACTGTGGCTGACCCGCTGGTAAGGTTGCGGTCAGCTTGACAGCCGCTGCTATGACACGTCTGGAGCATATGCTCCTGGTTTGGTCACTCAAGGTGGACAGATCAAAGCTAAGACACCAGACAAAAAAAATCCAAAATCTGCCAGCCCTCAATGGAACAGCATGGCAGATTATGGGCCATTCCCTCTACATGGTGTCACAACAAAAAATGGTCCTCATTCCTCAAAGGCTTGGGAGCTACTACCTACAGCAGCATGAAGACCAGCTCAGTGGCAGAGGGTGCTAATAATCAGCAGGTTCTAACATGCTGACTTTGGTCTTTATGTAAAACAAAAATTCCAACAGTGGTTTAGCGGCTCCAGAGAAAACCGGCAATTCTTTCCACATATATGACACAGACTTAAAGACTATACCGTCTTCTTTGAAATATAATAAACATTTCTGATCAGCGTGCATTGTGAAAATAGCTTCTCCAAGCCTCCGATATAGACACGAACTCACAAAAGGACATCCCAAATATCGCACCGCTATCATATAATAGTTTTATCAAGCAAGCTTCATATAAAACGTAACATTTTATTATGAAAATATATTAAAATCATACTTGCTGTTTGGTGTTACAACGAAGTTTGATCATGAATAAGTGCGATTGTCACGTGAAACGCGTTGATCTTATACATTATTTGTAACAACTGCTGTACCCACTCTGTAAGTCTCACCCTATCTACCCTTCATTGAAATACCAAACAGCAAGTATGATTTTAATATATTTTCATACTAAAGTGTTACGTTTTATATGAAGCTTGCTTGATAAAACTATTATATGATAGCGGTGCGATATTTGAGATGTCCTTTTGTGAGTTCGTGACTTTGGTCTTTACAAATTGGAACGCTTAATATTTATGAGGATGGGTTCACCCACTTAGAGGAACCAGTACAAGAACTGAATAACATCAATTAGGGCATTATCGGTTTATGCGAGGTTTGTTAAAAAACAAAGATTTAGTCAAATTAGAAGACTGACACTGGTTATACTATAAAGGAACCAATGATGGATTATGTGAAGGAATTGGATTCTTGATAAACAAAAGACTGACAGACAGTAGTAAAAGTAGGAAGCATTTATGAAGTAGTTGCTTCCTTTGTTATAAACTAAACAATCATTATGTTCTTCAAATCATTCAAGTTTATGCCATTACAAGTAGCCATGGTGATGATGAAGTTGAAGAATTTTATGATGATGAATTATGCCTCTACAAACAGGACAATTATCAATACAAATTCAAAATGGGAGATTTCAATTAGAGAATTGGTTAGATCCAAAATGGTGAAAAATTAATTGGACCACATGAAACTGGAAAAAGAGACGATAGAGGCAACCAACTGATTGAATCTGCAGAAGAACAAAACTTGTACATCATGAATTCATTCTGCAGGAAAAGGGCAGAGAGAAAATGGACATGGAAAAATCCTAATGGCAATACAAGAGAAACCGACTTCCTACTCTCAAATAATAAAATGATAATCACTGACTGCTCAACACTAGCCAGCTATTGAAAAATCATATGAATTTTGAGCTAGCACTGTCTAATTGCTACAGTGTGTTGCCTTCAAGACACAGACATTTCAACCATGAAAAAATTATTGAGACTTGCGTAGACATTGCCCATGTCCTTGCACCAACCCAAATATCAAAATAAACAGTTGCCATGATGAAAAAGTAATGAGTAATGAAGGAAAATGGTAATATTAGAATATGTCGAAATGTGCAAGACCATAAGAAAGAGCATAAAAGAAGAAACGTGCAAGTTCAATGTTGAGATCATCAAAAGGACAATGGAAGAACATCAAGGGCTAAAGAAAGCAAAACAAAATATGGCCACACATTGGAGCCACCTTGAAGATGGTACAACTGCAAAAACTCAACAACAAATACTAAAACCAGTAGAGGACTGTTATTCAAATCTTTATAACAATGAAGTACAACTGCATGTTGTGCCAAAGGCTGAAGCTATGCCAGACATTTTGGTAAAAGAATAGAAGATGCAATAAAATCAATGAAAAATGGCAAAGTAACTGGACCTGATAAAGCCACTATTGAGATGTTGAAAGCTGAAGCTCAACCCTTATTCAAAGCCCTAGCTAAGCTATTTTCAAAATACCTTCTACTCTGCAAATTGCCTGAAGCATGGAAAAATGCAGAAGCCATCCGAGTGCACAAAAAAGGGGATTTGGCAGATATAAAAAAATCTACAAGCCAATAAGCCTATTGTCACTTATCTTCAAGGTTCACAAAGGTACTATCAAGAAGAATGGACACAATACTTAATTTAGCACATCCTAAAGAACAAGTAAAGAACAAATAGGCTACAGAAGTGCTTTCAGTACAATGGGCCATGTCCAGAAAATGCAACAAGTTATATAGCGGCATTATTAATACATCCTTCAATTATGCAAAGCCTTGATTGTCTAAGAAAATACCTTTTGACTCAGTGAAAATGCAATCAATAATCAAAGCCCTGATAAACCAAGGAATATAAAGAGCTTACCGTAATGTCCTCTAATCAATATATGAAAATGCAACTGTATCAATACAGGTCAAAAATGATAGAGTTAAGATCAACATAGAAAAATGCATCTGACAAGGAGCCACAATCTCCCCAAAACTATTATCTGCTTGTTTAGAAGAAATTTTCCGCAAACTAAAGTGGGGCAAAAAGAGGATTTAAGATCAGTGGTGATTATCTAAATAACTTTAGTCCAGAAAAACTGCAAGAGCTACAACAGGAAAGCAACATTTTTGATCTGAAGATGAATATCAACAAAACGCACGTCATGTTTAACAAATTTACCATACCAAGGAAAATCACAATAGATGGACAAGAGGTAGAAGAGGTGCATAAGTATGTTTATCTTGGATAGGAAGTATCAACAGATTGCAAACACCATGAAGGAAATTGAGTGACAAATAAAATTGGGATGGCAAACATTTGGAAGCCTTGTTTGTATTGTCTTTAAGACAAATTCACCACTCTACTTCCTGAAGTAAAGTTTTTGACCTCCCAGTTCTTAAGTATGGCTGTGAAACACAGACACTAAATTATAAAGCCATACAAAAATGTAAAGTTACACAGAGAAGTATGGAATGTCAAATTCTGAACATAACTAAAAGAGACCAAAAAACGTGTTCACGGATTCATCAGCAAACATGATGTTATATACCTTGTCATTGCATTCAATTGCTAAAACTGCTTTCATAGAGTGAAAACTTCAGTGTCACTAGTGGTAAATATTCCCGGATCTCTGGAGTATATAATAGAAGTGCTGTTGATGTGTCAGACAGCGTGCCAAGATTTTCTACTCCTGCTGTAGAGGAGTATCACTCTGAGCTTGTTTTTGGAGATGACAAGAGTCATAGAGTGTTTACACATACCACCACCACCCCCACTAGCTACACAAGTCATATCATTAAAGCAATACAGATACATAGTTCTTCTACTATGTACTACCATCCAACACTAAGAAGTTGGGGAGGGGAAGAGGTGAAGATTGACAGTCTGTAGTACAGAGCTGCACTGCAGCCTGTCCTGAACATGCATCACAATCTTATTTTTAAAAGTGTGGCTCTCGGGCTATACTGTATTGAATAATAGTATAAAAACTTATTGAACATTTAATCACATGGAACATTAAGATGATCAGTACTTTAATAGAGGTGAGAGTTCCCCTTTAAGCCTGGCACAAAAATACACTTAGTCTATAACATACATGCATGACAAAAATCCTGAATGTTTGCCAAAAAAACATGAATGTCATTTGTTAACAAGTAAAGATTTAGAGGTGAATACTGTAAATGTATGTTGAAATCTGAATCAATGATGAATAAAACCTTGGGGAACCCCACATGTAACTTTGAGTGGAAGGTAAACACTCTCAGCCAGGTTCAAGGTCAACATTTTCACTTGCTGTATTATTATAAAATGACCCCTCAGTGTGTATGTGATTTAACATTGACCAAGAACAGAAACAAATCATCATAGAGTACCACACTGTACCAACAACAAATATAAAATAATTTATCAAAAATCTATTTATATTACAAATAGTCAGTGTATGTAACATATGGGAATATTTAATTATATTAAACATTAACTAAGCTTATCTTAAACAAGCAGTAAACTTGTTTCCCACTGCTGGGAGATGTGCAAAGCAATGCACTGAAGATCTTTCTAGCATTCAATGGTTCAATAATCCCAATTAAATTAATGGAAATATAAAGCATTTTACTTAGCTCCCTATGGTGCATCTATGTTGCAGAATTGTACCATTTTCTTTGTGCTTATGGTCCTTTGTGGTTGTGCATAAAACATTCATACAGAGAAAAGATTATTGCTTTTATATTTTAAACTAAACAACAGCAAATCAGTAACAGTAATGGATAATTAGAAAATCAGTACTGACAACATCTAACTTGTCCCTCAAGGCAACAAGATAATTTACTGTAATAGTACTACTCAGGTACAATTAATCACATCTTGTAGATGGAGAGCAGGAGCTTGCGATTCAGGTTAAGCACTTTTAATCCCCACGTGAAGAATACAAAATATATCTAGTTTATTTGCTGTTAATAAGAAACAAGTACATCATTACACAATGTGTTTTTTTAAAGGTAATATCTGCCAAACCCTTGAGGACTAAAGAGGTGCAAAACCCATTAAGGGGATAAATACTTTATTATAAAAACTAAAGTCATTATTTCACAACAATAAAAATGTAGGTACAATACACTATGTCTTTGAATCAGATCTTTTGGTAGGGCTGTACATATCTTCCAGTTCAGATAATTTTCTATGCCAGCATGTTGGCTCCCATCCATTATGCATTCACCTTCGTGTATGCACTAGTGAGTATCAAACCAGTGCACATACTCCTTCACTGTTAAAGGGATAGTAAAACTTTGTTTTATCTTTATTTTATTTTGTAGGCATTAAAAAAACATGAAGAATGATATAAGTCTTATCTCTCAAACCTTTATGGTTTAAGAGATATTCACAAGCCAGATCAGAAAGGAGGTGCCCAGGTAGACTGCAGAAAGGGACAATCTTCAATTAAGAAAAGGGGAAAAGCTGAAAAACTTGTCAAGGGGGAAGGGCTTTCAATGTTTTTATACAAAGAAGATTGTCCCCTTCTGTTATCTGTCTGGTCTTACAACCAGATTCACATCTGAGAAGAGATGGCTTACACTAGGAAAAAGGGGCGGGAGGGGGATACTTTGCTTGTGAATATCTCTTAATCCATAAAGGTTTGAGAGATAAGACTTATATCGTTCTTCATGTTTTTTTAATACCTACAAAATAAAATAAAGATAAAACGAAGTATTACTATCCCTTTAAGATGTTAATGTGAGCAAGCCTTGAAGGCCTCTCCAATAGCACACTCAGACCAATTGAGCAAAGTTACGTAATTTCCTTTAAGCCTTATTACTACATAGCATTAAATTAGAATCAGAGCAAAGTAGTGGCCTGAAAAGTCTATAAACTTCCATACTGTTCTCTCCTTGCAAAGCCAGCATTAAGGGAAGCATTTTCCACTTAAGTTGCTTAGTAAATTGTTTTTAGGCAAGCACAGCACTAAGAAATAAGTTCCAGTACCTTTTATAGCAAAGAAGAGAATTAGTACATCCTCCTTACAAATATTATAGGGCTGTACTACATTGCAGTTAATAACTTTATCAAGGATATTTTCTCCAGATTTCAAAGGAAATCAGTAAGGCTTCTTTTCACACAAGTGACTGCATATGAATGGGGCAGCCAATCAGATCCCGGACATGCCTCCCTCCAGACAAACTGAGGTAGGAATCACAGAGGAAATGAGTAAGAAGGTAACACTTAGGGCTCTATGTTTGCTTTGGGGCAAACCAACTGCAACATATGGCCCTATGGAAATTGTAACTACTGGGTTAAATGAAACTTCCCATTGATATAAATGGAAGTTTTAACCCCTTTAATCCTGGAGAAGTCTCCAAAACATTGTGAAGTAATGCATCGGAGAACTCTTTAGCATTTAAGGATTTAAAAAACAAATACATTTGTGGGAATTGTGTGGCCCTATGTGCAACAAGGTTGTTCTGGAACTACTTCAGTTTTCTTCTGAACATAGGACCCTTAGAATCAAAAACAAATTCTGCCTGTGAATGTAGAGAGAGCAGATTCATGAATTAAATGTCATACATTTACTGAAAGAACACGTATGACCTGCTGAGGGCAACAGAGAGATAAACAGGAATTGAACTTGGCAGGTAGCAGTCGGAGTGACAGAAATACAATAGTGAAAGGACAGAGAGATCAGAAACAAGGATAGGTTGATAACTGAGGGGTATGTGCCTTTTCAAAAGAAAGAACAAAAAGAGTCATGGAGAAAAGTATATAAAAAAAAGGCACATGTGGTGGGGGAATTTGAAGCAGAATGAATAAGATGAAGTAGAAATTAAGCAGAATGGAGAGTAGGGATAGTAATGTTTCACACAAATAGCAGCTCCAATTAATCTTCATAGTATGGAGAAAGCTATTTCAATACTGTCAGAGTTGTAGTTCAAGAGTAATTGAATGATAATGTTTCCCCCTCCTGCCCCTTTTACTGATGTAACACTGCTCACCTCAGATGTGGAATCTGGCCCACAGACCAGACAGCTCACAGCAAGGGACAATCTTCTTACTGTGAGAACAATGTAAGCCCTGCCCCCTTTGACAGGTTTTTCCCTTATGTTAATTGAAGATTGTCCCTCTCTGCAATCCACTTGGGCACCTCCCTGCTGCTGTGAGCTAAGCAGTATTACATCAGTAAAGGGGTGGGAGGGGGATACTTTATTATTCAAATACTCTCGAACTAGAACTCTGACAGTACTGAAATAACACTCTCCATGACCCAAATACTATGAAGATTAATTGGAGCTGCTTTTATTATGAAACATTACTATCCCTTTAATGCACTGAGAATAACAGGGGTAATTCTAGAGAAAAGTGTATATACCATAGGGAACAGATAAACACTCCCATTGATTGAAATGTGAACTTTAACCCAGTGAATACTAGAGGTCTCCAGCGCAGAAGGCTTCTCTAGCATTCAATGGGTTCAAATCCCTATTTAAATAAAACAGAATTTTGAATTTGACCCCTGTGGTGCAGTAGATTTGCTCTTGAATTGCTGTACTCCAGTTCTCATTAGAACATCTGCCTCAGTGCCTCAGGCTGGACCAGCAGCATATAGAAAGGAGCCAGGTTAAACGCAAAGGGAGAAAAGCAACTTGACTGAAGAGTAAGCAGGTGCAAGAATCCATGTTTGCTGCTTGGCCTGTAAGACTCTCCATTGAACAGACCATGTTTGTATGAGTGACAGAGACACTGACATTTGTCTATTAGCAAGAACTAAAGTAATTCTTAAGGCAAACCAACTACACCATGGGGACAAATAATAATTCCCAAAATGGCCAGTGACTTAAAAGACATACAATGTGGACACTTCTCTAGCATTCAGTTGGTTAAATGGCTGGAGATTTTTAATTGTTCCCAATGGCACAGCTAGTTTGCCAAGGAACTGCCCCATTTTCTCACATCAGCGTCATTGCACAGAAGCTATAAAGAGGTGAAGGCTGGATTTATCAAGCAGTGATGACAGCAGCACAAAAGATAACTTATAGCTGTGATCAGGGATGGATATCTTAGGTATTCATAAATGATCAATTATGCTTCCCTCTTTTTGCAAAGTAGGGAAATAAAATGAAAAATAGAAGAAATAAAGTAATTATAGAGACATATACACACATACACCTGTAGTGTAGCTTCATGTTTTGTGTCAATCCACACAGGATTCCACAGGATCTGCCAGCCTGTAGCTGATGGATGTAACTGGCAGATCCAACTAACCTATGTTCATTGATGAATGAGTAAGGACCAGTACAATTTGGCTATCAAAGTATTAGTAAATGGCTAATCTGCAAGAAAATTGTTTGATTTAATTGTGCATTATCCCATTTGCCATTGTGTAATTCCATCTTCTTATTTTTAAGATTATTTTGGAGTAAAGAGAGGAATACAGATGTATAGAATATCAATACATACTCTATGCAAATACATAAGAGAACTAACACCTCCTTATAACAGCTTCCCACTTACTTTACTATGGCCAGAGCATCATTATGGTAGCTCAAGAGATAACATCTTCAATCAGCCCTGATGTCACTTTCACAGAAGTGGATATGACATTTTCAAGCAGGACCAAAGGACCTCAAATTTAGCTCACTGCACATGGTAATCTTAACACTTTAAGTACCAAAGGGAAATGCAACAAATTCCTTCACATGCAATCGAGAAATCTAGTTAGACTTCTATTTTGATGGGGGTGTTTTTACGCCTAGCATATTTATCCCTTTGAATGCCATAAGCCACACACTACACACCCCTTTAAACAGGGCATTTAACCCACTGGATGCTACAATTCAGAGCTCGAAGTGTACAACACATTCATTTGCAAATGTATTGGAGATATCTCTAGCAAGAGGTTAAAAGTACCATTTAATATCAATGGGATTTTTAATTCTCCCCTAATGTGAAGTTCAATTGCCTAGTAATCCACTACTTGCACTACTTGAACCCCTTAAGTACAAGTGGCATGCAGGGTCCATCACATATGTCCGTGCTTTATGGACACACAGCAAAATTATATTTTTGGGTTGGAGAGGGGTGGCTTGTTCATTGTATAAGATGCTAATAGCTCTTCATAGAATACAATAAAAACAGAGTTACCATAAATTGGACAAACCATAAAGGTGCTTCACCCAAAAATTCAGTCTTCTTTCTCCAGTTTACATCCTATATAATAATTCTCTAAGGATGTTTGTCAGAATCCATAATGCTCAGTATTGACGGCTGAGCGCACTGCAGTCATGCACAGTACAGACTGCCCGCATTGCGTGGTGCCCCGAATTCAGAATGGAGTCCTCTCTGCGCACCTTCCTGGGACCGTGGAATTCGGAGCACCCCGCTCCGTATCAGCCACGGCAAGGGCAGTCTCTACTGCACATGACTGCAGCGGTGGCACTGTGTTCTACTCAGGCTTTTCAACTAGTATTTTTTATATATATATATATATATATATATATATATATATATATATATATAAAATTAAAATAAGTAATACTTTCATACACATATGATTACTGTACAGTGTTTTTCACATTATTTCATATTCAGCACTATGCAAACTCATTATGTTACAGGTAGATCAAAATGAGTTTAATGTTCCAGGCAGATGTTATAATTTTATGACTTGTTGATTTTTGTGATATTTTCTCTGAAAATACAAAGAGAAAAATAGCAAACTAGAGCAAATCACATTGCTGATCCATCTTTTTTATGAACTCAGTCTGCATGAGATTTAGGCCTTGTGACAAGACAGCAGATGTATATTATAATTCAGAACACTCAGCTAATATTCTAATTTAGTTGTCTGTAATGTCAGTAGCTCAGCTGAATATTTTTCAGTTTTATAATCTCTTCTACATCAGAAATTGTATATTTCCACACCCTCTATTGCAATGCAAAAATGTGCTTCCAAGTGGTAAATACTAAATATATACTGGGTTGAGTGTATTGCAAATTCTGTGCAAAATTAGGTGCTGGAATACATTTTTAGTGCCTAAGACTGGCTAATGTTAATATACTAAGATACCTATGTCAGACATCCTCTCCTTAATGCCACTTATGCTAAAGGGTGGACAATGGGTAGGGATGGGTGACATTTCTCACCTCAGAAACTAAACAGGTGAAAAATGGCAAATGTGGCAATATTTCCTTCTTTTCCAGCAGGGATAATATAAAAGGTGTGGAAAACAGATAACAAGGAGCAAGTATAGAGATCCCCCAACAGCCACAATCGAAATGCCTATGGGGAAATTATGTTAATATATTATTGTAAAACTAATACTTTACCATTCAAATACACCAATCCAAATTCTTACTAATTACGATCTAAGGATAACAATGGTAAATAATTAATATTAATGGCCAATACATCCACTCTCTAGAATAACAATATCTTATTGGATATAAGACATTGAATCCCCAAATCAGTCACCTATTAGTAGTCCGTCAATTAGAATGAATGGATATGATGAGATAACAATATTAGAATGAAATTGATGGTTCGATGGAATGGTTTCAACCTATTCAAAGTTCAGTCAAACAAATCACTGTGTACACAATAAACATTTTTTCTCCTGAGGAAGTGGACAAGGTTCCACGATACACATTGGTATAATAGCACTCTGAATAACTGGTCCCTTAACTTAGCCCCCTGTAAGAAACTCTCACCTGACCGATGCAGTTAATACTGACTTCCATGCCCCTAGCTGAACTATACTAGAGCTGCCGATTCCTTATTTCGGTTTAAACAACATCAGGTTGGAGACTTTCCTAACAGGCAGAGGAAGTTATCTCTCTTGGACAATCATACTGCAAGAGGAATTGGGTTGGAGAGACACAGCATCACGGCTGGATAAGTGGGGATCATTGATACGCATACAGCCCAAGAGGAGAGCAATGTGAGTGCACATTTTTATTGTGTATTTATTCTGTTGGTGTAATAAAATACTGCACTCTCTCTGTTATATTAAGCTTTTTAATATAAAAGTTGTGTCAGGTCCCTGCAACATGCCATTCTGTGTTTTTGAGAGGTAGAGAAAGCAGCACAATTTTGAGCTAGTTAGGATAGGCAAGTAAAGTGGAGATGGAATGGAGTTTAAGGAGTTATGTAGGCAGGCAATTTGCTATCTGTGTTTGGGGAGTCTCAGAGCACTCTGGGGCAGTGGAAAGGGAGAAAAGAGATTTACCCTTAATACACAGACAGCTGTGATCCAAATTCCTTTCTTCTGACTGTTCTCTGTGTTACTGTGTTTGTGGTGTGTGTGTGTATAAGAAGCAAAGAAGATTTAGACTTAATACCCTCATGTGTGGCTGTGAGGACACAGGCAGCTGTGATCCAAGTTCCTTCTTGAACTGACTGAGCCTCTGTTACTGACTGACTGTCTGACTGACTGACTGACTGTCTGACTGAAGGAATATTTAAAAGAGGGGCCAACATATTTAATAGGATCTATCAACATCTGTACTGAAAAAAAGACTGAAGTGATATTGGGAGAGAGAGAAAGCAGAAGCTGAAATCTTCTTAACACTAGTAACAGGCAAAAAGCAGTTTCATAGGGAGTGTGTGTGTGTGTTTTTTGTTTTGTTTTTTTGTTGACGGTGATAGGGACAATACAAAAATAATAAAATATTAAACAAAGTAAAAAAAATAATTTGACTGATAGGTGATAAAGGCAGGGATCCTGACAGATTCTAGTAGAGATAGAGTATTTTGTAGAGACCAAGGCATCACACACAATCAGTTCTTTTATGTACTTCACTGTTAAAATAAACACACTACTTTAATAATGTTCCATAAACATACTAAGGGCAAAAGAAGTAGGTAAAATGGTAGTCCAAAAGCTGACTGCAGCCATGGTTTCTGCTGCAGGTGCAATAAATGATGATGATCCTATCCTGAAGAGGCTGTTTATCAAAAACTCATAAAAAAGTTCCACCACTGCCAGTGATATTAAAAACATCTATGAACACTGACGATGACAACAAGTTGCATTCTAGTGTTGCTTGTATAAGATGACCACTTACTACATTTATCAGTGGCACAAACAAGCATAACACTTGTCCTAAAAATAGTAGTGAATGTTGTGAAAATCCCTCTAAAGGGAAAAGAAAAAATAAATTGTATGAGAAATTGAATCTTCAAAAAAAGATTAATATAAAAGTATTGGAAGAAGCAGCAGGCAATCCTGAGGATAACCAAATTAATAATAATGATGTTGATCTAGAATATATCCCTCCAGCATCCTCCCCTTATTCAGATACAGATGAAGTTGAAAGTGAGAGACGATGACAAGGCCAGAAAATTTGCTTAAAGGCAAAGGCTTAATTTCCACCACTGAAAAGGAGCACTGTGTCTGTTTATTAACTGTTTTAGAAACAAATTGGAAAGTCTCACTCTGTCCAAAGATGCCAAAAAAGGCATCATCCTCTCAGTCATCATCAGCATCATCACTGCTTGCAAATCCAACCCCCACTCAGCCAGACACACTAGTGTTGAGTAATTAGCAGCAACACAGTTTATCAAAATACACAACCCTAGCTATGATAAGTGCCTTTGCTGCTGTTGAAAATGCAGAACCATGACACATAGTAGTACTATTGCAGTAACATCTAGCCACGGTAGTAGTTGTAGTCCCTCAGGAAACCCTCAAAGTCTACAGTATGTAGATACTTCACTACTGATCCAAAAGCTAAATATGTTGATATCTGTTTTATCCATAATAAGCATGTGAGCAGGTGGAAAGAAAGCTCACACCTAGACACCACCTCACTGACATCTCACCTGAAGCACAGCCACAGGTCTGATTGGGAGACAAACCGTAAACATATCAGAGGTGAAACCACTAGCAGCAGCATAAGCACTCCTATAAGTTCCTGGGCTACGTGACACATAATAGAAGTGATATCCGAGAGAATCCTATGATTTCCTTCATTTGAAATAACATCTATGGATCCTGCTACAGAGTAGTATAACACATGCCACCAGAGAACCCACCACCACCTCCAAACTTCATGTTGCACAGTTCTTCTTCCATGTACTGGCCACCCACACTTACTGATTTCATGGGGAGGAGTAAAAACTTTACAAAAATGATCCCAAAGTATGTGTGTGTAATGGCAAAGTTGCCAAGATGTGGCTGTTGATATGCTGCCTTACTGTTTTGTAGAAAATAGAAGTTTCGTAACAAGGCTAGAAACAGAGAGAACAAAGTCAATCTCACTCCTCACTTCCAAATTTCCACCTCGCTTCGGTATTGCCCCTGACAGTGGGAACACTAACTATGAACAATGGGAACCTAAACATCTCGGGTGTTAATAGGTATTCTTAAGAGTAACATTTAAAATGTTAACACATCATACCAGGGAATATAAAGAGTATAAGATGCGATTAAATACATACAATATATGAAAATATATATAAAAGTTAATTAGTGGAAGTGCATTTCTCCAATCTTTTATAATATAAATATACATAAATAAAAATAATTTGTAAACTAAATGAAAACATTTTTCTTTATATACCCATTACACAACCTAAAACTGGTAGTTAATTAGGATCTATGCAACGCTATACTCCCTGTGCTCCAAGATGTTTTAAGATTTTTATGGATTTTTAAGACTGGAGGAAGTTACTAACCTCCAGTTCTTCGCTCATTCCCTTTGGGGACAGGGTGTCAAGTGTAGAAATCCAAAAACATTGGAACATTCTCAGACAGGATCCCCTTTTTCAAAATGTGATTTCTACTAAGGCAAGTGTAACATACAGGAAGGTCAGGAACATATGGGGCCATATAGCTGCAAGCAGACCTAAAGTTCTGAAAAATAAAACCAAATCTGAGGGTATCTTTGGTTCTGGAGCTCCAATGGGCAATTTTAAATGGCTACACAGTAGATGCACCAATTGTAAATTAATTTTGAATAAGACCACTAACATAAAGAGCCGTGCAAATCAAAAGATCTTTAATGTAAAGAGTTTAATAACCCACTGGACATGTATTATTAACAGCAGCACTGAGGATGTGTAGGAGGAAGGATTTGAAGGGTTGCTACGATCTACCACTGGTGTTAGATAATGCAAATATTTGGCCTAGCTTTCAGTCCTATGAATCATGATGATTAACAAGCATAGTAGAAGGCTTACAGAAAGAAAATAATGAAAAATATTTGGTTTAAGCATTAAAAATATCACAGGAAGGCTAGGCTTGAAAAACATGGATTGCAGGCTTCAAACAAGGCTAGCCCTGAGAAAAATGAATGTGCAGGCCACAAGCTTACCAAAAACAAGCTCTGAGGAAAAACAAATACAGTCATCAGGTTTGCCAAAAACAAGCCCTGAGAAAAAATTGTTTTCAGGCCTTATGTATGTGAAGAACCAGCCCTGAAAAATAAAATTGTGTGCCCTACTGGTCTAATGCAAGCAGTGCTAGGTGGTGTGGCAAATGGCACTTGTGATATTTTGGCATTTGCTACTGCTGTAATGGCTCCTTTGAGTTATCTAAGCAGCAGGAGGAATAGGCTGCTGCATGGAACTAGTATCATTAGCACTGACATAAGACAGGAGGTGGTATGATGATGCTTTTACTTGTTACTAGCCCTAATGTTACTGAGGCAGTAGCAGCAACACCATAAAAAGCCCCCACACCACTTCAGGTGCACCTAGAGAAGAATTTGACCAGTTATGCTGCTAATTTCCTGAAGAATGCAGGAATTTTTTCCCTCGATCTTTGAGCTATTTGGGTGGGACTGGGAGCACAGTGACAGTAGCTTTCAGTGTATTTTTTTGCTGTATTGGCTTCACATGCTTAAGATAAAAGTTGTGGTGTCAATATTGCATTTGCTTTCTGAGGGCAGATTTGCCAAGGTTCCCTCAGTTCCCCTTGTCGCTACCTTATCACACATAGTGTACAGTGCAATCGATGATGACTGCACTGTGCCTGCTACAAGGGAAAAATATTCTCCCATCCATGATCTCAGTAAGGGGAGAGATGGAGAAGACCGGCCTTCTTCTACAGAATCATCTTCATTGAATGGAGTAGTATCACCTCTGCACTAGAGCTAGGACCAGGAGTAGTGGTGGCAAGTGGAACAGGTCCTAGCCCCATATCATTCCCTTCTGAACCCAGTCCCACCAGTGTACCAAGAAGAAATCTCCTGGTATACAAACAACCACAGGAAGAGAACATGCCATTGGTAGTTACCTACAACCACCAGCTTGAAGATCTCCACGAAATCTTTGAGTCAGGAAGGAATAATCCCCCCCACACACACACACACTTGGGACTAGATTGGAAATGGCTCCAGAGGGCTTTTTTTGCCTTCCTCTGAATCAACAGGGGTGTTTTTGGCATGGGCTGGACTTGATGGACGCATTTCTTTTTTCAGCCTTATCTACTATGTTACTATGTAAAGGAGCTCCAAACAATACTATATACTGATTACAAATTAAAAATAATATTCCTAAAACCTCCTTTCTTCTCCTATAAACAGCTCCCCAACCTGTTGATGAAGAGCTCCCTTAAGAATGCAACATAAATTCACACATAAAGGTCCTCCAGCTCCTCCCCTTATTTATATTCCATGTGCTTATAATAATAGCACACATTATGACCCTATCCTGCCTAAATTTTGCTATATGAGTCACAGAACAACAGCCTAGCACCCTCCCTCTCTCTCTAGCTGCTTGTATTGTGTTTTGCCTCCTGGAAACATCATGTTTTTACAGTGAAAATGCAAAGAACATGTAAGTAAAGAGACAAAAAGTTTGTAGCCATTGAAAAAATAGTGAACATTTTTTGGCAATGTGTGAAAATGGCGGTTTATTTAAAGCGGATCTTCCCATGAGAAAACAGCCAACCACGTGGCCTTTGTAGATTTTTTTCACTGGAACACGATGGGACCTTTCACTCACCTCCTAATACCTAGTTTCCTCTACCACATGGTCATTCCTATGGGGACATTGCAATGGCTGCTCACATCTGATTTGGGTTTTAACCTGTAACCAGATGACATTATTCACAAAGTCTATAATGGGGCTTAATCACTGTAGCAGATTAGCACCTATAATTAACCTGTTAGAGGGGACTTCAAATACTATGACTTTGTGTGAATGATTTGTTACTGGTTTTAAATTTTAACCATGTAGTTTCCAGTACTTTTAAGGGGTTACCTCCTACACTTAGTAGGAATCCATCAAATGCTTGTAACACAGTGTTTACTTTAGCACATTCCTTAATTTGATGGATATGGGAACTGGGCAATATAGTTGCTTGGGAACCAGTGTCCAGGAAGAATCAGTGGAAACCATGTTGTTGTCCCCTTTTTCACAGCAAAATCTGCTTTAAAAACAGCTATTGGCAAAAATTCTTCACCATTTTTTCAATTTATGCTTTTTTGTATTGTATTTACATGTTATAATTAATTGAAATACAAAGCTAGAGAATCTGGGATAGCCCATTTAAAATGTAATTATGTCAGTCCAAAGGTTGCTCCCTATGAAGCATATACACTGTGTGCACAATTATTAGACAAGTTGTATTTTTGAGGATTAATTTTATTATTGAACAACTACAGTGCTCTCCGTCAGTCTACAATGTTATGAAACCTTAAACCTGAATATTTCAGAAAGTAAAAGAGAGGTTTTGGCTTTCTTAGGAGAATATATATGTGTGCACAGTTATTGGGCAACTATTAGTGTGCAGAATTAGTATGCAACTAAATGAAAAATTATAATTTTCCCATCTTACGTGTTTATTTTCATCTATTAAAGTGAGAATTCCAAACAAACAACTCAAAATTTACAAATAAACATTTGTGACATATCCCCCCCAAAAAAAAATCAGTGGCCAAAATAGCCACCCTTCTTTTTAATAACAGTCATAAGCTTACCTTTCCAGTTTCTTGATTTGTTGACCATCAACTTTTTGTGCAGCAACAACCACAGCCTCCCAGACACTGTTCAGAGAGGTGTACTGTTTTCCTTTGGCATACATCTGCCATTTAAGAAGGGCCCACAAGTTCTAAAGGTGAGGAAGGGGGCCATGTCATTATTGTATCATCTTTAAGGCCTTTACTGGCTAGCTACACAGTGGAGTACTTCGATGCATGAGATGGAGCATTGTCCTGCATAACAATCATGGTCTTCTTGAGAGATGCAGACTTTTTCCTGGACCATTGCTTGAAGAAAGTGTCTTCTAAAAGCTGGCAGTAGGTTTGGAAGTTGAGTTTGAGTCTACCTTCAACCCGAAAATGTCCAACTAGCTCATCTTTGATAATACCAGCCCATACCAGTACCCCTCCTCCACCTTGTTGGCATCTGAGTCGAAGTGGAACTCTATGCCTGTTACTGATCCAGCCACGGGCCCATCCATCGGGACTGTCAAGAGTCACTCTCATCTCATTAGTCCATAAAACATTTGAAAAATCTGTCTTCAGATATTTCTTGGCCCAGTTTTGACATTTCAGCTTATGTGTCTTGTCCAGTGGTGGTCGGGTTTCAGCCTCCCTTACAGTGGCCATGTCTCTGAGCAGTGAACACCTAGTACTTCTGGACACTCCAGGTAGGTTGCAGTTCTGGAATATGACAGCACTGGAGGATAATGGGTTCCTGGTAGCTTCATGTTTGATTCTTCTCAAATCTCTGGCAGTTAACTTGTGTTTTTTTTTCCTCAACACATTTCTTGCAACCCTGTTGACTATTTGCAACAAAACATTGGATGGTTCTGTGATCATGCCCCAATATCTTAGCAATTTCAAGAGTGCTGCATCCCTCTGAAAGACTTTTTAAAATTTTTGACTTTTCCGGGTCAGATATCTCTTTTTCTGCCCATTTTGCCTGAGGAAATGAAACTGCCTAATAATTATGCACACCTTGACATAGGGTGTTCATCTCCTTAGGCCACACCCTCTCTCATAACACAAATATATATCACCTGATATGCTTAAATCCAATAAGCATTAAAGTTTATACAGCTTGGAGTTGGAAAATATGCATAAAAATGAGGATATGGTCAAAATGCTCACTTTCCTAATAATTGTGCACACAGTGTAGTTTACAATATATATAATTTGAAAAATAAGGCAGGGATTAATATATGTGTCAGCCATCCCACTTTATCAAGATGGTGGTGGCACTGCACACTTCTTTGACATTTGTCATGGGGCATAAGTGTTTATCTCACAACAAGGGTAGTGGGAAGTGGGTACATTATATTAGGGTTAGACAAACTAAAAAATTAAAAGCCAGATTCAGCATCATAGCCCCTTGGTTCATAGCATGCATTTGATGTTGGGGTCATGTGATCTCACGGAACCATGTAATAATTTAGCTGGATGTTAGTGCACAATATACAATCACGTACATACCATGTCACTCACCCACACATCATAATTCACCTGCAAAGTACCATCAGCCACACAGTCCTCACAAAACACACATCACACATCACATACAACACTCCTTACAACCAAAAGACACCCATATCTCACCCATCAAACTTCTCAGCAGGTATATATCACCAACAAAGCAATGATAAAATCACATAGCACCACAATATTCACCATGTAGCAACAGTCAATTTCACGTCCTCCAGGTGCACAACATCCATATAGCACATATAAAGCACCCATGAATATATGTAAAAATAAATAAAGGGAGCCTTATTAAAATGAAGAGCTTGAGATAGATAAATAAATGGACTCTGTGGAAAAGAAGGAAGGATCACGACTCAGGTGGGGGTGTGGATGAAAGAAGCAAAGGGAACATGTGAATGAGCCCATCTGAGCCCTTAAAGTGTCTGGGAAACTTCTAGAATGAAAATTGTTATATTCATTATAGGGACAAATAATGCCCACAATCCCCATGCATTTAAATGCTCCTTTTAACCCACTGAATTTGCTTTGTGGACCTGTCTAGAATTAAAGAAGTTAAAAGTCCCATTTACCTGACACAATGCAACACATTGCATTCTCTGTCACTCATAGCAAATTCAAATGACTAGGGATGTTTATTTTTCCCCTGTGGTGCAGCTGATTAGAACTAATAACTAAATAAATAATCATATATGGAGTGTGCTGCAGAATTACATGTGAGTTGCTAATATTTTTCAATAATACAGTGTAAGCAGTGGGATTTCTTAGGAATGTATGTACAAGAGCTGGGCAGTATGAGGTCTGCCTGCTGTTCAGGAATATAGGGCACTCATTAATGACTGATCACTGGGACTGATAGTGGAGTGGACCACATGAAGGCTGGCTGACAGCCCTCAACCAGCCCTCATGCCAGAAAACAAGCCCTCTGGCCAGCCAGCAATCAAGCCCTCCAGTTCAGTTGTAAGGCCTGTGTTATTACTAATGTAGCTACATTTCAACTGTAAACTCTGTGGTTTCACTTGTGGAGTTCCATTTCAGTTGTAAGTTCTGTGGTGTCATTTGTGTTGCTCCTTTTCAACTGTAAGCTCTGTGGGATCACTAGTGTAACTATTTCAGTTGTAAGCTCTGTGTTATCACCATTGTAGTTTCATTTTATTTGTAAGCTCTGTGGTATCAATAGTAGGGGTGGGCAAAAATGTGAAAAATT
Organism: Rhinophrynus dorsalis; assembly: GCA_037306005.1. Classification (NCBI taxonomy): domain Eukaryota; kingdom Metazoa; phylum Chordata; class Amphibia; order Anura; family Rhinophrynidae; genus Rhinophrynus; species Rhinophrynus dorsalis. The sequence continues at coordinate 326,710,191 of CM074721.1, read as the reverse complement.
TCCCATGGAAAATTTTGACAAACAGTGCCGATTTTCCCACAAAAACTTTCGCCTTTCCGCCTATGCAAAAATATCCACCTTTTTGCCTGTTTTAACAAATTTTACACCTATTTTGACACATTTTTCACCTGTATTTCCAGTACGTAGTAAATTTTGTACTGTAATATTACTTGTGAGGGCTGAAGTTTAGAAATAAGTGGCTGAAAGTCAAAGTTGTGAGACCTACAGCAACATAGGCCTTGAAAAATGTGTTTGCATGCAGAATACATTTGTCCTTTGCCAACAACACTAACTTCCTGCTTAAGTGACACTGGCACATATTCATGATGTCAAGTAATAAAAAATAAATAAAATACAACTTACAATGTGGCAGATGTGTATGGTAGTGGTAGTGGTGGGGGACTGGCATGGTGTGATTTGTGTATGTATTTTTACCATTGTCACATGCTATCCTCCTTCTCAGATTATTGACACACATAACTTATCGGTCATAGCAGTGGACTGGTCCCAAATGTGGAAAATAGTGTCAACCCTTCTTCACATCCCTCGTCCACCTCCTCATCTGTCTGTCGTCATATGTGGTTTCTGCTACCTGATACACAGATGGTATGAGATGTTGGTTCATTTTTAAGAATGTTAGTCTCTCAACATTGCTGCTTGATAGCCATGTCCTGCAGTCATTCACAATATAACCAGCTGCACTGAAAACCCTCTCAGACTCAATGCTTGCTGGAGGACAAGTGAGGCTTTCCTGCAAGTACGCAGGAATCATCTCACTTGCAGTGGGACCACTCCCAGAAGCAACACAGTGTTCATGTGTGTCAGTTACCAACCCATACTCAGGGAGCAAGTCCCAAAGAGATGTTTCGCTGCCACCACCACCACCACCACTACCAATGCTGGGTTTTTTCTGCCTCTGCTGAGATCCATGAATCGCCCAGTGCTCTGAATGGGATATTCTGGTTGATGACGTAGCCACTTCTGCTGGTTCATATGCTTTGCTGCCTTCCTTTTCACTATACTGCCTAGATGTTTGTTGTGCCCTCACTTTCTCCCTCTCATCTTCCACAATGCAACCCTCCACTCAATCAATAAGCATGTCACGATATTCCTTGACAGAATCCGATTCCTCAGAGAGTTGCTGATGATCGCCATGACTCCTTGTTGTGACAAAAAGCTGATGGTCCTTTGGCTGAAATTCTGAAATTTTGTGTTTAAAGTGGGGGTCCAGCAAAGTGGCAAGAATGTATTCCTCATTGCTTTTAATGAACACTATGCAAGGATCTTGTTCAAACCACTCTAACATGTTCTTTACCAGCTGGTGCATGTCTGTGTTGTTATTCTGGTAAGAATCTTCAGCCATGATCCTCATTTTTTTCTGCAATAAAAATATCAGTGGTAGAATTTCACTAATTCCTGCCCTAATGCGACTCACAAGCATGGTTGCCTCCTCAAAGGGTTTCAGCAGCTCACATACATTAGTTGCTATTGGCCAGGTGACAAAGAGGCTCCCTCCAAAGCCTTCCAGTTTTGCATGGTGTACTCGCTAATGGCTTTATTCTGCTCGTACAAATGCTCTAGCATGTACATGGTGGGATTCCACCTGGTAGGGACCTCCATTTTCAGCTGGTGATGGGGCAGGTTGTTACGCTCTTGTATGGAATATAGAGCGTTGCATGCACTGTAGGAGCGACTAAAATGTGCACGGATTTTGCGGGCAATAGTAAGCATCTCTTTGAGGGTCTCGGATTCTGCCAGGAATCTGGTCACAACTAAATTTAGCACATGGGCAAAGCAGTGCACATGCACCATACCACCAATTCTCAAAGCAGCGATTATGTTGGAGCTGTTATCAGCAGACACAAAACCAGCTTTTAAGGAGCTTGGTACAAGCCATTCCTCTATCACCTGCTCTAGCTTACTCAGAACATCTACAGTTTTGTGGGATTGTCTCTCAAAACTCTGCATGCACAAGGTGGCGTGACAATTGTATGGGCTATCCTGCTTCTGCTGCCACCTTTTAATCACAGTGCCACAACCAGAAGCATGAATACTGGCTTTCACCTGATGCTCTAAGCTAGTGTTGTCCACTGTTGGTGCTGGGAGGGAAACACAGTGAGCAGTCACAGTCATATAGTCTGTGCACTTGTCCACATATCTGTTGTCAGGTGGATTTTCTTGCCATATGCACTTTTAAGTCCTTTGCCCACCACACTAACCACCTGCTTGTACAATTCAGGCACAGCTGTCCTGTAAAAATAACTGGGGCTTGGGATATTCCAGCGTGGAGCTACACATGAAATCAGTTCTCTGAAACCTCGGTTTTCTACAAAAGAATACAGCAGCATGTCCATTGCCAACATCTTGGCAACCTTGCCATTCCAAAGGCATACTTTGGGATTGTTTTTGTAAAGTTTTTGTCTCCTTCCCAGGAACTCAGTCAGTGTGGGTTGGCAGGACATGGCAGAAGAACCCAGAAACTTTATTGCTTTTACATTACTAGAGGAGGTGGTGGCGGTAGATGCATCATGTGTGGGCAGTCTATTACTCTTTCCATCTCTTACAGCAAAGCCTCTGTAAGCAGGAGCCATAGGTGTTATTTGGACTGAACTGACTGTTGGCACTGGCAGTAACACACTCTCTGACACATAAATAACTTCACTACTTCTTTTTTCTGCCTAGAGCCCTGGGAACATTTTAAAGTGCTTCTGCTAGTTGTGGCACCTTTGGCCTGCTGACAATGTGTCTCCCTGTGGTTGTGTTTCAGGTGGGATTTCATAGAGGAGGTGCCTAGGTGTGAGCCTGCTTTCCCCCTGCTCACTGGCTTTTTGCATAGACAACAGATAGCAACATGCTTAGGCTGAGCATCCTGAGGAAGTATCTCCATACTGTGGACTTCATGTAATGAGGGGTTCCTGAGGTGGTGCTACTGCTACTACTTCTACTGGGGCTAGATGTTGGTGCAATTCTACTGCCACTACTACTAGGTGTCAAAGGTGCAGCAGCAGCAGAGGCACTCGTCATGTCTAACATTGTGAATGTTAAACTGTGTTGTTGTTGCTGGGTACTCAAAACAGGTGTGTGTGGCTGAGTGGGACTTGGACTTTGAAGAGGCGATGATGCTGATGATAGGGTAACTGTGTGCTTTTTGACATCTGTGCTTGTCCAGGGGCAGACTTTCAAATGGCTTTCTCAAACAGTTTATAGACTGGCACAGTGCTCCTTAAAAATGGTGGAAGATTCAGACTTTGACTTTCTGCTAATCTTATAGCCCTGTCATCATTCTCACTCTCAACTTCATCTGTATCTGAACAAGACAAGGATGCTGGAGGGATATATTCTAGATCTGCATCATCATCAGTCATCATTAGGTCACCCTCAGCAGCATCAGCATCACCTGCCACTTCTTGCCCAGTTTGCCCACTACTACCCTTATATTCCTCTAAGCTTTTGGAGGTCTCAAACAATTTCTTTTTACTTCTACTGTAACAAAGTTCCCTACTATGGGTGTTTTGGTGCTTGTCTGTGTCCCTATCTGATGCAACAGGCAGTTCATCTGCTACACCTACTTCTATTATGCTATTGCCAGCATCATCAACACTTGAATGTGACTTCTTGTCATCTTCAGTGTTCTTCTTATTTGCTTCTTTATTTCTACTGGCACTAGTGGTTCTGGAACTAGTTTTGCTGAGACCTTGACAAACTGCATCCTCCCTTGGAGTAGAGGGATCATCATCATCACGAATGCACATGCTTCAGCAACCATTGCTGCAGTCAGTTTTTGAACTACTACTTTACTCTTACATCCCTGCACTGCTCCGTTGCTGACTGATCTGGCTGAGAACCCACTCTGTTGCTTACTGATCTGGCTGAGAACCAGCTACGTTACTGATTAGTATCTGGCTGGGAATCCGCTCCGTTGCTACCGTGCCTGGCTAAGAACCCGCTTGATTGCCTCTATCGGGCTAGCGTTCCAGTTTACTGCCTGACCTGTTGCGCTTGTCTGTAGTAGCGCCACGTGGCGCTTCTGTTATCCTGATGACTGAAGGCTGATCGTTCATGCTTTAGCCACTTATCTGCTTAACCGCATCAGGCGCTGTGCACATGCAAAGTACCGGTTCAGTGCTTTGTAGCACTGACTGTTTTACTCTGTGATCCATCTGTGTCCTCCTCTGCTTCCCAGCTGGGCTCACTCCCTGTGGGAGTTGCAGACTTCACTTTGGGCGTTACCTCAGGACCCTTTCAGTGCCTAGAGCCTCTAGACAGGGTCAGTGCTCCATTCCTACCTGCAGTAGCCTCTAGGCTCAAGAGCCAGCTGTAGCGTGATTTACACCCTGCTCGTGCACTGGAACACTAGTTGTCTTCGTGTTGTGCTGTCTCAATCCACCCCTAGCGTTCTAGGGTTTTTCTTACCAGAAGCGGTTGCCTAGGTCTTACTGTGACCCTAGTCCCTTGGGTCGGTGTTGCCTTACTGCTGCTGGGTTCAGTGTATCCCAGGCATTTGGGACTCGTGCCAGTTATCATCCTGTGGACTCCTAGTGATCTAGGGTCCTTCCGCCAGTACTTGGGCTGTGTAGCCTCAGTAGGCCCCTAGTCCGCTAGGGGTGGGTTGCCTATAGTCTCTTGAAGCCTACAGTCATTTGGGGTTCTAGATCAGAACTCTCTCCAGCCAGCCGTTGCCTTCAGCTGTCCTTATCCCTCCAGGGACTGGCTTGTTAGTACTGTATTGTTCTGTTATTGTGCTCTTGTGGGCTTTACCACTGTATGTACTTTATTTCAATAAAGGGCAGCATGGTGGCTCAGTGGTTAGCACTGTTGCCTTGCAGCACTGGGGTCCTAGGTTCAAATCCCACCAAGGACAACATCTACAATGAGTTTGCAGGAAAAAAAAAAAACATACTGATAGGTGAATTTAGATTGTGAGCCCCAGTGGGGACAGGGACCAATATGAGTGTAAAGTGCTGTGGAATCTGTGTGCGCTATATAAAAAAAAAAAATAATTAAGTTATTTTAACCTTACCAGTCGGGTCTGAGTGTTCATCAAAAACCGTAACACATTGTCCTTGTGTTTGTTTGCTGACCTGTTGCTACTGGCTGCTGTGGATTTCCCTGCACTCCTGTTTGCTGTGTTCCAGACCCTTGGCTTGTTCCTGATATCGCAGACTTCTGGTTTCCCGACTCCGGCTCGGCTGAATACATGTCTTGGTTCCTGACCCTGGCATGTCTTTTGGTTTATGCTCTTGGATCATGCTTCTGTTTTTGTTTCATTAATAAAGGTGTATTGCATTTTACATTTTTTGTGTCCTGTCTGGTTCCTGGTCCCTAACAGTACACAAGGACCATGAACTCAGGAGACGCAGGCAATCCACCAAATATTTTTTGCAGGCTGAACCAGGTAGACCAGCGCATGGACCAGTTTGCTGCAGCTCTCCAGGCTTTGTTGCTCCGTACTGAGCATCTGGTTCCACCGCCTCGGTGGTCATCAGCACAGGCTGCCCCTTTAGCTGCTGCCGCTCCCACTCTGGCTGCCAATAGTGATTCCAATGTTGTGAGAGGTATGAAAGGGTCTGCCCCACTTCCCCACCATTATGGGAGTGACCCTAACCAATGCAGAGGTTTTCTAAACCAGGTTGGCATCTATCTGGAGATGGTACCACAGTCTTTCCTGTCTGATAGGAGTAAGGTGGGCCTCGTGATTTCCTTACTCTCTGACAGGGCCTTGGCTTGGACTACTCCCCTTTGGGACACGCAGAAACCTATTGTATACAATAGCTTTCTGTACCTGTGGGAGAACATTTTTGCCAAAGTGGGCACAGTGTCAGAGACATTAAATTGACTCTTATAATGGGACAATTTCGCAATCAGAGGGATAGAAAATTATGGGAGGTAAAATTAATGTTACAATTTGACTCTTTGACCTATGGCCTTAATAGAGACAGAGAATTTCTCTCACAGTACTTAATTGTGAAATAACTTTTACGGCAATCCCTCTGGAATCATAAATACCTGGACTCAGAGGAAGAATGCTATTTAAATCACATCCTCTACCATTGACTGATCAAGGAATTTGTATCTGGACTAACGTTCTTATATGATTTCCATTATAAACAATCTAATGTGTACTTGTATTTAAGAGAGAAGTTTTCATATTTATCTGTATAACATGCCTGAGGAAGAGACCTAAGAAGTTTTGAAAGCTTGCATTTTAAATCTGTTTAGTTAGCCAATAAAGGTATCAACTTTACAAAAAATTTTGCATCCTGAGACAGGAGTAGGCACCCTCCTGTCTCAACATCCTACTCCTGAGAACCAGTTGCACCCGTATGGGTATTTGTCGAAGAAGCTAAGTGCTGCGGAGTGCAATTATGAGATTGGCGACCATGAATTTCTGATGATAATACTGGCTCTCAAAGAACGGAGGCATTTGCTTAAGGGAACTTCCATGCGAGTCCTAATCCTCTCGGATCATAAAAACCTTACCTACTTGTCTGAAGCCAAGCGCATGTCTCCAAGGCAGGCCAGATGGTCCTTATTTTTGTCTTGTTTTAATAATGTGGTCTCGTACCTACCAGGTACCAAAAATGTCCAGGCTGATGCCCTATCCAGACAGTTCTCGGGTGTTAAAGAAGAGAGTCCTCCCAGTCCTATTATTCCTCAGGACAAAGTACTGGCCACCATACGTACCAGCATAACATCTCCCCTTGGGGAGAAAATACGGGCCACTCAAGTAGATGCACCGGCTGAGACTTCCTCTGGGCACTGTTTTGTATCTATTAACCTCCGTACTAAGGTACTTTCTACCTACCATAATAATAAGTTAGCAGGTCATCCCGGAAAGAACCAGCTTCTTTGGTTAGATTCCGGTCTCTTCTGGTGGCCAGAACTTAGAAAAGATATTGCTGCCTTTGTCGCTGCCTGTCCAGTCTTGCAGACTAAATCATCATGTCACCTTCCAGTGGGCCTTCTCCAACCTATACCCAATGGGGAGAAGCCATGGTCACACCTTGCCATGGACTTCATTGCCGACCTTCCTTTGTCCAATGGCAACACAGTCATCCTTGCATACCATTCAAAAACTCCCATCTGCTAAAGAGTTGGCTACTGTCTTTATCAAAGAGGTCTATTGGCTACACAGGGTTCCTAAAGTCATAGTTTCCGATCGGGGTAGCCAGTTTGTGTCGCAATTATGGAGGGCCTTCTGTGCTCAACTAGGTATACAACTTCTCCTCGGCCTATCACCTGCAATCTAATGGGGCAGTGGAAAGGGCTAATCAGGCCTTGCAGCAATTCCTGTGGTATTACATCTCAGACCATCAGAACAATTGGTCGGACCTGCTACCTTGGGCGGAGTTTGCTCATAACAGTTCTGTCTCGGCTTCTACCCGGCACTCCCCTTCCATGGTGGATTATGGGCATCAACCCTCCTTGATTCCAGATTCCTTCGCTCCCCAGGGGATCCCAGCATTGGAGGATCATCTCCAGTGAATCCGTTCCACATGGGTGCAGGTCCAAGAGTTGTTGCGACGCTCATAGCAATCCCAGGAGCTCAAGGCCAATCGTAACCGCCTACCCGCACCCTCCTACCAGGTCGTGGAGAGGTACTGGTATCACGGTGCCCATGATTCCTTGTTATGTCAGTTATCCTATTTGAGGTCTTCATTGGTTGCCCTGTGTTTAGCCCGTCCAGTATTGCCTTTATATACTGGGCTCCTGCACTTTATCACTGCCCTTTTGTGGTGTTCCTGTGCCAGTTCTATGTTTGTATTGAGGTTTCCAGTGTACCGACTTGGCTTGCCTGACTACTCTCCTGTTCCTGCTCCTGTGTACCGACCCGGATTGGCCGACGTTCCTGCTCCTGTATCCTGACCCAGCCTGGCTGACGTTCCTGCTCCTGGATCCCGACTCGGCAGTCTCCCGTTGTGGTACTAGTCGCATCGGCGACATTCTGACTTCCGTGCCTTACTGGTTTGGCACCTCTGCCTTCCATGTTGCTCAGAGCGCCTCTGGCCTAGTCCTCCTTTCCGTAACCGGTTGCAAGTGTTGCCTCCATGATTGCACCGGTATACTGCCATTGGTTTGCTCCACTCTGTCAAAACCGGTTGCAAGTGTTGCCTCCGTTATAGCACCGGTACATTGCCATTGGCTACGCTCTGTCTAACCCGGTTGCAAGTGTTGCCTCCGTGATTGCACTGGTATACCGCACTGGTTCGCTCCACTCTGTCTAAACCAGTTGCAAGTGTTTCCTCCGTGATTGCACCAGTATACTGTACTGGTTCTCTCCACTCTGTCAAAACCAGTTGCAAGTGTTGCCTCCGAGATTGCACTGGTATACTGCCATTGGTTTGCTCCACACTGTCAAAACCGGTTGCAAGTGTTGCCTCCGTTATAGCACCGGAATATTATCATTGGTTACGCTCCACTCTGTCAAGACCGATTGCAAGTGCTGTCTCCGTTATAGCACCGGTACATTACCATTGGTTACGCTCCACTCTGTCAAAACCAGTTGCAAGTGTTGCCTCCGTTTTAGCACCTGTACATTGCCATTGGTTCCGCTCCACCCTGTCATAACTGGTTGCTATTGTTGCCTCTGTGTCAGCATGGGTAGCACTCCTGATCACTTCAGTGGACTAGTATACCGTGGACTCGATCTATGGCGTCTTCTAGATGCAGCTGGTTGCCAGAACACATGGGATTGTTCTCCTTTCCTGAAGAACATTAACTCCTGCATTGCTGCAACCTGGAAACCTTATCATTCGCCTGACCCGTGTCAGCATAAACAGTTTGTCGCCTATATATATGCTGGACCTGTGTGGGCATATTTAACCTGTCGTGTGTCTGTACTATATATATTACAGGACCTGTGAGGGTTCTTTATGTATTATTGTATTTAATTAAACTGTGTTTTTATCTTAACTCTGTGTCTGTGAGTCAAACAAAACCGTTACAACTGGTTGTCCTCCAAACATCTTCACCTCCAAGTGCCTTGTCAGAAACCAGCTCCCCGTTTTGTGGGGCCTTTCCATATCCTCCAACGTGTGAACCCTGTGGCCTATGCCTTACACCTTCCTCCCAATATGCAGATGCACAATGTGTTCCATGTCTCGCTGCTGAAACCTCTGGTAAGTAATCGTTTCACTACGGTCACTCCTCGACTTCATTCTGTGCCCATTGACAGCCATGAGGAGTACGAGGTCCGATCCATGACTCTTGTAGGTTCAGAGTGAGCCTTCAATATTTGGTCCATTGAAAGGGTTACGGTCCAGAAGAGCGCTCATGGGTTCTAGCTGCAGACATGCATGCCCCCGCCCTCCTCCGTGCTTTCCATGCACACTTTCCCCATAAACCTGGTCCTGCCCCACGGGGGGGGGTCATTGAGGGAGGGTACTGTCAAGGTTTTGCTGAGCTGCTCCCATTCTGCCTATTGATTCTTCTGTCTGAGCTAATCTAGTGCTCTGCTATCCACTGTCGCTTTCTTCTGAGTTTCTGGCTCAGGCAGAATGTGCTGACCTCTCTGATTACTCACCTGACTGTTATAAGCCAACCCTTCCAGGGTATTTAAAGCAGCTTGGCTCACTTCCCCATTGTCCTTGTGTTTGTTTGCTGACCTGTTGCTGCTGACTGCTGTGGCTTTTCCTGCACTCCTGTTGTGTTCCAGACTCTTGGCTTGTTCCAGAAATCGTGGACTTCTGTGCTCCTGACCCTTGGCTTGTTCTTGACATTGCAGACTTCTGGTTTCCTGACTCCAGCTCGGCTGAACACCTGTCTTGGTTGATGACCCTGGTGTGTCTTTTGGTTTATGCTCTTGGATAATACTTCTGTTTTTGTTTCATTAATAAAGGTGTATTGCATTTTACATTTTTTTGTGTTCTGTGTGGTTCCTGGTCCCTAACATTGGTAACACTAGTGTAGCTCAAATTCAGTTGTAAGCTCAGTGGTTTCAGAAGTGTAGCTTCATTTCAGTTGTAAACATTGCAGTATTACTAGCATAGCTACATTTAAATTGTAAGCTATGTGGTATTACAATTTAAACAGAGCTAATCAAATGATACCAAAAGCTTTACAGCTGAACTGAAGCTACACCAATTATTCCACAGAGCTTACAACTGAAATGGGACTACGCTATGCCATAGAGACATGCTTGCACATTCAATTTTGAAGTAAGGGTACATCTGTACCAGAACTTTGATTTCCTCATATTTTATTGATGTGAGCACTTAAATTACTATTTACTCTGATGACATACCAAAGATTTGTACTATTCCAACTTATTTTTCAACCATGTTTCTTATGGTGCAGCACAATATTACTTCTACTGAGGGCTGTAGAGGAGAAATAAGGAGCTGAAAGTCAAAGTTGTGAACCCTACAGCAACATACACCTTGAAAATTAGTTACTGCTACTGGGGCTAGATGTTGATGCAATTCTACTACTACTTGGTGTCGAAGGTGCAGCACTTCCTGCAGTGGCAGAGGCACTCATCATAGCTAAGGCTGTTGATGTTAATAACCTGTGTTGCTGTTGTTGCTACTGCTGGTTACTCAATAAAAGTGTGTGTGGCTGAGTGGGACTTGCACTTGGAAGCGGTGATTATGCTGATGATGACTGACAGGATGACTGTACTTTTTTCAGTTTAATTTGTCCAGAGTCAGAGTTTTCAATGTTTTTCTCAAATATTTTATAGATAGGCACAGATTTCCGTTTCAGTGGTGGAAGATTGAGCCTTTGCCTTTCTGCTAACTTTCTAGCCATGTCATCATCTCTCTCACTCTCAACTTCATCTGTATCTGAAGAAGAGGAGGATAATGCAGGGATGTATTCTAGATCTGCATCATCATCATCATCATCATATTCAGTCATCATTAGTTCATCCTTAGAATCAGCATCTCTTGCCACTTCTTTCCCACTAACCTTATTTTCCTCTAAGCTTTTAGAGCTGTCAAACAATGTCTCTTTTACTTTTACATTCACAAAATTTGCTACTTCTTTAAGAACAGTTATTTTGGTTTGTCTCACTGTCAGATGCAGCAGTTGTTCAGCTGCTACACCTTCCTCCATTATGCACTCATCAACACTAGAATGTGACTCGTTGTCTTCTTCAGAGTTCTTCATTTATGTTTTTTTATAGTACTGGCTCTGGTAGTGGTGGTGGGGGTGGTGGTGCTGGAACTTTTGGTGGGACCTTGACAAACTACATCCACCCCGGGAGGAGAGGGATCATCATCATTTATTGCACATGCTGAAGCAACCATGGCTGCAGTCAGTTTTTGAACTACCACTTTACTCCTATGTCCCTGCACTGCTCCACCTTTCCTGCTCCCCCTGCCCCTTGTGCATTTGCTGGAGAGTATTCAACTATTGTGTGTGTTTTTGCTTTCTACAGTACATAACTGATAGAGTGTGATGTCTTGCCTTAGACCTCAACAGAACTCTCAATGTCTTTTTCTTTCTATCAAGTCTGCCTCAATCACAGATCTGACATCAGGCTCCCAGTCAGCTGTCTGTCACCTAATATATTTATTTGTTTAATTATGTATTAATTTTTTAAATTTTTTATTTTATTTTTGTATTTTTTTAACTTGTCCACCGTCAGTCCAAAAAAAATTATAACTAAAAAAACTCTTTCACCAGACTTTCCCAGCACAGAAACAATAAAAGCAAAACCATTAAGCAATTTGGACCCCAGCTGCCTGTGTCTTTCCAGTCAGTCACACCAAATGTTGGGGTATTTGGGGTCAACTTTCTTCCTCACTTCTCCCCCCAGAGTGCCCCAGACTCCCCTAATACAGAGAACAAATGTTCTACATAAAAGGCTTCCTAAACTAAGCTTCAGTTTCCCTTTCTTTACCTATCTTCACCAACAACTTTTTCTCCTAGGATGCAACATTTAACACAACAATATTACTTCATCTGAGGGCTGCAGTGGAAAAATAAGTAACTGAAAGTCAAAGATCCTGCTTAATTGATGTCAAGAGATAAAATGTATCTATCTATATATATATATATATATATATATATATATATATATGAAATGAAAAATGCTGTAAAATAATAATTAGGGGTAGGCGAAAAGTGTGAAAAATTTCCTGCATGACTTTTCGCGAAAACGTGCGGATTTTTCGCTTTTCCACAAAAAATTTTGCCTTTCCTCCTGTGCTAGAATGTCCTTCTTTTCACCTATTTTAACAAATTTTCCGCCTATTTTAACACATTTTTTGCCTATATTTCTTATAGGTACTACATTTCCCACCGTAATATTACTTTTTCTGAGGGCTGATGTTTAGAAATGTGTCCGAAAATCAAAGTTGTGAGTCCTACTGCAACATATGGCTTGAAAAATGTGTTAACATGCAGAATGCATTTGTCCTTTGCCCACATCATTAACTTCCTTCGTAAATTACACTGGCACATATTCATGATGTCAAAAAATACATCCTACAATGTGGCAGATGTGTAATGTAGTGGTGGTAGTGGGGGACTGGCTGGTATGGTTGTGATTTGTGCATGTATATAGTTTTTACTATTGTCATTTTTGCATCAAATCTTTATCCTTTTTCTCAGAGTAGATGGTGTAGTAGTGAAGTGGAGTGGAGTAGATGGTGGCAACCCTTCTTTACATCCCTCCTCCACCTCCTCATCTGTGCTTCTGTTAATATATTTGTCCTGGCTTTGTCTGTCACATGTGGTTTCTGCTACTACTACTACTACTACTACTACTGGAGCTGGATGTAGATGTAATTCTACTGCCACTACTGCTAGGTATCAAAGGTGCAACACTTACAGCAGCAGAATCAGAGGTACTCCTCATATATAACACTGTGGATGTTAACCTGTGTTACTGTTGCTGGGTACTCAAAACAGGTGTGTGGCTGAGTGGGACTTGAACTTTGAAGAGGTGATGCTGATGATGACTGATAGGGTGACTGTGGGACTTGAACTTTGAAGAGGTGATGATGCTGATGATGACTGATAGGGTGACTGTGTGCTTGTTGACATCTGTGCTTGTCCATGGTCAGTCTTTCCAATGGCTTTCTCAAACGCTTTATAGATAGGCGCAGTGCTCCCTAAAAGTGGTGGAAGATACAGCCTTTGACTTTCTGCTAACCTTATAGCCCTGTCATCATCCTCACTCTCAACTTCATCTGTATCTGAAGAAGAGAAGGATGCTTGAGGGATATATTCTAGATCTGCATCATCATCAGTCATCATTAGGTCATCCTTAGCAGCATCAGCATCACCTGACAATTCTTGCCCACTACTACCCTTATATTCCTCTAAGCTTTAAAAGATCTCAAACAATTTATTTTTACTTTTACTGTAACAAAATTCGCTACTACTTTGAGAACAGGTGTTTTGGTGCTTGGTTGTCTCACTGTCAGATGCAGCAGGCAGTTCAGCTGCTACACCTTCCTCTATTATGCTGTTGCCAGCATCATCAACACTTCAATGTGACTTGTTATCGTCTTCAGTGTCCTATATTTCTACTGGCACTGGTGGTGCTGGACCTAGTTTTGCTGGGACCTTGACAAACTGCATCCTCCCTTGGAGTAGAAGGATCATCATCATTGATTGCACACTCTGCAACAACCATTGCTGCAGTCAGTTTTTGAACTACTGCTTTACTCTCACGTCCCTGCATTGCTCCCCCCCCTTCCCCTTGTGCACTTGCTGGACATTACGCAACTACACTGTGTTTTTTTACTGTACGGTACACAACACAACTGATGGAGTTGTATGATGCCTTGCTTAAGCCCAGTCAGCTGTCTGTCACTGTCACCTAAGATATTTAGTTATTTATTCTTTTTTATTTATTTATTTTTATTTATAAAAATAACCATGTTGTCTTATCACAGTCTGTACAAAAAAAGTATAACTGAAAAAAAAGTCAACAACTTCTTTCCCCAGACTTCCCCACCTAGCACAGAGACAATATGAGCAAGATCAGCAAGCAAATAGGTCCCTATCTGCCTGTTTTTTGCCAGTCAGTCACATAAATTTTGGAGTATTTGGGGGTCAACCTCCTTCCTCCCTTCTTATCCCCTAGAGTGCCCCCAGACTCCCCTAATATAGAGAACAAATGTCCTACCTAAATGACTCCCTAAACTAAGCTTCAATTCCCCTTTATTTGCCTATCTCCTCTAGCTCAAAAACATGCTGCTCCCTCCTCTCACAAAGACAGAATGGCTGCTGTGAGAGCCTGACAGCCTTTTTTATGACTGTAGAAAACGTTTGTGTGGTTGAGAAATATTTTTCTTCCTATTGATTTCAATGAGCAGAAAAGGTGGGAAAAAGTAGAAAAGCGGCACTTGTCACGAGAAATTATTCGCCAAGCGGAAAGTGCCATTATTTGCTGATTTCAGTTTGAGACGAAAATTTTTGCCCATCCCTAGTAATAATACATGCTAATAGTTTCTATTCATCAATTAACAAAATGCATAGTGATTGAACAGAAGACAGATCTAAATCAAATCAATATTTGGTGTGACCACACTTTGCCTTTAAAACAGCATCAATTATTCATTAACTGAAACAGAAACAGCTGTGTAGGAGGAATAAAACTGGGTGAGGAACAGCTAAACTCAGCTGATAAGATGAGATTGCTGAAGACAGTTAAAGTTTAAAAGGCGTGGGTGTTAATAACCTGTGTTGCTTTTGTTGTTACTGCTGGTTACTCAACACAAGTGTGTGTGGCTGAGTGAGTGAGACTTGTACTTGGAAGAGGTGGTGATGATGATGATGACGGACAGGATGACTGTGTACTTTTTGCCATCTTTGCTCATCCAGGGTCAGAGAGTGCCTTCGCCTTTCTGCTAATTGTCATGTCATCATCTCTGTCACTCTCAACTTCATCTGTCTCTGAACAAGAGGAGAATGTTGGAGGGATATACTTTAGATCTGCATCATCATCATCAGTCATCATTAGGTCATCCTTAGCATCAGCATCATCAGCTATTTCTTGCCCTCTACCCTTATATTCCTCTAAGCTTTTAGAGGTGTCAAACAATGTATTTTTACTTTTACTTTCACAAAGTTTGCTACTACTTTGAGGACAGGTGTTTTGGCGCTTCTTTGTCTCACTATCAGATGTAGCACTTGGTTCAGCTGCTACAGCTTCCTTCATTATGCAATTGCCATCAACACGAGAATGCGACTACTTGTTGTCTTCAGTGTTCTTATTATATTTTTTTTTGTACTGTTGCTGGTTGCTATTGTACACATTGGAGCAACCATGGCTGCAGTTAGTTTTTCAACTACTAATTTACTCCCACGTCCCTGTACTGCTCCACCTTTCTCCCTCCTTCCGCCCCTTGTGTGCGGGACATTACTCAACTACTGTTTTTATTCTATAGTACGCAACACAACTGATGGAGTGTGATGTCTTGCCTTTGCCCTCAACAAAATTCTCAATGTCATCTGCTGTCTATCAATTCTGCCTCAGTCACAAAGCTCACT
This sequence comes from Rhinophrynus dorsalis, assembly GCA_037306005.1. Classification (NCBI taxonomy): domain Eukaryota; kingdom Metazoa; phylum Chordata; class Amphibia; order Anura; family Rhinophrynidae; genus Rhinophrynus; species Rhinophrynus dorsalis. The sequence goes on along the minus strand of CM074721.1, from coordinate 326,694,741 downwards.
TTAGGCTCCAAGTAAGCTGTCTGTCACCTAATATATATAAAAAAATAAGCTATAATTAGACAATGGCACTCACAGGGTTAAATACCTATTAAATAAATTTAGGCGCACGTCCCATAGAAAAATGTAAATAGGTATATTAATATACTCAGCCTGTGATGTCTCCTAACCCTCACACAAGACAGCATACAAGTCCAGTAGTATCAGAAAAAATGCATCACTTTATTGCATCCATGCCAAACGTTTTCAGTCCAGGTAGAACCTTCCATGCCCTGAGGAAGGTCCTACCCGGACCAAAAACATTTGGCATGGATGCAATGAAGTGGTACATTTTTTCTGATACTACTGGACTTGTGTGCGAGGCTTAGGAGTTATCCCAGGCTGGGTATATTGATATATCTATATATCTATATCATATATCATGGTTTTTAAACTGTTGTCCATCTTATCTTATAACTGTCCAAAAAAGTAATTATAACTAAGAAAGCTAAATCAACAACTTATTTCCCCACACTTCCCCACAGGGAGACAATAATAGCAAGATCAGCAAGATAATTGCTTGGACTACAGCTGTCTGTGTCTTTCAAATCAAATCAGTTAGACAAAGACACAGATAATAACAGCAAGATCATCAAGCAAACTGGACCCCAGTTTCCTGTGTCTTGCCAGTCAGTCACACCAAATTTTGGGGTATTTGGGGTCAACTTCCATCCTCTCTTCTTCTCCCCCAGAGTGCCCTTGACTCCCCTAATGCAGAGAACAAATGTCCTATCTCAAAGACTACCTAAACTAAGATTCAATTCCCCTTTATTTGCCTATCTTCTCTAGCCCAAAAACGTCCTGCTTTTTCCTCTCACAAACACAGTATGCTTTAAGAGCTTGACACCTTTTTTTATTTGCCTGCAGGAAAAGATGAGAAAAATGCCATGTGGTGGGGAAAATTCAGTCTTCCCATTGATTTCAATGTAATAAGCTAGTTGAAAAAAGCAGGACAGCAGCACTTTTTACGGGACAATTTCCACTAAGTGCGAAGTGACATATAAAGGCGATTTTGGTTTGAGGCAAACATTTTTGCCCATCCCTACTAGTGAGCTCTATTACAAACAATGGTAGATAAATTGGTCTCTTAACATGAAATGCACAGCTCACCTAAACGATTTAGTTTGTGATTGCTAGGTGCTGCTCACCTCTTTAATAAGCTGCCAGCTGGTTCTCATGCTCTTTTATTATGCTGGCGGGTTGCCCAGATCATATTATTCTGGAAAAAAATTAAGTAAAGGAATCACAAAATCTCAGTAGCAGTTTCAAACAGGTGATCTGCTTATTGGAGATTCGCCATAATTAAGGGTGTCTATTCCCCAAGCATGGAGTCTAACTTAAAGGAGAACTTTGCCCTAGGAATGAGTGGCTCTTCATTAGGGATGTGCGGAAATTTTTGCCTCAAACCAAAATCGGCGAATAATGGCACTTCCTGCTTGGTAAATAATTTTCCTGTGAAAAGAGCTCATTCCATTGAAATCAACAGTAACATTGAATTTAAACACAACACCTAGCCTGGGGCTCTAGTAGACTAGCTATTAAACTGACTGCAGGCATGAGTTAAGCTTCTGCTTTCTCCATACTGACTGCAGGCGTGAGTCAGGTATCCTCTGCTACATTTCTGACTGCAGGCATGAGTCAGGTAGCCCCCTCACTACGTTGGGTCAAGATCCTGTGTTCCAGTTTCTGCTCCTGGTTCCAGCAGAGATTACCAGTGGCTGAGGCCTAGTCTCCAGCAATGTGGTCCTTTTTGTCAGCCAACTATTTCTGATAGCAGTGCTTGCTGGCTTGTGACTTTCTTCTTGTTTTAACGATTGTGTACTATCTTACTTATGTTTTAATAAATTGCATTTAACTATACCGTACTGACTCCTGAACATCTCTGGGGAAACCGTGACAACTGCCATGTGGATACAAACTGCCACATCCTAACATCTACAGAGTGGCTATCATTTGGTGGGGGAGGTAACGATGAATGAGGCAGATTGGCAGAAGATGTAGTTACCCTAGAGTAAGAAGGTGATGGCGAGCTAGTTGTTTTGCTCATCATCGAATGTCCAGCCTCTGGCTGAGTTGCTCTATTCTTCCTTCTCTTTGATCTCCATCTCACATCTTGTGGCCTTTCTGGAGAGTCAGGGGGTACAGTAACAGCAGTGCTCAATTTCTGAGGTGGGTGTTTGGCTTTGACATGTTTCACATAAATGTCATGGTGTCTGTGTTTCATGTGTGTTATCAGGACGGTTGTGCCAAGGTGTGTTCCCTCCTTTCCCCTTATCACTGACATGTCAGAAATTGTCAACAGTGCCGTTGGCGATGACTGCACTGTGCCTGCCCCAAGAGAAAAATAGTCCCACACCCATGACTTCAGAGGGGAGGGAAAAGGTGGAGAAGAATGTTGCCTTTCTTCTTCTCCTCCACATTTCTCTTCACTGACTGGAGCAGAGGATGATGTTGATGCTGTTGTAGCAATTGCCTCTGAATCATCACTGTAACTAGGAACAGAGTATTGCTGCTGCTGGCAAATGGAACCTGTCCTAGTCCTGCATCACTTGATGACCTTATTCCCACTGTGTCCATGATAGTCTGTGGCACACTAACCTGCTCCTCAGCATCCTGCTGCCCTTGCAACTCAGCAGCAGCAGCAGCAGCAGCAGCAGCAGAAATTAGAGCAGTTGCAAACTCCACAAATTCTAAAAACTCACTTGCTGATGGTGGTGGTGAAGATGCCCATTCTCATCCTTGTCTCACATTCCTTCTCAGTTTGAGCGAAAAAGGCCATCAATGTATCTTCCACCCCTCTTTCTCCACCATCATCATCATCACCAGTCCCTCCATGCTGCTGTATTACAGGCATCTCACCGGTTGGAGGAGGTGATGAGAAATGTTACAGAGGGTCCCCTATTGTCACACTTGCCATTTGTTGTTATCCTGAAAATGGCAGACTGGCATCACTAGCAGCAGGCACAGGCAACTGATCTGTGCTCCTGGTGCTGGTGGTATTATTGCTGCTAGGCAACAATTCTGTTTTCTTCAGGATCATGTTCCACCTACACAATGCTATGGGGGGAACGGGACTCCCAGGATCAGGGTCATGGTGTGGGCTTCCTTGACCACTAGTCTGGATGTTCTGCATTGCTTCCCCTACCAATCCCGTAAAGCTAATCCCACCAGCTGCTTCAGAATCACTGTTACTACCAGTAACACCAACAATTTCAGCCCCTGAGTCTTCCTCCTCACAGTCACTATTAATAAGATGCTCATTCACTCCTAACACTAACAAGCTGCTGTACCTTCTTAGTAGTAGTACTAGTGGTGGTACTGCATGGGGATGGCAAGAGTGACATAGGGTCCCTGCTGTCACTCTTGGCATCATCTTCACCTTCCCACTATTCCTGAGAATTACAAGGCACACTGCCAGCATGTTCAGTGCTGGCAGTAGGCACAGGTAGCTGACCTTCCTGCTCTCACAACTAACCTTTTCTTCCTCCCTTTAGATTAAGTTCCCCAAGATTCCTAGAAGTGATTTAGGTGGACTGATAAGCATTGGGCTTGTAGTGATCACTTCCTCCTCCACCTCAGACTCAGTGGACACATAAGGATCTTTACAGCTCCTCCTTTTATTGTTAGTAATCTTGTTCATAGTGATAGCAGTCACTATGAGCCTTTCCTGCCACAATTTTGTTACTAGCTCACAGCAGAACAGCCACTATGTGGCTGCTTCTATTATATTCCACTTCCTGGAAAACTGTACGTGTTTATAGCGAGAAGGCGAAAAACACGTTAATGAAGGGGTGAAAACATGGCTAAGAATTTTTGCCAATGGGAGAAAACGACGAATATTTTAATCTATGTATTTAAAGTGGACAACAATGTGATTTTCTCTTATTTTTTGTTGTAACACAACGGACCTTTTGCCCACCCTACAATTAATTTGTTTAATAGAAGGAATTACCTAAAAATAGCAGTCAGTTATATCTATATAACATTTTGCTTAACTGTCTTGATCTCCCTTGTAGTCTACTGCAAATGGTTTGTTTAAAGTCTGATAACATCTTGTGTTCCTTTATGATCAGGTGTATGGTAGTCTATTGTTTGATTTGAGGAAGCCTCCCTGTCATTTGAAAATTGTGAATTTCGGTTTTATGTGTAATCATAATGTTGTATAAATATATATATATATATATATATATATATATATATATATATATATACTACTATTTTCTTCCTGTCATGACTAGGGGTGGGCGAAAAGTGTGAAAAATTTCCCATATTACTTTTCGCGAAAACTTGCCAATTTTTCACTTTTCACTTGAAAGATTTCGCCTTTACGTCTATGAAAAAACATCCTAATTTTCACCAATTTTAAAAATTATTTGCCTATTTTAACACATTTTTGGCCTATATTTCCAATAGGTACTACATTTCCCACTGTAATATTACTTCTTCTGAGGGCTGAAGTTTAGAAATAAGTGGCTGCAAGTCAAAGTTGTGAGTCCTACAGCAACATATGGCTTAAAAATGTGTTAGCATACAGAATGCATTTGTCCTTTGCCCACAACACTAACTTCCTGCTTAAGTGACACTGGCACATATTCATGATGATGTCAAATAATAATTAAAATAAAGGACAACATACACTGTGGCAGATGTGTATTGTAGTGGTGGTGGGGGACTGGCATGGTGCGATTTGTGTATGTATATTGTTTTAACCATTGTCATCCGCTATCCTCCTTCTCAGATTATTGACAGACATTACTTATTGGTCATAGTAGTGGTCCCAAGTGGGGTAGATGGTGGCAACCCTTCTTCACATCCCTCCTCCACCTCCTCATCTGTGCTGCTGTTAAAATATTTGTCCTGGCTTTGTCTGTCATGTGTGGTTTCTGCTACCTGATACTCAGATGGAATAAGATGTTGGTTCCTTTTTAAGAATATTAGTCTCCCAACATTGCTTCTTGTTAGACATGTCCTGTGGTCATTGACAATATAACCAGCTGCACTGAAAACCCTCTCAGACTCAATGCTTGCTGGCGGACATCTGAGGGTTTCCACTGCAGTACGTGTCAATGATGGCCACACACACACTGCTTTCTTTGCCAGTAGTCCATGGGGTCATTGTTTCTACCTAAAATGTAGCTATCTTGCAAGTATGCAGAAACCATCTCAAATGTTTTGCATGGTGTACTCACTAATGGTCTTATTCTGCTTGTACAAATGCTCTAGCTTGTACATGGTTTAATTCCACCTGGTAGGGACCTTCATTTTCAGCTGGAGATGAGGCAGTGTCAAGGTAACCCAGACAAATAACCACACAACACAGTACAAGTAATTTTAACCAGTTTATTGAAGAAAATAAGAATAGCAATAGAAATAATGTGAATGACAATAAGAGCAAACACTTCCTCACCCTAGGGGAGACAGACGTAAGGATAGTGTCTAGTCCACTACTCCAGCTGACACTGAACTACAATCGGACAGTAGATAACACGGGTACAGAACCAGACTTGGCTCTCACCAACAAATAGGAACCTGGAACGTCAGGGATAATAACGGAGAGTGCCCAGACAACCTCCTGAGAGGAATGTAAAAGATAATGCACCTTTAACGTACCAGCAAAGTAACTGATCAAAGGCCACACAGCGGAGGTACACCAGGAGGCTGTCATAGAATTGCAGCAGCACAGTGCATCACTCAGAGTGAATACAGGTAGAGACAGCAGGGAACACTCTAAGGTAATGTATTGAGGCAACAGGTAGAGCAATATAGGTAACAGTGCGGAGGAAACTAACAACGCTACCAGCAAGGTAGTGTTGTACCGGCTAGGAAAAGCCCGGAGGAAATGGGAACACACAATATGGAGGCAACTAGCAACTATACCAGCAAGGTAGTAGTTGCACCAGATAGGTAGAGCACACCTACATCTGTACCTGGAGACAATGGTAGTCAGACAGTAGCGAGAGTATCACAGAGCATAGGTCAGACAAGCCACAGTCAGGAATTAGATCGGGTAGTCAGCCACAGCCTGGGTCAGCACAGAGTGGGTAGTCGGACAAGCCAGAGTCATACATGGATCAGTAAGTGAGACGGAGCCAAGGTCAAACACCGGATCAGATAGTCAGAGAAGCCAAGGAATGAGAAACAGGAGATACCGGAAGCCAAGCAAAGGTCAAAAAGAGCAACACTGGAATGCGCACAGAAACACCATGAAAGGGCGATTAAGCACAGTTCACAGGCAGATTATAAAGCCACCGTTGGGGGTTGAGCACCATAGGCCACACAGACAGGAAGCTACAAAATAGCGAGCGTGGCGTCAGAGACGCACGTCCACCGATAGCGGCAGACCAGGGGATGCGTCCAGAACCCACTACTGGACAGAAGAGCAGTCAATGAATCATGCTCTTGCTCTTGTATAAAGAGCGTTGTGTGCACTGTAGGAGTGACTAAAATGGGCACAGATTTTGAGGGCAATAGTAAGCATCCCTTTGAGGGTTTCAGATTCTGCCAGGAATCTGGTCACAACTAAATTTAGCACATGGGCAAAGCAGTGCACATTCACCATTCCACCTATTCTCAAAGGAACGATTATGTTGGAGCCATTATCAGCAGACACAAAACCAGCTTTTAAGGAGCGGGGTACAAGTCATTCCTCTATCACCTGCTCTAGCATACTTAGAACATCTACAGTTTTGTGGGACTGTCTCTCAAAACTCTGCATGCACAAGGTGGAGTGTCGATGGTATGGGCAATCCTGCTGCTGCCGCCTTTTAATCACAGTGCCACAACCAGAAGCACGATTACTGGCTTTCACCTGATGCTCTAAGCTAGTGTTGTCCACTGTTGGTGCTGGGAGGGAACACAGTGAGCAGTCACATTCATATAGTCTGTGCTCTACCCTCTTAGCCACATATCTGTCGTCAGGTGGATTTTCTTGCCATATGCACTTTTCAGCCCTTTGTCCACCACACTAATCACCTGCTTGTACAATTCAGGCACAGCCCTCCTGGAAAAAGAACTGTGGCTTGGGATATTCCAACGTGGAGCTACACATGACATCAGTTCTCTTAAAGTGAAACCTCGGTTTTCTACAAAAGAATAAGGCAGCATGTCCATTATCAACATCTTGGCAACCTTGCCATTCCACAGGTGTACATTGGGATTGGTTTTGTGAAGTTTTTGACTACTTCCCAGGAACTCAATCAGTGTGGGTTGGCAGGACCCTGAAACTTTATTGCTTTAACAACATGACTAGAGGAGGTGGTGGCAGTAGAGGCAGCAGGTGTGGGCAGTCTATGACTCTTGCCATCTCCTATAGCAAAGCCAGAGTCAATATAGTCCTCTGCAGCAAGAGCTATAGGTGTTATTTGGACTGAGTTAACTGTTGGCACTGGCAGTAGCATACTCTCTGACACATACATAACTTCACTACTCCTTTTTTTCTGACTGGAAACTTTTTAAAGTGCTTCTGCTGCTGCTAGTTGTGGCACCTTTAGCCTGATGATAGTGTGTCTTCCATTCAGACCTGTGGTTGTGCTTCAGGTGGGATCTCATAAAGGAGTGCCTAGGTGTGAGTCTGCTTTCCCCCTGCTCACTTGCTTTTTACATAGACAACAGATAACAACATGCTTAGCTTGAGGATCCTGAGTAAAGTATCTCCATACTGTGAACTTCATGGAATGAGGGGTTCCTGAGGTGGTGCTGCTACTACTACTACTACTGGGGCTAGATGCTGATGAAGTTCTACTGCCACTACTACTATATGTCAAAGGTGCAGCACTTACAGCAACAGAGGCACTCTTCATATCTAACATTTTGGATGTTAATAACCTGTGTTGCTGTTGCTGAAGTTGGGTACTCAAAACAGGTGTGTGTGGCTGAGTGGGACTTGGACTTGAAGAGGTGATGAAGCTGATGATGACTGATAGGGTGACTGTGTGCTTTTTGACATCTGTGCTTGTCCAGGGTCAGACTTTCTAATGGCTTTCTGAAACAGTTTAAAGACAGACACAGTGCTCCTTAAAAGTGGTGGAAGCCTTTGACTTTCTGCTAACCTTATAGCCCTGTCATCAATCTCAGTCTCAACTTCATCTGTATCTGAACAAGAGAAGGATGCTGGAGGGATATATTCTAGATCTGCATCATCATCAGTCATCATTAGGTTATCCTCAGCAGCATCAGCATCACCTGATAGTTCTTGCCCACTACTACTCTTATATTCCTCTGAGCTTTGGAGGTCTCAAACAATTTCTTTTTAATTTTACTGTAACAAAGTTCCCTACTATGGGTGTTTTGGTGCTTGTTTGTCTCACTATCTGATGCAGCAGGTGGTTCAGCTGCTACACCTTCCTTTATTATGCTATTGCCAGCATCATTAACACTTGAATGTGACTTATTATCGTCTTCAGTGTTCTTCTTATATGGTTCTTTATTTCTGCTGGCATTGGTGGTGCTGGAACTAGTTTTGCTGGGACTTTGACAAACTTCATCCTCCCTTGGAGTAGAGGGATCATTATCATTGATTGCACATGATGCAGCAACTGCTGCAGTCAGTTTTTGAACTACTACTTTACTCTCACGTCCCTGCACTGCTCAACCCCTCCCCCTTCCCCTTCCCCTTGTGCTTTTGCTGGACATTACTACTACACTGTTTTTTATTACTCTACGGTACACAAAACAACGGATGGAGCTGTATGATGCCTTGCCTAAGCCCAGTCAGCTGTCTGTCACTGTCACCTAATATATTTAGTTCTTTATACTTTTTTATTTATTTTATTTTATTATTATTTTTTTTTAAGTTGTCCACCCTGTTGTCTTATCACAATCTGTCCAAAAAAAATATAACTGAAAAACAAAATCAACAACTTAATTCCCCAGACTTCCCCACCCAGCACATAAACAATAACGGTAAGATCAGCAAGCAATTAGGTCCCTAGCTGTCTGTGTCTTGCCAGTTAGTCACATGGAATTTTGGAATATTTGGGGTCAACCTCCTTCCTCTGTTCTCCCCAGAGTGCCCAACTGACTCTCCTAATACACACACAGAAACAATGTCCAACTAAAAGATTCCCTAAACTAAATTTCAATTCCCCTCTCTGTCTTGTCAAGCTCAAACAAGGTGCTGCTCTCTCCTCTCACAAACACAGAATGGCTGCTGTGAGAGCTTGACACCCTTTTATATGGCTGTAGAAAACTTTCGTGTGGTGGAGAAAAATTTTTCTACCCATTGATTTCAATGGGCAAAAAAGGAGGGAAAAAGCAGAAAAACTGCACTTTTTGTGGGAAAATTTTCACCCCTATCCCTAGTCATGTTTTCCTTAGTCATGTAAATGTATATATGGAAAGCTCTTTGTGTCATACTGGGAGAAAATATCTGTAGAAGCCCCTATTATTATTCTTACACTATAGTGGTTCTCATACTGTATTATGCGGAGCCCTGTGGTTCCCTGAAGAAGTTCAAGGGGTTCCACAGAGCAAATGTCAGTAATAGTGGACAGTAGAACTAGAGTTTTTAAACAATGTATTGTTAATGGTTAGCTGAATTTATAGCCTATTATTAATCTTAAAGGGATAGTAATGTTTCACAAAAACAGCAGCTCCAATTAATTTTCATAGTATTTTAGCCACAGAGAGTGTTATTTCAATACTGTCACAGTTGTAGTTCAAGAGTAATTGAATGATAAAGTATCCCCCTCCTGCCCCTTTTACCTAGTGTAACACTGCTCTCCTCAGATGTGGAATCTGAATATAAGACCAGACAGATAACAGCAGGGGACAATCTTCTTACTGTGAGAACAATGAAAACCCTGCCCCCCTTGACAGTTTTTTCAGCTTTTTCCCTTATCTTAATTGAAGATTGTCCCTTTCTGCAGATTACTTGGGCACCTCCCAGCTGTTCTGAGGTGAGCATTGTTACATCAGTAAAAGGGACGGGGGGGGGATACTTTATCATTCAATTACTCTTGACAGAATTGAAATAACACTCTCCATGGCCCAAATACTATGATGATTAATTAGAGCTGCTTTTATTATGAAACATTACTATCCCTTTAAATGATATAACTATAAATATATTATATATTGCATTCAGATAGATGCTATGTTAACCCATTGGATGCTAGAGAGATAGCCAATGCATTGAGAAAGAATGTGTGGGAGACCTCGCTAGTATTCATGGGGTTAACCCTTTGAGTGCCAGGGGGTACACAGCGCATTGCAAAGCAATGCGTTGCATACCTTTTTGCTACTCAAAGGGTTAAAGAGGGTTCCACAATGATCTTGTGTGAAACTAAATGGTTCCATCCATGTCAAGTATTTGTGAACACGTTTTTGTGGCAGTACCAGTACTACTATTGCTAAAATTTTGAAGTGTTAACCCTTTAGTACAATTATTTGCATACCCCTATGGAACTCAGAACTGTGTTTCCCTTACATTAGTAATGTAAGGGACCAGTTATTCCAGGTTACATGGAAAGTACTGGTAATTAATTCAGGTGTGGGTTTTAAAAATGGAAGATTTATATTCCTATTGTACTGCTAGACAAAGTCTTTTTAAGTCTGCACAATGTTTCCGTTAACACTAGCAGAGATGACAATAGTCAGCACAATTACAGTAACTACTGAACCAGTCTGCAGTTCAGCTCATTAAAATAAACCATCCACAGTTTCAGCAGTGTCAAATTCAAAAATTCTAAACAATATAAATTTCCAGAATCCATTGTAATCTCAAGATACCAAACTCATTTACTACAATGAGGCTACACATTGCTGAATGAGGAGCTAAAATTGTAATTTTGGAGTGAGCCCAAGTGTCTTACTGTTACATAGTTAGAGGCCTATTTTTCCATCTCATTGGGAAGTCGTGAAATTGCAGTGCTTATGGAAATATATCACATTCATTCATCTTAGGGCAGTATACAGAAAGATAAAGGAGCAAATCCAGCAGTACCATAGGGGGAAATACACATTTCCATTGATTTAAATAGGACTTTAATCCTTTGAATGCTAGAGAGGTCCCCAATGGATTTCTAAGCAATACACTGGAAACCTCTCGAGCACTAACATTAAAGGGGTGAAAAACATAATGTAACTCATTGGGGATATGGGACATTTTTATCTCCCCCACACAAACACACACAGATTTTTTCAGTCTCTAAGTACCCATATAGGTATTTACATCTTGTGTATTTAGGGATGTCCCCACTCTTCAACGTATTGCATAGCAATGTGTTTGACTCCTCATTATCATCCAAGGAGGTACAGCCTTTGTTATTGGACATAAATGCTGTGGATTTTTGTGTATATTTATTGTACAATTGAGCACTATATTGTATGAGAGTTAGATTTCAAAACCTATACATACATTAATCTAGAATCACTCTACTATCTCTTTAACTGAGTATTATAAAAATGTCAGAGTTACAGAAGTTCAGTGTCAGGAGTCTTCTGCAAATGTGCTGTCCTCTAAGGGCTGTATCTGGAGGATCATGCAACAAGCAGGACTTATCACTATGATGGTTCTTGACATAGAGAAAACAAGACTAATGCAAATGCAGCTGGTGAGCATAGATGCCAACCATAGTAATAAGTTATTATATTTGCACAGTTATGGCTAAGAAAAACATAAAGGGGAACTATGCTCCAAGTATTAACGGCTCAATTTTTTTAAAAGATTAACTTATCTACAGTGGTGAATCTCAAACAAAAGTTATCTCTGTTTACAGTTTTATGTGCATTTGACCTCTATTGTGTCCTGCTGTTAGCTTAATGATTACAATTGGATATAAATAACTGCACCGTTCATTAAAGTCTACTGTATATAGTGAGAAGGTGTGAATTCAAGGCAGGCTTCTACAGAAACCATTATATAAAGTAAACTATCAAACAAGTTAAGCACCACTTATTCCTAGGGAATAGTCCCTTTTAAAGGACTTTAACAATAGCAATAGCAAACAAAAGGTTGTGTCTTTTACAGCTAACTCTTAAGACATCCGTAAAGTTATATTTTCTGTAACAATGCTTAACATCTTTAGCATGTGCTTTTGAAAAGCATAGAATTTATGATGAACGTTTAATGATCTTAAGAAGAGCTTTTTAAGCCTTTTATTTCAGTGGCCAAGAAGAATGCAGAATCCAAGATCATTCATGGATAATAAGAAGAGGTCCACAGGCTTCTGATATTCTGTCACTCCACATAGGCAAAAATGAAACATCAAACACAGGACCTGGTCTTTCACACACGATAAGAGTGCATAAGGAAAAAAAGGAAGGGAGAAGTAGATGTTTGTATGTTTATGTACATGTGTAGCTATTGGTTGTGTATGGAAAGGTTCCTACCCCATTCATTTCAAATGAAATGCTAAATGCCAATACTGAAATAGTGTGTTCCCTTGGTGGTTTTGTGCTCTTCTTACACATTAAAAAAATGGAAGGTATATAAACCCATGGTAAGTCTTTGAAAAACAACAGACAGGAATATATATATATTTATATGTGTGTGTGTATATGTGTGTATTTCTATGGATGCTATTCTTTTGCATTTTGTTTAATCAATTTAGCTGGGACCTGTTATATTTAATGAGACTGAAATATGTGCATGTATCTATTTAAACAGCCATATTTTGTGCTTTTTGTCTACTAAACGGGTTAATAGTTTTAGACATGGTCAGATGCATAATTACTTGTATCTAAAAAGTCACCTCTCTCCACTTTCGTACATTGCTCAAACCTATTGGTTTCCACCAGAGGGATGGAGTGAATTGATTAGGAACAATCATGTAAATTCTTTCAAGGTGGAAGTTCCAGCTGAGGCAAAGACTTGGAAATGTGATAAAACCTCTTTAAAAAAATTAAAAGAAGAAAAAGAGAAAAAAAGTAAAGAATAAGATGCATATTTGAAAAAAAAGCAGTAATTTGAAGTAAATGTATCATTTTTAACTAACAGGCAAAACTATTTTAATGTGATAAATCTACTTTAAACCTTTACATGCCAGAGAGGTATCCAAGGCATTACATTGTAATATGTTGGATAACTCTCTGACACTCACCAGGTTACAAAGTATGTTATGAAGTTGCATTTAAGAAAAGCAAATTACCTTTTATAATGGTTTACCTTTCAATATATCCAGGGCTATTTTTTGGGAAGAAAGCACTGGTACTCTATAACATTTTACATTACATTTGGAGAAAATGACTATCTACAAATGTATTGTTATTTTTTTGGAGGGATGGGGAGAGATGACAGTACAGAGCACTGCCACAATATTAGTATATTAAAAGTCAGAGATACTCAACTAGGAATGAACATGCATTACAAATCTGCAGACTTTATAGGAATGGTGTGCTACCCAGGGTGCAATCTCTTTTAGCCCACTAGTGCCTTTGACAGAGAGGAAATATCCTAGAGCATATTACATTGGTCCCGCCATAAAAGCAGTCCAACCATGAAATGCCAGGCAATTCCCCTCTGAACAAGAGAATATCAGGAAATCTTGATCTGAGCTGTGACCTGAGCTGTGACTTAGACTGACAGTGACAGATACTACTTACTAGGAGCAGGGGTAAGGGGAAGTCGGAGTAGGAGGAGTGTGTGGATATTGTTTGTAGTAAAATTGTACTGCAAAAACTGACTTCAGCCATGGTTACTGCAGCTTGTGAAGTAAATGATGATGATTTTGTTCCTATAGTAGGACCTCAAAAGGAAGCCATGAACAGCTAAGTCGTAACCTGTCTTTGGTTATTCAGCCTGCTTACAAATGGGGAGCTGTAGTTGTCCTTGACTATTCCTACTATAGGAACAAAATTTTGTCACAATTGAAAGACACTACCACATACAAAAAATTCACTTCTGACCCAAGTTTCTGCCACATTTGTTTTCCACACCTTACCTAAAATTCATAAGGACAGTGTTAATCCTCCTCGCATTCCTATCGTTTTTGCTAGAGGTTCAACATTTTTGGACTATTGGTTACATCCCATAGTCCAGGCTTTACCTTCATCAAAGATTCCATTGATTTAATTCACAAAATTCAACAGTTTGGCGACCTCATCCTAGCCACTATGGACAATAAATCATACTATTATCCCTATACAAGAGGGCATTAAAATTGTCCCACAGGCACCTCACAATGTCACTAAAAGGGACAACTGCCCTCCCACTGACTTACTAAGTGAACCTCTTGAAGACTGTTTAATTCCTAATTATTTTAGGTTTTAACATAACTTCTGTCTTCATATGTCAGAAACGTGAGTGGGTTTAAATGTGGCACCCGATATCCCAGCTAAACCTGTGAAATTTTGCCCCACATGTATTCCATTTTATTTTCGCTACATTGATAATTTGTTCTTAGTTTGGGATAGGGATATGGACTCTTTTGAGCAAATTGTTAATTCATTTTGTTAAATCACTTAATTAACTGAATAGTTCATATAAATTCTCCTGTCACTCCAGTACACGGGTACTGGTTCGCTCCATGTATAACCGGTTGCTGTTCAGTCCTAGACAGCACCAGTAGATTGGTCGTTTTCCCCAGTACGCGGGTACTGGTTCGCTCCTTGTATTTACCGGTTGCTTGTTGCAAGATCTATCAGCACCGGTCGAGACTGTGTCTCCGTTGCACGTATATTGGTTTGCTCCTGCACTACTGACTATCCTGTGGGCCTCAGTCTATCATCCTATGTGACTGGTCTATCCACCTAGCCAGCCATAGTTGCTGCCATCCTGTCCTGCAGTCCAGGCTGCCTTGCCCGGACTATTGGTAAGGCCGGTAGAACCTATTCCTCTTTATACCAACTTTGGGTTGCCTTACCCGGTATTGGCAAGGCCGGTAAAGCCTCTATCCTTGCGGTCTCAGTCTCAAGACTGCCTTGCCCGGTATATTGGCAGGGCGAGTAGAGCCTATACTATTCATTGTACCAGTCTCCAGGCTGCCTTGCCCGGTATATTGGCAAGGCCGGTAGAGCCTACACTATTCGCTTTTCCAGTCTCCAGGCTGCTTTGCCCGGTATATTGGCAAGGCCGGTAGAGCCTACACTATTCGTTGTACTAGCCTCCAGGCTGCCTTGCCCGGTATATTGGTAAGGCAGGTAGAACCTTTTCCATCTTGTGCCACCTAAGGTTGCCTTACCCGATATTGGCAAGGCCGGTAGAGCCTGTGTCTCATTCTTTGTACCACTACTTATGCTACTTTGTAAATCGCTATGTTATATGTGTATGCTACCCAATAGGGTTATCTTTAAACTTTTCAATAAAGTTGTGTTTTTACCTAACTCTGTGTCTGAGAGTCTTAACAAACCGTTACAATTTCCCAGCATAATGTAACTTCTAGTGATGAGCGAGCACCCCAATGCTCGGGTGTTCGGGTGCTCTGACCGAGCACCCCCGGAGGCTCGAGTGCTCGGCCGAGCACCCGAGCCCCATTGAAGTCAATGGGAGGACTCGAGCATTACACCAGGCACCCCCTGCTCTGATGAGGGGAGGGTGCCTGGTCCATAGGAAAAGGGCAGAAAATGATGGAAACACCACAGAAATGGTTCAGGGACAGCATAGGGAGGATGTCTGGATGCATCTTGGACTCCAACGTCGCTGCTGGGAACGATGTTTCGCCCGTAGTACGCCATTACAGACTGGCCGTAAAACACACAAAAAGGAAGATAAAAACGAATCTGCGGCTAGGCACACTAAACAATATGTGACGCTAATCTGCGGCTAGGCACACTAAACAATATGTGACGCTAATCTGCGGCTAGGCACACGAAACAGAATGTGACGCTAATCTGCGGCTAGGCACACGAAACAGAATGTGACGCTAATCTGCGGCTAGGCACACTAAACAGAATGTGCTGCTAATCTGCGGCTAGGCACAGTGAACAGAATATGTGGAGTTTTTTTTTTTATATCTCTGCCCCCCCAAACGAAATAAACTGCTGCCCCCACACACAGTAGTCCTAAAAAGGACTTTTGGGTCTTTTTTTTTTTCACAATCGCTTTTCTTCTCCCTACACTGACTTTCCCTTCCTATCCTCATCTCTCCCTGGCTAAGACTGAGCCAAACTCGCTGGTCAGGTGCTATACAGCACCCGATCACGGGTTCTGGCCAGCCAATCAGTGTAATGCCAGCAGCCAACATGGCTGCTGGCATTACACTGATGTCAGAGCCTCCCTGCACGTTTATTGGCTGCGCAGCAGCCGCGAAACGTGCGGGGAGGAGACCCGAACATGGCGGGCGAGCACATGCGGTACTCGTATGAGTACTGCCATGTGCCGAGCATTGCGATGCTCGAGCCAAACCGAGCTTCGGCCGAGCATGCTCGCTCATCACTAGTAACTTCTTCTGAGGGCTGTAGTGGAGAAATAAGTAGCTGGAAGTCAAAGTTATGAGTCCTACAGCAACATTTACCTTGAAAAACGTGTTAGCATGCAGAATGCCTTTATCCTTTTCCCACAACACTTACTTACTGCTTAAAGGGATAGTAATACTTCGTTTTAACTTTATTTTATTTTGTAGGCATTAAAAAAACACGAAGAATGATACAAGTCTTATCTCTCAAACCTTTATGGTTTATGAGATATTCACAAGCAAAGTTTCCCCCTCCCGCCCCTTTTACCTAGTGTAAGCCATCTCTTCTCAGATGTGGAATGCAGTCTATAGACGAGACAGATAACAGAAGGGGACAATCTTATTCCTATGAAAACAATGAAATCCCTGCCCCCCCTTGACAAGCTTTTCAGGTTTTTCCCTTATCTTAATTGAAGATTGTCCCTCTCTGCAGTCTACCTGGGCACCTCCCTTCTGCTCTGGCTGAACAATGTTACATCAGTAAAAGGGGAGGGAGGGGGATACTTTGTCATTGAATTACTCTGGAACTACAGCTCTGACAGAATTGAAATAACACTCTCCAAAGTCCAAATACTATGATGATTAATTAGAGCTGCTTTTATTATGAAACATTACTATCCCTTTAAGTGACACTGGCACATTTCACGATGATGGTAAGTGATAAAAAAAATAAAGTACAACCTACAATGTGGCAGATGTGTATGGTATTGGTGGGGGACTGGCATGGTGTGATTGGTGGGACCTTGACAAACTGCATCCTCCCCGGGAGGAGATGGATCATCATTTATTGCACATGCTGCAGCAACAATTGCTGCAGTCAGTTTTTGCACTAACACTTTGCTCCCACGCCCCTGCACATCCTCCACCTTTCCCCCCCTCCCACTTGTGCATTTGCTAGACAACTCCTACTCAAATCCTGTTTGTGTTTTTACTCTCTACAGTACACAACTGATGGAGTGTGATGTCTTGCCTTGGGCCTCAACAAAATTCTCAATGTCGTCTGCTGTCTATAGAAGTCTGCCTCAGCCACAGAGCTCCCAGTCAGCCGTCTAAAATATTTATTTGTTTAATTATTTAGGTTTTTTTAGTTATTCTTTTTTATTTTTTTCAAGTTGTCCACTATATCTTATCACACTTAGTCCCCCCAAAAATATATATATATTTAAAAAGCAAAATCAACAAATTCTTTCCCCAGACTTCCCCAGCACAAAGACAATAAAAGTAAAATCAGCAAGCAATTTGGACTCCAGCTGCCTGTGTCTTGCCAGTCAGTCACACCAAATGTTGGGGTATTTTGGGTCAACCTTCCTCCCTTCTTCATCCAATTGTGCCCCCAGACTCCCCTACTACAGAGAACTAGACGTGCGACTCAATTTGTTCACATTCTGATTTCGGAAGAATATGGCTAATTCAGAGCCATTCGGACATGTCAAAAATCTTAGAGCCTTTCGATTTAAGAACCCGAAACCGAAACATTTGTGGGCAGAATTTCGGTACAAGATTCGGATATTCGGATGACGGTCTCCCCATGCACAAGCTACTTTCCCTCTCTCTCTAGTCCAATTAGCTTCTTC
Organism: Rhinophrynus dorsalis; assembly: GCA_037306005.1. NCBI lineage: Eukaryota > Metazoa > Chordata > Amphibia > Anura > Rhinophrynidae > Rhinophrynus > Rhinophrynus dorsalis. The sequence continues at coordinate 326,676,800 of CM074721.1, read as the reverse complement.
GTTTCATGATGGGGGTTGGACTAATGACATCACAGGCACCCAGACAGCTCCTACATTTCCTGTTAGTGCGCATTGCGTTGTTGGAGCTTGGAGAGAGAAGAAGCAGATAGAGAGATAGAGAGAGTGACTGTCCAGTTGTTGCGTAGGCAGGCAGATAGGCATAGGCAGGCAGCCAACATTAGTGCCAGTTATTGCCACTGCAAGGGAGAGTCACCTCTGTTCCTGTGTAAATGCTGAAAATTCAACTTAGGAGTTTGTTTGAATAATTTACAGTGACACAATCTCACACTTGTGTAGGGCTGGGAGGCCTAGCAGCTCACTGCCAACGCAAGGGGGAATCATCATTGTTTAAAAAATTAAAAATCCAACTTTGGAGTATATTTGAAAAATTTGCAGAGTGATACCATCTCAGAGCTGTGTAGGGACTGGGAGTCCTGCTGTCTAACAGCCACCATAGGGGAGACTCATTAGTGTTTAAAAAAATTCAAAATCCAACCTAGGAGTGTATTTGAATAATTTGCAGAGTGATACCATCTCAGAGCTGTGTAGGGACTTGGGGGCCTGCTGTCTAACTACCACCGCAAGGGAGACTCATTAGTGTTCCAGTGTTTAAAAAATTCAAAGTCTAACTTAGGCGTGTATTTGAATAACTTGAAGAGTGATACCATCTCAGAGCTGTGTAGGGACTGGGGGGCCTGCTGTCTAACTGCCACCACAAGGGAGACTCATCAGTGTTTAAAAAATTAAAAATCCATCTTAGGAGTGTATTTCAAAAATTTGTAGAGCAGAGGTTCTCAACCCATGCCCTCAGTGGCCACTAACAGGCCAGGTAAAATTTCTGGTGACTAGTGCTACTAAGCAGCTAGTCGCCAGGTGAAGAATTAATTAATGTAAAGTTATTGCGGGGTGGTAGTTCCCCTTTAAGTCACCACCTCCACTACAGCCAGTTGTATAAACCTGGGTACACCTAGCATTGGTAACAGTTCTGGTCGGACACTGCGGTCAGTATCAACGCAGGATTTTTATAGAGAACGTCCGTGTAAGCAGCCCAAATGGAAATTATTGCAGTTTTTGCAGTGTTGCTGTCATCCTCAGTTTTGTAGTCTAACTCTATTCTAAGAAAAGTCGTATGTCTAAGAGTCCTGTCTGCTTGTCACGGTTTGTTAAGACTCTCAGATGCAAAGTTAGGTAAAAACACAACTTTATTGAAAAGATTAAGACAATCCCATAGGATCTCATACATAGAAATGACAGGAAAGTGGTAATAATAGCGAGTAACGCTCTACCGGCCCTGCCAATATTTACCGGGCAAGGCAGCCTGGGCAAGCAATAAGAAAAGGTTGCTGTACCGACCCTGCCAATAGACCGGGCAATGTAGCCTATCAGAATACAAGCAGAAACTGGCTCTACCGGCCCTGCCAATATACCGGACAAGGCAGCCTAATGGACTATCAGGAGTATACAGGCTCTACCGGCCCTGCTAAGATACCGGGCAAGGCAGCCTAACGGAACACCATATGATACAGGCTCTACCGGCCCTGCCAATATACCGGGCAAGGCAGCCTAACGGAACACCATATGATACAGGCTCTACTGGCCTTGCCAATACCGGGTAAGGCAACCCAAAAAGGAAATAACTGGAAGGTTCTACCGGCCTTACCAATATACCGGGCAAGGCAGCCTTAAAGGAGATGATGTCAACCACTATGGCCTCAATGACTGTCAGATGACAATGACAGTTATGGAGATGACAAATTGAGGCTAAATGAGCTAGTGGTAATGCCAGGTATACTGCACACACCAGTACCCGTGTACTGGACAAATAACTATCTGTCTAGAACTGGACAGAGTGAAGTGAACCAGTGCCCGCGTACCAGGGACCGTCGGTGTCACTATATCAGCTGTGAGGCAATGGAGCGAACCAGCGCCCAGGCTCTGGGAACCAACAGACTCAATGTATAGCAGGACGTAAGGCAGTGGAGCGAACCAGCGCCCGAGCGCTGGGAACCAACAGACTCAATGTATAGTAAGCCGTAAGGCAGTGGAGCGAACCAGCGCCCGCGCGCTGGGAACCAACAGACTCAATGTATAGTAAGCCGTAAGGCAGTGGAGCGAACCAGCACCCGCGTGCTGGGAACCGACAGTGTAGAAATGTCGCCTGAGCAACTGGAGATCACAGCTGCCACAGATGAAAAGGAAACTGGACTCTGAAGATGAAACAGGAACCAGCACTACGATGGTCAACCGGATCAGGAACGGCAACGAGGACTGGAAGCAGGAAGCAGCAACGACGGCAACTGCAACCAGATCAAACACGGAACCAGGACCAGTTGATCAGGAGACTCAGGAACTGGACGAACTCAGGATAGCAGGAACACAGCTTATGGCCCATAGAACTTCAGGAACATGATGAAAGTAGAAGCAGCCCAGAGACACCACGAAAGGGCAACCAAAGGGGTCCCAGACTCAGTCTAAATAGGCAAAGTGGGGCAGGCTGAAGACAGGCAGCCAATGGGACTCCCCTACAGGTGATAGACACACAAAGGCAGCAATCACGGGCACCGTGATTTTGTAGTCTATCTCTAATCTAAGAAAAGTCATATGTCTATGAGTCCTTCCTGCTCCAGGCTTCCTCAATTTTGTAGTCTAACTTTAATCTAAGAAAAGTTGTATATCTATGAGTCCTGCCTGCTCCAGGCTTCCTGATTTTTGTAATCAAACTCTAATGTAAGAAAAGTCATATATATTTATCTACTGAGTCTTGCCTGCTCCAGGATTCTTCAATTTGGTAGTCTAACTCTAATCTAAGAAAAGTCATATGTCTATAAGTCCTGCCTATTCCAGGCTTCCTCAATGTTGTAGTCTAACTTCAGTCTAAGAAAAGTTGTGTGTCTATGAGTCCTGCTTGTTCCAGGCTTCCTCAGTTTTTTTAGTCTAACTCTATTCTAAGAAATGTCAAATATATTTATCTACTGAGTCCTGCCTGCTCCAGGCTTCCTCGGTTTTGTAGTCTGACTCTAATCTAAGAAAAGTTGTATATTTTTATCTACTGAGTCCTGTCTGTTCCAAGCTTCCTCAGTTTTGTAGTCTAACTCTAATATAAGAAAAGTCATAAATATTTATCTACTGAATCCTGCCTGCTCCAGGCTTCCTCAATTTTGTAGTCTAACTCTAATCCAAGAAAAGTCATATGTCTATGAGTCTTGCCTGCTCTAGGCTTCCTCAATTTTGTAGTGTAACTCTAATCTAAGTAAGGTCATATATATATTTATCTACTGTGTCCTGCCTGCTCCAGTCTTCCTCAATTTTGTAGTCTAATCTAAGAAAAGTCGAATATATTTATCTACTGAGTCCTGCCTGCACAGGCTTCCATAATTTTGTAGTCTAACTGTAATCTAACAAAAGTAGTATGTCATTCAGTCCTGCATGCTCCAGGCTTCCTAATTTTTGTAGTCTAACTCTAGTCTAAGAAAAGTCATATATATTTATCTACTGAGTCCTGCCTGCTCCAGGCTGCCTCAATTTTGCAGTCTAACTCTAATTTAAGTAAAGTCATATATAATTATCTTCTGAGTCCTGCCTGCTCCAGGTTTCTCAATTTTGTAGTCTAACTCTAATCTAACAAAATGTGTTTGTCAATGAGTCCTGCCTGCTCCAGACTTCCTCATTTTTCTACTCTAACTCTAATCTAAGTAAAGAAGTGTATATATATATCTAATGAGTCCTGACTGCTCCAAGCTTCCTCAATTTTGTAGTCTAACTCTAATCTAAGAAAAGTCATATGTCTATGAGTCCTGCCTGCTCCAGTCTCCCTCATTTTTGTAGTCTAACTCTAATCTAAGAAAAGTTGTATATATTTATCTACTAAGTCCTGCCTGCTCCAGGCTTCCTCAATTTTGCAGTCTTACTTTAATCTAACAAAAGTAGTATGTCATTCAGTCCTGCATGCTCCAGGCTTCCTCTTTCTTGTAGTCTAACTCTAATCTAAGAAAAGTCATATATATTTATCTACTGAGTCCTGCCTGCTCCAGGCTTCCTCAAATTTGTAGTCTAATGCTAATCTAAGTAAAGCCGTATATATGTATCTACTGTGTCCTTCCGGCTCCAGTCTTCCTCAATTTTGTAGGCTAACTCTAATCTAAGAAAAGTCGAATATATTTATCTACTGAGTCCTGCCTGCTCAGGCTTCCTTAATTTTGTAGTCTAACTGTAATCTAACAAAAGTCATATTTCTATGAGTCCTGCCTGCTCCAGTCTTCCTAATTTTTATAGTCTAACTCTAATCTAAGAAAAGTTGTATATATTTATCTACTTAGTCCTGCCTGCTCCAGGTTGCCTCAATTTTTCAGTCTAACTCTAATCTAAGTAAAGTCATATATATTTATCTTCTGAGTCCTGTCTGTTCCAGGTTTCTCAATATCGTAGTCTAACTCTAATCTAACAAAATGTGTTTGTCAATGAGTCTTGTCTGCTCCAGACTTCCTCATTTTTCTACTCTAACTCTAATCTAAGTAAAGAAGTGTATATATATCTAATGAGTCCTGACTGCTCCAAGCTTCCTCAATTTTGTAGTCTAACTCTAATCTAAGAAAAGTCGTATGTCTATGAGTCCTGCCTGCTCCAGACTTCCTCAGTTTTGTAGTATAACTCTAATCGAAGAACAGTCATATGTCTATGAGTCCTGACTGCTCCATGCTTCCTCATTTTTGTAGCCTAACTCTAATATAAGTAAAGTCGTATATATTTATCTACTGAGTCCTGCCTGCTCCAGGCTTCCTCGGTTTTGTAGTCTAACTGTAATCTAAGAAAAGTCGTATGTCTATGAGTCCTGCCTGCTCCAGACTTCCTCAGTTTTGTAGTATAACTCTAATCGAAGAACAGTCATATGTCTATGAGTCCTGACTGCTCCATGCTTCCTCATTTTTGTAGTCTAACTCTAATATAAGTAAAGTCGTATATATTTATCTGCTGGGTCCTGCCTGCTCCAGGCTTCCTCGGTTTTGTAGTCTAACTCTAATCTAAGAAAAGTTGTATATTTTTATCTACTGAGTCCTGCCTGCTCCAAGCTTCCTCAGTTTTGTAGTCTAACTCTAATCTAAGAAAAGTCATATGTCTATCTATCTACTGAGTCCTGCCTGGTTGCAAAAAGTCTTTATATTTGGTCCTTTATGGCTTGTGGGATAAAAACTATATTTTTTCTTAAAAATGATAATTTTCTGTTTTTCTATTATACAGTATTTCAGAAGTATTAGAATTATCTAACTCTCCTAAATCATTACTATTCTTGCTCAATAAGCTTACAAAAATATTTCAGTTTTCAAATCTATCCCTTCCTTACCTTTAATTTTGAAAAATCTCTTAAGAGTTAATTTCCTAATGAATCTATTAAAATCTATGCAAAAGATAAAATTAGCATTATTTTGTGAAGCAAGTGTCAGTCCTCTTTTAAGCAACCTCACCTCATCTTTCTCTAAGCTTAAATAGTTGAAATTATAAATCTGTTCTTTGTAGAGTTTATATATTTTATCATATCTTTTTCAGGGGGTTTCTTACACTTCTTCCTCTGTCTCTGATTCGTCTTTCCTTTTCCTTTTGGGGTATCCATATTTTTCTCTTTCACTCCTTTGTTCTAATTCGGTCATAGACATTGCCATGATTGGAAGGAAATGGTTAAATTTTCTTGTAAAGCCAAATTCTCTGAAAGTCTGTTTTTGAGGTATGTAATGATCTCAGGTTAAGACAATGACCCTTTGCTTCAAAGTAGGGGGTGAAAATAACTGAATGTCAATTTTATGGGGATATACGACTCTGTGCTAGACACCAAGTCTAAAGGAAGATATACTCCCATGTGAGAAAGTCTGGTAGGATGACATGTTTATATGACGTATGATAACGCCCCAAATTCCTGATTTCTGAGAAAACACAGACCAGGTGTCATTTTAGGTGCAAATTTTAATGCACAGTAAGAGTGCCATCTCTAGGTTATATAGTGTTATTATTAGTGCTTGGAATTTTTATCATAATGTATTCGTGATGTCATAGGGAAATTAGGAATTAAGAGTATCCAACCAGATAATACTGATGATGTCACTGCATAATGATATGGATCTTTATCCAATCAGAGGAGATTTTGATAAGGGTAATTTTACATTATAAATATGTAAGTTTTGAGAGAGAAAGGGCTTTTTCCTCTTGGTTTCCTGGCTCTTGATTTTCCTGTTCTGTACCTGGCTGGCTGTTAAACAGATACTAAGAAACACTTATTGGACTGGTAACTATATCTTTCCTTATTTTAATTCTGCAAATATATATTTCTTCTATATTATACATAATACATAATTTTTCATATAATTTGTCTAAATCGGACTGGCCACTCAATTGTGACCAATTATAATAAGCTATATTGGCTTTAGTAATTCTAAATTAAGCAGAATTCATTAATTAATTGGAAAATTTTTATATTTTGCCAGATAAATGTAAATAGTTAGTAGCAGTGAGACCTATATATCCTTGCTTATAAATTAGTTATTATAATCGTTGCTATTTCTAGAATATATTGTGTTCCTAGAAAGGTTATTATAGCTAATATTTGATCTGGGGGAATTCTTTGAATTTGTTTATTAACCCTTCAACTGCTATTTGTCTATTTAATTTGAGGTGTTTCTTTGGATTCCTTTGTGTATGTTTTTGAGTTTAAACTTTTGTATAGTGGGAAGTTTATTTAAACCTCTCACTAGACAAAAGAAGACACCATCTTGGGTGTGGCATCCTATCTCAATAAGTGGATTAACCCTTGGAGTACCCTGTAGGTTTTACATAGAATTGCTATGGTCATGTTTATGATATATGTTGCATGAAGTTGGTATACTGTCTAGACATATATTATTGGATTAATTCTAAGTATATTCTTGGTATTACCTATTAGTGACTATATTAATTGCAATTTATATGTTTTATTCAGAAGGTATGCAATATTTGAAATCAGTGGATAATTAAATTATAGTGATTTCAGTCTGGGATTTTATTCCAGTTAGTTTCTCTAAATTTGGTTATTATATATGGTATAAGGAAATTGTCAGAGGACCTGGCTTAATATTAAAGCTGACTCACCTGACAACCTTAAACCTCAATTAGCATAGTTTATACAGTTTCTGGGGCAGAGGTATTCATACTGTATATGCTTCTGCAAACTGTATTTTAATTAATTGTAAGGATCAATTATCCTTTTCTATGCTGCTGGGTTCAATTATTGTAAGTTAATACCTCTGAACATACCTATGTGTGTGTGGTTAACCCTTCAATTGCTGTTAATCCTAATGGTGATAATTGTGGTTTGAGTTACTGTGTATCTATTGAAATTAGTATTCACTCATTTATGTCATTGTTGCTTACACTTTTTATATATATAGTATTTACTTAAATAAATTATATATATGTTTGCACAAATATGCATAATTTATTATTTAATCAATTCTTTACTGTGAAGTAGTGTGTCAATGCCTAGTATTGTGTAAAGTTCTCAAAATTATATTATTTATCTATTTATGTGAAGATATTCAACCTAATTGGTTCTCTTGTGTAACCCTCTCTTGGATACCTTCGACAATTCTTCACTAAAAAAGATTTAATAGAATATCTATCTTCAATATGTTAATTCTTTGTTAAATTATTCCCACCCTTAATCTTATCCTTCTGAACTTTTTATTTAGATTTTTCCTAATTCGGGATACATTGTGGCTGTACTGTGATTGCTCCAGTCACAAAAAGCTAAAAAAATACCTTTTCTGATAATTTTACCCAGTCTGATATGAAATTCAATGTTTTTCAAAAGTGAAAATGTAAAAAAAAAATCAAAACAAACTATTTTTGTTATAGCCCCATCTTTTGACATTTCATAGCAGTGAAGTTTTGAGATAGAGACACAACTGACCCTCTTTGAAACTGGAATTCAGTGTTCATTTTTATATGAAGACCTACATACAAAAGAATAATTGTGGTGCTTTAGAAAAGTGAGGAGTTACCAAATGTTTCTTAGTCATTCACTATTAAAATTAAAATGTTTAAATAATTGCATTCTGGGTATATTTCTCTTACATGGTGGGGGCATTATCAAATCATTAGTATCTTGAAAAACTAGAGATTCCAAGAAAAAAAAAAAAAAGCATGATATGCACGAGTTTTATGAAGAAATAATACTAAAATTGATGTTTGGCTATAAACAGCAACATGAGTGTGAAAATATACAGAACAGGGAGTTTTCATAATGTAAAACTTAAGGAGTTGACCCTTGAATGCTGGAGAAATTCCCAACACAGTGTTTTAGCGGTATCTCTAGCATCTAATGTGTTAAAAACACTTGTTTTGTTTCACCTCAATTAAATGGTAATATGTTATGACCAAGTTCTATACTCAGAAATATACTCCCATGGTAGTTTCTGTTTTTTTCTCCATCCTTACTTAGTTTAACTAAGCCATTTATAAGAGGAGAGGGAATATTTACTAGACTGCTAAATTAGTCCCTCTTTGCCATGTACGTCTCCAATCATAGACTTGTTTTCTTGTTGGCTAAGAGGCCTTTTACTGCTTACTCTTATGTATCCCAGGAAACTGCCACTCGAGAGAGACTGCACCTTCTATGTTTGCAGTTTATGAACCTGAAACCTGTCACTAATTAGGATTCTGTATAATTACAGATTGAGCAGCTGCAATGAAGCACTTCATGCTTTGAACAGCAGTAAACAATAGATAAGCATGTTACTGTGACTTGACAAGACTACTGCTACATTTAATAACTAACAAACAGAATAAGGTTATTTGTAGTAGGTAAAAGTAAGTCACCTGTATTATAATAAATAAAAAACAAAAATGTAATTTAAACATATATCTAGCTTGTCTTATTTACAATGTGTGTTTTAAGATACATTAAATATCACCTGCAACACTGACTTGTATCTGTGTTAATCCCTTGGGTTGGAGTGTCTTCTAGCAGCACAGGGGTTAAAATACATACCAATCATACAGTTACATATTTGTGGGTAAACTTAATAACTTAACCATTTAAGGACCAAGGAGGTATACAAGGGAGGATCTGTCCCAACGACTGCCTTATACTAATTTACCAAGCTATATATAGGAAAAAGCCTCACCTTAACACCTCTTGTTCCAAGAAGAGGGCAATGGGGCAGTCTGTTGGTGTTGTAGGGAGTTCCTTTATTCAGTGGCAATATCTAATTCATGTATTAAAATGGAGTAGGCAACTTTATCGCCATCACAGAGAAATTCCTTCAACATGCTATGGGGCTAGTATATGCAGCTTGCTGTTATGATGGTCTTTCCATGTATGCACTACAATGCAGCTGTTGGTGTTGAACCTTTGAGTGCCAGAGGGGTACCCCTCTGGCACTGAAAGGGTTAAAGATTAAGGGGTAGATTTAAAGGCAGGTGTTAACAAAAAAAAACTGCTATCCCTAGGGCTGGTTCATATTCCCTTAGTTCTCTACATGATGGGTTACAGACAAGTACACAACACATTACAAAACAATGATTTGTGTACTCACCTGTAAAAAGATTAAGGGGATTATGAAGTTGAAGTTGTTGCATGATGATCAGTTTGAGGGTGCTGCTCCAAAGCCTGTCCTCTTGTCCCACAAGCATCCATAGCATGATCCATCCTTGAACAGAAGAGTTTCCGTGTGACTTGACTGAAGCCCTGACAACACTTTCATGAAGCTCACTTCCTGATGTTTTAAGTGATTGTGTTGGTGATGCAATGTTTGACCTTATGTTGACAGAAACCTCTACTGGAACATTCACATTTCCACACAAATTCATGTATGTACAAACATCCAGGTATCAAACCTGTACAGTAAGAATGCTCATATACAGAGTGAACAAACTTTGTGGACAACACATGAACAGTTCAGTAGTGTTTCTAAAGTATTCATATTTAGTTTAAAGGTACCTTTTATGTGCTCATACAAGTGTTCAATGCATATATTGGAAATATACACAGAAAACACATGTATGTTTTACTGTAGTTTGAGACACAATAAAGGAGAACCATCACTATTCTATCTGTGTCTGTATGAATAAATGTTGGATTAGACATGTCTCAATGTGGAACCACACTCAAGGTTAGAGTATCCCTCATACATGGGAAGGCATGACCCACATCACAGGAGTCCACTACTTGTTTGGCCATGAGTGGACTCTGTGATGTATTCATGCAAACAGATGATGGCAGTGATGCACTAATGTGTGTTGGGACTGATAATGAGGTGATTTCATGTCCACGGCTTCTGTGTTGCTCAATATAATCAATGTTCTAAGATTGCTTTAGTTTGACATATCTCAGTACATGGGCTACATCAACAAACAACCAGACTAAGTGGACAAGTGTTATCACTGGTGAAGTATGTTACAACCTTAGTAAAACAACACAACTTACTAGATAACCCAATGCTCATCCCAGGATTTCAATGTGTTTGCTACACATTGAAATCTTAGGATGATCATTGGGTTATCCTTTAAGTTAGGCTGTGATTCTAACTCTTACTGTGAATCTGACTTACTGGAGAACCCAATGCTACACATTGAAATGCTAGGGTCAACATTGGGTTCCCCAGTAAGTCAGTTTCACAATAAGAGTTAGAATCAAAGACTATTTTGCTGCATGTTCCATCTGTCCTGCTTGTTAGTTTAATGCTAAGTCAAATAGCTGTTTGTTTGGTTATCCCCTTAAGCACAACAATTGATGTAGACAAATGTTCAGTGTTGCACCAGTTATTGTGCTAAAGGGTATGTTTTGTTCAAATTCAACCCACATCATCACCATATAACACTGTCATGTTATTTGGCTCCAGGGATGGAATGCCAGTTGAATTTGTACAACGGTGTGTGTGAACCCATGTTGTGACATCCCACAAACATGTTATTTAGGCAGAAGTTGTGTTCACTGCATTGCTTGGCAGTGCATTGGAAACAACTTCTCCACACAATCTATCACTAAACACAAAGCATATCAGACAGGATTCAAAAGCACAGTTATTTTATTTATGGGGAAATTAACAACTTGGGCTGTTTATTTCTTTTTCTTGGGGACCTTTGACTGGGTGCCAGATGTTGATGCCCTGGCTGACTGGTCACACTTTGCACCCTAGGTGTGGTTTCAGGGGTTACACTGGAGGGAGTGGTGGGTGCAGTGGACCCATCTGTGGAACGCAGCTCTCTCCACATGCAGGTTCTCCCTGCGGTTGTAGTCTCTCAACTCCACCAGACCTGCCCATTCATGTCAATCATCCCCGTGTGGTAATTATGGAGTTGTGTGTAGATCCTGGTCAGCTCCAACTCCAGGGCATGTATCCTATCCTCTATCCTTGAGGTGTTCCTCCAGATTCCCTTCTGCTCCTTGAAATGTCCTGATCCGTACTGTGGCATGCCCGGAGTAGCCTACTCTGTAGCACCATGCACTCTGCCTCCATCTCGTGATGCGTGCAATGCTGGAGGTGAATGTGCCTGGTGACTCTGCTGGTGTGGTTGCCGCTGCGCCTGCTGTGTCTGAGTCCTCTGTTGCTAAGTCATCTGCTGCCAAGCCCTCTGCTGCGTCTGCTGTGTCTGCTTCAGCTGAGTCTGCTGTGGATGCTGCTGCTGTGTCTGCTGCTGCTGAGTCTGCTGTGGCTGCTGCTGCTGAGACTGCTGTGGCACCTGCTGCTGTGGCAGCTGGTGGAGTGGCTGCTGCAGATTTTGGGTATATGCCCACCACATCTAGGGACTCCGAGCTGCCCAGTGATGTCTGTGCTGGTGGAGGTGGTGGAATAATGTCTTCTCTCAGTAGAGGGCACTGGGGCTCCCCAATCAGGCCCAGGTGTTGGTAGTCCAGTGGCCAAGGTTCATACCTTGACCACTGGTAGGTGCTTGGCCCCCACCTGGGATCATACCTGGGGCCATGCTGGGGAGCCATCCATGAGGGTAGGTCCATCTGCTCTCCATATGTGTCATAATGAGGGGTGGCCACTGTCCCTGGAAGCCATTGCCTCCCTGATGGTGGTGGTGCTGCTGCTGGAGGGTAGTAGCTCCTGAAAGTGGTGGGATGCATCCACCTCTCCTTCTGTTGCATCCAGGCACTGTAATGGGGTGGAGCAGTTTGTGGTGGTGTAGCCTGTGGTGGAGCAGCCTGTTGTGGAGCAGACAGTGTTGGAGGAGGTGTGGATGGTGGGTACGGTGACCACCGGCTTGTCCCCTCCTCTGTATACTCCTCACTGGGTAATGATTCCGCCTCCTCCACGGGCTCCTGCTGTGCTGTAGGCCCGTAAGCTGTGTGGAGAAATGAGATTGTGTGATTAGTAAACATAGCAATGATAGGATTAATGGGATAGCAATGGTTAATTTCACCTTGATGTAATATTGTAGGCATTGTAAAAAGATGTGTATCGATGTTAGTCCTATCCCTCAGACCCTCATGGTTAGACAGATATTGCTCTATGTGACAGCTGGAGATTTCAGTCATTTGACCACACGGAGGCTCTTCAGCAGAGCCAAAATTGCCCCATTTAGAGATAAATACTTCATTGGAATGGTCTACAAAGTGTGCCTGGTTTTCAAGCACACACTATCAGAAATAAAAACTTACCTAGTATATCCCATCAAAGTAAGCCTCAACGAGGGCCCTATTCTCCTCCTCTGTATAACGAGGATCCCTGATCCTGTCCTCCTCAGCTCCGGCCTGTGAGGCATCAGAACCAGAGTGTCCTGCCTGCGCTGCCCCTGCCTGTGTGTTGTGGTCCACAGAAGCTACCCCTCATAACACTTCAGCTTCTGTCCCTGGCCTCTGTGTGCCTGCTCTTCTGGGCCAGCTCCCCTTCCGCCCTGCAGATCTCCCTCTCCCACTCCTACTCTGGTCAGGAATGCCCTCCTGACCTTCCTCCTCCTCCTCCACTACTCTCCCCATCCCTCTCTTCTGTCCTCCTCTCCTGGCCAACATTCACCCACTCACACCCAGGTACTCCCACAGACCCTCACAGACACACTCGATCCCACTCACTCTCTGTCACACTCTTTCACTCACAGATTCACACTGTCAAAATAAAGTTTAAGAAATGTGCAAGGTGTTATAAAAAAAAGACTATGTGTATTTATGTGTTTGTATGGGTATATGTAATATGTGCAAAAGTGTGATATGTGTCGAATTAGTGCACCTCTCTCCAAACTCCAAAAAACTCCTTCTACCTCCAATGTGGTATCCATTTGAAGTGTTGCATGTAAAGTTTTGCGTCATAAAATGACGCATGTGTTTTGCCGCATCATTTGAAGTGGCACATTTAAATTTTGCGTCATAAAGTGACGCACATTCTACATTTCGTGTTGCTCCGAATGCGCGTTCACCATTTCGTGCGTTAACGTGTCGCAATATGGGTGCAATAATGACACGTTGTGAGTGCAATAGAGGTGCATTAAGGACGTAATATGGGTGCAATATTGACAAAATATGGGTGCATTATGGATGCAATATGGGTGCAATAATGAAGCAAATTGGGTGCAATATTGGTGCAAATTGGGTGCAATATTGGTGCAATATGGGTTCAATATGGGTGCAATATTGATGCAATATTGATGCAATATGGGTGCAATAATGATGCAAATTGCGTGCAATATTGGTGCAATATGGATGCAATATGCGTCACTCTGAATGGTGCATTCACTATTTTGTGCGTTAACGTGACGCAATATGGGTGCAATAATGACGCAATATGGGTGCAATATTGACGCATTATGGGTGCAATAGGGGTGCATTAAGGACGCAATGTGGGTGCAATATTGGTGCAATATGGGTGCAATAATGATGCAAATTGGGTGCTTTATTGGTGTAATATGATAGCAGGGTTAATTTTTATTGTAAAATATACAACAGAGCTGTTAGCACATGTAGTGATGTTTTGTTTGTCTGTCTTAAAATACTGTATGATATATATCTCTATCTGTCTCTCAATATCAGTTCTGCCTATCACTTATCAGTAATTATTTTCTACAATTTGTACCTACACTCCTTGCAGCTCAAGAAACTCCAGCTCCCGTTCTCTGCCTGATTAGCTACTAGTGAAGAGAGTGAAACCATTTCAGCAGCTTTCTCTTCCATGGACTGCACTACAAATATTTACAGTACTGTATAGGATAGACCTGTTAGGTACAAAAGCAACAGCTTTCAAAGATAATTTACACAGCAGTTGGTGAAGCATAAGAACACCTCAGTAACTATATACTTGTTCCTCTTGTTCTTAGGGCTGTAGATGTGAGTATTTCTAAGTAACAAAGTATATCAATTTGAATTTGTACCTGTCTACTTATTTTGTCTTGAGAGGGTACAGCAGAGAGCAACAAAATTAATTAAGGGAATGGAGGACTTGACATATGAGGAACAACTAAACAAACTTGGCTTATTTACTCTAGAGAAAAGACGACTAAGAGGAGACCTTATCACATTGTACAAGTATATGAGAGGTCAATACAAGGATCTCTGCGGTGAGCTATTTATTCCAAGGCCTGATCAGGTGACCAGGGGACACCCCTTGAGATTAGAGGAAAGGAGGTTTAAACTTCAGCAGAGGAAGGGTTTTTTTTACGGTAAGGTCTGTTAAATTGTGGAATTCATTGCCCAGGGAGGTAGTTATGGCAGATACAATGGATACATTTAAGAGAAGATTAGATACATTTCTTTCAAAAGGGAACATACAGAGTTATACTGTTTATCAGTAGGCTGATCAGGAAGGTCTGATAAAGACTAATTTAATTGGTAGCAGGAAAGCTATAAAATTCTCAGTTCTGAGGTATGAGGCGAAGGTTGAACTTGATGGACTTGTGTCTTTTTTCAACCTAATTTACGATGTTACTATTTTACTATGTCTGTGTAGTATCTTACTCAGATATGACGGATCACCTGCCTGTCACTTATCAGTAAAAAAGTTTTTATTTCTCTTAGTTTTTCTGTTTATTTAACACTCTCTTCCACCAACACACACAGAGTACAAATGGAAGTGGCTGTCACCAATACTTGTATGATCATATCAAGCAACTCCAGCTTTCTCTCTTTACCCATCTGCCTATTTTATCTAGCATTAAAAAATTCAGCTGATATTTAGTTCTCCCCAAGAACACAATAAAAACATGTGGTCAACTGATACCATGTATTATATTTATAATTTTGCAAACTGGCAATACATGGGGGGAAAGTCACCATTTAGGAGAAATACTTTATTATAAGTAATTACAGCCTAGTGACAAAAGTTGAAAATTGTGCTTTTCTCAAGGGAAGACAAAAATGTTTCACCCATCCCTAATCAAAAGCACACCATCTACCATACAGCCACCTAGTACTTGTATTTATCATTACCTACCACCTATCTCTGCAAGTTATCACTATTACAGATTTGAGTGGAAGCTCTCTGGTTTAAAGGACTTATTAATATCTTCTTCACCTGGTTGCACCTATTCCTTTCTAGTAATTTGATGTTTGCTCTAAAGTCTGTTCTCTGTCATATACCATTATTACTTTTCTTTAAAATTGGAATAAATATGAACTAATGAAAAGAAAAATGAGTAACCTCAGTATTTTACTCATTACTAATTAATTACCACAACACCAACCTCAAGGAGAAGCATCATTCTAAACCTGAAGTGCTAATTGTTTAGGCCTGCCCCAAGCTTTTTGTTCCAGCCAACAGGAATCCAGTCCTATGGTACCTCTCCAGCGCTCATAGACCAAGATCTGGGGAGGAGAACAGGGAGTTGAGGGGCTGGAGGTGGTGAGGGAACCTGGCAAGTGATAACTTTTATATAACTCTGTGTTATCCAAATATATAATATTATTTCAAGTTACATGTTATAATTATGCTATTTTTAGTATTCCTGAATTCTCACTCTTTCCTTGACCATGTCCCTGGTAATGCATTGCAATTAACGGTATAACTTGCTTAATAACCCTTTGGGTGCCAGAGGAGCATCCAACATCTACATATACAAAATTAGATGTAAAGGAAGTATGTAAGTCTTCAAGGCTGATTCCCATACCAGACCCTACCATCATGAGCTGATAGTGAAAATGGACTGCTACCTGGTCTCTCCCACACCTGCGATCCTATTCTTCTAATATGTTATGTGGATGTGAGATATCTGTACTAGTCCCACACATCTGAATGATTCTGCTGTCCAAAAGCTTCTTTGCCTTGCTGGCCTAGTATCACAGTGTGCGTGGCAGCCGTGCTGCCTGCTTACCTGTGCTTCTCCTCATTACTGTTCGGTAGTCACGGGTGCAGACGCGCGTCTGTAACATGTGCTTGTTTATACGCATAGAGCTTATTCATCCACCTTGTGTGTACCTATTTCAATGCCCCTGGGCCTAGTACCAGTTGCCCTTACATGGTGTTCCATTTAGTCTCGTTTGTCTGCCCTGTTTCAGTTGACTCTTGCTTGATCTCCAATCTCACTCTGTGTATGACCCCAGCTTGTCTGACTATCCACATCGGTACTACCTATGGTTCTGGCTGATTCTGCTCCGTGTATGACCTCAGCTTGTCTCACTATCCACATCGGTATTGACCTGTGGCTCTGGCTGACTACTCGCTCTGTGTATGACCCCGGCTTGTCTGACTATCCACTTGGTTGTGGCCTGTGGCTCTAGCCTACTACTCGCTCCTTGCTGCCAGGTTGTCTGACTATCCTTTCGGTACTGAACTGTGGTACAGGCTGACTACTCACTCCTTGTGGCCTTCGCCAGTATGGTACTGTGGCTGTGCTGCCATTTCTCCTACTGCCACTATCTGCACGGTAGGAAGCACATATCTCTGGGCGCTTGGTCCTAACTACAGATAGAACCATATGCTAGGTTCCACATTCTGCTTCTTTTGAGTAGTGCAGGCCTCTACCTAGTGTCAGTTTGGGTAGTAGACTGTGCTCTATTTGTCATACTGTTCCAGGGTGTTATAAGGGCATTGCCTATGATATTTGTATTCTACATAAAGGTGGTTTTATTTCAAATTACTTGTGTCTGACCTTCTGTTTGTACTAGTTACCATGACACCTAGACACCTTGATGACTTCCACTTAATAGATGTATGGAGGACTTTACATCCTGGGACAAGGGATTAATCTTTTTTTGCCACCTCACATTTCTTAGAGCAGATTACTATTTGTTCATTGATCAAGTTCCAACTTCATTGCCTCCATTGAACCAGCTACCTGGTCTGATCATTCCATTGTCACTATGCAGCTTTGTCTCCAACATGGAGCTGCCCTTTTTTGTTCTTGGTAAAACACTTTTGAAAAATCAATCTGTAGTTGAGTCACTTACAGTGTCCATGCATGATTATTTCACTATTAACTTTGCAAGGCACATAAGTGTATTGTATGTGGTCACCTCATTAAGACTGGTTTATATAAGAAGAAACAACACTTTTCTCATACTAACTTTTTAATTGACTCCATCACACATTTAGAAGCCAATCATAAGTTATATCTATCTTCTCCAGATATAGACAGTTTATATAAAGCCAAAGCTGGACTGGGGTCTGTCTTGGGACAAAATGTTGCCAAGTCATTCATGCTTTTCACGAGTTCAATTCAGATCTTTACAATTTGCAAGATAGACATACAACTCTTGCTGATGCCACTCCCTTGCCTGTGGTGTCGGACTTTGCGCACAAAGCTGCTGTCCCTTCCTTTCTTTTTCTATTGGAGAACACAAGTTCCTTTCTCTGAAGCTGAACTCACTGTGGACATTAAACACATCCCTAATGGGAAGAGTCCTGGACTTGACAGCTTCCCTATACATTTTTACAGCACATTTCAAGCCAGTCTCATTTGCTTTCTACTGAAAATTTACAATGCAGTTTTGCAGACAATCATTTTAACCCCCCAGGACTTAGATGCCCATATAGCAGTCATACCTGAAACTGGAAATGATCAAATAAAATACATCCTCATCTGCCTTTTCTGATACATCCTAACCAAGCTGGTTTCATAGCCAACAGACTGGCCAGAAATAACATTGGCTCAGCTATAGTTTTAATATACTCTGCATGTACCAAAGAAATAAAAAAACAATTTTTTTTCCACAGATGGCAAAAAGGCTTTCAGTAGAGTCAGTTGGCCCATCTTAGAGTGGTCTTAATAAATGTGAGTCTTGGACTGATACTGACTGTAATTTTGAGCTTATATTCCTCACCATCCCCTTGGGTTAAAGCCAATGGTACCTTGTCTGATGTCTGATTCCTTCTCTATGCACACACTGGTAGAAGACAATGGTGACCACTATCTCATTTACGCTTTCTCCTTTCATTGAAATGCTTGGATATATCTGGCAATTTTGTTCCATCAATCCATTCTGGGATCAGTTCATAGCTCTGATTACCTATGCTCTTTATGTACTAATCCCTAAAGACTCCTGCTTTTGCCTTTTTCCATGGGTGCCCTAGAGCTGCCCTCAGGATCACCAGAAATGGCCCACATCCTTTATGCATCCTTTACATAGCTAGATATAGCTACATCTCTTGCTCCCATAAACTGGATGTCCCCTACACATGGCATGGCAATACACGGTTGGTTGGTTGGTTGGTACATATAGATAGATGCCACACCACTGCCATAGACTCCCTTCGATCTTTTCTGAATTGTTTGGATGCTTGGCTTGATTGTTTCCCTGAATCCAAAGATACACCCGATGTGTTTACACTGAGCTGAAATCACTCATCTTCACTGCACCCTTTCAAAATGTTTCTGGCTCCTTGGCTTCTTTAATAGCATATTTCCCCCTATATATTTATCTAACTCTGACAGGCTCCTTGGCAGAGGTCTGTGACCCTTTGAGCCCACCCAGCCATAGGACGTTTCATTATGTCCCTCACTTCTCTTTCATTGTTTCATCTCTGTCTTCTCCTATACCTCTTTCTTCTCCTACTCTCCACCTCTCCTGCTCTAGCTTCCCTTGGTTTTCCCTTGGTTGCAGTTATTATCTGATATAATTTTTGTTCTGATCGCTCTTATATGATAATCAATGTTTGGTTCCGTCAGAGGACTCTCACAAAACTATTTCCCTTTACTTATTTATTGACAGTCTCATGACTATTGATATTCTTTGTCACCATTCCTATCTGACTATATCTACATTTTTTGTTTTCAATAAATACTGGAAAATGAAACAAAAAAAGTAATTAAAAAAGTGTTGCAATAGAACAGAAGCTGTCAGTCTTTGGAAACCCAGGCGTTAGGGACTAAAATTATCATCATCCCCAACCAGCTAACAGCTGGCTGGAAATGATGGGAATTTATGTCCAACAGCTGGATGTCCATAGATTGACTATGAATGCAATGCACATTTGTTGTGACAGTTTTTTATAGCTATTGTTTGGGGCAGTGTACCTGGAACAGCTCAATAACAGTGCAAAATAACAAAAAAAGAGAAGAGGAATCGATCTAAGTGTAGATATTTATTATTAAAAAAACAATATGTTAAAACATGAAGTATTTCACTCACATCAGTATTTATGCATATTTGCCGACTGTCAATGATTTTCAGGAAGAGACCCTCTTTATAGAGCCCTGTCCCTGGATCCTACTGTCTCTAGTTTTAAAAGGTGACACGGATAGGAGATCGGGAGAATGCAGAACGCTGCCTAACGGGAGAAAGACCCTATGATGTCCATAAAGCCCAAGAAGGGTAAATGTGAGTGAAATACCTCATGTTTTAACATATTGTTTTTTAATAATAAATATCTACACTTAGATTGATTCCTCTTCTCTCTTTTTGTTATTTTGCACTGTTATTGAGCTGTTACAGGTACATCGAATTCCACAAGTGGACAAGGCCACTTTTACAACTCTAATCTGCTGCAAATACTAGAGAGAAGTTATCTTCTATCATCATCATTATCATCTTTCATCATCATCCTTATTTCATCTTCATACAGACTTCCATCTCATCCCCATCTTCATATTTCTATTTAAGATACGACTCAGTATTTATCTATTGTTTTTCTATATTTATTTGATTCTAATACTTGTTACATTTAATATTGGATTTTGTATTCAAATCTCTGTACCATTATATATATATTTTTCTTGGTACTATCTACTTATCTCAACAGCTAACACTGCTATATTCTGCCATATTCTGTTGAATTGCTGGAGCGCTTTACAATTTAACAATCTTTTCTTCCTAGCTTTTTGTTTGGGGCAGGGTGGTATTTTGTATTGGACTGTACCAGAAGAGTAAGTTATGGTGGTGGGAAGTCACTTCTTTACAGTAACCTCTGATGTCACAAAAAAACCAGAAGTACAAGTACATGACAGCTAATTGTAATATCCAACCACCAAATTCGGGGTTAAAAAAATGCTGTAATCCTTGATGTCAACATGAACCCACCATGAGAAGTCTTTTGCTTGGATGGCCTGAAGAGAACATGGTACTTCAATAATACTGTAAATTACATTTGATTTGTTCAAGAATTCCTTTAATTCTTCTTAGCATATTAGCCAGCCTGTTTCTCGAATTAACCATCTCAGAAAATCCCAAAAACACAATAATAACTGAAACCCCCTTTGATATCATTATCCTCTAAAACCCACATACTCATAGAGTTGCAAATACTGTATGCAATGTTCACTAGGAGCACACAAGTGTCATGTCCATGGACTGACTGATGTTAACTCTTGAACAAAGGCACAAGGACAAAATTCATAGGGGCCATTAGGAATTCCTAACCATATTAAGGAAGGTGGGCGTTATAAAAATGTATTACTACTCCATTAACTGTGAAAACCAAAGACTGGCCTATTTGTTATCTGCTAACAATTTGTGTGTTTCCATGATTCAGCTTAAACCTCAACATATTAATTTGTTACATTTCACATTCTACCTATGCAATCTGTTACCACAATGTACTGCAAAATATGTTGATACTTTATAATTCAGGGCTAATAATAATAATTCCACCAATTATATTTTATAGCTATGTAATGATAATTACGTTGAGGGATTGTACAATAAATCTCAGTTTTAAGAACACCTCTGCCAGTTACATGAATTGCGTATAATTGGCACTGCTGGAATAGGCGACAAATCATTGCCATTTTGACAGGTTGGTCTAACATAATTTGCTGCCCCTTCTGTAAAATGTAAAAGCAGCATTTATAAATCTATTAATGTTGCATCTAATGGGTGAAAAAGTAGCCCAAGTTAGCAGGAACCTGTCACCTAGGAGATGTTTAGTTGATTTTAAAGATATTAAAAACTGCTTAAATGTTGTACTAGCCATAACCATTTGTATGTAATATAAATAGATTTTGAGAACATAACCTTCCTTTAGATTTTGGTGGCACATTGTGGCACTTTATGCTAATTAGTTTATATTCTGAGCCAATATTATCACACACTTTGCTGTGAATGTCCCTAGGTATAGTCCACACTTGGTAAAATTTATAATAGCATTGCAAGAGAAGAATGTGGCGTCAAACATAACAAATTAGCATAAAGTGCTCTATAGTGCCACTATAACATAAGGGTTAACATGCAATATGGAAAAATATATATTGTAGGATACTCCAACTGCTGCAAGATGTTTTTTTCAAGTGTGATTACATCTTAAATTTCTTTGGGGTACATTTTTTTTTAAAGGCCACAATAGACTCTACCCAATTAGAACCACAACATAACTGGACCAAATGGCCCTCAACTCACTTCTACCTGCCCTGATGACACTGCGCCGCAAAGCACTTCTATCTTCCACCCAGTAAGCTAGCAGTTCATGTGGACAGAGGCACTTAGACCCTGTAGCACTTACATATTCTGTGTCTCAATCCACACTGAGCTTTCACAAGCAGGGCCCTCTGATGCTTTTATACTGTATGTTCTAGTTTTGATTTCATAATTATTAGTATAATTGTTCCCTAATGAACAGAGCTGCATAATAAATTAACTCTTTTGCCCCTTTGATTCCTGCTATACTGCTCAGAAATGCATAGAGTGGAGTGGGTTTTGTTTACTATTTTAACCTTTACATTTTTTTATATATATTTTACACCACATTAAAACATTGTTTTTTTATCCCTTTAAATTTTGTTCTATATTTAATATATACAATTTCTAATTATTGAAGAGTTTGCTGACCAGCCGATACCCCAGCAAGGCTGGCTGTGTGTCCTTGTTGCTATTTCCACATATGTAACCTCACGAAGAATTTCCAATTGTGATTTTAATAGAGGTCAATCAGTGCCCCCACTTGTGTTTGTTGTGTCTTTATAAATAAAGGATACTACTACTAATATAATAATAATACAAGCCAGAAGCAAGTGAGAAGGTCGAAAAAGGTTTCTCATGAAAATAGGCAGCACGGAGCAAGAAGGGAGAATAAAGAGGCAGAAAAAGGGTAACAACATGAATTATCTGAGCTAGAATCTTACTCAGTCCCTGATATCTGATATAAACAGCAGCCAGAAAATCTGGAGAGTTCTCAGGTGTGAACATGGTATCTCAGTAACTGAAAAGAATGTCTAAAAAATAGTTCACAGAGCCTGCTGAAAAGCAGCACATGCAATTGCACACATTTATTGGGCTGTGAAGGTATAGAAACAACTACATTTACATATGTCAGTGTTACAACATTCTCTTTCACATACCAGCAACTTGTATTTTATAATTAGTAATTCAACTTTACTAAACAACTTACTCCTAAAAGATCAAAACGCTTGCTGCCATTATTGTCTTATTGACAGAGTATTTGAGCAGGCATCTATTGAAGATATCATAGGATCTAGTGCATGCTCCCAAGGGCATTCACTGGCATAGATCTCCTGTGTAGATTTCCTTTTGTAGACAGGTGGATTTGGGGAAATAAAACTCTTAAATGTGTGTGGGGGGGGGGTAGGAGTTATACAGAAAGCATCATTTAATTTTCAGATCAGTGGGTGAATCTCAATGTATAAATTACAACATGTTACTTCAAAACAAATTCTATTGTAAAAAAATAAACAAGCATAAATCCCTTAAAGGGATAGTAATACTTTAATATTACTAATCCCCATAATGTAGCTCTTTAAAAAATAATTCATTTGCTCCCAGGTTCCTTTATGGTTTGAGAGAAAACCGTAAGCAAAGCTCCCCCCTCCCTCCCCCTTCCCTGAAGTCAGCGTTGTACTGACTGTAGGGATATCTGGTCTTATTTTTCATCAGGCGGCTCTGCAGCAGAGCCGTGATCGAGTTAGTAAAAAATAATTATTTCACTGAAACAGTCTTCTACGTGTGCTTGCAAACCAAGCACACATAGAAGACCGTTTCAGTGAAATTATTTTTTACTAACGCGATCTCGGCTCTGCTGCGGAGCCACAAGCCTGTCGTACGACAGACTTCCCCTGCAGTCAGTACAACAGTGACTTCAGGAAGGGGAAGGGAGGGGGGATCTTTGCTTACAGTTTTCTCTCAAACCATACTCATTCTACTGTCAATATAAATACACCAAAAATAAAAAAGGAGTCTTTGAAGTCTGCTTTGGTACCAAGCACTGTTTTAGGTACAGTAGATCTAAGTTACATTTTTCATTAATCAGGAAGCTTCCTATTGCTTCAAAACATTACATTCTGTTATAGCACCTCTAGCACACTTACATCTGTCAGTCAGTTTGTGTTACTCTATTCCCTATTGCTTTTGTACAGTATGTTTTTGTAACAGTTCTACTCTCTATTCTTCTTCAGTGTATACCAGGGCACTCAAACTTGGCTCTCCAGTTCAATGAGCCACTTACTATTGGAGGATGACAGGAGTTGTAGTCCCCAACAGCTGGAGAGCCAACTGAATCTTACCCCCTGGTCTAAACCAATTAATCTCATTTAGCGTTCCTCAAAGAATATGCATTTGTTGTAATTTAATTATGAATTAGGTATATTACTTCATGAAGTACCTTATAATATTATATATGTTAAATTGTTGAATTTTGTAAAATTGATTGGGAAATTAATAGGAATGGAATGGCGAATAAAGAGCAATGCAAGAATATGATTCAACACTATACTAGGGTCTGGAACCACTTTTCTAGCCTTACTCCTGTCAGTTTATAAATCTTCTTACCCCAAATGTCCCTTTCATACTGCTGGTGCTAAGGAAGTGGGGGGCAAGCAGTGTATGGGCATTTCACTGCATTATTTTCCTCTACACCTTGATGTATGTTATGTATTAAACAAGGCACACAGGAAATGGAGTAACCTTACACAATGTCCCTGTGCATGTTATGGGACGGGTGTACAGGGCCAGTTGGATTAAAGTTTTAGTTATGGTCCAGTGTGTACACCGGTATGCAATCCTATATAATAATTCGCTAAAGCGTGTGTAACGCCGTGACATCCGCAGTAGACACTGCTGCACGTGATGCAGTCATGCGCAGTAGAGACTACGTCTTGGCTGCACGTGATGCAGTCATGCGCAGTAGAGACTATGTCTTGGCTGCACGGGCAGTCTCTACTGCGCGTGACTGCCCCATGACCGGGTGGCAGTCGCACTGTGACGGGCTGTTCAACTAGTAAATTGATAATATGCTCTAGTGATTACCCTTAAGAGCAGCTGCGAAGTTGGAAGCTGATGCCAGCTGAACTGCACTAGCAGATTTGTATAGTCCTCCCAATATATTCTGATAATAAATTAAAATAAGAGTCTTTTTACTAAGAATATTGACTCTATCTCCTTAAGTTATTGCATTCCATCAATGAAGGAATAGAACATAGACAGCAGAAAAATAAGTCATAAATAATATAAACTCTAATAACAATACTAATAGAATGGACTTGTGATGGCCTTGAATTTAATCAATCATATTTGAAATCTAAATTTGAAGCTTCCTTTATGTTATGTTAGAGAAAAGTCCAGTAGATGCATAAGTTAGGAGATATTGAATTGTTTATTTCTGAAAAAGTGAACGTCTGTCAGTGCAGCACAGGGCTTAATTAGCAAATGAAACTGCTCGGGAAAGCTTAATTTGGATAAATTATCATATGGTACCATACTCAGAGCTCATCTTACAGAATTAAAAATGTGAATTTCTGCTGTTTTTATTGGCTAACATGACACACATGCTGTTTTTAATGATGTTTTCAAATATGCAAACTTGAATTCAAGGTGACAGGACCACTTCTAATGTACAACAAGAATGGATATATGTTTATCACTTTATGATGTACATATGGTTATGTATGCAATTCTAATTTTTTTTCATTCAATTCCCATAAACATTGAAAATTAGATTTTGATGGCATATAAAAACTAACTGGCTTATCCAGTCTGCTCATTTTTCTCACTTATTAAAATACATCTAACCTACGCATTTTGAATTCCTTTACAACATATCACCACATTTGTGAGGCTGCTCTATGAATTTATCCCCATTTTTTTAAAGTAGCACTTGCACACCTTACTTCTGAGTACTCCACCCTCCAAGTTTAGATCATAACCTCTTGCTCTAGTATTCTACTTTTTCTGAAGAATGCTTCCCTCCTGAACTATATTAAATCCCTTAATATATTTTACGTTTTAACAAATCTTTTACATCTAATTTGCATAACTGTATACGTCTCATTGCTGAAATGATGTAGACAGGAACTGATTAGATTCAGCAACAGGACTAGTTCAGCAAAAGGACTGGCACAGCAACAATGGACTAACGCGGAACAAACAACAGCCAATAATATGGTCATGAACAGGCCGGTACGTACAGTAACAGAGGATCAATGCCTCAACAAACAGCAAACAATACTGTGCTCAAGAACAGCACTGATTCAGCAACAGGACTGGTACAGCAGCAGGGGGTCAATGTAATAGAAACTGCCTGTCATTTCCTTTCAGACCTATCAGGAAGTAAATGCAACTTAAATTCACTTCCTGATTATTTGAACTGTTATAAGTTTAACACCTGCATCATAATCATCTTATTGTGCTTGGATCTGGGTGCTGGAAAATGTACAAAGTGTCCCCAACCTGACAGCCTCAGCATCCTCTTCCTCCTCCTCTGGTGTACCACCTTTGCCTCCATTACCACCCTCTCCAGCTGATAGCGAGTCCGTAGATGTGAGGATCTGGCAGTTTGTGTCCACCCATTGCACATTGTGTGGTGCACTGATCACACATGGCATTGTGGTGGAGAGCAATCAAATGCAGTGCATCAGGAAGCATCTGGAGACATTCCATCCAGCTGAACATGCTAAGCTGGTGGCAGGGTGGATTCATTATTTTTAGTAAGACTTCTATCTTGACATTACCTGTCTTTAACGGAGTAGACACAGGCAATAGTGACAACAGTACTTGGTTTCTCAGTCTATGGTTTTACATTGCTGACTTAAGAGTCAACAGGCTGGATTCAAATGCTGGTGCTAATTTTGTCTCTGTTTTTATCTCCAGGTATCCCCATAGACTTCCAAAGAGAACGTTTTGATAAAACAGGAGGTAACATTTATCTCCTGCATTTGAATCCAGTCTAAGATATTTGGTTGGAGTTGTTTGTGTTGATTAATATGAAAGTTAATTTTTGTGACACTGTGCACATTGCAGTTGCAGATGAAAGGCACAGTTCCTACTTGCTCTCAATTCAAAAATTAGTATTCTATACCCCTGTGATTTTAGAGGAGTTGCAGAAGGAGAAACATAATTGGCTAACTTCTTCTTGCTAGCTGCACCTGAAGGGGAGTGGGGGCTTCTTGTGGTGTTGCTGCCTCAGTAACACTAGGATGTGTGGCAAGTAGAAGCATTGTTGTACCACTGCCTGACATATCAGTGCTAATGATGATCCAAAACCAGAGGCAGCAATTACAGAGATAGCAAATTCCAGAATGTTACACATCATTACCATGATATATTTGTGATTCACAAGATGCTATTAAACATCTTGAAGGCATAGAAATCGATACAACCCACTATATAGCAAGTATAGATATTGAATCGCTTTATACGTCTATCAAACATGACATAGGACTACAAGCTGTGAATCACTATTTAAGGACAAGAGGTGATTCCTTTGGTGATCATAATATCTTTGTAAATGATCTATTGAAATTTGTCCTAACACATAATTATTTTCCCCAGCATGGTTGAACTATGTTGTGATGTACAGATGTAGGGTTAGGCGATGTTTGTCTTGCCAGTTTGTACATATAGGGGAGGATTTTAACAGTACGTGTAGTAGGAAAGTTTATCTCATTAAGCAGTACATTAATTGTAGGACTACCCATGTTGTGTACCTTATTATATGCTTATTATGTGAGGCACAATATGTTGGAAGAACTACAAGGCCTTTAAAGGACCATATTAGGGAATATATACTCTCTATTAAAAATAAGGATATCACAAAACCAGTGGCGAGGCATTTTATAGGCTGCAGTGATGCGGATGTAACCACATTTTCATTTCAGGGTATTGAGAGGATAGTGGTTTCTGAGCGAGGGGGAGACATCGGGGCTCTTTTGGATTATTGTGAGGTCAAGTGGATTTTCTTTGACCTTGACCTTGACACTCATATTCCTAAGGGCCTTAATTCGGAGCACGATGTTTCCCTTTTTTATCAGACGTCAGCTTTGTGAATTTTTTGCTTAATATTGATTATATATATATATATATATATATATATATATATATATATATATATATTATTCATATTTTGGTCTAATGTTGCTCCGATCACTACAGCCTTTAGTTGTTTACATATGTTTTTATATGTTTACATATATGTGTACTTAGATATTTGTATTTAAGGATTCAGTAGGTAATTGAATTACCTGGTGATATATATGTTTTGTTTTGGCTTTTTTTGTTAATTATGTATTTTTTGTATGTAGTTTTTTGAGTTGCACATAAGTATTTGTGATATGTCATATTTTGATTTGAGTGATATATGTGTACATGAGGTATGTTTAATGGCGAAGGTTGAGGAGTACCATCATCCAGCTATCTATCAAATAGCTGACGTAAGTTAATTGTCCTAATTACTGTTTGACCATTGGACATCATAAATTTTAATATGGAAAATAGCCTTTGATTGGCTTATTAGTGGTTCCGCTTCCCCGTTTAAAAAGTTACCTTGTGTCTTCGATTCAAGCCTATGATTAAGTGAACCTTTTTAGTTTCACGAAACGCGTTAGGCGGATCGTGTTTCATTTTGTGCATGTCCTTCTGTGTTCCAATGCTTTTAACAGAGAAAATAAAGATTTATTTTATGGAATAATCTCCTGGTCTCTGAGGCTTGGGTGGTCCGTGAGCACTCTCGTACTGTGCCTTCACGTTTGTTAGATCTTGCTGAGATTGATGAGAGCTGCACTGGATTACCAAATTAGAAGCGATGGGGTGAGTGGTTTGAAATATTTATCTACTATATTATATTGTTTGAGAAGTTTAGCCGGCTGGTAGCAACCATACTTTTTACTTTGTTACCATGATTATTTTCTATTTGGTGGAAAATATTACCACCAGACCCAAGGGACAGAAATGGGGAGCATATGTGCTCCCACATGTGCTAACCTATATTTGGGCTGGTGGGAGGACACAATCATTTTTTCAGACACGTATGTAGGTTTCACCAACAAAATACAGGTTCGGCTTTGAAATATTGATGATGTCATTTTTATATGGACAGGCACCTTCCAAGAATTTGATAGCTTTGTCGAAAGACTAAATACTAACGATATCATTCTTAAAGTGACCTCCACTATTGACTTGAATCAAATATCATTCTTGGATATTTTGATAAAAAAAGATGCCATGAATAAACTGATAACTACTTTATATAGGAAAGAGACTGTGTCAGTCTCTTAAGATCAGATAGTAGTCATCCTAAAAGGTTAATTAAGAGTATACCTATTGGGCAATATTTACGGCTACGACGCATCTGTAGTAATATTGATGACTTCAAGGATGAAGCCAAAGGACTGAGAGTCCTAAAGAAAGCATACCAAAGAGCCCTTAAATCAGATAGGAACTCATTGCTTAATCCTCCAAAAAAAATGTACATTTGACACAAACATAATTAGAGTGATAGGCACTTTTGATTGCCAACACAGAGCTATCTTAAATATAGTGCAGAGAAATTGGTAGTTACTAACTCAAGATAATGACTTTAAGGAAATCCTCGGACCAACACCAAAAATTACATATCGTAAGAATAAAAGTTTAAGAGACATCTTGGTCAGAAGTAATTTTGAGAGACAGTATCAGCATTCTTGGTTGAAATCTGACCTAAAAGGTTTCTTCACATGTGGCAAATGTATGGCGTGCAAATATGGCAAAAAAGTAAAACTTTCAAAAGTAATCAGACATTAAAGGAATACACCATCAAACAATTGTGAACTGTATCTCACAAGGGGTTATTTATCAACTAATGTGTATCTCTGGTGCTCAGTATATTGGCAAAACTAAAAGAGATCTTAGAAGAAGAATACTGGAGCATATCGGAGATATCCGAAACAAACGTGAGAAAACAGTAGCCAAACATGTTAATGATAAACATGATGGTGATATATCAGTATTCACATTTATGGGCATTGAAAAACTTACCTTAAATCAACTAAAAGGTAATCTGGATGACTTAATTTTGAAAAAGGAGGCTAAATGGATATACTTGCTAAAGACATGAACACTATTTGACCTCAATGAAGGATTTACCTTCTGGCCATTTATTAAGGAATGATCATCATACAAAAGAAAACATTTTTTTTTATAATGAGACCTCTAGTTATAGGACATCCATCAGGATTCACAATTATATGATTAGAGACTTTGTGGTTCTAGATAATAAAATATATATACCTTCAAATAATATGGTTTAATTTCTATCTTGTTCTGGATAAACTAAATATTTATCTTTAGTGGATTTAAATACTGAGCTCCAAAATAATTTAGATGAAAATTATAGGTTACATTATCTTTTATCACTAAGTATTTTATATCTACCTTAAAACAAAAGGGTATAATGTGATATTTTACTTTTTGGAACAAGGGTATTGATATCTGTATGGCTATAATTATACTGATTTGTAGCTATATATGTATTTAACATGAAAAACAGGCTTTGATAACTATCCTCATTAATGATATAATTTTAACGGAACATGAATGATCCATATATCTAATTATCACTATGCCATCTACAAAAGTGGTATAATATTGGCAGTATCTATTTTTTTATAGATCTTTTGATTATAGTAACTAGATCTAGATTGTTGCATACTTTAGAACCTAATATGTATTAAGATTGTAGATGATTATATCAATATTGTATGCTGGGAAGTAACAACTAATACTATTTTATTGGATTTATTCCTTTAGATATAGCCAGGGTTAAACTGATAGCCACATTAGATAATGAACTACTAGAAAATGGTGGATATCCGTACATCTTATATTATGTTTGATTTCCTATACACATACTCTCTCCAAAGTTTATTAGGATTGGCCACTAATTCCAATAAAAAATATATAATCTTGAGGATTTTTCTAATATATCTTTGATGGTTAAAATACTGGATGTATTGCTTTGCAATGTGCTGAAGACCCCTGTGGCACTCACAGGGTCACTTCTTTTGGGGGGATTTTTTTATGGAAAGACCTCATTGGGGGGGGATCAAGGGGGGTCCTGATGCCCCTCAATGAGGTCTATAAATTAAAAAATAAATAAATAAAAAATGTAACCCTGTGTGTGCCACAGGGGGGTCCAATGCACCCCTCCTCCTGTGGCACACGCAGGGCTTTTATCATTACTTTGTTACCAGAGATTGTTGGGGGACCATCAGGATTGGTCCTGATGTTCTCCCAACAAGCTCTGATTACAAAGTAATTATAAAAAAATTAACCCTCTGAGTGCCACAAGGGTCCAATGCATTGCTTTGCAATTCGCTGGAGACCCCTGTGGCACTCACAGGGACACTTACTTTGTGGACATATATTTTTTTTTACTAAGACCTCATTGGGGAGGGGGATCAGAGGGGACCTGATGCCCCTCAATGAGGTCTATAATAAAAATAAATTTAAAAAAATTTAACCCTGTGTGTGCCACTGGAAGGGGGGGTTCAATGCAGACCCCCTTCCTGTGGCACACACAGGACTTTTTATCATTACTTTGTGATCAGAGCTTCTTTGGTGTCCTTCTGAATACAAAGGAACGATAAAAAAATGTAACCCTTTGTGTGCCACAGGGGCCCAATGCATTGTTTTGCAATCCACTGGATTTTAATTTTTTTACTCAGACCTCATTGTATGGGTTCTTATGCCCCCAATGAGGTCTACAAAAAATGCACGTGCCACAGAGACGGTCCAACGCAGTGCTTTGCAATGCTTTGGACCCCCTGTGACACACACACACACACACACACATTTTTTTTTTTCATTATTCTGTTTTTAGACCTTGATGGGGGACACCAGGAATGTTCCCGATACCGCCCCCCCAACGAGGTATGAATACAAAATAATAATTAAAAAAAAACTCTTTGTGTGCACAAGGGGGTCCAACGCATTCCTTTGCAGTGCATTGGGCACCCCTGTGGCATGCAAACAAAATTCTTCCAATTCCCCCCCACACACACGTACCGTATCTCCCTGCCTGGTCCACAGCCAACTGGCAGTCCCATTCCCCAGCCTGACCCCCAGCCTGTTTCCACTGCCTACTGGTAGACTCAAAGTACCAGTATGCACTAGATTCAGGCTGGGAATCAAACTTTGTGAGGGGGATATACTGTGCACACTGCTAATCACAGATCCCCCATATACACTATCAGACACTGCCCCACCATCACCACCATCCTTGCTCCTCTGCTCATACCCACACACACTGCTTAATCCCTCACCCTCCCAAACACTTTTTTACACTGGTAGTCACAGGTCCGCATGTACACTGGCTGACGCCCTAGCTTCTTTCATCTGTTAGCCATAAAATCATACATGCACTGTTTGCTTTCCCATCCCTGTTTCACTGGTAGCTACACTCCTGTCACCCAAAATGGTATGCCAACCCACAGCAGTGGGGTACCATTTTTCTTAGGCTGGCAAGAAGTCCTCCTAGGAAATCCCACAACGTTGAACCATTTTAGTATCTTTGAAGTGACTGATGTGTAAAAAAAAAAAAAAGCTTGTTTTTTTTCCTGTAGCACCACATTCTTTAAATAGTTGTGCACACTAACTTAGGGGTAAAAAGGCAAGTGACCCCTCAATCAATGCTGCAGGTTATCTTCTTTCCAAAATGGTATGGTTTATCTACCTTTTCTTTACTTCTGAAGGTGTTATAGCCTTTTTCATACAGGCAAGTCACGTTTGAGAAAATGTTAGAAACTTCAGAGGTTGTAGTAGGTGTAGTTTTCTACTTCTAGCACCCCCTAAGGTAGGTCAACTCATACCAATGGGGTGTTGTTTGACTCCTAAGAGCACTAGCTAATGAATGCAGTTGAAAATTCCATGGTTTTCACAGAGCTCCATACATTTGAAGGGGCAGAAATGTAAAAAAATGCAATTTTTTTCCTATATCGCCTCCTTCTGGAAACATTTATGCACACCAGTATCGGGGTAAGAAAGCAAGTTACCCCTCATTAGATGTGGCGGGTTATCATCTTTACAAAATGGTATGGTTTCTCTACCTTTCCTGCATATCTATAACGGTTATGACACTTTTCGTGCAGGCAGATAATTTCAAAAACAAAAGTGTCAGGTTTAGGTAAGTTCCTGCCACCCACATATTGAATGTTAGCCCACACAAATGGGGTAACTTTTTTCTCATGTTGATACAAGGTACTGAATACAGTAAGAAATGTTATGGTTTTCAAAGATTTAGTATCTTTGAAGTGGTGGAAATGTAAAAAAAAGTATATATTCCTATAGCGCCACATTTTGGAAATAATTGAGCACTTCAGCCAAGGGGTAGAAAGGCAAGTGACCCCTTATGTGATGCGGGTGAATGTCTACTTTCCAACATGGTATACACTTCATACCTTTCCTTCATGTATCTAAAAGTTATGAACATTTTAGTACAAGCAGCCATTTCCAAAGAAGAAAACAGGTAGGTGTTTTTATGCGCTTCTGGCATCCCTACGGTACGTAAATTTATACCAATGGGGTGCCATTTTTCTCCTAAGTGCACTAGCTAATGAATACATTTGGAAATGCCATGGTTTTCATAGATTTCAGTATACTTGAAGGGGCAGAAACGTAAGAAAATGCCTTTTTTTTCATTAGCGCCACCTTCTGGAGGCATTTGTGTGCACCAGTCTTGGGATAACAAGGCAAGTCACTCATCATTAGATGCAGCAGGGTGTCTTCTTTTCAAAATGGTATGGTTTGTGTAGCCTTTCTTCACTTCTGTAGTTGTTTTAACCATCTTTGTACAGACAAGTAATGCTTGAGAAAATGTTAGAAAAATTAGAGGTTGCAATAGGTGTAGATTTGTACTTGTAGCATCCCCTGAGTAATGTTTGAGAAAATGTTTGAAAATTTTGAGGTTGTAGTAAGTGTTGTTTTGCACTTCTAACGCCCCCTGAGGTAGGTAAATTCAAACCAATGGGGTGTCAAAATGGTATGGTTTATGTAGTCTTTCTTCACTTCTGTAGTTGTTATAACCATTTTTGTACAGACAAGTAATGTTTGAGAACATGTTAGAAAAATAAGAGGTTGCAATAGGTGTAGTTTTGTACTTGTAGCGTCCCCTGAGGTAGGTGAACTCATACCAATGAGGTGTCATTTTTCTCCTAAGAGCCATAGCTAATGAATACAATTGGAAATACCATGGTTTTCATAGATTTCAGTACATTTGAAGGGGCAGAAATGTAAGAAAATGCCTTTTTTTCATTAGCGTCACCTTCTGGAGGCATTTGTGCACACCAGGCTTGGGGTAACAAGGCAAGTCACCCATCATTAGATGCGGCAGGGTGTCTTCTTTTCAAAATGGTATGGTTTGTGTAGCCTTTCTTCACTTCTGTAGTTGTTATAACCATTTTTGTACAGGCAAGTAATGTTTGAGAAAATGTTTGAAAATTTTGAGTTTGTAGTAAGTGTTGTTTTGCACTTCTAGCACCCCCTGAGGTAGGTAAACTCATACCAATGGGGTGTCATTTTTCTCCTAAGAGCCCTAGCTAATGAATACATTTGGAAATGTCATAGTTTTCACGAATTTCAGTACATTTGAAGGAGCAGAAATGCCTTTTTTTTAATTAGCACCACCTTCTGGAGGTATTTGTGCACACCACGCTTGGGATAACAAGGCAAGTCACCCCTCATTAGATGCAGCAGGTTGTCTACTTTCCAGAAATATATAGTAGTTTTATATAGTTATTCCACTGTAGCTTTTCCACAAAAACCCTAGAATGGGCATATTAGTTTATAAAGTTGAAATTGTCATTTTGCACTGCTGCTGATTAGGGCTCTACGCTAGTCATGGACGTAGGTAAAACTATACAAATTTGGTATTTTTTTACTCGGGGGACTCGGGACTTTTTCAAATAATTGAAACTTTTTCAATCAAGGTAATTGAGTACATTTTCACTTTTTTTGTCATTATGATATCATAGCTTCTTGCACGATGTAAAATTCACTTCATGTAAGGTACCACAAGAAAGCTCAATTCGTTCTGAAAAAAACAATATATAGTGTTCCATATTTAACTAAAAATCCCCAGAGGAAATCAAGCCTAAACAGAAGGATAGCAAAAATGTTGAAAAAGTGTCTGGCCTGCAGGGTACAGGAAATGGCCAGAGCCTCTGACACTGAAGGGGTTAAGGAACAGTGACAGTCCTGGCACATCAAGTGTTAAATCTCTCATCACCGCCGCCGTGCGCATTGGGAGAGATGCAGGCTGGCTGTTACTAGGTGCGCCGATATGTATGTATTAAAATGCATATGACAGAAGCAATGTTTTGAAAACACTGCTTCTGTCACATCTCTCTGTCTCCCTCCTCCTCAGACACAGAACTGAGGAGAAGAGAGACAGAGATTGTTACTGTGTGTCCTGTGTTCCTGTAAGCATTGCAGAGCTGCAAGATTGTTTAAAAAAAAGAAAAAAAAAATTATATTCTTTTATCATTTGATCACTGTAATACAGTGATCAATAGATTTCCCCCCTTTGATCACTCATTTTAGTGATCAAGTGCTGCAGATCAGCTTCTGCTGATCTGTGGTATCCCCCCCATTGAAATCCCCCCTTTTTTTAAAAAATAAAAATAGTTTTTTTTAGATTTTTAGGCTTTTTAGGTAGTTTAGATAAGTAGTTTTAGTGGGGCTAGGTAGGTTTAGAGCATACGTGGGTTGGGGTAAGATTTAGTGTTGAATTTAGGTTAGATTTAGGTTTAGGGATTTAGGCCTCGATCCAAATGTTGGAGACGGCTGTTTTTTCTCCAGACGGCATGGAGCGTATGTCAGACAAGCCACAGTCAGGAGCCAAATTGGGTAGTTAGCCACAGCCAAGGTCAGATCGGAGCGGGTAGTCAGACAAGCCAGGGTCATACACAGATCGGATAGTCAGACAGAGCCACTGGTCAAAACTGGAGCTGGTAGTCAGACAAAGCCAGGGATTGAGCCAGAGAATACACGGAAGCCAAAGCTTGGGTCAAATGAGAGCAACATTGGAATAACGCACAGAAACACCACAAAAGGGCAACTAAGTTTAGTTTGCAGGCAGACTATAAGGCCGTCATGGGGGCGGGACTTCATTAGTCAGTAGTTTGTAATGCTACAAAATACGAGAGCGACATCACATGCGCGCCCACAGAATAGAGGTAATCATGGAGATGGCCAGGTCCTACCGGTAGCAGAGACCACGAATCACCAGACAGAATCACAGGCAAGCAGAATCACGGGTACCATGATCGCACCCACCCCTTAATGACCTCCTCCTCCCCGAGGAAGAGGCCCAGGCTTAAAAGGGAACCTGCGGATCAAGGCAGGAGCATCAATATTGCCACTGGGTACCCATGAACGTTCTTCGGGTCTGTATCCCTTCCAGTGCACAAAATATGGTAAGTGGCCTCTGACTTTGCAAGAGTGCAGAATAGTTTTTACCTCGTATTCTTCATGGCCATCGATTTGTACAGGACCAGGCTGAACTGGCACAGAAGTGTAGCGATTACAGATCAAGGGTTTTAGCAAGGAATTCACGTTGTGAATACGCATACCAGCAGGACGTTCCAGAGCATATGAGACGGGGTTAATTTTACTAATAACCCAGTATGGAACTACGAAACTAGGAGCCAACTTCTTACAAGGCACCTGGAGGTTCAGATTACAGGTGGACAGCCAAAACCTTTCCCCCACCTGAAACACCGGAGTCGGCCGTCAGTGATGGTCTGCGTGTCTTTTATAGTGCTGAGAGGACCTCTGTAGGGATCTGTCTAAGATGCTCATCCAGAGCCGGAATATCTTGTGCCTCAAATGACCCGGGAAGCAGAGCTGGAACCCATAATTGATCAGGAACAGAGAGTTCTGAGAAGAAGAGTTTATAGCACAATTCCTGGCAAACTCCACCCATTGTAACAAGTTCGCCCAGTTATGGTTCGAAATAAAACAGTGTAGGAACTGTTCCAAGCCTTGGTTGGCTCTTTCAGCAGCACCGTTACACTGAGGGTGGTAGGCAGAGGAAAATGATATTTGGATGCCCATCTGATCACACAAAGCCCTCCAGAAGCAGGATACAAACTGGCTCCCTCGATCTGATACCAGTACCTTGGGCATCCTGTGGAGCCTAAATACTTCTCTAGAGAATATTTCGGCCAACTCTCTGGAGGAATGAAGAGCCGTCAGAGGCATAAAGTGACCCATCTTCGAAAACCTGTCAACGATCATAAGAATGACCGTGTGACCCTGTGATGCTGGCAACTCAATCATAAAGTCAATGGACAGGTGTGACCAAGGACACTCACCATTAGGGACAGGCTGAAGCAGTCCCACCGGAAGATATTTTGGAGTCTTACTACAGGCACATGTGGCACATGCTGCTACGAATGCAGAGCAGTCAGTTCTTAGGCTAGGCCACCAGAAAAGTTGAGATATGGATCATATCAATTGTTCATGACCGATATGCCCTGCGGCCTTCGAGGAGTGATATGTGTCCAGCAATCTGGTTCGAAGAGGCTCAGGAACAAAACATCTACCGCTGGGCTTGTCTGCCAGGGCGGTAGCCTGGGAAGACAAAATCTCCTCACCCAAGGGAGAGGTAATACTAGTACGGATGGTGGTGAGGATATGATCGGAAGGAATGATAGGCACCGGAGGACTATCCACCTAGGGATAATGAGGCGAGTTTATAATCTGAAATTGTAGGGTCTCCACGTGGATCGCCCCTACCCTTAGAGATAAAGGACATGTCTCATGTGTCACATGTGATGGTTCCAAACTAGTGGAGAAGAGCGAGGCAACAACGGAATATCGTGCTTGGCCACAAAGTCAGCATCCATGAAGTATCCGGCAGCTCCAGAATCCAAAAAGGTCAGAGCTAGTGATGATCGAGCACCCCAATGCTCGGGTGTTCGGGTGCTCTGGCCGAGCACCCCCGGAGGCTCGAGTGCTCGGCCGAGCACCCGAGCCCCATTGAAGTCAATGGGAGGACTCGAGCATTACACCAGGCACCCCCTGCTCTGATGAGGGGAGGGTGCCTGGTCCATAGGAAAAGGGCAGAAAATGATGGAAACACCACAGAAATGGTTCAGGGACAGCATAGGGAGGATGTCTGGATGCATCTTGGACTCCAACGTCGCTGCTGGGAACGATGTTTCGCCCGTAGTACGCCATTTTTACAGACTGACCGTAAAACACATAAAAAGGAAGATAAAAACGACTTTAGGCGAAAAATTGTTACCAAACAGTATTTGCTGTATATTTACTTGTATATCATCTGCAAATTCTGCAAAATATTTCATCGATTTTTCGGAACTGGGGCCATGATTAAGAGGGAAACGTGCGCAGAGGCAAATTCTGCAAAAAATTTCCTCGATTTTTCTGAACTGGGGCCATGATTAAGAGGGAAACGTGCGCAGAGGCAAATTCTGCAAAAAAATTTGCTCGATTTTTCTGAACTGGGGCCATGATTAAGAGGGAAACGTGCGCAGAGGCAAATTCTGCAAAAAATTTCCTCGATTTTTCTGAACTGGGGCCACGATTAAGAGGGAAACGTGCGCAGAGGCAAATTCTGCAAAAAATTTCCTCGATTTTTCTGAACTGGGGCCATGATTAAGAGGGAAACGTGCGCTGAGCCGACCATCTAAAACATTATGGGTGAGGGTCTGCTGCGGAGCTGACCATCCTAAACATTATATGCGAAGGCCCGCTAGTGAGCTGACGCTATAAAACATTATATGAGAGGGCCCGCTAGAGAGCTGACCCAATAAAACATTATATAAGAAGGCCCGCTGGTGAGCTGACCTATACAAAAAGTTGTCAAACAGGGCCCGCTGGTGAGCTGGCCCTATATAAAAATTATATCACAGGGCCCGCTGGTGAGCTGGCCCTATATAAAAATTATATCCCAGGGTATATGGAAGAGAGTCAACCATATACCCGTTTTTTGGGTGGAAGGGGTGAATGGGAATACAGAGTATTCCCATCATTGTAAATAACATATATAAAGTCACTTTATGTTCACCCGGGGCTTTCCTCCAGTGGAGTGGAGAAGTCAGGGGAAATCCAGGCCTTGTTAATTTTTATAAGTGTCAACCTATCAGCATTTTCGGTGGAAAGGCGGATACGCTTATCTGTTATGATGCCACCAGCAGCACTAAATACCCGCTCAGACAGAACGCTGGCGGCAGGGCAGGCCAGCACCTCCAAGGCGTAGAGTGCCAGTTCATACCACGTGTCCAGCTTGGATACCCAGTAGTTGTAAGGCACAGAGGGATCATTGAGGACGCTGACACGGTCTGCTACGTACTCCTTCACCATCTTCCAAAACTTTTCCCTCCTTGTGACACTAGGCTGCGCATCAGGGTGAGGGTGCTGGCGGGGTGTCATGAAGGTGTCCCACGCCTTGGAGAGTGTTGCCCTGCCTTTGTCGGAACTGCTGTGTGCTCCCCTTCTCGGTTGGCCAAGGTAGCACGTACTCTGCCGCCAGCGTTGTCAGATGGAAAATTTTGGAGCAATTTTTTGACAAGAACCTTCTGGTATTGCACCATTTTGCTTGTCCTCTCCACCGGAGGAATGAGAGATGAGAAATTCTCTTTGTAGCGGGGGTCCAGAAGGGTGAACACCCAGTAATCCGTGTTGTCTAAAATGCGTATAACGCGTGGGTCACGGGAAAGGCAGCCTAACATAAAGTCAGCCATGTGTGCCAGAGTACCATCAGGCAAGATTTCGCTGTCCTCACCAGGAGGATGACTCTCAATCTCCTCATCCTCTTCCTCCTCTTCTGCCCACCCACGCTGAAGAGATGGAACTAAAGTTCCATGGCTACCCTCTGTAGCGGAGGCAACCGTGTCTTCCTCCTCCTCCTCCTCCTCCTCCGCCTCCTCCAATTGTCGCTGAGAAGACGAAGTGAGGGTGCTCTGGCTATCACCTTGTGTAAGCTCTTCCTCCCGCATTTCCACCTCTTCCACATGCAAAGCGTCGGTTTTAATTGTGAGCAGCGAGCGTTTCAGTAGACACAGAAGTGGGATGGTTACACTGATAATAGCGTTATCGCCGCTCACCATCTGTGTCGATTCCTCAAAATTGCGTAAAACCTCACAGAGGTCTGACATCCATTCCCACTCCTCACTTCTGATTACAGGAAGTTGAACGGAGAGGCAACGACCGTGTAACAGCTGGTACTCCACTACTGCCCTCTGCTGCTCACAAAGCCGGGCCAACATGTGGAAGGTGGAGTTCCAGCGCGTGCTCACGTCACACAGCAGCCGGTGAGCTGGCAATTGTAAGCGCTGCTGCAGCTTCAACAGGCCGGCTGAAGCTGTAGATGACTTACGGAAATGTGCACACACGCGGCGCACCTTGGTCAAGAGATCATGCAAATTGGGGTAGGTTTTTAGAAATCGCTGAACCACTAAATTAAATACATGCGCTAGGCATGGTACGTGTGTGAGCTTGCCGAGCTCCAAAGCCGCCACCAAGTTACGCCCATTATCACACACAACCATGCCTGGTTGCAGGTTGAGTGGCGAGAGCCACTGCTCGGTCTGGTGACTAATCCCCTGCAACAGCTCTGAGGCCGTGTGCTGTTTGTCCCCAAGGCAGATCAGCTTCAGCACGGCCTGTTGACGCTTCCCCACTGCAGTGCTACACTGCTTCCAGCTACCGGCTGATGGGTGAGTGGCGCTGCGCGCAGAGAATTCGGAGGTGGAAACGGAGGAGGAGGAGCCAATAACGTAGGTGCTGGCAGAAACCCTGATGGAGGTAGGGCTCGCAATCCTCGGCGTGGGTAGCACCTGTGCCATCCCAGGGTCCGAGTCGCTTCCAGCCTCCACGACATTCACCCAGTGTGCCGTCAGGGAAATGTAGCGTCCCTGGCCACAAGCACTTGTCCATGTGTCAGTCGTTAAGTGGACCTTCCCAGTAACTGCGTTGGTCAGGGCACGGGTGATGTTACGGGACACATGGTGGTGTAAGGCGGGGACGGCACACCGGGAACAGTAGTGGCGGCTGGGGACTGCGTACCGAGGGACAGCTGCTGCCATCAGGCTGCGGAAGGACTCAGTCTCCACAAGCCTAAATGGCAGCATTTCGATGGCCAGTAATTTGGAAACGTGTGAGGTTAGTGCTATGGCCTGTGGGTGGGTGGCTGGGTATTTTCGCTTGCGCTCAAATGCCTGGGGTAACGACATTTGGACGCTGCGCTGGGACAGGGAAGTGGATGTGGTCGCTGATGGTGCTTCAGATGGTACAGGTGCAGGGCGGGAGGTATGCGGGCCTGCGCCTTCGACAGGTGATTGGCCGGCACCGAAAACAGGGGAAGAGGAGGCAGTGGTGTGGCCTGCAGACACAGACTGGCGATCCGGGCGTTCCTCCCACTTATTACGGTGCTTGGATGCCATGTGTCGGATCATGCTGGTGGTGGTGAGGTTTCTAGTGTTCATGCCTCGGCTCATTCTGGTGTGGCACAGGTTGCAAACTACAATTTTTTTGTCGTCCGCACTTTCCTTAAAAAAACGCCATACCGCGTGGAACATTTGCGGGCCGGTTTGGTGCGGTCCGCCTTCTTTCTTTAGCCACACCACTGCCTCTTCCAGCCTGTTGCGGTGCTGCAGATGGCTCACCCTCAGGACTGCTGTCATCGCTCGGCTCTCCACCTTCCCAGGTGGGGTCAGTCACCTCATCGTCCACCAAGTCCTCCTCCACTTCCTCACTCTGATCATCCTCCTCATTTCTTGATCCCACCACATACTCAGTCATTGACAACTGTGTATCATCCTCCTCATCAAGGTCTTGAGACAGTAATAGTGGTTGATTTGATGGCAACTGTGTCTCATCATCATCATCATCCACTTCCTTTGACCTTAAATGCCGTTCCCCTCTGTCATCTTCTTGTGATTGGGTACACTCTAGAGGTTGTGAATCAGGGCACAAGATGTCATGTTCCTCTGCAAGCGTGCTTGGAGAGAGATTCAAATGAAGGATTGGTGATGAGACGAGCTCCTCACTATATCCCAGTGTGGGATCACTTCTTTGGCCAGACCCTCTATGGTGGGAGGTAGGATGATCAGGGTGAGGATTATGTTGACCAGACTCTTGGCTACTGAGAGTGGACTTGGTGGAAGACAGGGTGGTGCTTAACCGACTGGAAGCAGTATCAGCTGAAATCCAACCGACCACCTGTTCGCAGTGGTCTGACCTCGAGAGAGATGTCCTGCGACGCCCTGTAAACTGAGACATGAAGCTAGGTATGGTGGATGTCTTTCTTTCTTGTGCTCTGGCACCAGGCACAGTTTCTACGCGTCCTGACCCGCGCCCTGAACTATCAGGATCACGTCCACTTCCCCGTCCCTTTTTACCCGCCTTCTTCATATTACACGGAATATGTGCTGCTAATCTGCAACTTTGCACACTAAACAGAATGTGCTGCTAATCTGCGGCTAGGCACAGTGAAAGGAATATGTGACTTTTATTTTTTACACTTTGCACACTAAACAGAATGTGCTGCTAATCTGCAACTTTGCACACTAAACAGAATGTGCTGCTTATCTGCTGCTAGGCACAGTGAACGGAATATGTGACTTTTATTTTTTACACTTTGCACACTAAACAGAATGTGCTGCTAATCTGCAACTTTGCACACTAAACAGAATGTGCTGCTTATCTGCGGCTAGGCACAGTGAACGGAATATGTGACTTTTATTTTTTACACTTTGCACACTAAACAGAATTTGCTGCTAATCTGCAACTTTGCACACTAAACAGAATGTGCTGCTTATCTGCGGCTAGGCACAGTGAACGGAATATGTGACTTTTATTTTTTACACTTTGCACACTAAACAGAATGTGCTGCTAATCTGCAACTTTGCACACTAAACAGAATGTGCTGCTTATCTGCGGCTAGGCACAGTGAACGGAATATGTGACTTTTATTTTTTACACTTTGCACACTAAACAGAATGTGCTGCTAATCTGCAACTTTGCACACTAAACAGAATGTGCTGCTTATCTGCGGCTAGGCACAGTGAACGGAATATGTGACTTTTATTTTTTACACTTTGCACACTAAACAGAATGTGCTGCTAATCTGCAACTTTGCACACTAAACAGAATGTGCTGCTTATCTGCGGCTAGGCACAGTGAACGGAATATGTGACTTTTATTTTTTACACTTTGCACACTAAACAGAATGTGCTGCTAATCTGCAACTTTGCACACTAAACAGAATGTGCTGCTTATCTGCAGCTAGGCACAGTGAACGGAATATGTGACTTTTATTTTTTACACTTTGCACACTAAACAGAATGTGCTGCTAATCTGCAACTTTGCACACTAAACAGAATGTGCTGCTTATCTGCGGCTAGGCACAGTGAACGGAATATGTGACTTTTATTTTTTACACTTTGCACACTAAACAGAATGTGCTGCTAATCTGCAACTTTGCACACTAAACAGAATGTGCTGCTAATCTGCAACTTTCCACACTAAACAGAATGTGCTGCTAATCTGCAACTTTGCACACTAAACAGAATGTGCTGCTTATCTGCGGCTAGGCACAGTGAACGGAATATGTGACTTTTATTTTTTACACTTTGCACACTAAACAGAATGTGCTGCTAATCTGCAACTTTGCACACTAAACAGAATGTGCTGCTAATCTGTGGCTAGGCACAGTGAACGGAATATGTGACTTTTATTTTTTACACTTTGCACACTAAACAGAATGTGCTGCTAATCTGCAACTTTGCACACTAAAAAGAATGTGCTGCTAATCTGCAACTTTGCACACTAAACAGAATGTGCTGCTAATCTGCAACTTTGCACACTAAAAAGAATGTGCTGCTAATCTGCAACTTTGCACACTAAATAGAATGTGCTGCTAATCTGCAACTTTGCACACTAAAAAGAATGTGCTGCTAATCTGCAACTTTGCACACTAAACAGAATGTGCTGCTAATCTGCAGCTTTGCACACTAAACAGAATGTGCTGCTAATCTGTGGCTAGGCACAGTGAACGGAATATGTGACTTTTTTTTTTTAAATCTCTGCCCCCCCAAACAAAATATAACTGCTGCCCCCACACACAATAGTCCTAAAAAGGACTTTTGGGTCTTTATGTTGTTCAAAAACACTTTTCTTCTCCCTACACTGACTTTCCCTTCCTATCCTCATCTCTCCCTGGCTAAGACTGAGCCGAACTCGCTGGTCAGGTGCTATACAGCACCCGATCACGGGTTCTGGCCAGCCAATCAGTGTAATGCCAGCAGCCAACATGGCTGCTGGCATTACACTGATGTCAGAGCCTTCCCGCACGTTTATTGGCTGCGCAGCAGCCGCGAAACGTGCGGGGAGGAGACCCGAACATGGCGGGCGAGCACATGCGGTACTCGTACGAGTACCGCCATGTGCCGAGCAGAGCGATGCTCGAGCCGAACCGAGCTTCGGCCGAGCATGCTCGCTCATCACTAGTCAGAGCCATGACTGAGGATGTGGACCAGGACACTACCACTTCAAGGATAGTTTTCTCTTGCCAGGAATCTGGGGACTGTGAAACTCCACCTAGGGTCTGCCCCCGACACAACCCTAGATGCAGGCGTTTCCTGGACAAGTAGGACAAGAGCGCAACAAGTGCCCTGCTTTACCACATTATAGGCAAAGGCTCTTTTTCCTTCGGAAGGTTCTCTCCTCCCCGGATAGGCGCGTGAAGCCCAACTGCATAGGTTCGCCTCTGGCCGAGTCTGAAACAGGAGGTATGGACGGTGAGGGAGGACAGGGTGGGAGAGAACAGCTAAGTGCCAATCGAGTCATGGGTCTATGACTCAGCTCCTTGAAAGAAGGCCTCTCCCTGATCCTGGTATCAATCAAAATTGTGAAGGTAATCAATTAGTTCAGATCCTCCAGCAGCTCACAGGCTGCTGTCTCATCCTTAATGGAGTCACAAAGACCCTGTGAAAATGCTGCTATGAGTGCCTCGTTGTTCCAGACCACCTCTGCAGCCAAGGTGCGAAACTCAATGGCGTAATCGGCTACAGTGTGTGCGCCCTGTGGTATGGTCATGAGCCGTTTCGCTGCAGATACTGCTTTGGCTGGAACTTCAAAGACCCTATGGAATTCATCTACAAATTCTATGAAGTTGGCCACAATGGACTTCCTTGTCTCCCACAAGGGATTGGCCCAATCCAGTGCCTTACCAGACAACAGTGAAATCACAAAACAGACTTTACTTCGTTTATTTGGAAAGGCATGTGGTAACATTTCCAAAAATATGCCCACCTGGTTCAAAAACACTCTGCAGAGAGTAGGCTCCCCTTCGTAGCGTTGAGC
This sequence comes from Rhinophrynus dorsalis, assembly GCA_037306005.1. NCBI lineage: Eukaryota > Metazoa > Chordata > Amphibia > Anura > Rhinophrynidae > Rhinophrynus > Rhinophrynus dorsalis. The sequence goes on along the minus strand of CM074721.1, from coordinate 326,631,889 downwards.
AAGGGGAGCGGTACCAGACAGTCCTCGATAAGTACTGGTCTCAGGATTAGAGGGTACCACCAGTGCAGAAACTGGGGAAGCCACCAATTGACAAGGGACCTGTCAATCACTTTTTTGCAGTTCCAAATGCATGTCATTTCCTGTTTTTTGTTTGAAGGGGTAACAGCAGTTTTACAACAGAGACCTGGTTTAGGACACTATGCATTTAAAATCCCCCCAAACCCCCAAAAGAGTAAGCCACAAACACGCTGAAGGGTGTGCTACGCCAATGGCAATCTAACAGCAACCGCCTTCTACTGTCCTGATTTCCCTACAAAACCTGGGATCTGCATTGGTGACTGCTTCAAGCAGTATCACATTCGTGCAATGCAGTAATTCTGTAATTTAATTATTTGTCCGCGCTTTCCCCCAAAATATCCTGTTTTGTTTTTTTTTTCAAAACACATCCCTCCTTAGATCTAACACTATGAAAATATAATGGGAACAACCCTGGTTTTTCCATGTCTGAAAATGGAACAGTGCATGTTCTCAATTGAACCCAGTAAATCCTCCAAACCCTGACAAACCTATGCATATGGGGCATTGCCATACTCAGAACATGTCGTTGAATTGTGGACAATGCATTTTTACAAATCTCCAAATATCCTGTGCTTGAAATCCACAGCAACACTGAAATGTAGGTGTAAAAAACATTTAATTTTTTACTTACATCAAGTTTTAGAAGGGATTGGTGGTAAAATGGCTGCGTAAAAAATATGAAAACCTGGCTAAAATGAAAGCTTGATTTGTCTACTTTCCAAAAAGATACACTTTTGGGGGGAAATGGTGTATTGTCGTACTCATAAGAAGGGGCTGAACACTAAACAATGCATTTTTAAAAATCTTCACCTATTGTGCTTGAAATTCACATCAACATTGAAACCTAAGTGTGAAAAACTCAATGTTTTACTTACATCAAGATCTACAAAGGATTGGTGGTAAAATGGCTGTGTAAAAAATTTGAAAACATGCCTAAATGAAAGCCTGGGGTGTCTACTTTCCAAAAATGCCCCAAAATGAGACATGGCACCAGTGACACAAGCTGTGAAAATTCAAAGTGTGAAACTGGAAACGTGTATGTTCTAATTTGGGCCCCATAGCTCCCCCAGACCTTGAGTAACCTATGCATATGGGGTATTGCCGTACTCAGAAGAAGCAGCTGAATACTAAACAATGCATTTTTTTAAATATTCCACTATCCCGTGCTTGATATCAACAGTAATATTGAAATAGAAGTGTGAAAACTGCAAAAAAAACAAAATATTACCACATTTCTGGAAAAATAGCTGCATAAAAAATTCCAAAATTCTTCTGATAATTTACCTTATGGTGTCGAATTTTCAAAAACATATATCTTTGTGGAAATTTTTGGGTTCTGGAACTGTCAACTAAGCTATTATACTTACATTCCAATTGTTGAAAAATTACAGGTTGGAAATAATGGTGTCCATCTTGTAATATTTACCTTGTAAATGTGAGAAAGAGATTGAAATACTAGGCATATGGGGTACTCTCATATTCAGGAGAAGCAAATTAATATATTTAGGGGTATTTTTTGTAATGAACTAATAGTATACAAATCCTAACAGCAGGGCTCAAAATTTCCACTATCCACTAGCCAATGGCAAGTGAAAATTTAGCCCTGGCGAGTAGAAATTGAGCCCTGGTGGGTATGTTATGGCTTGTAGTGGCGAGTAACTTTTCAGGTCTGGCTAGTAGCAAAGGACTTAAAATTATAAGCCCTGCTAACAGGAAAATGTAAGCAAAATGTTGTCTTTTTTATTTTTTTCCTCTTTTTTTTCTATTTTAATCAAATTGAACGATGAGGTATTCATATAATTGGGGTATCAAAAGAAAGCTCTACTTGTGCTTAAAAAAACGGTATATAGTTTGTGTGGGTGTATTACAGGAATTAAAGATAAAATATGGTTGAACAAACACATAGTCAAAAAAGTTAAAATTGCTCCTGTCCTTAAGTGAAATCCACCTCAGATTTTCCCAGTTCTTAAGGGGTTAAGGGATTATGTTTTGCAAGTCTGAGACCTGCAAACAAATACTTCTCAGGGCTAGCCTTGTTTCAAGCCTGCAATCATTTTTTTCAAGCCTAAGCTTTCTGTAATACTTTGATTGTTTACATTTCTGTCAGCCCACAAAACAGATTTTTTCAGACTTTTTTTTCTGTAAGTCTCCTGCTATGCTTGCTAACCATTATTTTTAAAGAGATAATAAAAACAAATAAGCTTACAACTTACACTAAATGTGGCAAATGTGCATGGTGGTGGACTGGTGTGGCATGATTGACATTGATATTGCATTATAATCTTTGTGTCTAATTTAAGCTTGTATTAATCTCAGATCATTGTCAAACATTAACCCTTTGTGTGCCATAGGGGTACACAATGCATTGCAAAGGGGTAATCATTGGTCACAGCAGTGGTCCCAATAGTGGTGGATGGTAGAAACACTTCTCCTCACCCTCAGTGCTGCTCTTAATAGTACACATGCCATGGATATCTTCACTAGCTGGTGCATATCTGTGTTGTCATTATTGTAAGATTCATCAACCATTGTCTGTTTTTTTCTGCAGTAAAAATACATTAGTTGGAGAACCTTGCTAATTCCTGCCCCTACACAACTAACCAGCAAGATGGATTCCTCAAAAGGCTTCAGCAGCTCACATTAATCACACATCAGTTGACATTGCCCACTTGACAAACATATATTCCATCCAAAGCCTTCCAGTTTTGCATTGTACACTTTCTATCAGCCTTATTCTGCTTGTACAGATTCTCTAACATGTTCAATGTGGCATAAGATCTGATATGGACCTCCATTTTCAGCTAGCAATGGAGCAGTTTGTTACACTCTTGTATGGAATATAATGCGATGCGAACATGGTAGGAGAGGCTAAAATGGGCACAGATTTTGCAGGCAGGCAATATTCAACATTTCACTGAGGATTCTGAGAGGAATATAGTCACAACTAAACTTAACACATGGGCAAATCAGGGTGCATGCAGCATATTACATATTCCACATATTTTCAAGGAAGCTGTTATGTTTCAGCCATTATCAGCAGACACAAAACCAGCTTTCAAAGATCAGGGTACAAGCCATTCCTCTATCACCTGCTCTAGTATATTTAACACATCTATGGCTGTGTGGTATTGGCTCTCAAAACTCTTCATGAACAAAGTTGCATAATGATGGTATGAGCTGCTTTAATATAACTACCAGAACCAAGGCAAGATTACTGTCTGTGACCTAATGCTTGATGCTATTGTTGCCCACTGGTGGGAGGGAAAGCCTGTGAGCTGTGACAGTCATATAGTCTGTACTCTGCCCACTTGTTGTCAGCCCTTTGGCCACCACTCTAACCACTTGCTTGTACAATTCTGGCATAGCCATCCTTTAATAATAACTGTGGTTTGGGATATGCTAGTGAGGTACACAGTGCAACACATGACATCAGTTTCTCAAAAATATGTTTTCTGCAAAAGAATATGGCAGTATGTCAAATGCCAACATCTTGACAACTTTGACATTCCGCAGGTGTACTTTGGCATTATATTTTGTAAGCGCAGTGTTAAGAAACCTATGCAAAAATGCTAAGTGACCGATGGGTGTATTGATATGGTGCCCTAAGCCCCATATCAATAGATCCAAGGATCCAAAAACATGAACAGAAAAAACATTTAACCCTTTGAGTGCCAATGTGTATGCAACACATTGCACAACATTGCATAACCCACTGGGACTCAAAGAGTTAATCCGCACTAAAGGTAACAAACCCATGAACAGTACACACTTACCTGGATGTCTGATGTCCAGCAGGGTTTCCACTCCCTTGTCTTCCTCTTTCCTTCTTCTGTAAGCTTCCATCTTCTTTCTACATCTGTCATATTCTTTCATCTTCATTAGTGTTGAGCGAGCATGGTCGGCCGATGCTCGGATCGGCTCGAGCATCGCTCTGCTCGGCACATGGCGGTACTCGTACGAGTACCGCCATGTGCTCGCCCGCCATGTTCGGGTGGCAGGGATCTGTGCCGAAGGAGGCACAGATCTTACAGACGCTCCGCTGGACCACCAGGGACTGGAGGTAGGGGGCATTGCGGAGATGAAGGGGGCATTGCGGAGATGAAGGGGGACATTGTGGAAGGGGGGCATTGCGGAGATGAAGGGGGCATTGCGGAGATGAAGGGGGACATTGCGGAGATGAAGGGGGCATTGCGGAGATGAAGGGGGACATTGCGGAGATGAAGGGGGACATTGTGGAAGGGGGACATTGTGGAAGGGGGGCATTGCGGAGATGAAGGGGGCATTGCGGAGATGAAGGGGGACATTGTGGAGATGAAGGGGGACATTGTGGAAGGGGGACATTGTGGAAGAGGGGCATTGTGGAGATGAAGGGGGCATTGACCAGGCACCCTCCCCTCATCAGAGCAGGGGGTGCCTGGTGTAATGCTCGAGTCCTCCCATTTAATTCAATGGGGTTCGGGTGCTCGGCCGAGCACTCGAGCCTCCGGGGGTGCTCGGTCAGAGCACCCGAACACCCGAGCATCGGGGTGCTCGCTCAACACTAATCTTCATCCATCATCTTCTGTCAAACATTGAGCATTAGCTGGTGTCCTTTGATGTTCTCGTTTCTCACCCTGTGCGTCATGAGTTATACGAATAAAAAAAACACACTGAACATTGGGTCACAAGTTAGATTCTATGTCCAAATGCTTGTCATGGTTCCTGTGGAAGGGCAATTGAATTTTGATGGTAACACTGAGTGTACTGTTCGGGGTTCATTTTTGCCCTAACAACAGTTTTAGCTCTCAGAATCAAATTGAGCACTAAGAGAGACAGTTTTTTTTTATAACAGCTTGACTTAATTATGTATATATTTATTTAGAAAGTGTTTTACCAGGAAGAATACATTGAGATTTCTCTTGTTTTAAGTATGTCCTGGAGAGCTTTTACAATCCAAATCACACATTTATACAAAAACAAAACAAAAAAATACAAATAAAAATAAAACATTGTAAATTATGTACATTACACATTGTTTTTAAATACAAAGAAGCAGCTGGGTGTGGTATATTACTGTAAGACAGTTATGGGGGCAATAATAGGGAATAGCTTCACTTAATGTGGTTTAAACAAGTCCCTAGATTTCACACAAACTATGTATAATATTGGTAGGCCAATTAATTTAGTACAAAATTAAAATAACCAGCCTTTGTGTGCATTCAGTTGCTTTGTCTGAATGCTAAGGGCCGTATGTTCATAGGTATAACTACAAAAATAAGTCATTGTGAGCATGAACGACATATTTTCTATAGATTACAAAAAATATTCCTGCGCCCCAAAGATTAAATTGAGGTAATTGAAGCAGAGAAATGGGGAGAAAACAAGATCTGAAAAATATATATCTGTTGTCCAAAATTTAGAGACCAGTCACTAATGTAAATATATATATAATAGTTTACTCCAATTCAAATATGTCTGACCTTACACGGGATATAAAACGGAGTATATTCCAATATTTCAGTACATGCAGTAAGACCTATCCTAAACCATCAGCTAAACAGTTAGCCCACAATTGGATCCTTAAGGTTGTGCAAATAGATATCAGGTTGAGTGGTGAAAATGATCTCTCATCAACACTAGACAGTGATCTCCATCATAAAGATCTAGAACTATGATGGTGCCCGGGAAAAAAAAAAAATAACCACGGAATCCCGATATATATGAACAACCAATCGCCACTGGTAGAAAGGGAATACCCTTACAATAAACTACATGTGCATCAATGAAATATGGAATCACTTAACAACAATCCCGCATAGTGTAGCATACTACCTGTCATTTAAGAGTATGTCTCAAAGGAATATAACAAAGACAGTCACATTAAAATAGGTAATTGAACTACAGGTTATATTCTATTTTTTAAACAAATACAATTAATACATCATCGTATACAATATACAAATTTAATATAATGATTAAAAAATACAAATAACTAGTAAATGTTAGCAAAAAGGTACGTTGGGCCAACGTACACAATTACGCTGGTGTACACTTATTAGGATGGTGATATCACTTTATATGGAAGAAGGTATAACCTGGGAAACCAGTAACAGTATATATGTCCGTTATGGACCACAGAGTTGTAACTGTAACTGTGTATCGGAAATGCACTCTCAGTTGCCAGATGTTGCAATGTAACCACGGGAATTAACCATTTGGGGGACTGTTATTTTACACAGTGCTCTCTCTACTGAGACTTAATAGCAAGTGGAGTTATAATCCATATATGACAGAAACTATCCTGCCCAGATTGGAGAAGGACTCACCACTGCTGTCGTCACTTGGTCTTACAGGGCTCCGTGATGATTCGTGCATGTTAGAAATTCTCCTCCCCCTCCGTGTTCTAGATTGTAGTAGATTGTATCCATAACGGACATATATGCTGTTACTGGTTTCCCGGGTTATACCTTCTTCCATATAAAGTGATATCACCATCCTAATAAGTGTACAAAAACGTAATTGTGTACATGGGCCCAACGTACCTTTTTGCTAACATATATTGTTTATTTGTATTTTTTAATCATTATATTAAATTTGTATATTGTATACGATGATGTATTAATTGTATTTGTTTAAAAATAGAATATAACCTGTAGTGCAATTAGCTTTGATAAGTACAGTTATTTTAATGTGACTGTCTTTGTTATATTCCTTTGAGACATATTCTTATATGACAGGTAGTATGCTACACTATGCGGGATTGTTGTTGAGTGATTCCATATTTCATTGATGCACATGTAGTTTATTGTAAGGGTATTCCCTTTCTACCAGTGGGGATTGGCTGTTCATATATGTCGGGATTCAGTGGTTATTTTTATTTTATTTTTTTCCCGGGCACCATCATAGTCCTAGATCTATATGATGGAGATCACTGTCTAGTGTTGATGAGAGATCATTTTCACCACGCAACCTGATATCTATTTGCACAGCCTTAAGAATCCAATCGTGGGCTAACTGTTTTGCTGATGGTTTAGGATAGGTCTTACTGCATGTACTGAAATATTGGAATACACTCTGTTTTATACCCCGTGTAAGAGCAGACATATTTGAATTGGAGTAAACTATTACATATATATATTTGCATTAGTGACTGGTCTCTATATTTTGGACAACAGATATATATTTTTCAGATCTTGTTTTCTCCCCATTTCTCTGTTTCAATTACCTCAATTTAATCTTTGGGGCGCAGGAATATTTTTTGTAATATATTTATTTTTATAGCACATAAAGTGGTGGTGTTAGTGATTATTCTTTTGCTGCCCGCATTTATTTATAACTATAGGGTGGTGATTTTTTTCACTTCAGTGTAGCGCATTTAGTGTTCTTCTTTTTTATATTTTCTATAGAGTATATGACAAAAAAACAATAATGTCCTTTGTGTACGACAGAACCCCAGAATTGCTGGGGAAAGGGCGTGGCTAAACTATTCTCCGGTGTCGTATAGAGGAAAAGAAAATTTGTCGTAACTAATGACAAAAAAATGTCATGCAAAAGACAAAATTTGTACGTTGAGAAAAAAGTGGAGGGAATGTGAAGTTCTGAATGTGAGAATTTTTGTCTTTAGGTAAGAAATTTTTTGTCGTTACATGTGACATTTTTGTCTTTACATACAACAATTTCAGTCAGGACAAATAACATATTTCTGATTACAACCAACACTCTCTGAAAATATTAATGATCCCAACGACACTGTACTTTGAAAAGTCATTACAAACGACAAAAGCTATTTCCCTACTTTTTTGAACATATGGCCCTAAGAATAAAGAAAATGTAAGCATATAAGAAAATGTTTCGAATATTCTCAGCTGTGAGAATGGAAAAACATTAAAGGACTGTGGTTTTTCACACCTGACAAGGACAAACTGAACCGTTAGCTTTTGTTGACACATTGGTAACTGTATCTGGTTGCTGTCATTGCTTCCTGACTTGTCACTGCCAATGAAAAAAAAAAGTGGGTGAAGAGATGCTGATTTACAGAATGTGGTGTCATGCATCTTTGGTTTCACATTCTATTTAAAATGTTAACCCTTTGGGTGTTGGGGAGGTAGCATTGCGTTGCAATGTTTTGGATACCTCTGACACTCAAGGGTTAAAAGATCTGATGATATGGAAAAAAGGATTTTTCTCAATATGTAATGGAAATGTTTCTAAGTCAGAACTTTTGTTGATATATGAACTCTAAAGGCTTTAACCCTTTGAGAGCCAGAGGGGTACGCTACGCATTGTAAAGCAATGCATAGCTCTCTGGCACTCAAAGGGTTAAACACAAATCAAAAGAGGTTCTATTTGGGAGCAAACCAATGGCACCATCGGGGATAAATAGCAATGTTCAAAATTCCATTTATGTAAATGGGTTTTTAACCAATGGATCTGAATAATGGAGAGGTCTGTAATATATTGTTTGCAGTGGAGACCTTGCTAGTATTCTAAGGGTTAAAACCCCCATTTAAGCCTATGAGAATCTGTATTTGTCTCCTATATTGCAGCTGATTTGCCACAGAATAGCTTTTTATTTCTTTTGTTCCAGGGCTCTAAGGTATAAATTAGAGTTATTCTGGAGTAAAACAGCTGCACCATAGGGACAAATAAAAATTCCTGTTAAATTAAATTGGACTCTACTCTTAACCCCTTGAATGTTACAGAGGTCTCCAATGCATTGCAAAGCAATTAACTGAATACCTCTGTAGCATTCTAGGGGTTAAAAAACTGTGCATAAGTACATGGTAATTTAGGAATTTTTATGTGTCCCTAATGGTACAGTTGGTTTACTCCAGAATAACTCCAAATTGCGTTGCCGGCACTTAAAGACCATGGAGAATTTTTTTTTTTTTTATATGATCGGATTCAGGGCTCCCCCGGAAATCCTGCACGTGACAGGACCATCATTCGTTCTTTAGGGAAGTTTTCCCATGATAGTTGTGGCACTTCATGGGTCCTACTCCTTAACCCCTTAAGGACCTGGGAAAATCTGAGGAGATTTCACTTAAGGACCGGAGCAATTCTGACCTTTTTGACTATGTATTTGTTCAACAGTGTTTTCCCTCTAAGTACTTTATTTTACCCAAGAAAATTATATACTGTTTTTTTACACACAAATAGGGCTTTCTTTTGATACTACACTTATATGGATAGCCCATCATTTATTTTAGTAAAATTAAAGAAACGGTAAAAAAAATAAAAAAAAACACCATTTTTTTTCTCTTGGGATCATTTGGGCACAATGGGTTACATTTTTATGGAGACTGCAATATGGCAGTTTTAAGTGGGCACTATCCCTCTGGGTGAAATCCCCATGTCCCTTTTTTCCCACTTTTTTATTGATTACATTTGGCTGTATGTATAAATGTATTCCATGGCTCCACAACAGTCACACTACCAAGATTGGTAATTGACATGTTTTTTTTAAATAATTTTTTTTTTTTTTGCAAAAAAAAAAAAGTGTTGCCTGTTTAAAAAAAAAAAAAAAAGTTGATATTAGCAGGTCAATAATTGACCTGCATCCATTGACCTGCATCCAGCCAGCCTCCAGCACAGCAGTGAAAGGATTAATACGTCCAGCTGCTGCATTTTCTTTTAATACAAGGTGTCTCCTCTCTGCTTCTCTGTCCCATGAGGAGAGACACAGAGACAGTGTGTGAATCACACTATCTCATTCATTCCAAATGCCAGTACATGTGGTCGCTGCTTCAGCGATCACATGACCCAGCATAACTGAGAAGGGCTGAGACTGAATGCTCTGGTACTAGAGAACTCAATCTTAGCCTGGAATGAATGATAGCACCATCCTGGACCGTTATGGGTCATTAAGTGGTTAAGGTTCCATCACTACATTGTTGCAAATAGCGACATTTCTTTTTAAATTCAATGCACAACATTTTACAAACCTTGTTTCTCCATTTTACAAAAATGTACTACACGGCGTTCTTACATTTATAACTAATGGACACTGTTACAGCCATTTTAACGCAGATATCCGCTTTTGCTCCACTTTTATAAATCTGCTACATTAGAGCCTTATGCTGAAAGGAAAAGTGAAAGTATTCTGGGGAAAACCAAATGCACTATGGGGAAAAACTATTCCACTTGATTTAAATGGGGCTTTAAACCCCTTGAATACTAGATATGCCTCTAATGCCTTTCAAAGCAATTCACTGGAGACCTCTCTGGCCTTCAGTCTCTTAACCCTTTGAGTGCCAGAGGGGTGCACAATGTATTGCTTTGCAATGCATTGTGTATTCCTGCTGGCACTCAAAGGGTTAAATCAATGGAAATGTGGGTAATTTTAATCCTCTATTAGATGCTAGAGAGGTTATTAAGTGGAGCCCTCACTAGCATCCAAGGGGTTAATTTTTCATCTTATGACTGTTGTAGGGAGGAATAGAGGTTCTCTAAGGAAATCTAATGTAAATACAATTTCAGCAGAACCATTTACTCATTATGGTTTTAAACATTAGTTTCATCATTCTGGTTTTAAACATTTTACACTAGATACATAAATTGTTTCAGGAAATCACACAGACTTTATGCAGGGCTCTGGAATTTTCTGTCATTTAACCTTTTGAGTGCCACTGGCTACCTCTCTTGTGCTCAAAGGGTTAATATAGTGAGGTGTTTTCCAATATGTTTTATTAAAAATCATGTATAATACTCTGGAGCAGTAGGGGTTGAGAAACATTACGTGAATTGCATTAAAAAGGGGCAGGGCCTGATGCGAGTTGGGGGGGCAGGGCTTAAAAGTGTGACACAGATATTAAAAGAAGGCTGGGAAGGAGGAACATGGGGAAAAAAGCAGAAGTGGGCAGAGTTTCAATAGAAACTTCCCACATCCAGAGGAATCAGCCTCTGCCCCGGAGACCCAGTAAAGCAGTGTCACAACCAGAGTCCACTGGGCATATCCGGAGAGTTCCCAGGTATGTTTGTAATAGGGACATATGCATAAAGCTAAAGATGAACCATTCTAGAGAGAAGTAACTGCACCATAAGGGATAAATAAACATTTTCCAAACCCCTATTTATATTAATGGGGCTTTCAACCCTTTGATTGCAAGAGCAGTCTTCAATGCATTGTCCCAGTTAAATCAATGTCCCCTATTTCCCCTATGGTGCAGATGGTTTCCTCCAATATAGCTCATCTTTACCTTCCTGAATTAGGTCCATAATGTTGGTATCAAATAATGTCACATAAAAGCTTCACCAGGCTCAGAATAAAGACATATACCCCTAAAATTATCATAAGGATGTTAATTATAATGATGGTCAGGCTCCCTCATTTACTCACTACTTTGTGAAGCTTTTCTTAATTGCAGAGGTTGTATTACATATTAGAAGTTTAATCTACAACATGTTTAGCATAACCAGCTGAATCAGTGGTGGGCAACGCTAGGCCCTCCAGCTTCTGCCAAACTGCAAATCCCATCATTTCCCCAGGGGATGATGGGAGTTGTAGTATGGCAGCAGCTGGAGAGCCTCACATTGCTCATTACAGAGATAAATGTTTCTCACCTTCCCAAAATAAAGTGCATCCTACAAAGACTTGTATTACAGACCAATATATGATATAATATATGATAGTGGGAAAGACAGTGAGATATTCAGGGAGCGATGTTCAAAATGTTGTAGTAACTTAAATGATTTGTAATTAGAATAAATAGTTCTTATGCCATAGTCAAGCAATTCTCAGTCATATTACCCTAATTTTTTGCATCCAATTCCACCATCTCCATGCCTTGCACTGGCACCTAAGTCCATATCTGCCTCAAATCTGTAGTAGATGAGAGTTGGTACCGTGTTAGCCGTAGAAATACAGGAGGCAAATATAGTTTTTGATACCTTTATTGGCTAACTAAGCAGATTTAGAATGCAAGTTTTCAAGACCTTAGGTCTCTTCCTCAGGCAAGTTATACAGATAAATATGAAAACATCTCTCTTAAATACAAGTACACATTGCATTCTTTATCATGGAAATCAGATAAGAGAACTCAATCCAGAAGCAGATACTTTGATCAGTCAGTGGTAAATTGAACTCTTCCTCTGAGGCTTTAGAGGTAGTTACGATGCTCTTGGGTCTGTTGGAAAGGTCAACCCACAAAGTGATAATGTGACAAGAACTCTTTGTCCTTATTCAAACCATTACAAATAGCATTAAAATGTAGCATTCATTTTACTTCCCATATCTTTCTGTCCCTCTGAGTGCGGAACCGTCCCATCAATACAGTTAACTTATTATCCTTGACACTGTACCCATTTTGACAAAAATGTTCTCCCACTGGTGTCTCTGTCTTCATGTTATTAACACTGGATCTGTGGGAATGAAACCTCTTATGTAGTGCTTGTCCAGTTTCTCCCACATACAGAACTGTTGGGCATTTTGCACACATGATAAGGTATATTACATTGGATGATTTACAGGTCAAATCTCTAGTGACTGCATATAGATGTATATATGTGACTATACATGTGTAACTTTTTGAGTATTTGAATATTATTGAGAAGATAGCTTGAGCTTGCCAAGAATTTGTATATTTTTGGTATGTGTACTGGGAGGTTCTGGCTCCTCCCTTCTCCTTGGTTGGTAGCTCCGTGTATACAGGCTCTAGTTGCAATTAGGGAAGATAAGAATACTGCCCTTACTTCCCTCACAAGTGTTTTGCTCTCAACATAGGTAATGATTTTTAATTGCATTACACTAAATGCTTATTCACTTCTGATTTGAGGTGGATGAGGACTTGCCTAATCTGAGGTGCCATGAAGAAGCAAGTAAGCTTAGCATGATTTTGGCCACAAACATGTAACTAAACATGTAAACTAAACATGTAATCTAAAGCTCACTGTTTATTATCTTCAGTAAATCTCAGATTATTCATGGGCAAAGGTCAGAATATGATGTGCAGACTTCTTTTTTGGTTTGCTATTTGTAATTGTAACTAAGACTGGCAAAATACCCATGAATTGGGCCAACTTAATGCATTGTTAGTGCACCATGCAGCCCACTTAACCCATTGCTAATAGGGTGATTAACCATTACATGACCCAAGGTGGCAACACATTGCCTATGTGAATGAAAATGCCGGTAAATGTGATCGCTTCTGGAGCGATCACGTGTACCAGCAGAAGAAAGAAGCACTGAAACTAAACACTCCGGTTGTGATCAGTGTCTGCTTTTGCAGAATGATAGCAGCATGCACCGAGGTGCGCTGCTATCGTTTAACCCATGATGTGTCAGGACCGTCATGGGTCCTTATGGGAAGTTTACCCATGATGGTCCTGGCACGTCATGGGTCGTTAAGGGATTAATCTTACTATAGTTCATTTGTAAAAAAAGGCATGTGTCCATCAAGTTCTTTCTGACCAGACATACCTGCATTGAAAACAACAGACTTAATTATCGATAATGTTCTGAGTTAAAAAGTAATCAATGCTTTTTAGAAAGAAGTTTAATTATCTGCCAAAACAGCCTCCCAAGGCAAGGAGTTCAACGTCCTTACTGTCCTAAATGTGAACAAACCCTGCCTTTGTTTGGATCAAAAGTGCCTTTACTAAAGCCTTAAAGAATTTCCCCTTGTTTTTTTGCAAAACACAGAGTAAAGAGTTCCCCAGAGCACTCCTTTTATGGGCCTTGCATATAGTAATCATTTCACCCCTTAGATGCCTTTCCTCTAATGTAAACAAAACTAGTTTGACCAGCCTATCTTTATAACTATAATCTTGCAATTCCTTAATCACTCTTGTTGCAAGCCTATATACTTTTTGCAGCTCAGTACTGTTCTTTTAAGAAACAGGTACCCAAAACTGTACTCCATACTTCAGATGAAATCTTACCAAGCATGTATAAAGAGGTAGAATTATATTTCTGTACCATGCAGCTATATGCCATTTATACGTAGTACTCGGTGAGGCTCTGAGGGTTATTGCACTTTATTGTGTAGTCTATTGTCTACCAATAATCCTAAATCTTTCTCTAGCAATGCTTTCACAAGTAATTTCCCATTGAAATTATATATATACCATGCTTGTTTCTGCAACCAAAATGTGTAACCTTACATTTATCTATATTAGACCTTATATTTTACTTTTCTACCCATCCACTAATCTAGCCAATATTTCTGATTTGTGTATATTTCCTTACATAGTTTAGTGTCATCAGCAAAGACTGAGATACCACAAGCAATACCCACTTCAAGGTCATTAATACATTTAAAGGCATTGAACACAGAACTAAACCCTGACCAGCTTGAACATGTTCCATTTACAACAGCTCTGCATTATGTTATTTAACCAGTTTTATATCCATGCACAGACATTGTCTGCTAAGATTATCGCTTAGTTTATGCACTAATCTCTGGTGAGGCTTTAGTAAAGTCTAAGTATACTACATCTACATCTACTATATCATCACATATCCTGAATATTAGCATTTATTAATCCCGCTAATATCTTATCCACTATTGATGTAAAACCTACAGGTCAATAATTTCGGTTCACTTTAAAAAAGTTGCGTATAAAAGTTTGCGCGGCTAGGAGCCACATTAAGCATGTCGCCGTGTACAAAATGGCGACATGAGAATCTCGCATTGCATTAAAGCCTGTTTAAAGGTAGCCCGGTGCGCGATTAATTAACATTCAAACATGCAAACTAAAAGTGAGGATAACAACGTTTAACTATGCTTCCCCTTGCGCACTTACTCTTCCGAATGCAGAAAAGCGCTGTCCGTCTCTCTCTCCCCCTCCACTCCTTCAATCTCCGTGCGCAATGAAAGAAAAAAAATAAATAACAGAGCGTGGACACATAATTTGTAAAGAAAATAAAAGTGCTGCACAGCGCTGTACATCTCTCTCTCTCCCCCAGCACTCCCTTCTTTGAGTGCAGAATGACAGGGCACTCAAAGAAGGGAGCAGAGGGGGAGAAAGAGAGACATGCAGTGCTGCGCAGCACTTTAATTTTCTTTGCAGTGTTCTTTCAATGTGCACCTGGATTGAAGGAGCAGAGGGGGAGAGAGAGATAGGCAGAACTGTGCTACATTGGGAAGAGTAAGTGCACAAGGGGAAGCATATTTAAACGTTGTTATCCACACATATTTTGTTTGCATGTTTGAATCTTATTTAATTGCGCACTGGGAGACCTTTAAACAGGCGACATGAGAACCTCGTGCTTTTATGCAATGCGAAATTCTCATGTCGCCATTTTGTACACGGCAACATGCTTAATGCGCAATATTTTATACCAACTTTTTTAAAGGATACCAATAATTTCCAGTTTTAGCTATAGCCCCCGATCCATATAATGGAAAAAGGGGACTTGTCACCTTGAATTTTTTTTTATAGATATTTGAAAACTTTGTTCAAAACTGCCTATGTGTTATGTTAATCAAAAGTCAAACAGATGTACAGTTTAGTTTAGTTTCACACTTATTTCCAGGAAATGTGAAATTGAAAGTTTCCTGGTGCATCACAGTGTTAAATAGCATATGAGACATTACTGAAATCCTTTATTAGCACATAAAATGTCACTGAGAACTCCTCATTAGCATATGAAGCATCACTGGTACTCCATGGGTACCAGTTAGCATATATATATATATACAGTAGCGAGTATGAATATCTCATTCCTTATCTGTACATTTGCTGGTGTTTTTGTTCACGTGACACATCAACATAGACACATGATGTTTTTCAATATGCAAATTTCTAAATCTGTAAATTATAGACTTGTAAGTTTGTTGAAAATAGGGTCATAATGACTTCACCAGGTGAGTGTCTCTGAGTTTTGAGATATGGATAACTGATTTTCACAGCTTTTAAGTCACAACAAAGTTTCAAAACCCCTTCACCCTAAAACTTTATCCATCATTAAAATTAGTGAAGAATTTTCACATCTTTAAATGCATCCTACAATTATCATTTAGCTAATACAAGCATATACCATGGAAATATATACAACACCTGCATGCCAGGTTTGACTAGCATATCCTGTGTTTAGACTATGAAGGTAAACATATCCATAAACATATGGGTTCATATGCTGAAAAAAAACAGATATATTCTGGGGTAAACCAACTGTGCATTATGGGTCAAATAACATTACCCAAAATTTCCATTGATTTAAATGGGGTATTTAACCCTTAAACACACAATACATTGGAGCCCCCTAGTGTTGAAGGGTTTAAACACCCCATTTAAATCAAGGGAAATTTGTATTAGTTTTTCCATTCCCTATGGAAATGTGTGCGAGTAGTGTGTCCTAAAATTGCTCTTTTTTATTTTTATATATGGCTAATGGAGTTTTTATTTTGTGCATTAGAAAACATATATTTACCCCCTTTTTCAGCTAATTTCTCTGACTAGAATAAATTGCTAAGTGTTATCAAGATCACATTTAAGGAATTTTATTTTAGATTGCATTTTAAGCAGTTTAAAAAAACTGAGTTATTAGACCAACATATTTAAATCTGGTACATTTGACCTAAGATTTTGAGTTAGAGGAAAGTGTAATACTAGTTGAATTTTAGAACTATAAGCATGAGTGATAGTAGGTTAAACAATCTTGGATCTGTCTGTCCATGGTGCATACTGCTGTGGCAAGTGTAAGCATATTATCTTTTTAGAATCGAATATACTGGTTCTTGAACAAAATATTGAAAACCTGGAAAGGAGATTGAGTCTTACTGAGCAGCTAGTATGTGGGGGTTAATAATGAAGAGAGTGAAGCTGTAGATGAGTAGCAGCAAGTAGAAAGCTTGTAACAGTAAGGAAAAGAGGTAGTGAGCAGAGGAAGAGGGAAGTCAGTTCTCAGTTGAGTCAATCCAACATATTTGCAAGATTGTGTGAAGATGTTGAGGAGGATAACTCAGACTTGGCATTACTGGAGAAGGAAGAATCTGCTAGCAGCCAGGGGAACAGTTGTTCTTCATGTTTACATGGGATGCAGATTAGGCAGAACCAAGGCAGGTGGTGGTAATAGACGACACTATTATTAGAAGGGTGGATAGAGTAATCTGTTTCCAGGAACATGAACACCGAACAGGTCCTCGGGTCCGGCATATCGCGGAGAGGACAGATGGATTATTACGGGTGGAAAGGATCCAGCTTTTTTGGCACATATTGGAGCCAATGATAAAGTTGGAGGAAGATGATGGTCCCTAAAAATGATTTCAGGGATTTAGGGTGCAAGGTCAAGGCAATTAACTTCAGGGTAGTGTTTTCTGAAATACTACCAATGCCATGAGCTAATGCAGGTAGGCAGAGGAGCTCAGGGAGCTAAATACGTGGCTTCAGTATTGTTGTAGGAAGTAGTTTTGGGTGAAAGTTTTCACCTCAAAAGAGAAAAAGGAGAACAATGGCACTTTTCACCAAGCGGGTAATATTTCATAAAAAGTACCGTTTCCTTACTTTTTTTGCCTAGCTCCTTGCATTGAAAAAGGGTGTCAGATTCTAACAACATGTTATTCTGTGTTTGTGAGAGAAAGAAAAAGCAGCACATTTTTGAGCTAGAGAAAGCAAGCTAATAAAGTGGCTTTGAAGTTTAGTTTAGGGAGTCTTATAGTCAGGAAATCTACTCTATGTATTAGGGGCTCTGGTGGACATGAAGGGAGAAAGGAATTTTACCTCAAATACCTTAAAATTCTGTGTGACTGACTGGGAACACGCATGCAGAGATAATTCAAGTTTCTTCCTGCTCTGGCTGTTATATCTGTCCTAGGGGAGTCTGCGGGTTTAAGAAGCAAATACCAATGCAAAAATACTCCAAAAGTTTGTGTGACCAAGTAAACACAGGCAGCTGTAATCCAAGTTCCTTCCTGATCTGGATGTTATCTCTTTCCTAGGTAAGTCTACAGTTGTAAGAAAGGAGTACCTTAAATACCCCTAAAATGTGAATGACGGACTAGGAAGACACAGGCAACCGTGATCCATGTTAATTCCTGACCCGGTTGTTATCTCTGTCCTAAGGGAGTCTGGGGAAATAAGCAGTTGAACAGGGAGTATGTTTTTTGTTGTTGATAGTGATAGGCATATGGGGGAAATTGAAATAAAATATATATATAAATGCAATTAAAAAATGATAGGTGACAGAGACAGGGATCTGTGACTGAGGCAGATTGCTACACTAGTAAAGACAGAGTATTTTGTAGGGATTCAAGGCAACACATCACACACAATCAGTTCTATTTTGTACATTACATTAAAAACACAAAGGTTGAGTAATGTCCAATAAGTGCACAAGGTGTAGGCTAAAAGGATTAGGAGAAGTGCAGGGAAGTGTGATTAAAGTGGTAACTATGGTCATTGCAGCGTGTGCAAAAAATGATGGTGATCCCTTTCCTCCCAAGGATGATGCAGTTTGTCAAAGTCCCACCAAAAGTTCCACCACCACCAAGAAGTATTACTAATAAAAACCATCGAAAAATGACTGATGATAATGATTTGATGTAGATCTAGAACATATCCTGCCAGCATTCTCCTCTTTTTCACATACAGATGAAATTGAGAGTGAGAGAGATGATGACATGGCTAGAAAGTTAGCTGAGAGCCAAAGGCTCAATCTTCCTCCACTAAAAGGAGCACTGTGTCTGTCTATAAACTGTTTGAGAAAACAATTGTATGGTCTGACCCGGGACTATCAAAGAAGTTAAAAGAGGATACAGTAGACCTGTCAGTCATCATCAGCATCATCACCACTTCGAAGTCCCACTCAGCTACACACTGAGGAGTAACCAGCAACAACACAGGTTATCAGAATCTACAGCCTTAGTTTTGAGTGCCTCTGCTGCTCTTGGAAGTGCAGCACTGGTGACACCTAGTAGTAGTACAAACTCAGCAACATCTAGCCTCAGTATTAGTAGTAGTAGCAGCCTCTCAGGAACCTCACAGTCTGTGAAATCCACAGTATGGAGATACTTCACTTAGCATCCAAAAGCTAAACATGTTGTGATCTGTGTAAGACGCATGTGAGCAGGGGGAACACATGCTCTCGCATAGGCACCTCCCCAATGAGATCCCACCTGAATCACAACCACAGATCTGACTTTGAGATACACCATCAACAGTTCGGAAGTATCACAACTAGCAGCAACAGAAGTACTCCAGATTGTTCACATGGTTCTGTGGTACATAATAGAAGCACTGTTGATGTATTAGAGAGTGTGCCAACATTTTATGTTCCTGCTGCAGAGGAGTATGACTGAGTTTGTTTTTGGAGATGACAAGAGTCATATGATACACCTGCTGTTTGGATCAAACCTGGTAGAGCATGCCATAAAAAGGTCTGATCTGGTGTCAGAGTATCACCACCACTTGTACAAATCTGGCCATTAAAATCAATAATGTTACACAGTTCTTATATTATGTACTGCCATACCAGACTTACTAATTGAGTTCTTAGAAATAAGTCAAAACTTGCACAAAAATAATTCAAAAGTATGCCTATGGAATAGTAAACTTGCCAAAATGTTGGCTTTTGACATGCAGTCCTTTTCTTTTGTTGAAAACAGAGGCATTAAAGAACTGACGTCATGTTTTGCACCCTGCTAGAATACCCCAAGCTGCAGTTATTTTTCAAGGATGGTTATGCCAATGTTACTTAAGCAGGAAGTTAGTGTTGTGGGCAAAGGACAAAGGCACTCAGCCTGCTAACAATTTTTTTCAAAGGCATATGTTGCGGTAGGACTCACAACTTTTACTTTCATCTATTTATTATTCCATTTCAGCCCTCAGAAGAATTCATATTGTGGTGGGAAATGTTGCATTCATAGAAAACATAGGCAAAATATGACCAGGTTCTGGCGTGAAATTTAATGGCAGTGGCAAAATGGAGAAAATGTTATGTATTGTCTATGGGCAGGAAGTTTAACGAAAAAAACTTGAAATAATTGTTTTTTCTTGAAAAGCCCTCTGTGAAATTTCTCTGACTTTTCACACATCCCTAGCAGGAAGGAGGGTTTGGGGTCTTTAGAGCACTGGGCTGACTGTTCTTGGGAACAATCTGTATAATAATGATAGATTGCACCTAAATGTTAAGGAAGCCTCAGTGCTAAGGGGTAGAATGCTTAGAAAGCTGGAATAACATTTAAACTATGAAAAGGGGGAAAGATATAGCTAGAAAAAAATAGGGTAGATAGTGTAGATAGTAGGGATGGGCAAAAGTTTTTTGCGTCAAATTAGAAACATGAGAAAAATGGTAGTTTTCAAAAAGCTGTACATTTTGTGCTAAATGTGATTTTTTTTCATTTTTTTGTCTAGCTCATTACAGTGAAATCATGAAAAGACTGAATTTCTTCCCACCTCATTGCAAGCTTCCCTTCTTTTCCCACAAGCATAGTATAACAGTGGTGTCAGATTTCCGCAGCATGCCTTTTTTGAGCTTGAGAAGACAAGCTAATAAAGAGGAGTTGAATCTTAATGTAGGGAATCTTGTAGGCAGGAAATATGTTCTCTGTATTAAGGAAGTCTTGGGGACTCTGGGGGACTGGGAAGACACAGGCAGTCAGGATCCAAGTTCCTTCCTGATCTGTCTGTTATCTCTGTCTTAGGAGAGTCTGTGTGTGTGTGTGAAGGGAGCAAAGAGGTTTACCCCAAATACTCCAACATTTTGTGTGATGGATTTGAAAGACATAGGAAGAAGTGATCCAAGTCTCTTCCTGATCTGTCTGTTATCTGTGTGCTGGGAGAGTCTGGGGAAAAAAAGCAGTTGAACAGGCAGTGTGTTTTTTTTGTTTTTGTTTTTTTTCTGCTTGTTTTTGCTGACAGTGATAGCGGTAGGGTGCACAGTTAATATGAAAAACACAGGAGTATGACTGATTTTGTGTTTGGAGATGGCATAGGAGTGCCTACGTATACTACCTCCACAAGTGATGTCATTAAAGCAGTTAAGTTACATAGTTCTTTCTCTATGTACTGCCATCTCTCACTTACTAATTTCTTACAAGGAAGTAAAAACCTGCACAAAAATAATGGAAATAACTGAAATTGTATGTATATTCTATCGGTGGAAATTGTTTTTTCATGATAAATGAAAATATTCCTGTCTTTTCGTCCCTCCCTAGTAGATAGGAACTGGGCAAAACTAAATGATCATGGGAGTAGAGAAGGGGTAGGGATAAAAGTGGGTATAGAAGAAATGCAAGCAGTGGGTAAAATACGTAATGATGACAAAATGAATAGAATGTTGGCAAATGAGTGAAAGTTTTTGCCCATTTCTATGTAAAACCCATGAGTAAAAGAAACCCCAAGTGTCTCAACCCCTTGTGGACATTCCACCCACCAAAAGCCTCTAATTACTTTACATAAACACTAAAACACAAGTATGGATAAAAATCCCACATATTTTATATCCAATTAGATAGATAGATAGATAGATAGATAGATAGATAGATAGATAGATAGATAGATAGAAAATAACAGAGCGAGAGGTAAAGAGAATACATAGTCACCTCTGAACCACGGTAGTGAAAGAGAAGGGGCTTTGAGAAAGGTTGGGCTGGTAACCCATATTAATCAAAATCTACACCAACTATCTTAACATTACCACTGCCTATAACAGAAACTGTAGCCAATGATCCTTTTCATTTAATCATAAAATAATATGATGACATAAGGTCACCAAAGGTCAGGAAAGTGGCACTGTTTACTTATTCTTAAAGGGACTACATTAAAGTGGGAATTCAAAACATATTATAAAAGCACCATAATTAATGAAGGTACCATGTTACAAAATCAAAGCTTGTTTAAGCCACTTCTTTCTATCCTCTAGTCTATGTGAATATTATAAATAGGGAAGAGGGAAGGTGGGGGATACCACATGTTCAGGCTCAGGAGCACTGAAGTATCTTCACTTTTGTTAAACCATTTCCCCATATGGCTCCACCTGCCACTTCCAATATTCTTCTGTTTTAACCATTTGCTTCCCAAATCCATGTATAATTGTTTTTTCCTTTATTGACCACAAAACATAATATTTAAGACATGTCTACAAGTCATGCAGATCTTCTGTCAGGCTGCCCTTAATCTTTGGCTACAGGACTTACTTTCCAAAGCAATAGAGTTTTCTCATCTATTTAAAAGTACTCTCTTATCTTTTATATGATATAGAGAAATTATTACAAAGTGTTTGTATAAAATGTACATTTCTCTGTGATAGAATAAATAGTTGCAAAGAGAACTAATTCTGAAGCAAGTCATCCAGCTGTGAGTCAATGTAACTTATATCAGAAGGGAATGATTGCATGAGAATATATTGTATAGCGGGTTTTGTTTAATGTGACGGTTTGCAGTCTAGTGATATGGTTATGCTTCAGTAGCACCACATCTATTGCTTCTCACAACCATGGGACTTGAAAAGAAAGGTTCAACAGATGCTATTTATTCAATAGCAGAATTAATCACTATTAGGAATAAATGATGAGTAAACTACGCTATGGCTAATCCTTTAATTAAAAAGTCATACATTAATCTAACAAAATATATTGTGTGATAGACAACTTAATCACTGGCTTACCAATTGTTCTTGGATGGTACACGAGAGTGAATTGTTGGACCTTCAGCTTTTGAGCACTACATCTTTCCCAGCCTGCCAGGGTAAAAGGTTAAAATATTCATTCATAACTCTATACACTACAGGATAAAATGTAAGAAAATAGGAAAACCACAGCAAACTATAAGCAACTCCCTTGATAAATATAATTTAAAATTGATAATGCCAGTACTATTAAGGCTAATGGGGTCATTCATCCCTCAACAAGTGTTTCTGCTAAATATTTTTTTTTTGTCAGCATATAATCTTATAATTCTTACTTTTCAAGTATCATGTATTTCATGATAACACTGTTGTATGGACAGTTTATATCAAGTTCATAATACATTTTACAGAGATATCATAATCTAGAAAAGTCAACAGAAACAAATCAAACATGGCTGCCACAGCCTACAAGTATCTTGATGATTGATGATCTTGATGGCCTAGATTGCATTGCAGTTGATAAGTGTTAAAAACTGGCGTTATCCAACAGATTCAAAATGACATCTATGGATAAATGTATAGAAACCCATTAGTAAAGTCAGCCCTGGATTGCAGTGCAGTTGATATCTCAGGAGACTGCAACTTTGGACTTAGAAGTAAATGGGATAGACTACACATATACAACAATACAATAGTTTATTTTAGCTGTAAAGTTCCTTTGACTGCTCCAGACATATTTAGTAATATATATTGATAACTACTATCCAGTTCCTTGGCCTGATAATGTGTAGTGAGGCCCGAGTGCAGAACGGTACCTTTTATCTACCATGGGCTATTTTCTGGTTTACGCTAGAGCTGTTCTAACAAATTAATAAGAGGATACCATATAGCAAAAGCACAACTACGTAATCTTGACAATATCCACCAATCCATTGTAGCACAGTCTAATCGTAAATTGGCTCCAGTAGACTCCTACAAATATTGTGGTATGTGACTTGACCCCACCCTCACTTTTGGCCTTCATATTGACAAATTAACCTCCAAACTTTATCCCAAATAAGTACATTTTTTAGAAACAAATCATGTTTAAGTACCCTGGTGAGAAAAAGTATTGTACAACAGACGTTGCTGCCAATCATAGACTATGGTGATGTAGTATATGCTCCAGCGCCAGAAATCCATCTTAGTAAACTTAAAACTATGTATAATTCATTATGCTGCTTTATCCTCCAATGTAATTACACTGCCCATCACTGTGATATGATTAAAGAACTAAATTGGCTAACACTCAAATTTAGACATACCCTTCACCTTTCTTGCTTAGTACACAACTACTTCTAAGGAAAACTACCAGACTACCTGAGCAGTATGCTCACTCCTGCTCTCCATACTAACTATAACCTCCTCTTCACTGCTAACAACTCACTACATATACCACAATACAAGGCCTGGAACAATCTGCCTGAAATAATCAGATCTGTTCCCAGTCTAAAATCCTTAAAAGTAAGTGCTTCTTTATATCTAAAAACAGTATGTAACTGTATATACTTTTTTATATATTTTTATATGTATGAATATTTATATGTGTATGTACAGTATGTATGTATATTTAATGTTTCACAATTTGTGTAAATATGTACCCTTTACTGAAAACTATCCAGGACATATTTGAAAGCAAGAGAAATCTTAATGTATTCTTCCTGATAAAACATTTTCTAAATAAATAAATAGCTTAAGTGCATTAAGAGTCTTGGATTCCATTCTACCATTGGTTGACATTGTGGGTTATATTTTGGGCATTTGATGTTGCAAGATTTTGTGTGGCTGTAATTATTAAATTAACTTGTAAGCAACTTTTTTCTGGCTCTGTGAGGGGAAGGGGCAAACGGTGCTTACTAGTGATGATCGAGCACCCCAATGCTCGGGTGTTCGGGTGCTCTGGCCGAGCACCCCCGGAGACTCTGATGAGGGGAGGGTGCCTGGTCCATAGGAAAAGGGCAGAAAATGATGGAAACACCACAGAAATGGTTCAGGGACAGCATAGGGAGGATGTCTGGATGCATCTTGGACTCCAACGTCGCTGCTGGGAACGATCTTTCGCCCGTAGTACGCCATTTTTACAGACTGACCGTAAAACACACAAAAAGGAAGATAAAAACGACTGTAGGCGAAAAATTGTTACCAAACAGTATTTGCTGTATATTTACTTGTATATCATCTGCAAATTCTGCAAAAAATGTCATCGATTTTTCAGAACTGGGGCCATGATTAAGAGGGAAACGTGCTCAGAGGCAAATTCTCCCAAAAATTTCATCGATTTTTCTGAACTGGGGCCATGATTAAGAGGGAAACGTGCGCTGAGCCGACCATCTAAAACATTATGGGTGAGGGTCTGCTGCGGAGCTGACCATCCTAAACATTATATGCGAAGGCCCACTAGTGAGCTGACGCTATAAAACATTATATGAGAGGGCCCGCTAGAGAGCTGACCCAATAAAACATTATATGAGAAGGCCCACTGGTGAGCTGACCTATACAAAAATTGTCAAACAGCGCCCGCTGGTGAGCTGGCCCTATATAAAAATTATATCACAGGGCCCGCTGGTGAGCTGGCCCTATATAAAAATTATATCACTGGGCCCGCTGGTGAGCTGGCCCTATATAAAAATTATATCACTGGGCATATGGAAGAGAGTCAACCATATACCCGTTTTTTGGGTGGAAGGGGTGAATGGGAATACAGAGTATTCCCATCATTGTAAATAACATATATAAAGTGACTTTATGTTCCCCCGGGGCTTTCCTCCAGTGGAGTGGAGAAGTCAGGGGAAATCCAGGCCTTGTTCATTTTTATAAGTGTCAACCTATCAGCATTTTCGGTGGAAAGGCGGATACGCTTATCTGTTATGATGCCACCAGCAGCACTAAATACCCGCTCAGACAGAACGCTGGCGGCAGGGCAGGCCAGCACCTCCAAGGAGTGCCAGTTCATACCACGTGTCCAGCTTGGACATCCAGTAGTTGTAAGGCACAGAGGGATCATTGAGGACACTGACACGGTCTGCTACGTACTCCTTCACCATCTTCCAAAACTTTTCCCTCCTTGTGACACTAGGCTGCGCATCAGGGTGAGGGTGCTGGCGGGGTGTCATGAAGGTGTCCCACGCCTTGGAGAGTGTTGCCCTGCCTTTGTCGGAACTGCTGTGTGCTCCCCTTTTCTCCCCTTCTCGGTTGGCCAAGGTAGCACGTACTCTGCCGCCAGCGTTGTCAGATGGAAAATTTTGGAGCAATTTTTCGACAAGAACCTTCTGGTATTGCACAATTTTGCTTGTCCTCTCCACCGGAGGAATGAGAGATGAGAAATTCTCTTTGTAGTGGGGGTCCAGAAGGGTGAACACCCAGTAATCCGTGTTGTCTAAAATGCGTATAACGCGTGGGTCACGGGAAAGGCAGCCTAACATAAAGTCAGCCATGTGTGCCAGAGTACCAAGAGGCAAGATTTCGCTGTCCTCAACAGGAGGATGACTCTCAATCTTCTCATCCTCTTCCTCCTCTTCTGCCCACCCACGCTGAAGAGATGGAACTAAAGTTCCATGGCTACCCTCTGTAGCGGAGGCAACCGTGTCTTCCTCCTCCTCCTCCTCCTCCTCCGCCTCCTCCAATTGTCGCTGAGAAGACGAAGTGAGGGTGCTCTGGCTATCACCTTGTGTAAGCTCTTCCTCCCCCATTTCCACCTCTTCCACATGCAAAGCGTCGGTTTTAATTGTGAGCAGCGAGCGTTTCAGTAGACACAGAAGTGGGATGGTTACACTGATAATAGCGTTATCGCCGCTCACCATCTGTGTCGATTACTCAAAATTGCGTAAAACCTCACAGAGGTCTGACATCCATTCCCACTCCTCACTTCTGATTAGAGGAAGTTGAACAGACAGGCGACGACCGTGTAACAGCTGGTACTCCACTACTGCCCTCTGCTGCTCACAAAGCCGGGCCAACATGTGGAAGGTGGAGTTCCAGCGCGTGCTCACGTCACACAGGAGCCGGTGAGCTGGCAATTGTAAGCGCTGCTGCAGCTTCAACAGGCCGGCTGAAGCTGTTGATGACTTACGGAAATGTGCACGCACGCGGCGCACCTTGGTCAAGAGATCATGCAAATTGGGGTAGGTTTTTAGAAATCGCTGAACCACTAAATTAAATACATGCGCTAGGCATGGTACGTGTGTGAGCTTGCCGAGCTCCAAAGCCGCCACCAAGTTACGCCCATTATCACACACAACCATGCCTGGTTGCAGGTTGAGTGGCGAGAGCCACTGCTCGGTCTGGTGACTAATCCCCTGCAACAGCTCTGAGGCCGTGTGCTGTTTGTCCCCAAGGCAGATCAGCTTCAGCACGGCCTGTTGACGCTTCCCCACTGCAGTGCTACACTGCTTCCAGCTACCGGCTGATGGGTGAGTGGCGCTGCGCGCAGAGAATTCGGAGGTGGAAACGGAGGAGGAGGAGCCAATAACGTAGGTGCTGGCGGAAACCCTGATGGAGGTAGGGCCCGCAATCCTCGGCGTGGGTAGCACCTGTGCCATCCCAGGGTCCGAGTCGCTCCCAGCCTCCACGACATTCACCCAGTGTGCCGTCAGTGAAATGTAGCGTCCCTGGCCACAAGCACTTGTCCATGTGTCAGTCGTTAAGTGGACCTTCCCAGTAACTGCGTTGGTCAGGGCACGGGTGATGTTACGGGACACATGGTGGTGTAAGGCGGGGACGGCACACCGGGAAAAGTAGTGGCGGCTGGGGACTGCGTACCGAGGGACAGCTGCTGCCATCAGGCTGCGGAAGGACTCAGTCTCCACAAGCCTAAATGGCAGCATTTCGATGGCCAGTAATTTGGAAAGGTGTGAGGTTAGTGCTATGGCCTGTGGGTGGCTGGCTGGGTATTTTCGCTTGCGCTCAAATGCCTGGGGTAACGACATTTGGACGCTGCGCTGGGACAGGGAAGTGGATGTGGTCGCTGATGGTGCTTCAGATGGTACAGGTGCAGGGCGGGAGGTATGCGGGCCTGCGCCTTCGACAGGCGATTGGCCGGCACCGAAAACAGGGGAAGAGGAGGCAGTGGTGTGGCCTGCAGACACAGATTGGCGATCCGGGCGTTCCTCCCACTTATTACGGTGCTTGGATGCCATGTGTCGGATCATGCTGGTGGTGGTGAGGTTTCTAGTGTTCATGCCTCGGCTCATTCTGGTGTGGCACAGGTTGCAAACTACAATTCTTTTGTCGTCCGCACTTTCCTTAAAAAAACGCCATACCGAGGAACACCTACCCCTTGGCAAGGGAGATTTACGCAAGGGGGTGCTCCGTGGAACATTTGCGGGCCGGTTTGGTGCGGTCCGCCTTCTTTCTGTAGCCACACCACTGCCTCTTCCAGCCTGTTGCGGTGCTGCAGATGGCTCACCCTCAAGACTGCTGTCATCGCTCGGCTCTCCACCTTCCCAGGTGGGGTCAGTCACCTCATCGTCCACCAAGTCCTCCTCCACTTCCTCACTCTGATCATCCTCCTCATGTCTTGATCCCACCACATACTCAGTCATTGACAACTGTATATCATCCTCCTCATCAAGGTCTTGAGACAGTAAAAGTGGTTGATTTGATGGCAACTGTGTTTCATCATCATCATCATCCACTTCCTTTGACGTTAAATGCCGTTCCCCTCTGTCATCTTCTTGTGATTGGGTACCCTCTAGAGGTTGTGAATCAGGGCACAAGATGTCATGTTCCTCTGCAAGCGTGCTTGGAGAGAGGTTCAAATTAAGGATTGGTGATGAGACGAGCTCCTCACTATATCCCAGTGTGGGATCACTTCTTTGACCAGACCATCTATGGTGGGAGGAAGGATGATCAGGGTGAGGATTATGTTGACCAGACTCTTGGCTACTGAGAGTGGACTTGGTGGAAGACAGGGTGGTGCTTAACCGACTGGAAGCAGTATCAGCTGAAATCCAACCGACCACCTGTTCGCAGTGGTCTGACCTCGAGAGTGATGTCCTGCGACGCCCTGTAAACTGAGACATGAAGCTAGGTATGGTGGATTTCTTTCTTTCTTGTGCTCTGGCACCAGGCACAGTTTCTACGCGTCCTGACCCGCGCCCTGAACTATCAGGATCACGTCCACTTCCCCGTCCCTTTTTACCCGCCTTCTTCATATTACACGGAATATGTGCTGCAAATCTGCAACTTTGCACACTAAACAGAATGTGCTTCTTATCTGCGGCTCGGCACAGTGAATGGAATATGTGACTTTGATATTTTACACTTTGCACAGTAAACAGAATGTTCTCCTAATATGCAACTTTGCACACTAAACAGAATGTGCTTCTTATCTGCGGTTAGACACAGTGAATGGAATATGTGACTTTGATATTTTACACTTTGCACACTAAACAGAATGTTCTGCTAATATGCAACTTTGCACACTAAACAGAATGTGCTGCTTATCTGCGGCTCGGCACAGTGAATGGAATATGTGACTTTGATATTTTACACTTTGCACAGTAAACAGAATGTTCTCCTAATATGCAACTTTGCACACTAAACAGAATGTGCTTCTTATCTGCGGTTAGACACAGTGAATGGAATATGTGACTTTGATATTTTACACTTTGCACACTAAACAGAATGTTCTGCTAATCTGAAACTTTGCACACTAAACAGAATGTGCTTCTTATCTGCAGTTAGACACAGTGAATGGAATATGTGACTTTGATATTTTACACTTTGCACACTAAACAGAATGTTCTGCTAATCTGAAACTTTGCACACTAAACAGAATGTGCTTCTTATCTGCGGTTAGACACAGTGAATGGAATATGTGACTTTGATATTTTACACTTTGCACAGTAAACAGAATGTTCTCCTAATATGCAACTTTGCACACTAAACTGAATGTGCTTCTTTTCTGCGGTTAGACACAGTGAATGGAATATGTGACTTTGATATTTTACACTTTGCACAGTAAACAGAATGTTCTCCTAATATGCAACTTTGCACACTAAACTGAATGTGCTTCTTATCTGCGGTTAGACACAGTGAATGGAATATGTGACTTTGATATTTTACACTTTGCAAACTAAACAGAATGTTCTGCTAATCTGAAACTTTGCACACTAAACAGAATGTGCTTCTTATCTGCGGTTAGACACAGTGAATGGAATATGTGACTTTGATATTTTACACTTTGCACACTAAACAGAATATTCTGCTAATCTGAAACTTTGCACACTAAACAGAATGTGCTTCTTATCTGCGGTTAGACACAGTGAATGGAATATGTGACTTTGATATTTTACACTTTGCACAGTAAACAGAATGTTCTCCTAATATGCAACTTTGCACACTAAACAGAATGTGCTTCTTATCTGCAGTTAGACACAGTGAATGGAATATGTGACTTAGATATTTTACACTTTGCACAGTAAACAGAATGTTCTCCTAATATGCAACTTTGCACACTAAACAGAATGTGCTTCTTATCTGCGGTTAGACACAGTGAATGGAATATGTGACTTTGATATTTTACACTTTGCACAGTAAACAGAATGTTCTCCTAATATGCAACTTTGCACACTAAACAGAATGTGCTTCTTATCTGCGGTTAGACACAGTGAATGGAATATGTGACTTTGATATTTTACACTTTGCACAGTAAACAGAATGTTCTGCTAATCTGAAACTTTGCACACTAAACAGAATGTGCTTCTTATCTGCGGTTAGACACAGTGAATGGAATATGTGACTTTGATATTTTACACTTTGCACACTAAACAGAATGTTCTGCTAATCTGAAACTTTGCACACTAAACAGAATGTGCTTCTTATCTGCGGTTAGACACAGTGAATGGAATATGTGACTTTGATATTTTACACTTTGCACAGTAAACAGAATGTTCTCCTAATATGCAACTTTGCACACTAAACAGAATGTGCTTCTTATCTGCGGTTAGACACAGTGAATGGAATATGTGACTTTGATATTTTACACTTTGCACAGTAAACAGAATGTTCTCCTAATATGCAACTTTGCACACTAAACAGAATGTGCTTCTTATCTGCGGTTAGACACAGTAAATGGAATATGTGACTTTGATATTTTACACTTTGCACAGTAAACAGAATGTTCTCCTAATATGCAACTTTGCACACTAAACAGAATGTGCTTCTTATCTGCGGTTAGACACAGTGAATGGAATATGTGACTTTGATATTTTACACTTTGCACAGTAAACAGAATGTTCTCCTAATATGCAACTTTGCACACTAAACAGAATGTGCTGCTTATCTGCGGCTCGGCACAGTGAATGGAATATGTGACTTTGATATTTTACACTTTGCACAGTAAACAGAATGTTCTCCTAATATGCAACTTTGCACACTAAACTGAATGTGCTTCTTATCTGCGGTTAGACACAGTGAATGGAATATGTGACTTTGATATTTTACACTTTGCACAGTAAACAGAATGTTCTCCGAATATGCAACTTTGCACACTAAACAGAATGTGCTTCTTATCTGCGGTTAGACACAGTGAATGGAATATGTGACTTTGATATTTTACACTTTGCACAGTAAACAGAATGTTCTCCTAATATGCAACTTTGCACACTAAACAGAATGTGCTTCTTATCTGCGGTTAGACACAGTGAATGGAATATGTGACTTTGATATTTTACACTTTGCACACTAAACAGAATGTTCTGCTAATCTGAAACTTTGCACACTAAACAGAATGTGCTTCTTATCTGCAGTTAGACACAGTGAATGGAATATGTGACTTTGATATTTTACACTTTGCACACTAAACAGAATGTTCTGCTAATCTGAAACTTTGCACACTAAACAGAATGTGCTGCTTATCTGTGGCTCGGCACAGTGAATGGAATATGTGACTGATATTTTACACTTTGCACACTAAACAGAATGTGCTGATAATCTGCAACTTTGCACACTAAACAGAATGTGCTGCTAATCTGAAACTTTGCACACTAAAAAGAATGTGCTGCTAATCTGCAACTTTGCACACTGAACAGAATGTGCTGCTAATCTGCAACTTTGCACACTAAACAGAATGTGCTTCTTATCTGCGGTTAGACACAGTGAATGGAATATGTGACTTTGATATTTTACACTTTGCACAGTAAACAGAATGTTCTCCTAATATGCAACTTTGCACACTAAACAGAATGTGCTTCTTATCTGCGGTTAGACACAGTGAATGGAATATGTGACTTTGATATTTTACACTTTGCACAGTAAACAGAATGTTCTGCTAATCTGAAACTTTGCACACTAAACAGAATGTGCTTCTTATCTGCGGTTAGACACAGTGAATGGAATATGTGACTTTGATATTTTACACTTTGCACACTAAACAGAATGTTCTGCTAATCTGAAACTTTGCACACTAAACAGAATGTGCTTCTTATCTGCGGTTAGACACAGTGAATGGAATATGTGACTTTGATATTTTACACTTTGCACAGTAAACAGAATGTTCTCCTAATATGCAACTTTGCACACTAAACAGAATGTGCTTCTTATCTGCGGTTAGACACAGTGAATGGAATATGTGACTTTGATATTTTACACTTTGCACAGTAAACAGAATGTTCTCCTAATATGCAACTTTGCACACTAAACAGAATGTGCTTCTTATCTGCGGTTAGACACAGTAAATGGAATATGTGACTTTGATATTTTACACTTTGCACAGTAAACAGAATGTTCTCCTAATATGCAACTTTGCACACTAAACAGAATGTGCTTCTTATCTGCGGTTAGACACAGTGAATGGAATATGTGACTTTGATATTTTACACTTTGCACAGTAAACAGAATGTTCTCCTAATATGCAACTTTGCACACTAAACAGAATGTGCTGCTTATCTGCGGCTCGGCACAGTGAATGGAATATGTGACTTTGATATTTTACACTTTGCACAGTAAACAGAATGTTCTCCTAATATGCAACTTTGCACACTAAACTGAATGTGCTTCTTATCTGCGGTTAGACACAGTGAATGGAATATGTGACTTTGATATTTTACACTTTGCACAGTAAACAGAATGTTCTCCGAATATGCAACTTTGCACACTAAACAGAATGTGCTTCTTATCTGCGGTTAGACACAGTGAATGGAATATCTGACTTTGATATTTTACACTTTGCACAGTAAACAGAATGTTCTCCTAATATGCAACTTTGCACACTAAACAGAATGTGCTTCTTATCTGCGGTTAGACACAGTGAATGGAATATGTGACTTTGATATTTTACACTTTGCACACTAAACAGAATGTTCTGCTAATCTGAAACTTTGCACACTAAACAGAATGTGCTTCTTATCTGCAGTTAGACACAGTGAATGGAATATGTGACTTTGATATTTTACACTTTGCACACTAAACAGAATGTTCTGCTAATCTGAAACTTTGCACACTAAACAGAATGTGCTGCTTATCTGCGGCTCGGCACAGTGAATGGAATATGTGACTGATATTTTACACTTTGCACACTAAACAGAATGTGCTGATAATCTGCAACTTTGCACACTAAACAGAATGTGCTGCTAATCTGAAACTTTGCACACTAAAAAGAATGTGCTGCTAATCTGCAACTTTGCACACTGAACAGAATGTGCTGCTAATCTGCAACTTTGCACACTAAACAGAATGTGCTGCTAATCTGCAACTTTGCACACTAAACAGAATGTGCTGCTAATCTGAAACTTTGCACACTAAAAAGAATGTGCTGCTAATCTGCAACTTTGCACACTGAACAGAATGTGCTGCTAATCTGCAACTTTGCACACTAAACAGAATGTGCTGCTAATCTGCAACTTTGCACACTAAAAAGAATGTGCTGCTAATCTGCAACTTTGCACACTAACCAGAATGTGCTGCTAATCTGCAACTTTGCACACTAAACAGAATGTGCTGCTAATCTGCAACTTTGCACACTAAACAGAATGTGCTGCTAATCTGAAACTTTGCACACTAAAAAGAATGTGCTGCTAATCTGCAACTTTGCACACTGAACAGAATGTGCTGCTAATCTGCAACTTTGCACACTAAACAGAATGTGCTGCTAATCTGCAACTTTGCACACTAAAAAGAATGTGCTGCTAATCTGCAACTTTGCACACTAACCAGAATGTGCTGCTAATCTGCAACTTTGCACACTAAACAGAATGTGCTGCTAATCTGCGGCTAGGCACAGTGAACGGAATATGTGACGTTTTTTTTTTTTAAATCTCTGCCCCCCCAAACAAAATAAACTGCTGCCCCCACACACAGTAGTCCTAAAAAGGACTTTTGGGTCTTTTTTTTTTTCAAAATCGCTTTTCTTCTCCCTACACTGACTTTCCCTTCCTATCCTCATCTCTCCCTGGCTAAGACTGAGCCGAACTCGCTGGTCAGGTGCTATACAGCACCCGATCATGGGTTCTGGCCAGCCAATCAGTGTAATGCCAGCAGCCAACATGGCTGCTGGCATTACACTGATGTCAGAGCCTCCCTGCACGTTTATTGGCTGCGCAGCAGCCGCGAAACGTGCGGGGAGGAGACCCGAACATGGCGGGCGAGCACATGCGGTACTCGTACGAGTACCGCCATGTGCCGAGCAGAGCGATGCTCGAGCCGAACCGAGCTTCGGCCGAGCATGCTCGCTCATCACTAGTGCTTACACTGAAACTTAAAAAGGAGATCTGTCAGTATAGACTTGTTCTACATTTATTGGGTAATATAAAATGTTATCACTCCTTGCATACTAGATAGGTCTCAAGTACTCTTGAGATCCTGCTAGACCAGAAGAGTTAAGAACAATATACATAGAAACAAAGAATTTGACGGCAGAGAAAAACCGTTTCGGCCCGTCTAGTCTGCCCATTTTCCTACAGTAAAAACCTGAAACCTTTTTTGGTCCTTGGTCTTTTCCTATGTTCAGGGCAGCCTTATGCCTATCCCATGCATGCTTAAATTCTGTCACTGTATTAATGTCTACCACTTCTGCTGGTTGGCTATTCCACTTATCTACTACCCTCTCATTGAAGTAAAACTTTCTTACATTACATCTAAACATGTGTCCCTCTATTTTTAGACTATGGTTTCTTGTCCTAACATTTTTACTCCTTTGAAATATACTTCCATCCTGCACTTTGTTGAATCCCTTCATGTATTTGAATGTTTCAATCATATCCCCTCTCTCTCTTCTCTCCTCCAAGCTATACATGTTCAGATCCTTTAGTCTGTCCTGATATTTATTTTCCTGTAATCCAATCACCATTTCAGTAGCCCTTCTTTGAATTTTCTCTAGAGTATCTATATCCGTCTGGAGATGGGGTCTCCAGTACTGTACACAATACTCTAGGTGAAGACTAACTAGAGATCTGTAGAGTGGCATGACCACTTCCCTTTTTCTGCTACTAATGCCTCTAGCTATACAACCCAGTACCCTGCTTGCATTCCCCATCACTTTATTACATTGCCTGCCTACCTTTAAGTCATTAGAGATAATTACTCCCAAATCCCTTTCCTCTGTTGTCTCTGACAGTACAGTACCCTTAATAGTACTCTATAAAAAATAGAGTACTGTAATAAGATAGAGGTTTTGTACATTGCAGTTCTCAAATCTTATGTCAGGCATGTTAAAAAATATACAAGAGGAGCGAACCAACTACTCCATAATGTAGAAATTATTTAATTAGAGCCTTTTATACCTTGAATGCCAAAGAGGTGTTCAACACATTGTTTCATAATGCATGGAGGCATTTCTAATATTCATGGGATTAAGAGTCCCAGTTAAATTAATTGTAATTTAGGGAAATTGTATTTGTCCCCTGTGATGTAGTTGATTTGCTCCAGAATTGCTCCTTTTTAACTTGATAAGTACAACCCCTAAAATAATTTTGTTATGCATATTAAAAGGGAGAAATTTATATGTGTATACTGCTCCTTTAAATGTGAAAAAACCCACAAGAAAATAAAAATAAAAATTGTATTCAAGCAGAAATGTGTTCATGAATATTCTGTTGTATCTAAACTTGTATATTAAAAATATTTCAAATCAGAGCAGATTGCTCTAATCATGTCTTAAATCCTCTTTTAAATATTTGGATACTTTTAATTGCGTATTTTGCTCATTCGTCTCCTTAGTGCAGAGAAATATATAACATTTTTATGCAGTCCTAATTAGGATTTGATTTAAAGGACAATTACACCTTTAGGAATAAGGGGCTCTTAATTAAGTTAAACAGAACAACTTACCTAAATATGGTATATAAAATAATATAATTTATTTACTTTTGAATTGGACCTCTGGTGTAATCTGTTGTTGAATAGTAGTGTTTAATAATCTGACCTTCTTATAATGAACCATGAACGTTGTCTATAGGATGTCTTATTTAGGCTGTTGAAGCCTATTGCTTATTATGAAGACACTAGTTGAACAGCCCGTTACACGGGCCACAGTGCCTCAGGCAGCCGGTCGCGGGGCAGTCACACGCAGTGGAGACTGCCCGCGCCTCGGCTGATACAGAGCTGGACGCTCCTTCAGAGCGCCCAGCTCTGTATCAGCCGCGGCGCGGGCAGTCTCCACTGCTTGTGAGTGCCGCACGCGCAGCAGTGTCTACTGCGCATGTCGGGCGTTACACACAACTTGGCGAATTATTATATAGGATATGTGCTAAAGGCAGACTAATATGGAGCTCCAAAAATAAAGCCATCCTCAGAAACAATGCAAAACAGAAACATAAATGTATATATATAGTATATAGTATTGTTACTCCTTATGCTCCCAGAGAGGCTGGATATGTGTGTTAAGTACCAATGGCCTCTATTACTTTCACTTATTGTATAAAAGCTAAGTATGTTCTTTAGAATGTATCTGTGTGTATATCCTATATACTAAAAGGCCAGAAAGTTTGTTACGATGCAGTCATGCGCAGTAGAGATTGCCCACGTTTGGTCAATCTCTACTGCACATGATTGCATCGCGTGAGTGAAGCTGCGCAATAGTGTACAGCAGTGAGGTAATGGCAATACGCAGAGCAGGTCTGGGTAATGTTAACCCTTTCAGTGCCAGAGGGGTACGCAACACATTGCTTTAACATTACCCGGACCTGCTCAGTGTAAAGGAAGGAAAGAAGGAAGGCAGGCAGACTCCAGTAGAAGCATACTGGAGTCTCAGAATCTTGCAACAAAGAATTATTTCCGACTCCATGGACATGATATCCAGTACAGGTTTGGTTGAGACTATCCAAGCAGAAATGATTCACAGAAAACATTAGGACTTTCTGCCTGGATTTAGTAGATTGGGTTTATTATTAAGAGACATTAGTGTTCATTTAAGCCAGGGGTAGTTAATCATTCACCTCCAGCTGCTGGGAACTTGTCAAAACCAGCCAATGGCTGGTAGGGGTTGTTGGGGGTGGTAGTAGTGTCCAACAGCTGGGCGTCACTTGCTGACTACCTCCGCTTTGAACAAGTAGTAAATTGTGATAAAACTATTTGAACAAATGGACAAACAAAACTAGTTTTAACTATTATATTTTTATCAAAGACAGAACATATTCTAAGCTAGATTAATAGGCATTTTTTCTCCTGTATATTTATTAAACTATATATACTCAAATCAACAGCAGCCTATGTACCAACAGTTTTATGTTCACAAAAATATTAGGATTCTTATTTATATATTAAACAGACACGATGGAATGACCAAAGAAAAATGTGATAAAGATGAATTTACCATTACTGGTAAATTACAAGTCAGATTTACAAAGCAGTCCTTATAGTTATAATAAGAGGTACTTGGAGTGAACTGTGCTTTCCATCACCAGCAAAAATTATACTCACATCCCATAATAGCGATTTACCCTACCAGTTTATTGCAATGCATTAAAATCCCTCTGGTATTAAAGCAATGGAATAGCTATAGATATTGAGTTTAATACCTGCTGTGTTCCACGAAAGGCAGTGAGGTCAGTATAATTGAAAAGACTACCCTAGGGAATTATTTCATTCTTAACCCTTTTACAGCTGGAAAAAAAGCTTATCAGTCATTTCTCTCACTAAATCGCTGAGATGTTTCATTTTTCACACCAGTGAAGTTACAGATTTGGATGCTTTGTACTGTATTGCAGCATCCAGTGGGTTAAATTAACTTGATCCTTTGAGTGCCAGAAAGGTATCCAATGCATTGTGTTGGCAATTCAAAGGGGTAAAGGAATGCCAACGCCTCCTAATAATAAGCCCGAACATCTTCATCAGGGCAGAAATAAAATCTTATGGCCACTATGAATCAATTGCATATTTTACATTTCCAGAATTAATATATTGCTGGATACAATGTTCTCGGAGCCAGTCATTATGCTTTGTTGCAGTACTAAAGGCCTCCAAACTCTTCCCACTAAAGACTTCAAAAGAAGAAATCAGTGGGAGGAGTTTTCCACAAAAAAAAACATTCTTAGAGCTTTATTCATCAAGCTAAAGAGGTGTAATTCTGTAACTAACAAAATGCACCACAGCGGAAAAATGAAAATTGTCTTTTATTTAAATGGGTTTTTAACTCCATAAATGCTTCAGAGATTCCCAAAACACTGCTTTGCAATGGGTAGGAGGCCATTTTAGAAACTGAGGGGCTAAAAGGCTCCTTTAAACCTATGTGAATTTGCAGAATGATTTCATTCCTATGGTGCAGTGGGTTTCTAGTAGAATTGCACCTGTTTATCTAACTGAATGGCCCTTAGTCTCTATGACAATTTTCTGCCCAGATTCACCGCTTAAGTACCTGTGGGGGTGTGCACTGCACCTCTGATTTAAAAAGGGTTAAGGCAAGGGGAGGGGTTAATATTGTGAAGTGTTAATTTTCCTTCAAGAGACATGATTTTAATGGCCTCAAATTTGGACTAATATTGGAGTAAATTAACTGCCTCATAGGGAGTAATAAACTTTCCCAAAATTCTTATTGACATAAATGAGCTTAACCTCTTGGGGTCTAGAGAGGTCTCTGATGCATTGCTTTGCAATGCATTGGAGACATATTCAGTATCAGGGGTTAAAAGTCACTTTATAGGGAATTTATCATGTGCTTTTTTTAATGTCCAGTAAATATTATTGGTGTATGAATAATCAACACCTCAAGTAACTTGGCTTAAAACTTAATTTTTTCTGCCCTTATATATTGTTAGAAAACAGTTAAAGCATAGCAATGTTTCACAATAAAAGTAGATCCAATTAATCTTCATATTATATGGGCCATGGAGAGTGTTATTTTAATACTATCAGAGTTGTAGTTCAAGAGTAATTGAATGATAAAGTATCCACCTTCCGCCGCTTTAACTGATGTAACACTGCTCACCTCAGAGCAGCAGGACTGTCCAGATGGATTACAGAGAGGGACAACCTTCAGTGAGCATAAGGAAAAACCTAAAAACCCTGTTAAGGGGGAGGGGCAGGGCTTTCCTTATGTTCACAGTAAGAAGATTGTCCCTTGCTGTGATCTGTCTGGTCTCAAGACCAGATTCCACATCTGAGGGGAGGTGGCTTACACTAAGTGGGGGGATACTTTATCATTCAATTACTCTTGAACTACAACTCGGACAGTATTGAAATAACACTCTCCATGGCCCAAATACTATGACGATTAATTGGAGCTGCTCTTTTTGTGAAACATTACTATCACTTGAAACTCAGATATGTATAGGTTATAAAGGAAAACAAAATGGCTCTGTTCTCAGTACTGCTGTTGACATAGAGTAACCTTTCAGTTCCTCTCAACCTTTTGAGTGCCAGAGCGGTAAGCAACACATAGGTTTGCTTACCCTTCTGGCAATAAAAGGGTTAACATGTTGCCCTTCGTTTCCCTCTGTTGAGGTGCATTAACTTATCTGTGTCTGCACTCAGCATCGAGCACCAACTACAGATGGGGGCGTAACAAGGCTTGTACGTGTTGTCACATAATGACCATATGCATCAACACATACAGCACCACTTACAAGTTAATGCACAGCAATGGAGGAGAGGGAAGGGTAACTATGGTAGCATATCAAGCTGAGAGACTCACATGTGGTCATAATGAGTTGTGGGGATCTGAACGTGGCAAAGCAGTCTCCAGGCTACAATTTAGATCACACCATGCTTTCCCTATTGCAATACTGGATATGTAAAAGAGCTTCAGCTCTTCCATTTAAACATTCTCTGGTGCAATGAACGTAAGTGCACAGTGATATAGAACAAGAAAACATTCATTTCTTTTTCAGCACTTGCGTTGGAGAGTATGTAGGCACAAGAAAATATGATTTAACACTAGAACTTCCATCAACCTCAACCACCCAGCAGAGGAGGATGAAGACAAAACAAAGATATGGAGAAATATTTTACTACGCTTAAAAAATACATAAATGGGAAGCTAGCAGTAAGCTCTGGATGTGTGTCTCCTGTTAAGCAAGAACTCTGCTGATTAATGAATGGCTAGAGACATACCAAGTACTACATGTGTGACTCCCTGACTACTAGTGTGAGTAATAGTAACATCTAAGGAAAAGGGCTAATGATCTGTGACTGACACACTGTCAAGCACAGAGAATGAGCTCAACACACAGTCACCCTACCAAACACTAACTCTACACTACCCCTAACAGTAAAGTGCAACAATACTACCCCTAACACTAGCATTACACCCAGATCTGTATAACACTTACCTGTCGTCCACTGTCCATCTTCTTGTCATTCGTCCATCTTCTTTCTTCCTCTTTCTCATTTTCTCCTTCCTTGTTGCAAATATGTACCTGAAAAGTACCAAAGAATTAAACAAGAAATGCTGAAGATAAAGAGGAAGATAGAAGATGAAAAAAGAAGGGCAATAGCTGACCAGGGTGCTGAAGGCCCAGCTGGACATCAGGATTACTGCTTTTAATTTAGTCGGATTAACCCTGTGAGTGCCGGTGGGAGTATGCATACTCCACTGGCACTCATAGGGCTAATTCTACTAACATCTGACAATTTTTTTTCATACTTTGGAAAAAAAATATAGGGCTTAGGGCCCTATATCAATATATCCACTGGTCACTTAGATTTTTTTTCCTGCATCTGCAGAATTAACATACATCAGGGGACTCTGTGCCCAAAAAAACTGGGTGCAGATTTTCACCCGAGTGGGTCCTTATTGCATCTTAATGCCTAACACATGGAATTGAATTGGAAAAGGAGACTGGTTTTAATGGGTTTCAATAGCTGCTAAATTTAGCGCCTGACGTGGGTTTTTTTCATTGGCTGGTAGTTTTTCATAGCACAGGTAAAATTGAAAAATGGTGGAGGGTGTGTTTTTTGGATACAAATCAAGGCCTTAAGGAGGAATACTCTGTAACCGTATCCAACCTCACATCTCCAAATTTTCCTCTATATGAGAAATTTAATGAGCATGTGCATTGGTTGAGTTTTAGTCAGTGCTCAATATGCATTAAAACTACTTGGACAGAGACAAATGTCTCTGTATGAGCATGTACTAAAACTATTTAGTGTTAAAATAGGGTCTAGAACTATATTTTTTGCGTTGGGCCTACCTTTCACATATGTACTAAGGGGAGGATAGTGGGGGACAGTGTTTCAGGATATGCCATTCCTCTGTACCTTTTTAACCCCTTATACTACCAAGGCACAGAGGAATCTGAATTAAAATACTCTAATTTTCTGTGCATGCCATAGGGCTAGCAAGAAGCACTTGCATGTGTTGAATTCTTAATGACAGTGGAGTATATTCTCCAGTACACACTAAACTGATAACATGCCTTAGCACACACTAGAAAATGCAAATGCATGATTTCCATCCATAAGCTGTAAGTAAATGATGTGTCAGGTTACTTTGGCAACTGATTGACCATACATCAAGCCCCCTTAATGAAGTAGTAGCTAATGAAAGGGGTGGGAGGGGGATATTAAATGCTGAAGATAGTGACTGACATCAGCCATATCCTTTAATATTTCACAATGCAATACAGAATTATGAACCTACAACAAATACACTGATTCATACTTCCTAAACAGAACAGTAACAAGAAAATGTCTGATGCTATTCTCCCAATTTTACATGAAAAGGTAACAGAAAAAAAAATCTTGTATTTGCAAAAATAAAAAAAAATTCTGAAACAATGCAAACATTTTCTAGTAGAACATGTGATTGCATGTTTTACCCATGAGTACATTTCTGAGTGAACACTTAAAGGGATAGTAATGTTTCATAATAAAAGCAGCTCTAATTAATCATCATATTATTTGGACTTTGGAGAGTGTTATTTCAATTCTGTCAGAGTTGTAGTTCAAGAGTAATTCAATGACAAAATATCCCCTTCCAGCCCCTCTTACTGATCTAACACTGCTCAGCCAGAGCAGAAGGGAGGTGCCCAGGTAGATTGCAGAGAGGGACAATCTTCAATTAAGATAAGGGAAAAACTTGTCAAGGGGGGCAGGGCTTTAATTGTTCTCATAGGAAGAAGATTGTCCCCTGCTGTTATCTGTCTGGTCTATGGACTGCATTCCACATCTGAGAAGAGATGGCTTACACTAGGTAAAAGGGGCGGGAGGGGAACTTTGCTTGTGAATATCTCTCAAACCATAAAGGTTTGAGAGATAAGACGTTCATGTTTTTTTAATGCCTACAAAATAAAATAAAACTAAAACGAAGTATTACTATCCCTTTAAGGAAACATCTCACAATGAAAATGTACCATCCCATGATGTGTCTGTTCAAAATGAAAAGTTAGTAAATCCTCTGCATGTTTTTTTTTTTTTAAAAAGCCACTATGTCCTTTAGTATATATCCCTCATTTTATCTATATTTATCCATTTGGTCACAAGTTTCATATATAAATTGATCC
Source organism: Rhinophrynus dorsalis (assembly GCA_037306005.1). Classification (NCBI taxonomy): domain Eukaryota; kingdom Metazoa; phylum Chordata; class Amphibia; order Anura; family Rhinophrynidae; genus Rhinophrynus; species Rhinophrynus dorsalis. The sequence goes on along the minus strand of CM074721.1, from coordinate 326,589,412 downwards.
ACGAGTGCCAAAAATATATTTGTAATTTTTAACTAAATAATAATATAACACTACTCTTCCTATCAATAAATCTCACTTCAATCTCAAATATTCTGTTTGGTAAGCCTAACTACAAAGTAATCATTTAACACAAAGCATTTTTTCAGTTTTCTCCCATAAATGTGGAACCATTACCTCTCCACCCCTCAAAAAAATATTATTCTATATTAAAAGCTGCCTCTGCCTTACACTACAGGAGACTAAGTGCCCACTTAGACATATTAACTCCCCCTTTGAAATGCGACTTATAGTGCTCCCATGACCTTCTTTCGCCATTTTGACTCGACAGATGCGCTTTCATGAATGAATCAACCACCCGGTTTTTGAATGACTGGGTGATTGATTCATTCATGAAAGCGCAGCTCTGACCTTCTCATGAATGAGCCCTGTTTCAGGGTTCACTACAAGCATTCTACTGGAGTTGGCTTATACAGCCGCTCCAGTAGAAAGAAAGGAAGGCAGCAAATGCCTTCCTTGTCGCTCCGTGGATCACCTATCCTACTGAATAGGTGATCCATACCAGGGGGGATATCAGGAGGGGTCCTGATGCCCCCCTCAAGGTCTGAAATAAATGTTACACATAGGTTATATGCACTTTATTACAAATGCCGGCATTGTCACCCGCATGGATCATCTATCCTACTAGATAGGTGATCCATGCTAGAGGGGTATCAGGAGGGGTCCCGATGCCTCCCTTGAGGTCTAAACTATTTTTCTAAATAAAATACAATATACAACAACATTTAATACACATATACAGGCAAGGTTTGCAGCCGTATACCTTGCCTATTAACCCTTTGAGTACCAGAAGGATAGCAAACACATTGCAATGCGTTGCTACCTCTCTGGTTGTCATAGGGTTAATTATGCAATACATATACAATGGGGCATGTCGAATGAAATTAGAGAATAAACAATGTTGAATTGGAGCAATATTTGTCAAATTAAAATGGAGAAAGAAGGTCATGGAAGCTCTATATGTTGAATTTCAAAGGGGGGTTAATATGTCGAAGGGGGGCACTCTATGTTGAATTTCTATAATGTTTACTGCGCTGCTTTTGTTCGAACAACAATTGTTTTGAAACCATTGTTGTGGCTTCCATGCCTCAACTCTGAGGCGCAGGATTCCCAACAGAAAATGTAACCACAAGACACGTGGTAATACTGGCCATAGGTAATAGTTTGCTACTTGCACATTGTTTTTCATTGTTTCTTATGGCTTTTTTTTTTTTACTGGCGGTGCGTATAATTACCGCTGGTTTTGTTTTAAAACCTTGGGTAATAAGACCTGACTTAAAAAAACACAACGCCTGTTGTTTTTTTTAGAGGTGGTAATAGTATTGAGCCCTAGTAGAGTAAAAATTATACCTTTATTGGCTGAGTGGCTTTGGATGCAAGCTTTCAAGACAACTAGGTCTTTTCTTTAGGCATAATAAGAAGACTAGTACAGTAAAAATGGTACCTCTATTGTCTAACTGAGTGGCTTTGGATGCAAACTTTCAAGACAACTAGGTCTCTTCTTCAGGCATAATAATGCCTATCACATGTGTGCTTAAATTTCATCACTGTTTTAACTTCTACCACTTCTGCTGGTAAACTATTCCACTTATCTACTACCCTCTCAGTGCAGTAAAACTTTCTTACATTACATCTAAACCTCTGTCACTCTAGTTTTAGCCTATGGTCTCTTGTCCTAGCAATTTTACACCTTTGAAACTTACTTCCCTCCTACACTTTGTTGAATCTCTTCATGTATTTGAGTGTTTCTATCACATCCCTCCTCTCTCTCTTCTCTTCTCTCCTCCAGGCTATACATGTTCACATCCTTTAGTCTATCCTTATATTTCCTTTCCTGTAAACCGTTCAACATTTTAGTAGCCCTTCTCTGAATTCTCTCTAGAGTATTTATAGTCTTCTGGAGATGTGGTCTCCAGTACTGTACACAATGCTCTAGGTAAGGTCTAACTGTAGAGTGGCATGACCACTTCCCTTTTTCTGCTACTAATGCCCCTAGCTATACAACCCAGCACCCTGTTTGCATTCCCCACTGCTTTGTTAGATTACCTGCCTACCTTTAATTATTACTCCCAAATCCCTTTCCTCTGTTGTCTCTGACAGCAGCCATAGTACCATTAATACTATAGTCTTCTTCTGGATTTTTACTTCCCAAGTGCATAATTTTACATTTGTCAACATTAAATTGCAGCTGCCACACTCTTGTCCATTCTATTAATTTACGTAAATCATTTGTCATTTGGCTCATTCCCCCAGAAATGTATACCATATTGCAGATCTTGCTATCATCTCCAGAAAGGCATATCTTACACTGAAGACATTTTGCAATATTACTAATAAAAACATTAAAAATAATGGGCTCCAGTACAGATCCCTGAGGTACCCCTCTAGTAATACTCCCTTTGTCTGAATATTCTCCACTGATTACCACCCTCTGTCTCCTGTCACTCAGCCCCTGCCTTATCCATTCAACTATTTTTACATCCAGACCTAAACACTGTAATTTATTAAAGTGGATCTATCACATATAGAGAAGTAATGCTCATTAGTTAGAGCATTTAGCGAAAAAGTTTAACATATTACTCATTTTTAACAAAAAAAAAACGTTATCTGCGCAGAAATTAATGTTTAAAAAGTACCCAGCAGCCTACTTCCTCTTGCAGCAGATTTCCGCACAGAGGCTGCTCCCTTCCCACTACCCAGCATCCTCCGATGATGGAGGCTGTCCGTCTCTAAGCTGGAGGATCTTATTGGCTAGATATCGATTTCTGCCAATGAGATCACTGCAGCTTAGAGAAAGAAAGCCTTCATCATCGGAGGATGCTGGGTAGTGGGATGGGAGCAGAGGCAGTGCTGCAAGCCAGAAGTAAGCTGCTGGGAACATTTTAAACATTAATGTTTGCACAGATAACGGGTTTCTTTTAAAAAAAAAATGAGTAACTTGTTAAACTTTTTTGCTAAATGCTCTAACTAATGAGCATTACTTCTCTATATGTGATAGATCCACTTTAATGAGTCTTCTTTGAGGGACAGTGTCAAATGTTTTACTGAAATCTAGATAAGCTATATCTACTGCTTTAGTTACCCAGTCAAAAAAATTAGTGAGGTTAGTTTGACAATCTCCCTGCTGTAAACCCATGTGGTTTGGGATCTTGCAAGCCATTTAAATTCAGATATATAACAATTCTTACCTTTAACATGGTTTCCATTAATTTTCCCACTACTGACGTAAGACCTATTGGTCTGTAATTGCTAGACTCTTGCTAACTTTTGTGAAATGGTACTACTACCATGTGTTACCAATATCTACCTTTCACTAGTCAAATACTAGGGAATGACTAATATTTAAAAAGTATAATATAAAATTTTTATTACCCATCCCTTTCTGATAATGTCCCTTTCTCTGTGCCTAACATTATATGTAAATAAGCTATTTTATATGCAGTGTCAGGCAGACATTAGCCAAAGATAAAATATGTTGTTATTTTGCTGTGTGACAGATTGATTTGAACTAATCCAGTGTTTGAGTGCCGTGGCACAGTCATCTACTTAGACTGGCCATTTTTTCTCTGACGCCTGTAATGAAAATGCAAATGTTGAATTTCAATTGTATATTTATAGAAATTGTTATGCATACTATGCTTGATTTTGTTATTATGGTTGTCAGACGTAAGAATGATTACATATTTGTGTGTCTATACTCTTGACAAATGTAAATTGTTAGTTGTCTCCCACTAAGTGTATTTGGTTAGGCTAATTTCATAAAAATGATCTTTCTCCCCTTCACATGTTCTGAAACTCTACTTAAAGCAAATTGGTACAATTACATATCAATTCCTCAGGAATTCCAAAAGGGTGAGAATCAAACTGGAGACATTTAGGAAACAGACAAAGGAGGGGAGGCTGAATGTTCTTGACTTTCATAAATAATATTTAGCTGCACAGGGCCAATATGACTTGACATTGGTGTATTTAAATACCACATATTCCTTTGTTTATTTAGACAGGACTCTCCTCAGTAATCAACTTTAATTACCAGATCTGTTGTTTCTTGATCCTGAGATTCTTATGACAAGTAACACCATTCATGACAGCATTTAGAGCATGGACGGCTATGCAGGCTTTGGTTGGGCAGGCCAGCGTAGACCCCACCTCCCCGCTGTGGGATAATATGTGCATGAGTGAACCTAGCAATTTTTATTTTGGCCCCACTTGGGTGAGATATGATATATCATTTGTACAGCACTTGAATACTCTGAACAATTCCATTCTGAATTTGGTGTTCCAAATAACATATTTTATTCATGCCTTTGCATTTCGACATATGCTGCATGCACAGATGGTGAGGATTTATGCTACTTACAACAGTAAAGAAAACATGGCCCAATAAACTAGTATCTTTTCTGTATCAATGGCTTACTAAAAATGTTAGCTCTATAATACTCATCTGAGAGACCACTGGGAAAAGGGAGTTCTAGATGAGGGGTGAGGAATATGTCTAAAACCAGCTTGTCTATCTACTCAGCTAAAAGCACTTCATAGGATGTATTGTACACCAGAAAATATTTTTAGAATGAACTGCAGAGCGGATGCCTTTCTGCCCCAAAGAGAACTGACCCATGATTTAAGGGAATAAGAGGAGGAGAAAGAGTATGTTGACTGTGCCTGAAGTGGCTTGCTTTGCTGTTGCTGCTGTCACCACTGTTGCTGCTGCTGTTTCCACAGAACTAACACTATATCTAGAAAGAACCATAACAAATCACCAAGGCCACCAGCACTTGTCCCATGTTACAGTGGTCCCATTACCATTACTACTAGTGTTGAGCGAGCACCCCGATGCTCGGGTGCTCGGGTGCTCTGACCGAGCACCCCCTGAGGCTCGAGTGCTCGGCCGAGCACCCGAGCCCCATTCAAATGAATGGGGCGACACGAGCATTACACCAGGCACCCCCTGCTCTGATGAGGGGAGGGTGCCTGGTCAATGCCCCCCTTCATCTCCGCTATGCCCCCTTCATCTCTGAATGCCCCATTCATCTCCGCAATGTCCCCCTTCATCTCCGCTATGCCCCTCTTCCACAATGTCCCCCTTCATCTCCGCTATGCCCCTCTTCCACAATGTCCCCCTTCATCTCCGCTATGCCCCTCTTCCACAATGTCCCCCTTCATCTCCTCTATGGCATAGAGGAGATGAAGGGGGACATTGTGGAAGAGGGGCATAGCGGAGATGAAGGGGGACATTGTGGAAGAGGGGCATAGCGGAGATGAAGGGGGACATTGTGGAAGAGGGGCATAGCGGAGATGAAGGGGGACATTGTGGAAGAGGGGCATAGAGTCTATGCCCCTCTTCCACAATGTCCCCCTTCATCTCCGCAATGCCCCCTTCATCTCCGCAATGCCCCCGTACCTCCAGTCCCTGGTGGTCCAGCGGAGCGTCTTCAGATCTGTGCCTCTTCCGGCACAGATCCCCGCCACCCGAACATGGCGGGCGAGCACATGGCGGTACTCGACGAGTACCGCCATGTGCCGAGCAGAGCGATGCTCGAGCCGATCCGAGCATCGGCCGAGCACGCTCGCTCAACACTAATTACTACCACTTATCGTGGGCAAGATGGAAACAGAAGATGAAGTGACATCTGATACTCAATGACTTAGTAGTATGAACTGAATTACTATAAAACACCATAATGTAACAGATAAATGGGGAATCACTGGCATACTACAGTTGGCCTGGATTCCAGTTTTTTAAAGTCCTGGCTTCCCATGCAAACCTACTCCTAATTTTTTCAAGGTTTACGTTGTTAAGCAAGTTTGATTATAGGTAGTGTTGAGCGAGCACCCCGATGCTCGGGTGCTCGGGTGCTCTGACCGAGCACCGCCGGAGGCTCGAGTGCTCGGCCGAGCACCCGAGCCCCATTGAGTTCAATGGGGCGACACGAGCATTACACCAGGCACCCCCTGCTCTGATGAGGGGAGGGTGCCTGGTCAATGCCCCCCTTCATCTCCACAATGCCCCTCTTCCACAATGTCCCCCTTCCACAATGTCCCCCTTCATCTCCGCAATGCCCCCTTCATCTCCGCAATGTCCCCCTTCCACAATGTCCCCCTTCCACAATGTCCCCCTTCATCTCCGCAATGCCCCCTTCATCTCCGCAATGTCCCCCTTCCACAATGTCCCCCTTCATCTCCGCAATGCCCCCTTCATCTCCGCAATGCCCCCCTTCCACAATGTCCCCCTTCCACAATGTCCCCCTTCATCTCCGCAATGCCCCCTTCATCTCCACAATGCCCCCCTTCCACAATGTCCCCCTTCCACAATGTCCCCCTTCATCTCCAAAATGTCCCCCTTCATCTCCGCAATGCCCCCTTCATCTCCGCAATGCCCCCTACCTCCAGTCCCTGGTGGTCCAGCGGAGCGTCTGTAAGATCTGTGCCTCCTTCGGCACAGATCCCTGCCACCCGAACATGGCGGGCGAGCACATGGCGGTACTCGTACGAGTACCGCCATGTGCCGAGCAGAGCGATGCTCGAGCCGATCCGAGCATCGGCCGAGCATGCTCGCTCAACACTAATTATAGGCTTTCCCTATTATAACTAAGCCAGCAAACAATAGTTATTACTGATTGCTTTATTATGTACCTTCAAATTATTCTTCTATGGCTTTCCTTGTTATAAGACTGAAAACATATTTTTGAGATACACATATGACAATAAAATGTAGATTTAAATGTGATTGATTGCGGCTTGTAGCACTGGAGATAGCTCTGGTCCCTTATGATGGCTGGCACTGGCAGTGGCCTGGAAACAATGCAAACCCCTACTTGTCATCAGTGCTGCTGTTAGTTGGTCATGCGCCACGTGCTTCTGTGGCTTGCATGTTTCTTTTCACTTCTGATACATGATAAACTGAGGGTATTAGATCCTGGTTCATTTATAAAGAAATAAAGTCTACCCATTCTACAACTGGGCAGTCATGTTCTGTGCTCATTAGCAATATAACCACAGCACTGAAACTCTCTGTGACTATATGTGGATGAACATTTCTGCCTAGAACATAGCTATCCTTCAGTTATGCAGTAACCTTCTCACATACAGAGGGGCCACTCCTGCAAGCTAGATTATGTTCATGGGAATCAGTTGCCAACCCATATTCAAGGAGTAAGGCCCACAGAGTGCCATAAACACCACCACCATCATCACCGATGTTAGACTGCTGCTCCAGTTTATTTAAGACATCTACAGCTTTGTGGGACTGTCTCTCAAAATTCTCCATAAAAAAGGTGCATGCCAGTTGTATAGGCTATTTTTCAGCTGGAATTTGCTACTACTCACAGAGGAAGTGGTTGTGTTGACATGCTGCTATGATGTAAGTGGATATTTACATTTTCAATATCTCTAACTGGATTATTAAGATCATTTTTTGCCTTTCCTTCTTTGCTCCCCCTTCTGGTTTGCCTCCTGTCTGGATGAGAATAATTGGAAAACAGTCCTAAAATATAAATAAAGAAAAAGAGGGAGAAATTATACAAAATATTACCATACAGAAAGTTTTGACTTTTTATACAACTACATATACAAATATATACATATAATTTTCTATGTATCTAATTAAGGTATTTATAATACTTGGTTGAAGTGCCCAACGTGCTTGTTTTTCTGGTTTTGTAACTGGGGATGGCAGTTTACATTAAAGGGATAGTAATACTTTGTTTTAACTTTATTTTATTTTGTAGGCATTAAAAAAACATGAAGGATGATATAAGTCTTATCTCTCAAACCTTTATGGTTTATGAGATATTCACAAGCAAAGTTCCCCTCCCTGCCCCTTTTACCTAGTGTAAGCCATCTCTACTCAGATGTGAGTCTGGTTGTATGACAGTACAGATAACAGAAGGGGACAATTTTCTTTGTATGAAAACAATGAAAGCCCTTCCCCCCTTGACAAGTTTTTCAGCTTTTTCCATTATCTTAATTGAAGATTGTCCCTCTCTGCAGTCTACCTGGGCATCTCCCTTCTGATCTAGTTGAACGGGGGGGGATACTTTGTTTGTGAATATCTCTTAAACCATAAAGGTTTCAGAGATAAGACTTATATCATTCTTCATGTTTTTTTAATGCCTACAAAATAAAATAAAGTTAAAATGAAGTATTACTATCCCTTTAACAGCATCATCAACCTTGAGATAGTTTGACCATATTTATATATACATACTGTACTGTGTATTGTAAAATAGAGCACTGCATGCATGTAGTCTGTACTCTACCCACATATCTTTGGTCAGGTGAACTTTCATGCAGTAAGATTTTTCCTGCCCTTTGCCCATCAGACTAACCACTATCTTGTACAACTCTGACAAAACCATCCTAGAAAAATAATTGCGGCTTGGGATATGCCAGCAGTTCTTTAAAACCCACTCTTCTCAAACAAGAGAATAGGGCAGCATGTCAGCTGTTAACATATCAGCTGGTTTGCCATTCCACTGGTGCAATTTAGGATAATTTTTATGCAATGTTTATCTTTTCTCTATGAATTCAGTAATTGTGGGTATGCTGCACATAGAAGAATTGTTTTAACTACAAAGATGACTAATAGTGGTGGAAGTGCTGGTGCTTGTAGCGACAGCAGGGACTCTATCACTCTTGTAATTTCTTACCACTAACTCAGAGTCATCCTCTTCCATACTTTGCACTTTCTATTTTTATTACAGACTAGTTGAAGAGCTCGTTACAGGGGCCACAGTGCCACTGCCACCCGGTCGCGGGGCAGTCATGCACAGTAGAGACTGCCCACTCTGCGGCTAATACAGTGCCAGCCGGTCGCGGTGCAGTCATGCTCAGTAGAGAGTGCCCACGCCGTGGCTGATACAAAGCTGGAAGCTCCTTCGGAGCACCCAGATCTGTATCAGCCTCATCATGGGCAGTCTCTACTGCACATGACTGCATAGTTACAAACTTTCTAGCAAATTATTATATAGGTGTTGTCTCCCTTCCTGACAATACCCTAATATTACTAACAGATGCCCCTCAGTCCATTCCACTGCTGCTGGTCATGGCCCTTTTGAGGCATCACTGGGGTTCTTCCCGATCAGACCTGTTGTTGTACTTCAGGTGGAATCTCAATGAAGAGGTGCCTAGGTGAGATACCGCTTTGCCCTTGCTCCCATGTTTTTTTCTTTTGTACGTATCTGATTTTGGATTATGAGTGAAGAATCTTCAGATTGGATATTTCATAGACTTAAATGTTCTTAAGAGACTGTTACTATTACTACAACTAGAAGAGCTAGATGTTACATTAGCTATAGCAATAGATGCTACACTCTCAGTGGCTTACTCTTTATTACAGACCAGGACTATGGCTGCTTGGCAGTTGTACCTTCAAGCGGTGATGATGATGATAACTGAGATTGTTTTTTTTTTTAACCTTTTTACCTGGCCAGACATTCCACATGATCTCTCATACAGTTTAAAAACAGGCTTACTGCTCTTTTCCAGTTGGTTATTGCACCAGCTTTAGAATCTGCTCAAACCTCAATGTATCCTTCCTGGTAAAATGCATTCATAAAGAAAAAAAATGTTGGGCCAATTCATCATTGCTCTCACTATCTACTGGATCTGTATCTGCATCACCACTATGACCACCAGATCCCCATCCCTATCACATTCACATTGTTCTAGCTTTTTTCTGATACACTTTCTTTTTACTTTTTTACTGAGAGTAATTAACAGAAGCTTGGACACTACTTTGCAGTGCCAGTGAGGTGTTGCTGTCACTGTCTGATGCAGCCCTTGGTCTCCTTGCTAAATCCTGCCTCTTTGCTGTGGCAAAACAAACAAGAAGAATGACATTGCTTATCATCATCATCATCATGTTTAGGCTTCAAAAGGGACTGACAGCGCAGGCGCATGGACGTCACTATGACGAGATGTCCATGCTTCCTGTTACTGTGAGCCTCCGAAAAAATGGAAAATCTTTGAAACCAGGTAATATTTCTGGCGACTAGCGCTACTAAGCAGCTAGTCGCCAGATGAAGAATTAATTAATGTAAAGTTATTGCGGGATGGTAGTTCCCCTTTAAATTAGCTGTGTTTGATAAATATCCCACTAGTGGACCACTACAGGACATGATAGTCCACACCTCTGAGATATAGTAAACCTTCCTTGTTGATTAAAGGGATAGTAATACTTATTATATAAAAAACATTGTAGTGTTTATCCCCCTTAGTAAAAAAAAGGGTACTCTCACTGCTGAAAGCTGTTTTATTCATGAGTTATTACAGCTTAAAGTTGAAATTTTTAGGTGCAATAACATTAGCCTGAAATTGTACAGTGGCGCTGTTGTTACACCATCTTATGGACAGCTCCGGTCCGTAGACCATAAATCTCCATAGGATGGTGTAGCAACAGCACCACTGTAAAATTTCAGGCCACTGTGATATTTCACCTAAAAATTTCAATTTTGAGCTGTAATAACTTTTGAAGTAAAACACCTTTCAGCAGTAGGAGTACTCATTTTACTCAGGGGGATAAAACCCTATAACATATTTTTTTTTTACATTTTAAGTATTACTATCCATCTAAGGAGAGGAGCATAGCTCTTTAGTGGAAAATTATTCACATATAGGTGGCCGCTGTTTACAATTACTCCAGGGGTCTGAGAAGGTCTTAAAACAGCACTGAACACTTTGACTCCTTTTTTCTGAGTTTGTTGTTGTTTTCTGTCAAAATTGTTTTTCTATATCGAATTACGTGTTTACTAGATTGACAGGATATTATCTATGTGAGAATTTCTTAGCCATTTGATCAAATCTAATGTTACTCAGATTAGGATCACAGTGCAATACTTTCTGTTCTTAAGAACTAAGATGCAGGTAATCATTGGGTTATCCGATCTGGATTAAAATTATCCAACCTTGAAAGTATATTTCAGTCAGTTAGTTTAAAAAATAAGTAAATAGTCAAAATATTGGCAATTTTATAGTCTTTTAAACTGATGGTTATATTAACTAAAAGCAATCTTGATTTATGGACATGGCATCAAAGGACAGATTTTTCCCACTGTGCATTTTACCTTTGTTTTCCCTGTGCACACGTCTCCAAAATGGGTTAATTTATTGGAAAATGTATATATGTTTTTGTATTGTTACAATACTCCTTTCCATTCAAAAGAAAAATGTAGCTATAAATTCCACATTTGGAAATGTTTACCCAATATAAAATCTAATCTTTCTTACTGCAACTTCTCCAGTGAACTAAAGCCTACTTTAAAGTGATAGTAATGTTTCATAATAAAAGCAGCTCTAATTAATCTTCATAGTATGTAGAAAAATTTTCTCTCTGTGTATGGCACTGATGAGCTAAAAGAGATTGCACCCTGGGCATGAGGACACAGTCCCAGTGAGCTCCTTGCATGTATTTGCTAGCTCATGAGCCTAGTTGAGCATCTCTGACCTTTCTTTCTACATATGCAAATTGCTCTTGGGGTTGGTCACCCTAAGAGTAATGAGGGTAATCCAGACGTGGACCCCTTGCTCACAGTGCCTATAGGGATCAGCTGCACCTCACCGACGAGGCCCAAGAAGGCCGAAACATACGTCTGGGGTTAGCTGTTTTCCTTGTTTGGAGAGGAATTGTCTGGCATTTCGTGGCTGGACTGTCATTTGGCAGGACCAGTATGAAATGCTTCAGAAGATTTCCTCTCTGTGTATGGCACTGATGAGCTAAGAGATTGCACCCTGGGCACGAGGACATAGTCCCAGTGAGCTTCTTGCATGTATTTGCTAGCTCATGAGCCTAGTTGAGTATCTCTGACCTTTCTTTTGACATAATCTTCATAGTATTTAGGCCATGGAGAGTGTTATTTCAATGCCGTCAGAGTTCTAGTTCAAGAGTAATTGAATGATAAAGTATCCCCCTCCCGCCCCTTTTACTGATATAAGGCTGCTCAGCTCAGAGCAGTGGGGAGTGTCCAGGTAGATTGCAGAGAGGGACAATCTTCAATTAAGATAAGGGGAAAAGCTGAAAAACCTGTCAAGGGGGACAGGGATTTCATTGTTCTCACAGTAAGAATTTTGACCCTTGCTGTGAGCTGTCTGGTCTATGGACTGGATTCCACATCTGAGGAGTGGGGGCTTACACTAGGTAAAAGGGGTGGGGGGGAACTTTATCATTCAATTACTCTTAAACTACAATGCTCACACTCTATGTTTCAAATACTATGAAGATTAATTGGTGCAGCTGTTTTTGTGAAGCATTACTATCACTTTAATCAAGAATGTTTATAAATAGACTACATTTTGTAATATCATCTAAAAGGCACTGGAGATTCTGCCAGATCATTGCAGTGAAATGTATCTATCTCTATCTATATATAGGGGAGAGAGAGAGAGAACTTCCAGTTACCTTTTTAGAAGCCTATCATCTAAGAATCTTGAACATAAGACTACATACTTTGGACATTGTAAATCAATCGCTAAAACACAGTTAAAGGTGTCCCCTGAATTAATGGTTATATTGGTATGCAGTTTAATAGAAAGAGGGATTGCAACAGTACTATAAGGATCCTATTAGAAGTTAAAGTGGAATTGATTCTGCATCTAGCTAAAATCTGGAAGAAAAGCTACCAACTATAAAGCAGAAAATAAGCTTTAATGCTTTTTTACACTGTAACAAAATGAAAAAAGTAGCTTAAGAAAATATATGAAAGTAATATCTCTTGCAAACAAATGATTTTATTCGATGAAAAATAAATAAATAAATAAAAGGCAGTATCCACTGGAAAGGGGTTTAAATTGTCCGGGGGGAGGGATCCATGGACTCATGAACTTTCCCCTACTAAAGAGGAGTAATGAAAAATAAAGGTATAGTTTGACTCCCAGACACCAACTGTCGAATGTAGGTGGGGTTGGTGAAGTTGGGGATACAAGATGATCCCCTCTGACAGACAACCCTATGGCTTGGTATGCTGGATCACAGAAGTGGAAGGATGTAATAAAGTCTTAAAGGGGTGTGAATCACATTCCTTGGTGAAGAATATCCCACCTTTCTATTACTGAAATTTTAAATAAAAATGTAAAAGTATCTCTGTGTGTAGATTTGTATTAAATATATAAAAAAATTGTAACCTATTGCCCAGAAGTCCCAATGAGATCACCAAAGACTCTGATCTTCATGTTGCCCAAATGCAATGGCCTGACTGTGCACATTAAGCTCCAGTTGCTACTCAGGAGATTATTTTTATTTTTTTTTTTTCCTTACAGATTCAATTGGGTATTTACTAAGCAGAGATTATCCGATATCATCCAATCACAGTTTACTGTCATAGTAGCAGTTTGCAGATTAAACAAAGATAGCTCACACTGATAAGTTATGTTAACACCACAAGAATAAAATAACACCATGATAAATGGATATTTCAAAGATATATGCATTTTTGTTCCTTACAACAATGAATTTATTCCCATATACCCAGTAGACAGTACAATAACAAAAGCAGAGATAAGTGAGTCATCCAAAATTCATTCTGAAGATTAATTAAGTAGATTTGGAAAAAATATAGGATCCAGCAGAATTAATTCTGTATGAATACTGTATGCATAGTGGGAGAGGAGAAGAGGGCCAGGGGAAACCTGGGAAGGTGCACGAGAGAGAGAGAGAGAGAGAGAGAGAGAGAGAGAGAGAGAGAGGGTAGGGGAGAAAAGGAGAAAGTTTGAACCCCCCCGGGAGTGATCTCTTCTAATGAGAGCAAAAACTACATATAACATTAAAAAGTGGAGTAAAAAATCTGCACCATATGCCTTTAAATCCCTATTTAATTCAATAGGAAATGTTATTTGCTCCATATTGTGCAGATTATTTGCTCCAAAAATGCTCCAGTTTTGCTTTTTTATTAATTTGCCTTTATCTATACTCCTTGTTGTTGGTCTATAGAGATATGAAAATGTTATAATCATATAATTAGCTATTGATATATGATAGTGTGACCAGACCTCCCCTTTAATGCAGGATGCTTCAGAAAAGCACACAGCAGGGATGTACCAGGATTAAAAGGCGAGGTTTAGTCCCCTTACTAATGACTGTATAAAGGACACATCTAGGTACGTCTCTGTTATTTGAAACTAATGTATATTTAAAAGCATGCACGGGAGGTTGGGTCAATTTACATATATATTACTTTTACTCTTTTCACCTCACCCTTTTAAAAATGAACACTTATGGAAATGCATGCTGTGGGGTCACAGTGATTGCTGCTGGGCTTCAATGGGTGTCATGTAGCCAGCAGTATGCATGTTTCTCATGTATTTAGTTTTAAAGGGATCAGCTGCTAACTAATTACGTTCCTAATGTGACCGAATCTCCATTTTAATTCAACATTCCTATGAAAAAGACACACATTGCAGGGTTGTTCTGGCTCTTGTGCAGTCCTGCAGAAGTAAAATTTCATACGTGCCCTACATTAAAAAAAGATCTAGCAAACGTCTGCTTACTTAGCTAGGTGTCCTTTCTACAGCTGTTAGTAAGTTGACTAGACCTCTCTTTTGATGCAGGGAACTTATGACAAACACACTTCTAAGTTACACCAGTTGCTGTGCATTCCTTCAGAATGATTTTTATAACTGTCCTGCATTAAACAGTGGGTCTGATCACTTAATTTTATTTATGTGTGTACAAATGTATATTTTTGTAGATTTTGGTATCTAACCTGCATGATCAATTAAGGACAGAACTCTTTTATTTAATGTAATAACTTGATGGCCAACAAACTTCCTTTTTTGATTGATTTTTTTAATATATTCTGAAAGGGGAACTATACCTATATTGAAGAGTGGATCTTAATGTGATTAACATAAGCATTTAACATAGATAGGAGTCCTTCACACAGAGGTCAAATATATCTATACTAGTTGAAGAGCCCATTACATGGGCCACAGTGCTGGCCGTGGTGCGTTCATGCGCAGTAGAGACTGCCCGTGCAGCTGCTGATACGGAGCAGGGCGCGTGCCCCTGCACCGTGCGCAGCCGTCTCGGCTTCTGACAAACTTTAGAGAATTATTATATAGGATAGTTTTTGCATCGTATCAGCCCATATTTGCTTTGTACCATTTTAGGTCTGTATTTAATCTTCACGTCCACACACTAAACCAGGAATAGGCAATATTTTGTAGTCCAGCGTTTGGGGACTACAACTCCCATTATCTGAAAACAGTCACTGGCTAGATGGAGATGATGAGAGTTGTACTCATCAACAGCTGGAGTGAGTTACCTACCCCTACAATAAATAGACTATGTCAGTTCCGAGTGACAGAGTTCCACCTATGAGTCTAAAGGGACATGAATACCTTCTCAAGTTAGTAATATGCCCCTGCTCAGTTACAGATTATAGCATAGTTTAAATGCAAGAAACCTAATAATTTGCTCACCAAGTGTAAACAATTCACATTTCTCTAAATCAGGGGTAGCCAGCCCTAGTCCTCTAGAGCTACCAACTGTGCATGTTTACAAGATATGTCTGAATGAGCACAGGCAGACCACTTAAAGTAAGTGAGCCACTAAGTAGTCCGCCTGGGTTCCAGCCAGTGAAAATATGCACTATAAGTAGCTCTTGAGGGTATACTATTGCATTAGCAAGAACTAAATGATGATCATCACAAACAATGACACTTTTAAAATGTCACTGTATGAAAACAGTGTCACATCAAAATGGCACTTTTAAAATGTCATTTTTAGCTAGTGAGTGTGCGGGGTGATTGGATGAGGTTAGGGTAGTTTAGTGATACAGTTCTTAGGGTTTGAGGGTGGATTAGGATTTGGTTACAATAGTTTAGGGGTACAGTTGTTCCCCTGATTTTTGACCAGCCAGTGGCTGACTGGGAAAGATGGGAGTTCTAGTCCCCAAGAGCTGGATGGTTGTTCAACCTTACTTTAAATAAATGAGAATTTGTCTTTGTACTCCAGATATAGTCAATTAGATGTCCATTCCATCAGTTGTACTCTATGGTGCAGAACATTTGCTCCAGAATTACTCCACTTTTCTTCTGGGTAGTGTAAAGAGTCTCTGAGATAATCCTAATGGCACCCCGATAGGTCAGGTTTTCAAGGTATCCCTGCTTAATTACAGGTGAGTAATCAGTGGCTCAGTTGTTGTGATTGAGCTGCCTGTGCGTAATTAGGGATATCCTGAAATCATGGCCTGTTGATATTCTGTGATGACTAGACCTTAGGATCACTAGTGTAAAGTAACTCAAATGCAGGTTGCTTATGGAGATTGCATTCTGCAGAATTACACAGGAATCAGTGTAACCCTGAGTAATGCATTTGTTATGTGTCCTATATTTAAAGTAGTGATTCTCATCGCCAGTCCTTGGGGCACAACAACAGGTTAGATTTTCTCAAATTAAGCACCAAGGTTTAACACTGAGAAACACTAATTTAATGGGTTATCTGATCACCTTACTTTTTTGCATAACTCCATAAGAGTTTTCATGGGTTCATTAGGAAGCAGAACTACAAATGTGTGTGATTTATCAACGAGAGCTCTAAGATGCATCATGTTAAGGGTTTCATGAGTAGGGATGGGTGAAAACTGTTGCCTCAAACAAAAATCAGCAAAAAATGGCACTTCCCACTTGGCAAATTTCCTGTGAAAAAATGCCATTTTCCTGCTTTTTTTCTCCCAGCTCATTGCATCGATATCAATGGGAAGAAAATGTTTTCCTTACCACATGAAAGTTTTCTCTATTTTTCTACAGCCGTATAATGGGTGTCAGGGTCTCACAGCAGCCACTCTGTGTTTGTGAGAGGAGAAAGCAGCACCTTTTAGAGCTAGAGGAGATAGGCTAATAAAGGGGAATTGAAGCTTAGTTTAGGGAGTCTTTTAGGTAGGACATTTGTTCTCTGTATCAGGGGAGTCTGGGGGAGAAGAAGGGAGGAAAGAGGTTGACCACAAATTCCATTGTGACTGACTGGCAAGACACAGACAGCTGGGGTCCAATCTGCTCTCTTATTTTGCTTTTATTCTCTACGCTGGGGAAATCTGGGGAAAGACATTGTTGATTTTGTTTTTTTAGTTTAATTTTTTTTTTGGACTGACTGTGATAAGATAAGGTGGACAACTTAAAAAAAAATAAAATACAAAACGTAAAAATATTAATACATAAATAATTAAACAAATAAATATATTAGGTGACAGACAGCTGACTGGTAGACTGATGTGAGCTCAGTGACTGAGGCAGACTTGATGGACAGCAGACTATTTTGATCATTTTTTTTTTTCAGTTGTGTACTGTAGACAGTAAAAACACACACAGTAGCTGAGTAATGTGCAGCAAATGCACAAGGGGCAGGGAGAAACGTGGAACAGTGTAGGGACGTGGGAGTAAAGTGGTAGTTCAAAAACTGACTACAGCAATGTTTGCTTCAGTATGTGCAATAAATGATTATCCCTCTCCTCCAGGGGTGGATGCAGTTTGTCAGTGTCCTACCAATCATACCACGTCAGCCCCCCACCACCACCACTACCATACACATCTGCCATACTGTAGGTTGTTCTTCATTATTTTTTATAACTTGACATCATCATGAATATGTGCCAGTGTCACTTAAGTAGGAAGTTAGTCTTGTGGACAAGGGACAAATGCACTCTGCATGCCAACAGCTTTTTCCCGGTACATGTTGCTGTAGGGCTCAAAGCTTTAACTTTCAGCTATCCATTTTTCCACTACAGCCCTCAGAAGTAATACTGTGCTGGGAAATATTGCACCATAGGAAACATAGGCAAAAAAATGTGTTAGAATAGGAGAAAATGGAAGAAAATTTTGCATTGGAGAAAACTTTAGCGAAAAAAGAGAAAAATCGTCAGTTTTTCGCAAAAAGTCATGTGGAAATTTTTCTCACTTTTCACCCATCCCTATACATATTAGATCACAAACAGGGATGTGTCACTTAAATTTAAATGTTAATATTTCAAAGATCAATGGGCATACCTGGGAACTTCCAGTCGAGGGCTACCCGGAGGGTAGTCCTCTGTTCACCAGGGGGTGACAAAAATGACGCTAATCGCGTCAAAAAGGGGCGGGGCTTGCCACGAGTGGGGGGGGGGCTTAACCCTTTGAGTGCCACAGTGGTACGGAATGCATTGCAAAGCAATGCATTCCTTACTACTCTGGCACTCAGAGGGCTGGGGACTGAGTATCAGCAGGAGAAAAAGCGGATGTGGCAGAGTTTCAATAGAAACTCTCCACATCCGGAGGAATCTGCCTCTGCCCCGGAGACCCGGTAAAGTTCTGTCAGAACCGGAGTCTCCGGGGCAAATCCGGAGAGTTCCCAGGTATGTCAATGGGTCAGCTCATTGTGAAAATTCCCAAGTATGTTTATGCTGTTTTTTTATTTCTGCTTTTCTTTGTGTTACACACTTGGTGATCCAACTCATTCATTTTTACCTCCCCCCACCAGTTGATTTACATTCATTAGATGTCAGGATGTGGCAGTTCTTGTCCACCGATTGCACACTATGTGGTGGAGGATTATCACAAAAGGGACATAAAGAGGCATCTGTGGAGATTCCATCCTGCAGAATACGCTAAGCTGGTGGCCGGGAGGGTACATCATTATTATTGAACTGCAAGTTGTCACATGTCCTTAGTGAGGAGTGAACAAGAGGCATAGTGACAGCAGCAATACTTGGTTTCTGGTGGAATGATCTCTCATTCGGGACTTTAAGCATCATGGTGTTTGGTTACATTTGTGTCAGGTGTTTGATGTGAGTGCAGATGTCCCCATTGTTTCCAGTCCTTCTTTTATTTACCACACACACTGTGCACATTGCAGTTGCTGATGAAAGGCACAGTTCTGTCCTGCTCTCAAGGGAAAAATGTATGTTTTAACATGACCATGATTTTGGAGGGGGGGCAGGTGTAAAAGCAGTATTGGACAACTTCTTTTCTCCATATATACCTGAAGTGGTTGGGGCTAGTTGTGATACACTTTGTTAGCAAAGAGATACTCTCCCCTACCCTGAGATGCCATTTTTATGTCAGTAGGAAAAGCGGGCCCAGATTTGGCCCCCAATGCAGTCTTACCCTTCTATCTGAATCTACAATCCCTAGTTGTTCTAATGGGCTGCAACATCTTGCAATGTCCCTATGCATTCACCGGAACATCACAAGATGGAAACTGAACCTACTGGATCCAGTGTTTGCTTGCTCATGAGCTGCCATCTACACTAAGGGCCAAAAAAATCATGACACACTCATTGGGTTAAAAAATCAATAAAGAGCTGTGACTATTATGTGTCATATTAAAGGATTTGTTGCAACTCTTTCCAGCAGCTGCGTTCTTGCTAGGGTACAAGTATACCCTTTATTGTACTTTTGCCATACTTAAACAATATTCTTTGATGGGACATTAAAAGAAACCATCTTGACTAGAGATGGGCAAAACTTTTCACCTCAGCGAATAATGGCACTTTCCACTTGGCGAATAATTTTCACTTTTTTCACTTAGCTCATTGAACTGAAATCAGTGGGAATATTGATAAAGTGTGATAAAGCTGAGGTAACTTCCAGTGTGATAAACTTTCCAGTTCATATGGTATTCTATGGAGGCTAGGCCTATGAGCCCTAACCTTTGGGAGATCTTAGTGTATTATACAAAAAAAAAAAAAAAAAAAAAAAAAAAAAAAAAAATATATATATATATATATATATATATATATATATATATATATATATACACCCTCTTAAATAAAATTATCCCTTAACTTATATAGTAATCCGGTGAAATAAGGTCTATATAACCAATCCTCTTCTTTGCATCAGTTATATATTTTAGAAAGGCTATTGTTGTCTCCAGAATGTCAATTAAAAAAAATTCTGTTTATTATGCAATTATACAGTTCCAAAAGTATGACCAAAAAATGCTGCAGAGTTTTCCAGGTCAACTCTTTGAGTGCAAGAGAGGTATTTTCCCTTTAAATATGTGAACATTATTCTAAAGAAAATATGGTATCACTTAGTAGCAAAGAAAATAATTACAAATATTAATGGAAATAAAAGGACCAGTAGATACCAGGGTACTATAATTACAAGGGATACAGTTGTAATGGGGTCCAGCATCCAAAGGGGGTCATCAGCTCTGCATTGTCCTGCAAGCTCTAACAGTCAGGTCACTTTCCTATCTTGGCTGGCAGGTGGTTATATTATCACATATGGCAACTGCCAGCCAGTAAGATAAAAATAGTGTTAGTGAGACTATTTCCTTTAATGACTCTTTGAGCATCAGAAACGTGTCCAAAGTAATCAGCCACTTTCAGGTTGTGAATTTTTTACATTTTAAATACAAATGTAATGTTTTAAACCAAGGGAACAGAGTTATACCTGTAATAAAATCATAAGACACAACATAATGCATTGTTTATGAATGTGTTTTCTGCAAACAACAGGAAAGTCTATTGTATTTGGAAAATATATATGAATATAAAATTCAGGTTATTGTAATTATGCTTGTCAAAATCTATTTGGCTCAAGCATTTTATACAGAGTAGCAATAATGTATAAATTATGTATAAATACAATGAAAGGCAAGTTATAAGACGCGTAAAAGAGAAAAGCATACAAAACAAAAAAACAAGGGTCATCAAGAACTACATCACAAAAAAACTTTAATACTTGTTTGTCCCTATTTTTTTATGTGACATGGAACCTTGTACTTTGTTGTTATGCAAACCAATTAGCAAGTTAGTGGCATTCATCATGTAAATCCCATTTTTTTATGTTTTGGATACAAAGGTAAAAATCATATGTATTATCAGCACTGCAACTAGTAAAAGGAGTATTGCTGCTGGAAAGTGGACCCTGTCCTAGTCCTGCATCACTGGACCCAATTCCCACTGTGTCCATGGGGGTCTGTGGCACACTAGCCTGCTCATCATCATCCTGATACTCTTGCAACTCAGCAGCAGCAGCAGGAATTACAGCAGTAGCAAACTATTCATATGCCAAAAGCTCACTGGTGGTGGTGATTCCCATCCCTGTCTCCCATTCCTTTTTGGTTTGGGCTAAAAAGACCATTATTGTGTCTTCCAACCCAGCTTGTCCACCATCATCATCACCACCACCAGTCTTGCTGCTGCTCTATTACAGATGTCTCACCGGTTGCAGGAGGTGATCAGATATGTGACAGATGGTCGCCTACTGTCTAACTTGCTGTCTCTTGTTGAGCTGAAGAAGACAGACTGGAAGCACTAGCAGCAGGCACAGGCAACCAATCTCTTCTCATGGTGGTGGTGGTGGTGGTATTATTGTGGCTAGGCAACAATTCTGCCTTCTTCAGGATCATGTTCCATCTGCACAATGCCCTGGGGGTAAGGGGACTCCCAGGGTCAGGGAAATATGGTGGGCTTCCTTGACCACTAGTCTGGCCACTCTACAGTACTTCCCCTACCACCTCAGCATCAGTAAGAGGATCTACTATGGTAACACTAGTTCCACCAGCTTCTTCACCATCACTGTTACTACTACTAACACCAAGCACATAAATTTCAATCACCCCCTCACTCCTAACACTCTGAGCCTGCAGCTGCTGGACTTTCTTAGTACTAGTAGTAATGGCAGGACTGCTTGGGGATGGCAAGTGTGACTTAGGATCCCCTGCTGTCACACTTGGCATCATCTCCTCCTCCCCCCTCCCACTCCTGAGAATCACACGACACCCTAACAGGTGCAGCGCTGGCAGCAGACACAGACAGCTGACCTCTCCTGCTCACACTATTGCCCTCTTCTTCCTCTACCCATGACAGAAATTTCCCTAGGATCCCTAGGGGTGATGCAGGGGGACTGGCCATCATTAGGTCTTGGGAACCAGGGCATCCAGACCCTTTCATGTTGGTAGTGGCCACTTCCTCCTCCTCACACTCACTGGAATCATAATATTCCTTCCAGGTCCTTCTTTTATTATTATTCAACTTACTTATAGTAATAGCAGTCACTATGAGGCTCTCCTGCCTAAATTTTGCTATAAACTCACAGCGCAACAGCCTAGCACCTCTCTCCCTCTCACTGTAGATCCTTTTCACTTCCTTGAAAACATCACGTTTTTTATAGAGAAAAGGAGAAAAACATGTTATTAAAGGGGCAAAAAGTTTGTAGCCATTGAAAAAAGAATAGTGAAAAATTTTTGGCAATGGGCTAAAACTGTTTTATAATCATTTTATTTAAAGCAGATTTTCCTGGAAAAAAATGGACAACCACATGGATTTTGTGGATTTTTTTTGTGGGAACACAACGGATCTTTCACCCACCCCTAGCTAAAACATGTAGAAATATTTACAACTAAGACATTAAAAACAGAGTAAAAGAAAAGGGATCTTGCTCTGGAAAGCTTGCTCTGGGGGCTGCACCAAAAACCCCTGAGCTACTCGTTGAACAAAGCTTGCGGTTTAAAATAAGGAAAAATGAGGGACAGTGCCACCTTATTAATCTTCACAAATGATTAGACCTCAGATAGTGGCCAACAGACAGACAAACGGACACACACAGAGGGGAAGAACACATATTCATGGTACCTGGAACCATTGGTCCACTGCTGTAACACTGAAATGTATCTTCCAGCAGGGAGGAACTCAAACCAGCAGATGAGATGCCTTCAGTATCATAAGCTCTGTGGGCAAAAGAAGGGACACAATAGGAGCCTATCCTTAACGGGGATAATGTTCCTCATAAAATAGAAAGATAAACTAACATAAAATAAAATAGAAAGAAAGTCTTTACAACTCCAAGGAAAGACACTTTAAATCTGAAGGCTGCTACTCATGGGTATGGGGATATGTATGGCTGGGAGGAAATCTTCTCCTCCAGAGAGCTTTGTATGCACATGCCCTGCCTCCAAGTGTTAGCAGCTTAACCCCACTGATCCTGTGTTTCTCAATGAATGTAATAAAAATAGAGCATGCACTGGGCATACTAAGCAGTACTCACAGCCAGGGTTCAATCAAAGGTGAGCAACCAAGTCCTAAAAGGTGTTAGAGGACTATTTATGCAGGGCTGCAGTGGGCACCATGCATCCCTACCCAGTTTTAATTGTTCTTTTAACTCTGTTAGTGCTGGGTCGATCACTCTTGCTCATCTTAGAGGGAAAACTGCTCACAGTTACCTCAAATTAAGGCCTTGATCCAAATGTTGGAGTCGGCTGTTTTTTCTGCCGATGGCATTTTTTCCAGCACAGTAAGCTATGTAAATGTCTGTGCTGTGAAAAAATACCGTCAAAAAAAGAGCCATTGTGTGATAAAGTTAAGATGTGTTTTCATCCATTAAAAATTATGAAAACACAGTAAATAGCAATTCAAATTTCTGAGTTGGCTTAGAACAGGCGATAAGGGACTCAAGTTATCGCAGGAAAGTTAACACCTATTTTTTTTTTAACTTGAGTCCCTTATCGCCTGTTTAAACAGCCGACACAGACACCTGAATGCAAAAAACCCTAAGTCCTCAGTGGATGCATTGAAATGGGGCTCTAAGCCCTATATCAATACATCCAAAGTATAAAAAATGTGTCAGATGTTACTAGAGTTAACCCTATGAGTGCCAGTGGGGTATAATTACCCCGCCAGCATTCATAGGGTTAACCCGACTAAGTAAAAAAACATCATATTACAAGTAACACTTACCATTAATCCTGATGTCCAGTAGAGTCCTCAGTGTCCTGGTCCTCTTCTTTCCTTCTTTTCTATCTTCCCTTCTGTGTTCTTTCGTCTTGCTGTAAAAGAGAATAAAAGCTTAAGTTACAAGCATAAATATGTGGCACACTAATACAGAGTTTAACCCCTTGAGTGCCAGAGGGGTATTATTTTGTACATTTAATTATGGGAATCTGATGGCTTGGAATTAAATAAACACAAGTACTATGCATGGGGGCATTTATATTTTAACAGCTGGCACACTACTATATAATTTAACCCTTTGGGCCCCAGAGGCACTCAAGGGGTTAAACTATGTATTAGTGTGCCACATATGTATGCTTGTAACTTAAACTTTTTTCTGTTTTACAGCAAGATGATAGAAGAAAGAAGATAGAAGAAAGAAGACAAGATACAAGAGAAGAAAGAAGATAGAAGAAAGAATGGAGATAGAAGGAGACAGACAGTAGATGACAGATAAGTGTAACACAGATTATTTAACGATCGGTGCTTCACAGTATGTCAGGCACGATCGTTATTTTTTTTTTCTTTGAAGTTCCCAAAACTGCCGTTATTTAGCAGCGTTTTTGGAACTTAACTCACAAAATGGACTTTTGGACACAACACCAGTTTTGTCTCCTAACGTCCGTTGTGCTTAATGCTGGTAGGACATTTGAATACCAACCAAGACATTTTATTTTGTCGGTCGGTGTCCATTTTGCCCTATAGGCATTTCTTTACTGCAAGATTTGGATCGAGCCCTAAGTAGCTTAAGTATCTGCAAGGAAAAAATGACTTCTACTTGTATTACAGCTTTCACAGCATTCCCCAGCCACAAACCAAGAGGCAAACACATTCTTGAGAAAAAATCATCTGCTTTTGGGGGGTTAAATAATATTGACAGACAATGAACCCTTAGTATACATATAATACATGACATATTGCAAGACAAGTGAAAAACAAACGTTCTTGTTACTTATCAGAATTCAATAATTATGGTATCAATATGTCTCATACTCGCTGATTCCTTCTCATCATGAGTACATTTATTTTAATTATTATAATGTCCTCTTATTAGCTTACTAATAATTATAATTATTACTTATACACCCTGGGGCTGATGTAAAAAGCAAGTTGTGCAATATTTGAACAAGCCAACTACACCAGCCAAGCAATAAGTTTGTGTCCTCTCCAGTATTCAGAGGGTTAAAAGCCCCAGGAACTCAAAGGGTTATATCAATACATATTTGTATTAGTCCCCTAATGTTGCTGTAAGAATGCAGTCAACAGGGTTTGAAGCTGAGCTGTGAAACCCCGATTGGTTTGGATTCTGTTGACTACTTAGAGTGACTACCTATTTGGGTGTCCAAAGAAAGACATATTTAAAATCTTGGATGCTAGTGATGTCACGAGCACTCAAAGGGTTAAAGTAGCTAATGGGCACTGCCTTATGTAGAGCATAAATAAGAGTAAAGTACTACTTTATATATAATAATTTTTCAGTGCACTGTATTGTGTTAGAACAAGGTACCACATAATTTCTTTCCTTAAGAGAGGTTTTATGAAACTTAGAAAAAGGCATTTTCCATTCAGAAATGTGACATTTCAAATGTTAAAGTAATTATTTCAAGAGGATATAAAATACTAAATATGTTAGTATAAATTTAAATTACAGCCTAGAAAGGAATTTGCATGGTATAATTTATGGCCTTTTTACCTCTAATACAGTTCTTAAGTAAAAGGCAATCCAGTTGTTAGAGTTTTTTTTACTGAACAGTTCAGCTTTGTTAATCTGAATGTCTCAGTTAATATTTAGCAGTTTTAAGACTGAATTCTTAGGGCACATGCACAAAAAGCATAGCTGATTGATTGTGACGAAAACCAAGTGAGTTTCATTTTAACCCCCTTTATGCTGGAGAGGTCACCAATGCATTGCTTTTGGATCTTTACAGATCTTTATATATAAAGTTATAAGCAAGAGGGTTTTAAAAGAGCCCATATCTAGCCACCCTGAATCCAATTAGGAGTAGGCATGGGAGAAAGTTTTCCCGCTCAAAAGCGAAGCAGGAGAAAAATGGCACCTTTTGCTGAGCAGCAAATTTTTTTGCTAAAATTGCAGTTTTTCCATATTTTTCGCCTAGCTAATTGCATTGAAATCAATGTGGGAAAACTATATTTCTCCCCACTACACGGCAAGTTTACCTTCTTTTCCTGCAGGTATAATATAAAAAGGGTGTTGGGTTCCCACAGCATGCCAGTCTGTCTTTGTGAGAGGAAGAGAGAGCAGTACATTTTTGACCTAAAGAAGACAGGCTAATACAGTGGAGTTGAATCTTCATTTAGAAAGCCTTGAAGGCAAGGTGTTTATTGTCTGTATTAGGAGAGTATGGGGGCACTCTGGGGGACAGAAAGGGAAAAAGGAAATTGACTCCATATGCCCCCAAACCTTGTGTGACTCACTTGGAAAACACAGATAGCTGTGATCCAAGTTCCTCCTGGTTTAGCTGTTATTATCTCTGTGTTAGATGTGTCTGTGAGGTCTGAGAAGGGAGCAGTGGAGATTTACCCCAAATATCTCAACATTGTGTGTGACTGATTGGAAAGACACAGGCAGCTGTGATCCAAGTTACTTCGGGATCTGTCTGTTATATCTCTGTGTTAGAGGAGTCTGGGGGTATGAGAAGGTAGCAAAATAAATTTAACCCAAATACCCCAACATTCTGTGTGACTGATTGGAAAGACACAAGCATCTATGATCCAAGTTCCTTCCTAAACTGGCTGTTATATCTCTGTTAGATATGTCTTGGAATGTGAGAATGGCGCAAAGGAGGTTTATCCAAATACCCACAAATTTTGTGTGACGATTGGAAACACACAGGCAGCCATGATCCAAGTTCCTTTCTAATCAGAGTGTTATCTCTGTGCTGGGTGAGTCTGAGGAAAGAAGTCCTTGAACAGTGATTGCTTGTTTTTTGTTGACAATGATAGGAAGGACAAACAGTAAAAATAAATATAGAAGAAAAATTGATAAGTATTTTGTAGAGGGCCAAGGCAAGACATCACACTCAGTCAGTGCTACGGTGTACTTTACAGTAAAAACACAAGTAGTTGAGTAATGTACAGCAAATGCACAAGGGGTAGGGGTAGGGGGAAAGAAGAAGGAGCAGTTCAAGAATGTGTGAATAGTGGTAGTCCAAAACTGACTACAGCCATGGTTGCTGCAGAGTGTTCAATAAATTATGGTGATTTATCTAATCCTGAGGAGGATGCAGTTTCTCAAAGTCCCTACAAAAGTCCTACCATGAGCACCAGTACTATTATTAAACTATCTAAAAACACTAAAGATGACAATGAGTTGCATTCTAGATTTGGGATAATGGAAGAAGTTGTATCAGTTGAACCAACTTCCACATCTGATAGAGAGACAAACTCCTGAAAGTAGAGGTAAAAAGAAATTGTTTGAGACTTCTAAAAGCCTAGAGGAATATAAAAGTAGTGTGTAAGAAGTGGCACGGGATGCTGAGGATGATCTAATGATGACTGATGATGATGCAGATCTAGAATATATCCCTTCAGCATCATCCTCTTCTTCAGATACAGATGAAGTTGAGAGTAAGAGAGATGAAGATGATGACATGGCCAGAAAGTTGAAAGGCTCGCTCTTTCACCATGGAAGAGGAGAACTGTGCCTGTCTATAATCTGTTTGAGAAAACAATTGAAAAGTCTGACCTTGGACAAGCAACGATGCCCAAAAATGCATAGTAATCCTATCAGTTATCATCTGCATCATAACCACTTCAAAGTCCAAGCTCTACTCAGCCACACACACCATTAGTGTTGAATAACCAGCAGCAGCAAAATAAGTTATCAACATCCACAACCCTAGCTGTGATGAGTGCCTCTAATGGTGTTGGAAGTGCAGCCCCTTTGATACCTAGTAGAGGTAGAATAGCTGCAACATCTATCCCAGTAGCAGTAGCATCGCCTCAAGAAACCCTCTGCCAAAGAACTTCACGGTATGGAGATACTTCACTCATGATCCAAAAGCTAAGTATATTGCTATATGTTGTCTGGGCAAAAAGAATATGAGCAGGGGAAAAGCAAGCTTACACCTAGGCACCTCCTCCATGAGATCCCACCTAATGCACATCCATAGGTCTGACTAGGAGACACACTATCAACATGTCAGAGGTGCCACAACTAGCAGAAGCACTCCAAAACGTTCAAGGGGCTCTAGAGCCCATAATAAATGTAATGATGTTATTGTTCTGCAATGCAGAACTAAAAGGCTTTGGAGGGAATGTCTTTGTCAACTGTGCAATGGCAATTAATGTGCGATGTATGTGAGATGCTGAAACCATTTGAGGAGACAATCATGCTGGTTAGTCGCACAGGGGGAGGAATTAGTGAAAGTCTTCAGAAAAAAATGAGGAGCTTGGCTGAGGTATCTTTCCATAATAACAACACAGACATGCACCAGCTGGTCAGGACCCTCTCGTAGTGTGCATTAAAAGCAATGTGGAATACATTCTTGCAGCTTTGCTAGAGCCCCACTTTAAACAGAAAATTACAGAATTTCTGTCAAGGCCTGATCAGTGTGTCAAAACAAGGAGTCCTGATGATCAGCAGCATCTCTCTGAGGAACCAGATTTTGTCAAAGAATATAACAATATGCTTATAGATTGAGCGAAGTGTTGTAGTGTGGAGGATTAGAATGGGAGAAAGTTAAGGCCCAAAAACTGCTAGACAGAACAGTTAAAAGGAATGCAGCAAAGGAAGGCTTGAGGAAGCCAGTCCCATAGTGGCAGTCCCATAGTGGCAGTGACTGATTTTTCCACCTTAGTGGCTAAGTCACTAGCCTCAGGGTCCATCTAGGTTCTCTTTTACTTAAATCAGTGGTGGTGGTCATTGTGTCAGCCAGAACTATGAACACGAAACATTTACTTTGTTTTTTAGTATTTGATTTCAACTCTCTCTCCCTCTATCTCCTTCCACTTTGCATTTTCTCCTAAAATACACCACACAAGTGTGCAGTAAATGATGTGTTTAGACAGTATATGGGTGAGAAGTTTTGCCTCACTGAGTAACATAGGAGGGAAATGGAAGAATTTGCACTAATTTTTCTGTACTCCTAGCAAAAAGCAAGAAAATCTACATGGCTCTCTATGGGCGATATGCGACGCCAGGAAAGCAGAAAACCATGGTAGCCATATAACATTTGTTTTAAAGCTATAAACAAAAATGTTACATAAATTATAATTGTTAACTAATATTAATGACAATATCACTGACAATTCATTAAGATACTTTAGGATTTCTTGTGATTTCTTATATCCAGTTAAATTACTCATACATGCAAGTCTTATAATACAAACTGATTAATGCATATACTGTCTATTATATATTTAACAACAACTTTCAATTTGTGGCTAAGATATCTGTATTCTGTATAATAACCCTTTGAGTGCCAGAGGGGTACGCAACACATTGGACAGCTATGGACAGCTCTGGTCCCGGGACCATAAATCTCCATAGGATGGTGTATCAACAGCGCCACTGTACAATTTTAGGCCACTGTGATATTGCACCTAAAAAATTCAACTTTGAAAATTAATAACTTTTGAATGAAACACCTTTCAGCAGTGAGAGTACTCTTGTTTTACTCAGGGGGATAAACCCTACAACATATTTTTTTTTACATTTTAAGTATTACTATCCCTTTAAGTAAAGTAAATATGGATTATGGATGTGCAGAGTTAAATACAGAAATGAATAATTACATTTATGCCCTTGTTTTTTTTTTTTTAGAATTATTTGTGACATAATTACTTTTGTAATTATATTTATAGTTTATTTTAGTATATTTTTTTTTTTTATTCAGCAGGCATAGAAAGTGGAAGAACCAAAAAAACAATATAGAAAATAATACAAGTCCATTTTATTTCTTTCTGCTGTGTATAATTCAGCAAATGTTTAAAAGAGATTTTTATTGGTTTGCTTGGACTAAGCTTTTTTAAGGTTGTTAAAAAATCACTATGATTTTCTGCTTTAATAACATCTTGTTGAATTTTAACATTCTTAGTTTTTAGCTCTAAAATTCTATCAGCAGAAAAAAGCTATTACTGTAATCGTCAGCTTTAAAATAAGATATAAAATCTTGAATGCATGTTAGAAAAATCATAAACTACAGTAGCCAATAATGTAAATATATATACAACAATATACACAGCAGTGATGTATCTAATTACATTAAGAAAATAAAAGCTGTTTTAATTGCTATTACATTTTGGTCCAGATTTATATATACTGTATTTTTAGATAGCTATGTTAACTAATATGAAATAAGAAATACATTTCATATATTGTGAAACAGATTAGGAAAACTGATATGAAACTGTAAAGAAAAATTGTTGTTTTGTGTTTTTCAAATGAGTCTGTTAAATATACATTTTTATTTCATTAAAGTTGGTGGCATTTGTACCATTTAGGACACACAGGACTTAGTTCCTAACTTTTAACATATAAATTCTACATGCATAACATGGGAAAATTAATGGAAGACCAGTTGTGAATGGGGTAATTCATGAACAAAATCAATTTTCATGCAGGTTTCTATAAAAAAAATACAAATACTACAGGCTGTAGTGGGAATATTCCCCTGTTAGACATGGACAAAACTGTGTGAAATACACTTATAATTACAACATTTATCTAACTGGATGTTAGTGACATCTTCTCAGCACATTGATTACCAAAGTTTTGGAGATGTTGCTAGTATCTAAGAGGTTAAAGGGATAGTAATTTTTCACAATAAAAGCAGCTGCAATTAATCTTCATAGTGTTTGGGCCATGGAAAGTGTTATTTCATTACTGTCAGAGTTGTAGTTCAAGAGTAATTGAATGATAATGTATCACCCCTCGCGCCCATTTTACTGATGTAACAGAGCTCACTTCAGAGCAGCAGGGTGTATCCAAGTGGATTGCAGAGAGGAACAATCTTCAATTAAGATAAGGTAAAAACCTGAAAATCTTGTCCGGGGGGCAGGGTTTTCATTGTTTTCACAGTAAGAAGATTGTCCCTTGCTGTGAGCTGTCTGGTCTGTGGAGCAGATTCCACATCCGAGGGGAGGTGGCTTGCACTAGGTAAACACCCTCTATGGCTCAAATACTATAAAGATGAATTGGAGCTGCTGTTTTTTTGAAACATTACTATCCCTTTAAAGGCCAGATTTCCTAAGAAACAAAATGAGGCAAAATATCTGTGTGCAGATTGAACTAGTTAGAAGAAATTAAGATATTAGCAAAGCACTTGTTATCCTTAGCACTGGCCTTTGTTATAAAGAAGTTGACATTTTCTTTTCCAATAATTTACACTTCTAATTTATCCCATATAAATGCATAGCAACCTTAAATATTACAAAGAGATTGCTTCCTTATTTTCAGAAATGTTTTATATCATATGAAATATTTTAGTTTTATTTTCAATACACAAAGTCAAACTCTATTTTGCATGGGGGATATTAAAGGGATAGTATTGTTTCACAATAAAAACAGCTCCAATTAATCTTCATAGTATTTGGGCCATAGAGAGTGTTATTTCAATACTGTCAAGGTTGTAGTTCAAGAGTAATTGAATTATAAAGTATCCCACTCCCGTCTCTTTTACTGATGTAACACTTCTCACCTCAGAGTAGGAAGATTGTCTGGATGGATCTCAGAGAGGGACAATCTTCATTGAGCATAAGGAAACACCTGAAAAACCTGTTAAGTGGGGCAGGGTTTCCTTATGCTCACAGTAAGAAGACTGTCCCGTGCTGTGAGCTGTGTGGTTCCAGGACCAGATTCCACATCTGAGCTGAGCAGTGTTATATCAGTAAAAGGGGCAGGAGGGAGGATACTTTATCATTCAATTACTCTTGAACTACAACTCTGTCAGTATTGAAATAACACTCTCCACGACCAAAATACTATAAAGATTAATTGGAGCTACTGTTTTTATCAAACATTACTATGCTTTTAATTCTGGTAGATGCACATCTTATAAGTTTAAATTATTACCCTGTATGTCTCCATTAAAACCCTGCAACACAATGCACTGGATGCCTCTCTGGCATTCAGAAGATTAAAGAGGATAATTTAAGATGGCAACAGGATATTCATTGCATATTTTTGCAGCTTTTCCATTATACTGTGCTGTAGATTACCAAACTTATTTTTGAGACAACACATGAAAGGAAAAGGTTCAATGCACAAATGCAGGTATTGAGTAGAACTGGGAGAAAGCCAAAAAGGTTTCCATGGGAATTTTCCCACAAATTTCTGCCAATAGAAAACATACAAAATGTCGGTCTTTTTACCAATGCCATTATTTACCTATGCTTTTTATAACCGCAGTATTCCCCACCCCAATACTACTGTTTCAGAGGGCAGAAGTAGAGAATACAACAGCTGAAAGTAAAAGTTTTCCACAAGAGTAACCACCTGCTTGTACAACTCTGGTCCAGGAATCCTTTAAAAATAACTGCAGCTTTGGCTATGCCTGCAGGGGTGCAACACATGACATCAGTTCTTTAAAACTTGTTTTCAACAAAAAGGGCAGCATGTCAACCGGCAAGATTTTGGCAAACTTATTGTTCCATGGGATTATTTTTGTGCCGTTTTTTACTCCTTTGTAAGAATTCAATAAGTGTGGGATGGCTGTACATAGTGGAAGAACTGTGTAACTTTATTACTTTAACAACATGACTTGTGGAAATGGTGGTGATGCCATGTGTAGATACTCTATGGCTCTTGTAATCTCATCCAGCAAACTCTGTCATACCACTTTACTAACACATCCCTGACTTTCTCCTACACCATTTTCCCTACCTGCAGTCCATTTCCTCAACATTATCAAAGTAGTGTGGATTTTAACAATAAAGCACACAACAGAACAGTCTATGTGTGTGATATTTTGATGTTTACAAACTACTGTGTCATATAATTCTCTGTCTCTAGCATCTATCTCAGTCACAGCTCATGTCAGGGTCCCCATCTATGTCACCTACTAGTCAAAATATTTTTTATTTATTTAGTTTTATTAACTGTCCCTATCTATCCCCCTATCTGCCCCTCCTTTCCGGTTGCTAGTGTCAAAAGGATTCCAACAGCTGCTTTCTCTCTCTCACAGTGTCCCTGTAGATTTTTTTGACAGAACAGGATGAGGATAAACCTTATTCAGTAATCTGCTGGTCCCTCTTTTTCTGTATGTTGTAGGAGTCATTGTCGGTTGTACTTGTCTGTCTCTTGGGTGTCAGAAAGTAAATTATTTCTGTCAGACACAGAGGTTCATCCAGCTGCCTCTCTATTCTCACTGAAACACGATTTTAGGGTGTTTTGAGTAAATCTCATGTTGCTCCTCCCAACATCATTTGGCTCTTGTCTGTCATTGGTTCCTGGGACTTAATATGTTTTGTACCTTATATATATATTTGCCTGATGTTTGAGCTATCAGCCAGAGAATTCCAGAGCTAGCATGCTTCCTATATTGTAACTTGGCAAATGCCTTTACACTGCTTCAGTCTTTGATTCGGTACCTCTGCCTGAGTTTTCCCATCTATATGCAAAATGCAGAACATTATTGGCAATACTCTATGTACAAAACCCTATACACAATACACAAAACACTATACTCAAAATGCAAAATACAGTACTCTATGCACAAAATGCTATATGCTATACGCAAAATGCTATACACAAAATGATATATGCAATAAGCATTGGTGGTTCAGTGGGAAAATTCTCACCTGCCAGTTAGAAAGCCCAGGTTTGATTTCCCACCAATGTATAGATCCTCTTTTGCAGTATAATGACTGCATGAGTGCTGTGAAATAATGAAATCAAATCCTCACAAAACTGAAAGGAAAACTAACATCATAGTCACAATGGATTTACTCTGTTAAATCATGATTTAGGTAAATTAAAAGAATGGACAAGAGTGTGGCAGCTGCAGTTTAATGTTGATAAATGTGAAATAATGCCCTTGGGATGTAAAAATCCAAAGGCAGAACTTAGTATTTAGGGTACTACTATAATGGTGAATGGTTTACAGAAAAAGAAATATGATAGGTTAAAAGATCTGAACATGTATAGCTTGGAGGAGAGAAGAGAGAGGGGACATGATAGAAACATTCAAATTCATGAAGGGATTCAACAAAGTGCAGGGGGGAAGTACATTTCAAAGGAGTAAAAATGTTAGAACAAGAGGCCCTAATCTAAAACTAAAGGGACACAGGTTTAGAAGTAATGTAAGAATTGTTTATTTTACTGAGAGACTAGTAGATAAGTGGAATAGCCTACCAGCAGAAGTAGTAGAAGTTAATACAGTGATGGCATTTAAGCATGCATGGGATAGGCATTAGGCTGTCCTGAACAAAGGACAATTCCAAGGATCAAATAAGGTTTGCAGTTTTTATAGTAGGAAAATAGGCAGTCTAGATGGGCCAAATGGCTCTTATCTGCATACCTGAGAACTTTCGGGTTTTACACCAAGACTCGGGATTTAGAGCTCTGTCTCCAGATCTCCGGATGAAACATTAAAATCTCAGGGTAATGCTAACTCATGTCATGTGTGACATTTGTGAGTGTTGTCCTTGCACTTGCCCACGGCATCCATCCCACCATCCACTTCCACTTGGCACCATGTGACCCGTGAACCCCTCACTGTCACCCCACACCAACTTAGTGACAAAAGAGCCAGCCGATTGTTGCTGCTGGCAAGATTACTAAGGAAGAGCGATGCCAACGAGATGACGCTGTCATCGCAGAGCAGCTGCACGAGGAGCTCCAGTGAGTGGAGAGCTGTAAGCAGAGCATGGTCGGCAGACCTCAGGACAGCAGTGGAACCTTCAAACCAGCAGTTAGCTGGAACAAATAACCTCTGCTTTGGTAAGTTAGTTTTATTTAAAGTAGTGCACACTAAGCATATTTTATATATACTCAGTGAGATAACAAGAACAGCAATCGATGCTCACAGGGCAATATGATCATGATCACATAAGAAAGAGAGAAGAGAAACCCTGCAAAATTGAGCACTCACATAACCATTTATGTGAGCAAAGTCCCCCCCCCCTTATACCCGAGGGAGAGGGTACATGGTCTGGGTACTAGGAAGAAGGCCGTCTGGTGATAAGTGCTCAGTATGGTCAATGCAGTGTCCAGTTGCAAAGGAACCTGGGGTCCATAAAAAAGAGTTGTGGTGACTGCAAGAGGTGGGTAAAAAACAAGATTGGAGAACTCATCGTGCACACCTTAGGCACCAGAGGTAGACCCCAACTCAACATCACTTTCAGCCTCTGAGAGGAGAAGCTGAGGCACAATCTATCAGCAACTGCTGCTGAGGGGGTCCCTGGAGGATCTGACACTGGGGATGATAGCATCCTCCACATTACCGGTGCATCATTCTAGAACTATACACCACACAAATCATCATACCTACTTCTACAGCCCAACACATTGACAGCTGAACACATGGCCGGCATTGATCCACACAACTGCACCAACACAGCACTGAGGGGGTTCAAACAAGGACAAAATACTGGACAATACAAGCAGAAATGTGAAGGCTCAACCAGGCCAAATCCTGTCTAAGTCCCAATTTAACCCCCTTGTTGATGTGTTTATCTTCATACCCACTAGGCACAAACAATGCTTGCCATTCACATCGTCATGGAAATATCTGTAATGTTCCTCCACAATGTTACACATTGAGCCACAGGGAGGCCAGCACCTATCCCCTTGAGTGCTAGAGGGATAAGCAATGCATTTTTCCAATATGCTTTGTGTACCCCTCTGGCACTCAAAGGGTTAACAGAGGACAAACACAACAGGGTTACAGTGCACAGGTCCACAGAGGTCAGTTCACACAACACAGTTCTACTGAGACAAACTGATTGCATGTACAATACATAGGCCTCTAACTCAAAAAACACCAGGGCCCCAAAGCTAATTAATGCACTACTGATAAAATAATGACAAGTAAGTTGATAAAATGTCTTGATTAACATATATATCCTGAGGAGTGGGGATGGCAAGGAGGAGAATATTTGTGTTTCCAGGCACTAGTGTTTTAGCATTCGAGGCCTATGTGTTGTACATGCAATCAGTTTCAGAAGAACTGTGATGGTTAAGCTTTAGTTATCAGCATGGGGATGGCAATGAGTTATTTCTTGCAATCCCCACTCTTCAGGTTACCACTATAGGCTGCTCATATCAATGTACAGGATATTGTCAAGCTCATCAATCAATGAGTGTCAGGATGGTATCCCATGCTTTGCAATGCAATGCATAGGATACCATCCTGCCCCTCAAGGGTTCACATGTCAGTCATTGTCAAAGCAGGTGATTAATCACATCATCTCATTTCCCCACACAGCATCCATGCCTGAAGCACAGCAGGAGTGCAGTGAGGAGGAGGCATATGACATCCTTCAAGTGACTTACCCCTTGAGCAGCCAGAAGATGGGACAAGTAGAAGGTAGGTTGTGTGCTGTATGGCCAATCAAACTGGGTCTAGATTTTCTTCAGTAAACTGTATAAATTTATCTTGCGTTAGTACTATATGTCCGTTGTGATTTTAAAACTGCCGTTAGCTGTTTATATGAGGCTAATTTAATGGATTACCATGCTTAAATAAAACTGCAGTTGGCTGACAGCTATCTGGCAGACTTGACCATTTTGGAAACTTTGCTTGTAAATATCTCACAAACCATAAAGGTTTGAGAGATAATACTTATATTGTTCTTCATGTTTTTTAATACCTACAAAATAAAATAAAGATAACATGAAGTATTACTATCCCTTTAAGGCCATAATGCCTACTCCTGTTTAGGATGTCTTCTGTAACGTCTGTTTTCATAACATACTTCCTTTATAAAACATTCTCTGTTTATTTAGTCATAGATACAAATTAATGGGACTTTTTTTATAGCTGTGCTAATATTGACAGTTTTAACATTTATCTGTTGCAATAACTTATCTTAACAGAAGTTACTAATTTTTATTTATTTTTTTTTTGCATTTCTGGTATCGGAATTATTTGTCAGCAGAGATTTTGTCTCTAATCCTTGGGACATGGTCGATCGTACATTCCTAATTACTTTCTTGTATATTAATTAAATTAGCTGTTGGGGTTTTACAAAATGTCCTGGTATTAAATATAGTTTTACAATACATTCAGATAGGCATAAATCATTTATGCACTGTCATAAATTATAGAGAATAGTCATCCATCACTTAAGCATTTATTTTTGTCACATCTGAGGAAAAGTTGATTTTGCAACACAATGTTGTTTTTATCTATTGAACTGAAATTATGGCCATACCATCTCTTTGATTAGATCGTTTGTGCAAAAGGACACTTTAACATCCAGCATTCTACTTGCTCAAATGTGATAGCAATAAAAAAGTTTTATGTAGATTTAAATATCAATAATTAAATTACAAATACAAATTTTATACTTCTAACATCAAATGTGTTGTCCCATCTAAATACAGACATTGTTAATTTCGTGTAAGATCAATCAGCAATATGATGCATTGCAAAAATGCAATTTAAGTGTGTCACATGCAAAAAGAATCATTCTGGGGGGCGTGGCCGGACTGTGGCGATGGCGGTCGCATAATTCCTGAGCTCCGTGACCCAGAGCTACTAAACGCACCTTTTAGCTGTTTCGTTTATTTGTTGGGACCTTGTTACCTACTATTTGGGGTGTTGTGGTGTTATGACTAACCGGAGGAAAAAATCTGCTACCACTGGATCATATTTTCGCTCCCAGATGCCTAAGACGCGTGGCAGCCTTGCCTCTCCCTCTCTACCGGACCAGGCCGCACTCATGGCGGGAGCAGGGAAGGAAAACCGCCCTCCGGATACATCCCTAACTATCACGCAGCAAGATTTACAGCTCTTACCTACCAAAGCTGATATGGAAAACTTAATCTCGTCGCTCAGGGATTCTATCAGACGAGATATCTCTGATCTTAAAGCGGATCTACAACAAGTTGGCACTAGAGTTAAGGACCTGGAGGCTTCCCAGGACGCGATGCGGGCAACTCAATCAGATATTCAACGTATTCTCTCCATGCAAGATGAGACTATTGACTCTCTGCGTAATCAGCTGGATGATCTGGAAAATAGGGGACGCCGCTCTAACATTAGACTCAAAGGGCTGCCTGAGACGATCCCGAACTCGGCTCTGATTTTGACGCTACAAAATATCTTTGCCACCCTGCTAGAAACGTCTGATTTGGAGGGGATTAAGATTGAACGAGCCCATAGAGCTATGCGTCTTAGAACACAATCGGCGGACCATCCACGCGATGTTATCTGTTGTCTCCACCATTACACTCAAAAGGACCAGATCATGCAGAAAGCTAGGAATCTACCACACGTTTCATTTGAAGGTGGCCAGGTATCTCTTTACAATGATCTTTCTGTTCGCACATTACAGCTTCGACGCCAGTTTAAGCCGCTGGCAGATGAACTGCGTTTAAAAAATATACCTTACCGTTGGGGTTTCCCTTTTTCCATGATTGTGTCTGTAGATGGTCGGCAGCACGTTCTCCGTCGAGCGGAAGAGATACAGGATTTTTGTAAAAATATACGCATTACTCTACCAGTGGCCTCCGATCCGGTAGTGGCTGAAGGCCTCCAGACGTCTCGCAGTGCTCTCTCACCGTCTGCTCCCGAATGGAGAGGCTCCCGTGCAAACCTTAAGAGACTTTCTTCCGACAGAGGAGATGCTGCTTCTAGTCCCTAAGTGTTTGCTCCTTGGGATTATGGCTCCTGTGGACTTTTTTGTTCTAACCTAAGAACAGTTTACTCAACACTTACCTTTCTAGACACCAAGTGTCTGGTTCCTGAACTTTTTCAAAATTTGTAAGTTTTTTATTAAGATGTTTTGGAGGCATTAGGCCTCGCTATTGTTGCTACTGTGTGAAAATTGTATAGTTCATATGGTTTATGTATACAATATACTTCTTAAGCTAAGTGCAGAGTTACGGAGTGGGACATGGTGTGTTAGTACTTACGCCTTTTTGGTGTTTGTGGCGCACCATGGTTTACTCCCTCATTGTACCAGGGAGCACCATGCTGCTGTTCAGCTGTTTTTTTTTTTTTTGTTTCCTTCTGTTTTTCTCCTTGTCCCTCTTGTGCATGTCTACCCTAGTCTTGACCCTGTTGTGTTCATTTTCCTCCCCGTATTCCATTGCCTATCATCACCATGTTCCCGTTCTCTTTGATACCCTTCTCCATCCTCTCCTTATGGGTTTGTCTGTCTTTGTATTTTCCCCCATAAATTGTGTTCCTCTCTTTCCCTTTCTCCCTCCCCAATGCAGCTGTGCAGTGGTAGATGTTTTTAGTGTGGAATGATCCCTCGGCCAGATGCAGTTTTTCTTTTGAGTCTGTACATCCAGTTATCCATGAGCTGCTTCTGGCCGACTGGATCTTGGGGTTCCCTCAGGGTTATACCTCTCACTTCTCTGCTTTTCTATGTTTAGTAGGGGTGGAGATTGCTTACCTATAGATCAGGAGTTTTATTAAACTTAACTTATGTTCTTAATGGTTATCTTTATGACATGTACTTGCCTTACTTCTCAATATTATGACTTCGTTTATTTGTTTGAGACTCTCCTGAGATGATTGGTTCAGTCATACAAAACCCCTTTCTATTCAGGAGACTGTTCTCAGGATTACTAGAGGTACCATATACTTACCTCATATTTTCCTTTTCCTCTGGTTGGTATTCTTTATTCCTTGTCTCTCCCCCTTTTTTTGTCGCCAGTGTCCCTGGTTTTTCTCTCATAACTCACTATTATGGGTCAGGAACTTCGTCCCATTTATACTTCAGTTCGGTTCTTATTTTATTTTTTGATACCCCCATCTGTTTATAGTGATTCTGACTTTTGCTCATTTTCTCTCAACTGATCTCACATCTTGCCTATATTTTTCCTTGTGGCACCGCTTGTTAGCAGGTGTTCCTTTCTCTTCTTCCTTTTCTAACTCTTTCTTTTGTTTCTTATTTACTTTTTTCTTTACCTATTTCCCCTTCCCTCATACCCCTCCCCTCTCCCCGAGGACACACGCATTCGACTTGAGCTACTTATTTGACATTGGGACACTGCATGATGTCTTATTCTCTGACTGCTCTCTCTTTCAATGTCAAGGGGCTCAATTCTCCGTTCAAGAGATCCCTTTTGTTTAGGGACTTGTCCAGATTTGGGAGTAAGGTTTGTTTTGTACAGGAAACTCACTTTGCATCCGACAAAGCTCCCTCCTGCAGCAGTGGGCAGTATCCGATGTCTTATTTTAGCAATGCTTCTACTAAGAGAGCTGGAGTAGCAATCTTTTTGCATCGCTCTTTGGCCTTTGATTGTGAAGATGTCCTTAGAGACACCCAGGGTCGTTATGTTTTTGTAAAAGGGAGACTGGGGTCTTTCCGTCTTACGTTTGCTAATGTATATGCTCCCAATACCGGTCAATTGACTTTTCTTCGTTCTGCTCTTCAAGACTTAAGTGCTTTTGGGGAAGGGATGATACTTTTTGGAGGTGA
The DNA here is from genome assembly GCA_037306005.1 of Rhinophrynus dorsalis. NCBI lineage: Eukaryota > Metazoa > Chordata > Amphibia > Anura > Rhinophrynidae > Rhinophrynus > Rhinophrynus dorsalis. The sequence goes on along the minus strand of CM074721.1, from coordinate 326,549,108 downwards.
TCTCAATATAGCTCTGGACCCTTCCATGGATTGCTCCAATTGTAGTTCTAGTCATCCACTTTCCTACCATTCGAGAACTCGCCAGCTGTTTCTAGACAATTCCCTCTTTGATGTCTGGCGTATTCTACACCCATCCTCTCGTTCATACTCCTTTTTTTCTTCTCCTCATTCTTCCTATTCTAGGATAGACTTTCTTTTCTTGTCCCAGAGTCATTTGCATTTAGCCAGCTCAGCCTCCCTCCACCCAGCTGCGTGGTCAGATCATGGCCCTGTTATGCTGGAACTGACTCTACCTCTTCGGCTAGAGTCCTCGAGATGTTGGCGCATGGATGCTTCTGTGCTAGATGACCCAGCCTCGTTTGCTGCCCTCACTAAGGGGGTACAGGAATATTTAGATACAAACAAGGACTCTGTGTCCTCCCCTACTACATTTTGGGAAGCATTTAAGTGTGTGACTCGGGGTGTATGCATACAGCTAACTGCACGGCGAAAACGAAAAGCTATATTGGAACTCTCTACGCTCCTGAACAATCTTCGTATATCAGGATTGGCCCATCAGGCTGGTGGGGGACAGGTAGCTGCTGACGGGGTTCGAGTTTGTAGAGAAAGGGTTTGTTCTTTTTTGATGTCTCAGGTTAATAAATCTGACATTTGGTCGAAACGGTATTATTATGAACAAGCCAATAAAAGCGGCAGATGGCTGTCACGTACATACCGAGGCCCTAACTCTCCTAAACCCATACATTCCATTCGTCAGGCAGGGGGTGAGATTGTACGTGACTTACCTACTATTGATTCCGCGTTCAAAGACTTTTATGCTTCACTTTATGATCTTTCTCCAGGTCAATCTTCCACCCCTTCGTCAGCCCAGCTGGATTATGTTTCTGCTGCTTCCATCCCGAAGATTTCCCCTTTACAGGCTTCTCTTTTAGAGAATGATATCAGTCAGCGGGAGGTGGAATCTGCCATCAAGCAAATGTCGCTGGGGAAAGCTCCGGGTCCAGACGGCTTCCCACTTATCTTTTATCGTCGCTTCCTACACTTGGTCTCTCCGCTTCTTACAGCTTCATTAAATGAGCTTCCGAAGTCTATTTCCTCTCACCCCAGTTTTGCTGAAGCTTACATCTCGCTTATAGCGAAACCTGGTAAAGATATTTCCTTATTTTCTAGCTACAGGCCTATCGCCCTTCTTAACATAGATTTAAAGATTTATGCGAAGGTTCTCGCAAATCGGCTGCGTCCTTTGCTGGCTACTGTTATCCATTTGGACCAGGCGGGATTCGTCCCAGGGCGTGAAACGAGGGACAATTCTGTAAAGCTACTTCATCTAATCCACCAAGCAAACACAATAGGCGATTCTGCGCTTCTTCTCTAGGTTGACGCAGAAAAAGCTTTTGATAGGGTGAACTGGGGCTTTCTAGTGGCATCCTTACGAGCTTTTGGTCTGGGGCAACGGTTCATCTCTAACATTATGGCTTTGTATACAAACCCCACAGCACGAGTCTGGGTTAATGGTTTCTTATCCGACTCTTTTGAACTGCACAATGGTACGAGACAGGGGTGTCCCCTGTCACCTCTTCTTTTCATCATGGTAATGGAATCTATGGCTGCCCGAATAAGATCTAACCCTTTGGTGTCTGGTATAGGCGTGGGTGATACTGAGCACAAAATATCATTGTTCGCAGATGATGTCATATTCACCTTGTCCAAACAGGAGGATTCTCTTCTGGTGGTTCTCCAAGAATTGTCCCTATTCGGGGAGGTGAGTTACTTTAAAATGAACCTTACCAAATCTGAGGTCCTAAATATTAACTTGTCTCCTCTTCGGGTTCGACATCTCAAACGTTTAGCTCCTCTTAAATGGGCGACAAGTTCTTTGAATTACTTGGGAGTTAAAATACCCTCTTCGTTGTCAGATGTCTTTGGTTTTAACTATGTTCCCTTGGCTAAGTCCATTGCGAAAGAGCTTCGGGCAAGCTCTTCATTGAAATTATCATGGACTGGTAGGGTTAACCTGCTTAAATCTGTGTTTTTACCCAAGGTTTTATATGTTTTTCAGACTCTACCTATATTCCTTCCCCAATCCTATTTGAAATCATTGCAACGTCTCTTTACCTCGTTTATTTGGGGTGGTAAGCCCCCGCGCCTTAGATTCTCACATATTTCTCAGGGTCGCAGCCGAGGTGGTTTGGGGGCTCCTGATCTTCTTAGGTACCACAAGGCAGTTCTTCTTAGTGCTATTCCCCATTGGTTTCACTCAGCTTCTCTTAAGGGCTGGGTAGCTATCCAGAGAACCCTTTGCTCCCCCTTCCCACTTTCTTCACTCCCATGGATGACTCCAGGAGTCCTTCCTTCTCAACTTACCTCACATCCCCTCATATCTCCGATTTTGAAATGTTGGTCCAAAGTCGCTCCTCGACTATCTAGTGTTCCTTCTCCTCTCCTATCACTTCTTCATAATCCAGAATTTCCACCGGGATTGTCGGCTTCGGCTTTTCTGGGTTGGGGGACGGATAGAGGCCTTGTGGTAGCTGACCTTTTGTCTGAGGGTACAATAGCTACTTTTGAATATCTAGCCGAATTGTGGGATCTTCATTCCAATGAATATTGGAAGTATTTACAGATACATCATTTCCTTACCACTCATACGAAGCGGGCAGACATGCTTCGATGTCTCACGCCCTTTGAGACTCTTTGTTTCAAACCTTTGACAGATTCTCCCTCCGGTTTGGCACTCCTTCATAGACCGGTGTCGAAAATTTATGGCTGGTTGGCGACAGATGTCACACATTATCATTCATACCGTACTGCATGGGAGTCTGATTTGCAGGTCTCCATGCCACCTCAGTTATGGGAATTAGCTTTTTGGAAGTCTCTCTCTTCGTCCCGTAATGTTACTGCTATGGAAACAAATTATAAACTGGTCACTCGTTGGTATAGATCACCTTCTCACCTACATCGTTTCTATCCTACTATCTCTTCAGTATGTTGGCGATGTGGTCGGGATGAAGGCACTTTAGCCCATATCTGGTGGTCATGCCCTCTCATAACTGGCTTCTGGCGATCCGTTACCTCGATCCTCTCAAAGGTCTTATCTATATCTATTCCTCTGGACCCAGCCCTGTTGCTCTTCTCGGTTGGCTTACATTGTTATGTACCAAATCTCTAAGATTTCTTGTTTCTATGTTGCTCACTGCTGCGAGGATGTGTATATCGCTTTGTTGGAAAGCTCCCTCTCCCCCTTCTGTGGAGATGTGGAAGACAAAGGTGAATACTATTTGTCTTTATGAGAGATTGACTTACCTTTTGTCAGGAGGTGCTATCTCCTTTGCCGAGATCTGGTCCCCTTGGCTTGACTACCGGGATTAGTTGACTTGCTTATGTCCCATTAATATCCTTTCGGGTGTCAGCGTGTGTTCTCTGTTCCCTCCCCTTTCCTCCCTTTCCCATTTTTTCCTACCCCCTCCCTCTATTTTCTTCCTCTCTTTTTCTTACTTTTTATTTATCCAGCACTCTTTTTCATCTTAATCTTCGTATTTCTAAGCTATTTTTTTTTTCTTTTCTGATTAGTATTGTCCTCACATACATGTTTACTCTCATTCTCTCCCTTTCCTCCTTTGCCCACTACATTCAACTGCATTTTCCAGTGCTTGGGGGAATATGTTGTAGCTAACTTATCCATCTGCATGATATTTTAATGATACTCCGTTGACATCAGATCTAATCATATAATGTTTAAAATGTCTGTGGGTTTTTCTAACATTTTGTGGAACAGTTGCTGTACTAGACTGCTCGTTTATTTGATCATGTGTTATGTTTTACTAGGTCTCTGCGTAGACCTATCCCTTTATTTTTCTATGTCACTGCTGTCTGTACCTTTCTCTTTTATCAATAAAAATTATATAAAAAAAAAAAAAAAAAAAAAAAAAAAGAATCATTCTTTCAGTCATCCTAGTGTTGACTCAACCAAATTCACTATATTAATGTAAAGTGGAAGGCAAATATATATAGTTGATAAAGGTGAAAAAAACAAGAAAGTCTGTGAAGTTCAACCTTTGCCAGATCTGCATTATTAATTCAAATAACTACACATGCAATTACAGCAATAGAGCAGGTTTTTCAAATTCCAGAAGTTCAATGCCAGCCTGAGTAAAGGCATGGCTGTGGAGGGTGATTTGCGCAATTTTGACAGAATCACTGTAGGAATCTCATCCCCAACACACAAAATTTTTCTCTCTCGCTCTCACACACACTCACACATACTATATTTTATTGGTTATATTATGATTTGGGATGGGTGAGAATGTTTGCCTCAAACCAAAATCGACAAATAATGGCACATGCTGCTTGGTGAATAACTTCCTGTGAAAAGTGCAGTTTTTCTGCTTTTTTTTTACTAGCTCATTCCATTGAAATCATTGGGAGAATTGCATTTACACACAACACATAGCAAATGTTATTTTATTTCCCAAAGGGGGTATGAGGCTACCTGTGTTGGTGGAGTGTGGGGAAGGAATCATTTGAACAGGGAAGATTTTTTTGGGGGGCTTGTTTACTGGGACTGGGGGAAACATTTAATAAAAAAAATAAAAACTAAATACAGTTAAAAAAAACCCATAAGGCATAGAATAAAAGTGGTCTGACTAGGGTGCTTGTGTTGATTGGAGTCTGGGGAAAAAAACGGGGAATTTTTTGAGGGGGTTTGTTGACTGTTATTGGGGGGACATTTTATAAATAATAAGAAATAGGCACGTAATGTGACAGAGACAGGGTCCCCCTGACATAAGCTGCAACTAGGGCAGACTGACACTTGATAGGATAAAGTATTTTGTAGAGGATGATTTCTAGGACTTGTTGTTAGAGGCCCAATTCCCAAGGAAACATTGATTTATAGGACTTAGGCTTGTCTGTAACAAGCCCTAAGGAAACATTAATTTGTAGGACTTAGGCTTGTTAGAAACATGCCCACAAATAATGTTTATTTTTTGTAGGCCTGTTTTTTTCTTTTTTTTTAAAGAACAAGCCCTGAGGAAAAAAAAACATACCCTACTGGCCTAGTGCCAGGAGGTCATTTCATGTTGGCCACTGGCCATTGTTAAAAGGCCTTATCTAATTGCTGAATTTCCTACTGCTGTTCTTGCTTCAGCTGTTTAAAAAGCAGGCTGAATAGGCAGCTCAAAGGGAATGGGATCAACAACAGCAGTGATATGGGAGATGATTATTATGGTTCCACTTGCTACTAGTAGCTTCAGTGGTGTGCCTGAGGCAGTAGCAGCACCATAACTAGCCTCTCCACTTCAGGTATATGTGGAGGAAAGAAGAGGTAGGCCAATAATGCTTCTCCACCTGCCCCTCCTCCAAAATCATGGGTGTGTTGTTACTAGACTAGACATTTTTTCCTTGAGAGCAGAAACTGTGCCTCTCACAATAGCATCTGTATTATGCACAGTGTGTGTGGTAAATAAGGGAAGGGCTGGGAACAATGGGTACATCTGCACCCGCATCAAACACCTGGCACAACTCTATCCAAATACCATGACACTTAGGGCCCCCCAATGTGAAATCCCCCCACCAGAAACCAAGTACTGCTGTTGTCATTATGTAGCACTGTGTCACGGTTTGTTAAGACTCTCAGATGTAAGGTTAGGTAAAAACAGAACTTTATTGAAAAATTTAAGATAATCCCAGAGGGTTTTATACACATACAGACAATACATAGAATAGGCAGATAATATATGACAGTAGCAATACAGGTTCTACCGGCCTTACCAATATACCGGGCAAGGCAACCTGGACGAGTATGTAATAGGTGGCTCTACCGACCCTGCCAATATACCAGGCAAGGCAGCCTAACGGAATACCAATGTAATAGGCTCTACCGGCCTTGCCAATACCGGGTAAGGCAACCTCAAGTTGGAGTAATGAAAGGTTCTACCGGCCTTACCAGTAAGGACACAATGGGCTTGCAAGGCGGGTGGACCAAACTCTTGTGCACCTTTGGATGGTGATGGAAAATAGGAATTATTGGGTTATCAGGGACCAAAAAAGATGCTTTGCTGGCACTACTAATACTAAAATTGATCTTTGATCTATACAGTAATGTAGGGTTGCATTTAAGTTTCACATATTTAGATTCTTCAGATAGTTGCCTTAGGGCCTCGTTGTGGTAGTCCTCTGCATTGAGGACCATCACAGAGCCCCCTTGTAACGGTTTGTTCGACACACAGACACAGTGGTTTAGGATAAAACACAGTTTTATTGAAATCACAATAAAATAAGAACCCTCACAGGTCCTGTAGTATACAGGCTGTATAATACAGACACACAACAGGTTAACAATATAAATGCCCACACAGGTCCAGTACAACCATAAGGTACATAGCAGTCTATACTGACACAGATCAGGCAGAATATGTAGTTTGCCCAGGACAGTGGTACTGCATCGGTTAAAGGTCTTCAAGGAGTGTAAACAGTCCCATGTGTTGAGAGTTCTGTGATAGAGCTCTTTTCATATAGAGAGCTACAACAGGAATAGAGTAATGTAGAACACTGCCGTAGCATGTAACGGAGGCAACAACTAGCCCTCTGCAGGAGCAGTAACGGAGGACACTGCCGTAGCAGTAACGGAGGCAAACACTTGCACTCTGCAGAAGCTGTAATGGAGGACACTGCCGTAGCAGTAACGGAGGCAAACACTAGCACTCTGCAGGAGCAGTAACGGAGACTAGGCCAATGGCACACTGCTGTAGCAGTAATGGAGGCAGACACTTGCACTCTGCAGGAGCAGTAACGGAGGACTAAGCCAATGGCACACTGCCGGAGCAGTAACTGAGGCAGACACTTGTACCCTGCAGGAGCAGTAACGGAGGACTAGGCCAAAGGCACACTGCCGGAGCAGTAACGGAGGCAAACACTTGCACCCTGCAGGAGCAGTAACGGAGGACTAGGCCAATGGCACACTGCTGGAGCAGTAACGGAGAGAGACACTTGCACCCTGCAGGAGCAGTAACGGAGGACTATGCCAATGACACACTGACGTAGCAGTAACGGAAACTGACTCTCGCACTTTGCTGGGCAAACGGGAACCAGATAGCCTGGAGAATAAGAATGTCGCCAAGTCAACAATAGGCTGGCAGAACAGGAACTCCAACCAAGCCGGGTCGAATCACGGAGCAGGAACGTCAGCCAAGCCGGATCGAATTACGGAGCAGGAACGTCAGCCAAGCCGGGTCGGTACACAGGAGCAGGGAAGTCAGCCAATCCAGGTCGGTACACAGGAGCAGGAACGTCAACCAGGGCGGGTCAGTACACAGGAGCAGGCACTGAAGAATAGTCAGGCAATCAGGGCTGGTACACAGGAGCAGGAGAACAGATGCAGAGTAGTCAGGCAGGCCAAGTCGGTACACTGGGAATCACTGAGCAGAAAACTAGCACTGGTACAGGAACACCACGAAAGGGCACCGTATAGGTGCTGGAGCCCAGTATATAAAGGCCATACTGGGTGGGACCAACACAGGACAGCCAATGGGAGTACACACAGTGTAGACTGACAGGAAAACAATAACAAGGGAGCACGGGCACCGTGATACCCCTTATCCTACATTTTAATAACCAAGTCAATTATTTAATTGAATAAGGACTCCTTTCTCAGTCAGACACAGTTCATCATCAGAGGAATTCGAAGCTCTATTGTACATAGTAATCAGTTCTTGCTCCAAAGTGTTTTGGAAAACCTCTAGCTGGCTTCCTTTCATGTGGATAGAAAAAAAGATGATTTAGCTCATAAACCAGTATCCACTGCATTAACAGTTGGGAAACCACCGTCATGAGACTGAGATTCCATCTATAAAGATAACAAATCATTGGTGGTACACAAATCCCCAAACATAGGGGAAGGAGTCAACACTCAGTGAGCTAACAGATGGGGATGATTGATTATTAGGCACATGCCGTTACCAAAAAAAAACTTTTTGACAGTAAGAGCACAGACAAATCAGTTAATGTCCAAAATAGTATTGGACAGGTTGAACTTCTTTTGTGGGACAAAATTTAAACCCAACTCTAAAACTTTGTATTGATTCAGAGCAACTCAGGACAGATTAAGAACTGTTAAATACTTTTGGGGGTGTGACTGTAGCATCGCTAGACTTTTTATTTTATTTTATTTTGTTTGCTATAAGGAATTGATATTGTCTGGAGATCAGTTTTCTAGTAATGGGAATACCAAGGGATTTTGTTTATAAGCTTTGTTATGATATGAGGTTGCGAAGCAGGGGTTCCCCTGTTGTATCCTGTGGTGGCCTCTCTTTATCAGTCCTGATAGGATGCTAAGGTGTCTGTGGTGACTCAAAGGGCTAAACCAGCCTCTTTTTGGATTTTTACAAGTCGATTGGCTGGTTTAACATGGTTAGTATAATGACAGGTTTTTCCAATTTACTTTGATTTAAAATGTTTTATATGGAGCAATGGTTACTATGTGTTTGTATGCCTATGACAAAGCTCTAGAAAAGCATGAAACACATTAGACCCAGTTGGAGGTCCTGCCTTGCTGTATATGCCGTGTGTCTCACCTCTTTGGATATTTGTCATCCATTGTTTTAAAGAGCTACAATAAAAGCCATGGTCTTATTAAACTGAAACATTCATCTCAGAGTGGCATCTATTTTTGGAGGAGTTTATAATACACTATTGAAAAACATTTTAGTTTCCTTGTATTGCCCTTGAAGAGAGCAGGCATGAGGAAGCCCTGTTCCAGTCAGATTAGAGGCAGGGTCATATTTGGACATAGGGAGAAGTTTTTGGGAAACTCTTTCTCTGGATCAATTGCTAAATGCATTTACCCCTTTGAGTGCCAAAGAGATGTGAAACTCATTGCATACACACATGGAATGGAAAGGGTTACATTTTCTCTTGGGCTGGAGATGGCAGGGAGAGGACCATAAGTGGGGCTGATTAGGTGAGCTGAGGAAGTCACTTTTTGCCAGCTAGGGACTGTATTGCACATAAAAGAAAATGCTAACACCCTGAAAACAATTTTAATGAAAAAACACACCTAACACAACATATAGTAACTCTTCAAGAGGCTTTAAATTTTCTTAAGATGTTTTAAGGTGACAGTTCCACTTAAATTTAAATAACAAATAATATAACTATGGGTGCAAGGGGTTACCTTTATTTTGATTTAAAAAAGACAAGTGGTATAAGGGTTTAGTACTTCAAAAAAGTCTAGCAAGCACTATATACTTACTTAATTAAACTAAGCTGAGTGTAGGCAGCCTGTAGTCAAACAGATGGTTTTAGACTGCAAAAATGACAAAACGCTTAACATTTTCAACCCTTAGATGCTAGCAACATGCCCAGTGCTCTATGAAATAATGGGCCTTACTGTTCGAAAGAAAAGTGGAAGAATTATGGAATATCCCAACAGTATCATAGGGGATTACTTTATTCAAAAGTTATAACAGTTCAAACTATGATAAAGTATTGGAGCTGTTACTATCACCTTGTATGGAGAACTGTAGCCAGTACTTTACCTTTCAAAGATTTTTCAATCGAAAACCTGACTGGACAGCAGATGAACTGTTTAGATGCCAGGTGGTGTCATTACTAGGGATGGGGGGGATCTATCTCTGCAAAAAAGGCACTTCCCTCTTGGTGAATAATTTCCCGCAAAAAGTGCAGTTTTTCCACTTTTTTTCTCTACTTTTCTGCAGCCATATAAAAGGGTGTCAGGGTGTCACAGCAGCCATTCTGTGTTTGTAAGAGGAGAGAGCAGCATCTTTTTGTGCTAGAGATGATAAGCAAATAAAGGGGAATTGAAGCTTAGTTTAGAGAGTCTTTTAGGTAGGACATTTTTTCTCTGTATTATGGGAGACTAGGGATACTCTGGGTAGAAGAAGGGAGTAAGGAGGTTGAACCCAAATACCCCAAAATTCATTGTGACTGACTTGAAAGACTCAGGCAGCAGGGATCCAATTTGCTTGCTGATCTTGCTTTTGTTGTCTCTGTGCTGGGGAAGTCTGGGGAAACAAGTTGTTGATTATGTTTTTCAGTTATCTTTATTTTTTTAACTGTTATAAAATAGGGTGGACAAAAAAAAAAAAAAAAAAAAAAAAAATATATATATATATATATATATATATATATATATATATATATAAATAAAAATAATAACAAAAAAAAATAAAATAATGAATAAAAAAGTAACACAAACATATTTAAATAACAGGTGACAGACAGTTAACTGGGGGCCTGACATGATCTGTGTGACTGAGGCAGACAGTAGACAACAGACGACATTGAGAATTTTGTTGAGGGCTAAGACAAGACATCACACTCCATCAGTTGTGTACTGTAGACAGTAATAGAAGAAAATATGCATGTAAATTGTATGAACATATACTACTAAATAGGAAAAGGAAACCCCCCAAAAAATTATTAATTTAACCCTTTGTGTGCCAGAGAGGTACCCAACACGTTAAGAAGCAATGCATTGAACAACTCTCTGGCACTCAAAGGGTTAAGTAGGATCCTTCAGTACCTATAACAAATAAAGCTTTAGATCTCTCTGTCTCAATCTCTCTTCACCCTGCAAGAACTTCCATATGTAGAAAACAAAACAGTAGCAATTCTAGAGCAAACTATCTACACAATGGGGACAGATAACAATTCCCCCCTGCTGTACAAGTATGGTTAATCCTTTGAATGCTAGAGAGTTTGGGGCCCTTTCTTTAGTTAACAGCCTAGTTTAAATCAATGAGAATCACTGTCTCTCCACTAGTAGAGTTGGTTTGCTCCAGAACTGCTACTCTTGCTTTCTGAATACACCCCCCCAATCCTCTTATTACTGAGACTGAACATGAAGAACTGTAGTGAATCTTCACCCAATCCTGTCTGATAAATGAGGCTAACATGTAGAGTAATAGAAGAGAATAAACCACTGTGCTGTAACGGTTCCATTCCCAAGCAGGAGTAATGTGAATCAATAAGGCATGATTTATACTTGTAACATTTACAGTTTTACCACAAGCTCTGTCCTTTATAATACATTTCCATAACATTGCTGAGTGGTCATGGCATGATTTGTCATTGTTGATTTGTCATAGTTTCCTCAATTATATCATGCTGAAAGGCCACTGAAAGTCCAATGCATGAAATAGCTTCTGTCATATTATGACAAATAATCTACCTTTGATGTCATAGCCAATAATCCAAGACCTATATCACTTTGTAGGTCCCAGTTTCTCCTCTTCTGTGTGTGCGTGAGATGCTGCCACCTCCTGTGAAGATGCAAGTAAAGCTCTTTGGGCCTTAAAGGAGCAGTAAACTTTTTTTTATGAAAACACATATTTTACAGAGCATTTCCTGTTGAATAAAACAAGGTCACTCCCACTGCTGTCAGAGGTTTTATTCAAAATTTATAGCAGTTTAAATAATCAGGAAGTGAATTTACTGTGTTTACTTCCTGGAAGTTCTAACTGACAGGAAGTGACAGGCAATTTCTATCATATTCTATGGAGAACTGTATGTCTCTGACTTTTCTGACTTTCCTCTCCATTAGACTCTAACAGGAAATTTAATTAGAATTTGACCACTAGAGGGCACTGCTAATGTAAAAAAACATAGGTTTAAACTGTAATAACTCTGGAAATATAAATCTCTCGGCAGTGGAAGTATGGACTGCTCTGGTCAGTTGGCCATAATCCTCCTATCAATGTAAATGGTGTTTTTAACTCCTTGAATGCTAGGGAGTAGTGTTGAGCGAGCACCCCGATGCTCGGGTGTTCGGGTGCTCTGACCGAGCACCCCCTGAAGCTCGAGTGCTCGGCCGAGCACCCGAACCCCATTGCATTAAATGGGAGGACTCGAGCATTACACCAGGCACCCCCTGCTCTGATGAGGGGAGGGTGCCTGGTCAATGCCCCCCTTCATCTCCACAATGCCCCTCTTCCACAATGTCCCCCTTCCACAATGTCCCCCTTCATCTCCGCAATGTCCCCCTTCATCTCCGCAATGCCCCCTTCATCTCCGCAATGCCCCCCTTCCACAATGTCCCCCTTCCACAATGTCCCCCTTCATCTCCGCAATGTCCCCCTTCATCTCCGCAATGTCCCCCTTCATCTCCGCAATGCCCCCTTCATCTCCGCAATGCCCCCCTTCCACAATGCCCCCCTTCCACAATGTCCCCCTTCCACAATGTCCCCCTTCATCTCCGCAATGTCCCCCTTCATCTCCGCAATGCCCCCTTCATCTCCGCAATGCCCCCTACCTCCAGTCCCTGGTGGTCCAGCGGAGCGTCTGCAAGATCTGTGCCTCCTCCGGCACAGATCCCTGCCACCCGAACATGGCGGGCGAGCACATGGCGGTACTCGTACGAGTACCGCCATGTGCCGAGCAGAGCGATGCTCGAGCCGATCCGAGCATCGGCCGAGCATGCTCGCTCAACACTACTAGGGAGGTCTCCAATGAATTGTGTCCAAGGGATTAAAAGCCACATTAAAAAAATGGATGCTTGGGTAAATGTTTTCCCCTATGGTGTGGTTGATTTTCCCTAGAATTGCTGCTCTCCTCTTTTCGTTGCATAAGCCCTGCTGTGTTTAATACTGTACTTACACGAGAGCAAAAGAAAACAAATTAGATTAGGAACATTATTTATTTAAAAGGTCAGCCAGTCTCATTTGTATTGTTAATTACAGAGCGAATCGTTTTCTGCATCACATTCCTGTTGCTCTTGATTAGACATTAGCAGTGAAAGCTGCTGTGGATGTACTATAACACTGAACAGTTATGTGTAGTTTAGGATTTGGTGGGATAAAAATAAGTAAATACTGCATTTCAGAGCAATAACTTTCTGCAAAATATGTCAATGTTTTATTAATAAAATAATAGCAATAATACTTATAAGATATTATAGTTTAACTAGGATTACTGTTCCAGAGTTGTACAAAGTAATGGCAAGTCTGATGGACAAAAGGCTGTAAACACTTTATGACACAGATTTGCGAATAAGTGGGCAACGTACAGACTAAATGACTGTGAATGCTCATTGGTTGTCCTTTCTATCAACAGACAGTAGCATGTAGCAGAAGCAGGTCACCACCACCGCCACTGTCAGATACAGCAAATTCCAGCTACAGCATAGCCTTTACCATAGGCATGCTACTTTAAGTATTGAGAGCTTAGAGAGACAGTCCTACAAAGCTGTAGATGTTTTAAAGAAACTGCAGCAAGTTATAAATGATGGCTTGTACCCCACTGCTTGAAAGTTGACTATGTGTTTGCTGGTAATGGCTCCAACATCATAGATGCCCTGATAATGGAAGATGTACTCATCTTTGATCCTGTCCTCAACCCAGTAGTCACTCTCTTTCTCAGAATCTGAAACCATCAGAGAAATACTGAATATCGCCTGCATAATTGGTGCACATTTTAGCCGGTCCTACAGTGCTCCAAATTTATTACATTCTATACAAGAGCATAACCACCTAACCCTTAACCAGATTATAATGGAGTTCTCTACTATGTGGAATTCCACATTCTACATGATAGAAATTCTGAATGAGCAGAACAAGTTCATCAGCAAATACACTATGCTTAACTGGAAGGCTTTGAAGGGGTCCAAATATCCAGGCACCAGGAAAACAGAAAAGGAATCTGGAGTCCAGATGTAAAGGGAACCAGGTTGCCATAGAAGCAAGAGCCTCTAGTGTACAGGATGGAGAATGCAGGACCCCCAGCCACAAGGTCATTGGTTCAAGTTCAGGCAGAGGCAGTTTGGTTATGACAATGAAACTGGAATTTCTCTACATGACTTGTTCCCTGAATATGGTTTGGTAATTGATACCCATGAGCATAGTCTTGCTCAAAGGAGTTGCCTCACTGCATGCAAAATGGTTACCTCCTACTAAACGTGTGCATTCATTTTGTAACAAATGCAGAATGTAGCAAAAATTGTGTGTTTCAAATTTCAATGACAAACCTCATGCTTACTCACACACAAAAACAAGAACCAAGCTTACCTGACACCCTGCTCCACCCATATCTTCTTTTAACTGTTTAAACATAATAAACATTTTAAAAATAAATAAATACAAACTACCCTTCCCCCCTTTTAATCCTGCTCTGGCCATTGACAGGGCCAGAATGAGAAAAAGTTGAGTAGGAATTGAATTTTATATCATCATCCCTGTTCAAATTAGTTCCCACACTCCCATTGGCTGTGATTGTGTGGTTACACGGGGTCAAGAATATATCCTGCAGTAACCTTATCTCCCAGCAAATCAGCATCTAGCTGGAGTGGTCACAGATGTACTTAACATCATTAGTGACTGGCTAGCTGTGACCCCTCCAGTTAGATGCTGAATGGCTGGGCTGTGAGGATACTGCAGGGCACATTCTTTGCCATGTGTAACCCACAATCCTAGCAAAAGGAATCTTTGGAACTGATTTGGACAGGGATGACCATTTAAAAGTCAATCCCTGTTTGTTAGCTCAGGCAATGGCCCAATGGGATTAATTTGTATAGGCGGTGGCAGGGACAGTGGCTGCAGATTCATATTTTTTTTAAATGTTTATTTGATTTTTGACATAAGATTAAGGAGAACCAGGGAGCTGAGGACACAACTGGACCACCAACATTGGGGAACACATTCTGTCTAACTGAATGGATGGTTAATTAAATTCATTTCATCTGAATGGGTAAAAAATGTCCTTAATAATTCAGATGAATCAATTCTTTTTTGTTGTGTACAATTCTGCTGTCTACGTGCAGGATATCTATGTTCTAGGCAGAAATCAACCCAAGCATAGTCAGAGAGGGTTTTTATTTCTATTGGTTATATTGTTAATGATTGTCCCACAGCAGTGTGGGAAGACTAACATTTTTAAAAATGAACCAACATCAAATATCAGATTATCATGTAACAGAAGTAAAAGGAGACACGCATGCCACAGAAGTGTGTGTCAGCAGCACTGCTGATGGATGGAGTTTTGCATAATTGCCAGGCCACTGCCAGTGCCATCCCCCAAGAAGGCACCAGTGATATCATCATATATACAGTAATGTGCAAATGTTTTAGGCAGGAGCGAAAAAATGCGGTAAAGAAAGAATGCTTTCAAAAATAGACATGTTAATAGTTATATTTATCAATTAACAAAATGCATAGTGAGTGAACAGAATAAAAATCTATATCAAATCAATATTTGGTGTGACCACCCTTTGCCTTCAAAAAAGCATCAATTTTTTTAGGTACACTTGCGCACAGTCAGGGATTTTGTAGGCATGCAGGCAGGAGTATGATTAAACAATTGTACCAAACAGGCGCTAATGATCATCAATTTAAAATGTAGGTTGAAACACAATCATTTACTGAAACAAACAGCTGTACAGGAGGAATAAAACTGGGTGAGGAACAGTCAAACTCAGCTAACAAAGTGAGGTATCTGAAGACAAATTAATGTCAAAAGTCATACACCATAGCAAGACTGAGCATAGCAACAAGACACAAGGTAGTAATACTGCATCAGCAAGGTCTCTCACAGGCAGAAAATTCAAGGCATACAGGGGGTTCCAGATGTGCTATACAAGACCTTTTGAATAAGCCCAATGAAACAGGCAGTGTTGAGGACAGTAGATGCAGTGTTCGGCCAAGGAAACTTAGTGCAGCAGATGAAAGACACATCATGTTTTCTTCCCTTCACAGTCGTAAGATGTCCAGCAGTGCCATCAGCTTAGATTTGACAGAAAACAGTAGGACCCTGGTACACCCATCTACTGTCTGGAAAAGTCTGGTCAGAAGTGGTCTTCATGGAAGACTTGTGGCCAAAAAACCATACCTCCAACATGGAAACAAGGTCAAGTGACTCAACTATGCACAAAAACACAGGAACCGAGGTGCAGAAAAATGGCAGCAGGTTCTCTGGACTAATGAGTCAAAATTTAAAATATTTGGCTGTAGCAGAAGGCAGCTTGTTCGCTGAAGAGCTGGAGAGCGGTACAAGAATGAGTGTCTGCAGTCAACAGTGAAGCATGGTGTAGGTTCCTTGCAAGACTGGGGTTGCATTTCTGCAAATGGAGTTGGGGATTTGGTCAGAATTAATGGTCTCCTCAATGCAGAAAAGTACAGGCACATAATTATCTATCAAGCAATACCACCAGGGAGGCATGTGATTGGCCCTAAATGTATTCTCAAGCATGATAACAACCCCAAACATACAGCCAAAGTCATTAAAATCTATCTTCAGCATAAAGAAGAACAAGAAATCCTGTTAGTGATGGCCCACAGAGTCCTGATCTCAACATCATTGTTTGGGACTACCTGAAAAGAGAAAAGCAACTGAGGCTGCCTAAATCCACAGAAAAACTGTGATTAGTTCTCCAAGATGTTTGAATCTACTTGCCTTCCGAGGTCCTTAAAAAACTGTGCACAAGTGTACAAGTGTTTTGAAGGCAAAGAGTGGTCACACCAAATATTGATTTGATTTAGATTTTTCTTCTGTTCACTCACCGTGAATTTTAATTGATTAATATCAACTATCAACTGTCTATTTTTTGAAAGTATTCTTACTTTACAGCATTTTTCACACCAGCCTAAAACTTTTGCACATTACTGCATTTTCTATTTCCAGTGCCACACCACCACCATCTGCTTCAACCACGTTTAAATCCACCTTTTATTTTCACATCATCCTTATTTTAAAAAATATTTTTTTTACAACAAGGAACACCTTGGGAAACTTTTTTGCAGGCATATAATAAGTCAATACATAATAACTATAGTTTGTAGGTTTAGTTATAATAAGGAAAAAATGTTTGCAGACTTAAATGGCAATGCAGACCTTAAAAATGCATTAGCACACTTGCATTACACTGCAAACCTAATGCTGCAAACATTGAAAAAATTACGAGCAGTCTTGTGCAACAATCCAAAACCATAATTAGAAGCAGGATTGCAGAATACTGCAAATCTTGAAAAAAATGTTATGTCTCAGCAGATTCTATATCCACGTTGCACTTGATGAGTGGTTGTAATGGCAATGGGAGCAGTCTGATTGGGATCATTCAGCAGCTGTGACATGGGACAGGTGGTGATGTTGGTGGTTATCATAGTTCTTCCTAGTTCATTCCCTAGTGGTGACAACAGCAGCGATAGCAATAACAAGCCACTATAGGCACATTCAACATACTCCATCTCCTCCTGCCACTAAAAGCATGGGTGTTGGAATAAGTCTCCTTGAGGGCAAGGAGTTACTGTGCAATTCCCAACTGCAACGTGCAGTGTGTGAAAACACAGATTATGAAGGGGGGTTCTGGGATTACTTGCTAACAGTCCCTGACTGAGGCCCTTTTCCATTCAACACTTGATGATGGTGGTTGGTGACTGATTTACTGTACACTTAATAAAAAATAGTATAACCTGCCAGCTATCACTCAACAGGGTATGCCATCTGAATATGCTTCCCTATACCCTGTATTCTATTGCTCTCCACAACATTGCTATGTGTGGTCATAGAACCACACAATGTGCATTGCATAGAGAAACGCTGCCACATCCTCACATCTGCAAAGACACTGTCCACATAGGGTGGTGGCATTAATCCTGCCTGCTGCGGGGAATGGCTTGGAGTGCTCCCACAGGCCTGCGGGGACCAGCAGATTTTCACTGCAGGCTGGGAGTGGAGTGACTTGTATTTGCCTGCTACCTGGTAGAGGAACCCCCTGCAATGGCCTGCCGGTCAACAGATGTTGCCTGGCAGTCAGTTTGCCCAGATGTTCATTGTTTGCCACATTGTGACTAGACAAGGGGTGACTTGGTCACATCTGTAGCATGTGACTACTTTGACTTGGCTAGGGATTGAACCTTTTCATGTCTGCGGTGCATTTTGGGGTGGCTGTACTTGACATGCATTAACAGGTTAGTTGTGCCAAAGAATGAGCCCTCCATCCCCCTCTTCATACTTTTTTCACACATTGTACAAAAAGCTGATGTTGAGTGTTGAACAGTCCCTGTCTCAAATAATCACATACCCATGATTTTAGGGCAGGGCTCCTGCTGTTGCCTCAGTAGTACTACTACTAGGAAGTTTAACATTCCTCCACCACTGCCTTTTCCATGCCACCACAAGTAGGTGGAAATTCATAATCATTTTACTTACTACTGCTCCCACCATCAATACCTGCACCCATGGAGGTCAGGGTGAATTAATCAGCAGCAGGCCAATGTGGATCATGCTGTTCTGCCAGCTGCTGTGACATATGATCATCATATGATCATCATCATTGGTGCCTAAAGTCAATTCAGTAACAGAAACTTACACCTAACTCCATAATTTCAGTAGTACTAGGGGTGGTGGTAATGCCTGGTCACACCAGATCTCTCCTCCAATCTTCAATTGTCACTTCCAAGAACTCTCTCATGCTTGCCCTTCTATCTAGAACACCCTGCGGAGTATCATTACCATCACCATTCTCTCCCTCTTCCTTCTGTACTGGTGGTGAATCCACTATCAAACTACTAAGCATCAATGCAATTGGTTCTGGCTTAATCAGCTACACTAGGGTAGGGCACACATGTTCAGGTGACACTTACACAGTGCAGTTGTATTAGCCTGTGGCAGCTGCACTGTGCTCATACTGGTGCTGCTAGGAGGACTCAGAGAGGAACATGGCAGGTGAATAAATGTGGGAATGGGACATTGTGGTAGAATCAGAGTGGGAGTTGGACATAGTGGGAGAAACAATAGTGGGGAAGGGGAAACATTGCCCAGCTCCAATTTCTTCAAAATATAACCTCATTTCACTGATGGGATTCTGGTGTGGTGGGCTTTGTGGATCTCTTTGGCCTGTTCAATGCTGCTGTTTATGGAAGAATTATCCTCTAGAGCAGATGAAGAATTTCTCTGCCTTCTACTGGCTATTGTGCCTCACACTTTAATTTTTCCATCCCTTTGTCATTCTCCTTCTTTAAATTTGCCATATATTTCTATGGGATTCTGAACACTGTTCTGCAAAGGAAGTTATTCTATGAATCTATGAAACCCCACTCCATATAGAAACCAAGGTGGAAGCTGTCAAATTTGAAGCGAGAAAATTTCAGGAGATGGCAGAAATAAACAGAAGAAAAATACTTTTGTATGAGTAAAATTTTCCATGATTAAAGCAAAGAAAAACAAGCAAACACATTTTTGCAAAATTTCCTGTTGGAGCAAATTTTCAGTTTTTGCACATTCCTGTTTAAAACACACCCATTCAAGTGATTAATACTATTAAAATACAGTAAAGAAAAATAAGACCTGTATTACATTGCAATCTGTGGAGTAAATTGTATCAACTGAGTGTGATTGAGGCCTCATTTCTTAATTTGCAATTCCAAAGTAAACTGTGCGTAACACGGGGATGTAAATCCCCATTGATTTAAAGGGACATGGAAGTTTGTGGTTATATAAGCTTAATTATTGTCAACTTCCAGCTAGCATCTGTAAAATGTAGTTATTTAGGTTAGAACCCTTAAATCTTATGTTAAACTTCCAGTTAAATGCATATGTGGACAATCTTATCTCAATCCTTATCACAAACCATTTAAAGACAGAGGAGGAGATTCACTAAGTGGTGATAAAGAGGTGATAAAGTGGAGATTACTTCTCCAGTTTATCACTTCTCCAGTTCCAATGTTATTCTATGGAGCCTATTCACTAAGATCTCCAAAGTTAAAGAAATCTTAGTGCATAGAATAACAGAGGAATTGGAGAAGTGATAAACTGGAGAAGTCATCTCCATTTTATCACCGCTTAGTGGATGAAGAACAATCATTATATTTTAGATGTCCAATCAACATTGCTTTTGTAATTAGTGCCCTGGAGCACTTGAAAAGTCAGGAATGGGAGCCATTAGAGCATATATAATAGTAGATTTTAGTCCTCAGAAAACAAACAAACACAGAATGTTTACAGAGGCTAGTAAGGCATGCAGAGTATTTAAGTTTCCATAATCCATATCATTTTGGTGTTAGTTTTCATTTAAAAGAGACATTTAAATGACATTTAGAGAGGCCCTTGCTTTGCAATGTGTTGAAAACCTCTCTGACATTCAAAGGATTAACACTGCCATTAAAATTAATGAGAATTTCAAAGGAAGATGCTTAGGTAAACATAGAGCAATTGTGGTAAAAGACATATAGTCCTTGATTCAATTGGGTCAAACACCAAAAAAACAGCCAGCAGCATTTCTTCAAGCATGGTAAGCAATGTACTATGAAATACCAGCTAAAAAAAAAAAAAGACACCTCGGGTGATAATGTTGCAGGAGTTTTCGCCCATTGACTCACAACAAAACGTCAAAATATGCTATCCAATTCCATGCATTAGCACTAAGATACGGTAAAGGACCTACTTTAATGTGTGAAAATCTGCACCCAGTTTTTCTGGGTGCAGAGTCCCTTAACATTTCTCAAAGTGCCAATGCAGGAATTGAGCCTGAAAAAGAGCATAGAAAAAAACAGTGGATGTTTTGATATGGGGCCCTAAGCAATTCCAAAATGTGTCAAATGTTAGTAGAATTAACCCTATGAGTGTCAGTGGGGGTATGCTTACCCCACTGGCACTCACAGGGTTAATCCAACAAAGTTAAAAAAAAACAGCACCTAGGAAGAGAGTAAGAAAAGAACAACAGAGAAAAGAGAAGAAAGAAACTGGAAACATTCCTAGAGACCACATCGATAACATTAACACCTTAAGGACCCTTGACGGTACAGGACCGTCATGGGTTGCAAACCCGTTAAGGACCCATGACGGTCCTGCACCGTCATGGGTTAAACTCTCCCATCGCGGCCGCAAGTAGATGGGAGAGCGCGGGCTGCTTGTTACTAAGTGTCCCGATACCGGGACACTTAGTAACAACCAGTAAAAAGTTTGTTGCAACATGCGATTCGCTTGATGAGCGAATCACATGTTGCAAATGCTGATTGACAGGGACTGTATTTGTAAATACTGTCCCTGTCATATATCTCTGCCTCCCACCATCTTGCACACTGCTGAGGTAGAGAGAGACAGAGAGAGATTGTGCTACAGTGTTGCAGATCGTTCCTGAGTAAAATACTGTGATAAAAAAAAGAATTTAACCCTTTGATCACTGGTTTGCAGTGATCAATACGTTCCCCCCCCATCTGATCACTCTTGGAGTGATCAATTTGCTGCAGATCAGCGTTTGCTGATCTGTGGGACACCCCCCGTCCCCCTTGTATTTTTTGAAAATTTTTTGAATTTTTTTTGAATTTTTTTTTATTTTTTTTTAAATAAAAATTGATTTAAAGCTATAGTTTAGGTAGGTAGGTGGGTAGGTGGGTAGGTTTAGTGTAGGCATGTGTTAGGGAAAGGTTTAGGGCTCGATTTAGGTTTAGTGGGAAAAAAAAAAAAAAAACCAAAAAAAATCCCCCCAAAAAAATATATATATAGTTTAGATAGGTAGTTCACTTGGGTTAGCTAGGTTCAGGGTATACGTGGGTTAGGGTAACGTTTAGGGTTAGATTTAGGTTTAGGGGTAGCGTAGGGAAAAAAAAATTTAAAAAAATCCAAAAAAAGTTTATTTTATTTAAAAAATTATTCTATATTATAAGTTAGTTTAGATAGGTAGTTGGGTTGGGTAGGTTCAGGGACTACGTGTGTTAGTGTAAGGCTTAGGGATAGATTTAAGTTTAGGAGTAGTGTAGGGAAAAAAAAAATCCAAAAAAAAAAAATTATTAAAAACTTTATTCTATATTATAAGCTAGTTTAGATAGGTAGTTGGGTTGTGTAGGTTCAGGGACTACGTGTGTTAGTGTAAGGCTTAGGGATAGATTTAAGTTTAGGTATAGTTATAGAAGTTAGTCATTTATTTAGTTTAGAGTAGGTGTATAAGATGCAGAGGAGATATACGTTAGAAGAGGCATATTCCTATTTGGCGTCTGACTCTGAAGCCACAGACACAGCGTCAGATTTTGACGTCACTCAGTTTTCTGAGAGTGAGAGCTCTAGCAGTGATGATGCAGGGCCTTCTGTCAAAAAAAGACGAGCTGCCCCAAGAGCTGCCCCAGCAACTGCCCCAAGAGCTGCCCCAACAACTGCCCCAAGAGCTGCGCCAACAACTGCACCAAGAGCTGCCCCAGCAACTGCACCAAGAGCTGCCCTAAGAAAAGCCCAAAGAGCTGCCCTAAGTAATGCCCCAAGAGCTGCCCCAAGACCTGCCACAAGTACTGCCCCAAGACCTGCCACAAGTACTGCCCCAAGACCTGCCACAAGTTCTGCCCCAAGACCTGCCACTCCTGCTGATGAATGGGTATCACCAGCCAATTTATGCCCACAAATTCCTGAATTCACAGGCAACCCAGGAATTCAAGTGGATGTGGCAGGATTTACCCATGTTCAGTTTTTTTATTTATTTTTGGGGGAAGAAATTTTGGGGGAAATAGTTTCTCAAACAAATTTATACGCAGAACAATATATTGCTGCCAACCCATCAGCATTCATTTCCAAGCAAGAAATATGGCATCCCACAGACCTTTTAGAATTTAAGAAATTCTGGGCCCTTACAATGACAATGGGAATGGTTAAATGGATAGTAATACTTCATTTTAACTTTATTTTATTTTGTAGGCATTAAAAAAACATGAAGAATGATATAAGTCTTATCTCTGAAACCTTTATGGTTTAAGAGATATTCACAAACAAAGTATCCCCCCCCTGTTCAACCAGATCAGAAGGGAGCTGCCCAGGTAGACTGCAGAGAGGGACAATCTTCAATTAAGATAATGGAAAAAGCTGAAAAACTTGTCAAGGGGGGAAGGGCTTTCATTGTTTTCATACAAAGAAAATTGTCCCCTTCTGTTATCTGTCCTGTCATACAACCAGACTCACATCTGAGAAGAGATGGCTTACACTAGGTAAAAGGGGCGGGGAGGGGAACTTTGCTTGTGTATATCTCATAAACCATAAAGGTTTGAGAGATAAGACTTATATCATTCTTCATGTTTTTTTAATGCCTACAAAATAAAATAAAGTTAAAACGAAGTGTTACTATCCCTTTAAAAAACCAAGTATTAGATCATACTGGAGTAAAAACCCCATATATGATACCCCTATATTCGCCAAAACAATGACCAGGACTAGATGCGAAATGATTTTGCGCTTTATGCACTTTAGTGATAATTCCCTGTGCCTCCCAAAAGAACACCCCCAGTATGACAGACTGTTCAAAATTCGGCCCCTAATAAACCATTTACAGAAAACATTTGCCCAAGTGTATATTCCCCAAAAAGAAATTAGTGTAGATGAATCCCTAATGAAATACAAAGGCAGGTTAGGGTTCAAGCAGTACATCCCTTCAAAGCGTTCCAAATTTGGTGTGAAATTTTACAAATTGTGTGAAAGTGCCACAGGCTACACCCAGGCTTTTAGAATTTATGAGGGCAAGGACAGACAACTTGATCCTCCTGGGTGCCCCGAATATCTGGGAATAAATGGGAAGATAGTTTGGGATCTGATTTACCCCTTGTTAAATAAAGGATATCATTTATATGTTGACAATTATTACACCAGCCACCTTTTATTTAAGTCACTTTTTTATTTTGACACCGTGGCCTGTGGCACTGTCAGGCGCAATTGCAGGGAGATGCCTAAAGAACTGGTAGGAAAAAAACTTAAAACCGAGATGTCCTCAGCTTTATGCCAACAAGAGCTGCTAGCAGTTAAGTTCAAGGACAGAAAAGATGTGTACATGCTGTCCACCATGCATGAGGACAAAACTGTGGCAGTCTCTGTTCGTGGCAGGAGGGGGGTACTAAGAAAGCCAGTCTGCATCAAAGACTACAACAAGAAAATGGGGGGAGTTGATCTGTGTGATCAACTCATGCAGCCGTACCTCACCATGCGAAAGTGTAGGGCATGGTACAAAAAGGTTGCCATTTACATGATGCAGACTGCAGCTTACAATTCGTTTTTGATTTTCAAATTGGCAAACCCCACCCTAAAACTTACTTTTCTGCAGTATCAGCTCCATCTTATCTCCCAATTTTTGTTTCAAGGGGCAACAGAAATAATTCCCCCAAAACCTCGAGTAGTACATTTTATTTATAAAATCCCCCCAACCCCCCAAAAGAAAAATCCACAAAAGCGCTGCAGGGTTTGCTACAGCAAGGGGATACGGAGAGAAACCCCAACTTATTGTCCTGACTGCCCTTCCAAACCTGGCCTCTGCATGGGTGACTGCTTCAAGCAATACCATGAAGGCACAATGCAGTAGTGCTGTGAAGTTTATTTTATTATTTGGCCACTTTTCCCCCCTGAAATATCCTGTTTTTTTATTTTTCAAAACACATCCCTCCTTAGATCTAACACTATCAAAATACAATGGGAAGCAAAGCAACTTAAGTTTTTTCTATCTCTGATAATAGAAACACACATGTTCCCTACTGGGCCCAGTAGTTCCCCCAAACCCTGACAAACCTATGCATATGGGGCATTGACGTACTTAGACGATGTAACTCACCACTAATGTAAAGTACTTAAAAAATCTGCAAATATCATCTGATTGAAATCCAGAGCAACACTAAAATATAAGTGTGAAAAAATGGTGTTTCTCTGCCTTTCTGCAGGTTTTGGGAGGGATTTCTGATACAGTGGCAGTGAAAAAATTGAAAAAGTGCAAATGGAATGAAAGCCAGGGTTGTCTACTCTTCTACAACATATACTTTTGGGGGTAAAATTCATTGCAGTATTGCCAAACAGTCCGAAATGAGACAAGGTGCCAGCTGTAAAAATGGCATGTCTGTAAAAGGAAACTCACATGTTCCAACTGGGCCCAGTATCTCCCTCAAATCCTGACAAACCGTTGCATATGGGACATTGCTGTACTCAGAAAAAGGAGCCGAACAGTAATCAATGCAGTTTATAAAATCTTCACCTATTCTGTAATTGAAATTCACATCAACATTGAAGTCTAAGTGTGAAAAACGCTGATTTTTTTTTTTACTTACGTCAGGTTTTCACAGGATTAGTGGTAAAAAGGCTGTGTGGAAAATTTGAAAACACACCTAAAACTAAAAACTGGGGTGTCTACTTTCCAAAACTATACACTTTTGGGGGGAAATCTTAAAAAAGAGCACTGTTACACAGGACAAATGAGACATGGCTCCAGTAACACAAGCTGTGAAAATTCAAAGTGTGAACCTGGAAATGCACATGTTCCAATTTGGGCCCCGTATCTCCCCCAAACCTTTAGAAACCTATGCATATGGGGTATTGCCATACTCAGAAGAAGGAGCCGAACACTAAACAATGCAGTTTTAAAAATCTTCACCTACTCCGTGCTTGAAATCCACATCAATATTGAAATCTAAGTGTGAAAAATGCTGCTTTTTTACTTACGTCACATTTACAAGAGAGTGGTGGTAAAATGGCTGTGTAAAAAATTTGAAAACACACCTAAAATGAAAGCTGGGGTGTCTACTTTTCAAAAATATACACTTTTGGGGGGAAATCGCAAAGTGGAGCACTGGAACATAGCCCCAAATGAGAAATGGCACCAGATAAGAAAGATATGAAAATTCAATATTTGTTCCAATTTGGGTCCTGTATCTCCCCTAAACCTTGAGAAACCTATACATATCGCGTATTGCCGTACTCAGAAGAAGAAGCTGAACACTAAACAATGCAGTTTTAAAAATCTTCACCTATCATGTGCTTGAAATTCACATCAACATCGAAGTCAAAGTGTGAAAAACACTGTTTTTTTTAACTTGCGTCAAGATGTACGAGGGATTGGTGGTAAAATGGCTACCTAAAAAATTTGAAAACATACATAAAATGAAAGCCTGGGGTGTCTACGTTCCAAAAATATACACTTTTGGGGGGAAATCTTAGTGTGGAGCACTGTTACACAGCCCCAAATGAGACATGGCACCAGTGATGCAAGCTGTGAAAATTCAAAGTGTGAAACTGGAAAAGCGCATGTTCCAATTTGGGCCCCGTAGCTCCCCCAAACCTTGAGAAACCTATGAATATGGGGTATTGCCGTACTCAGAAGAAGGAGCTGAACACTAAACAATGCATTTTTAAAAATCTTCACCTATCCTGTGCTTGAAATTCACACCAACATTGAAACCTAAGTGTGAAAAACACTGAATTTTTTACTTACATCAAGATTTACGAAGGATTCGTGGTAAAATGGCTGCGTAAAAAATTTGAAAACTTACATAAAATGAAAGCCTGGGGTGTCTACTTTCCAAAAATATACACTTTTGGGGGTAAATCTTAGAGTGGAGCACTGTTACACAGCCCCAAATGAGACATGGCACCAGTGATGCAAGCTGTGAAAAGTCAAAGTGTGAAACTGGAAAAGCGCATGTTCCAATTTGGGCCACGTAGCTCCCCCAAACCTTGAGAAACCTATGAATATGGGGTATTGCCGTACTCAGAAGAAGGAGCTGAACACTAAACAATGCATTTTTAAAAATCTTCACCTATCCTGTGCTTGAAATTCACACCAACATTGAAACCTAAGTGTGAAAAACACTGAATTTTTTACTTACAACAAGATTTACGAAGGATTCGTGGTAAAATGGCTGCGTAAAAAATTTGAAAACTTACATAAAATGAAAGCCTGGGGTGTCTACTTTCCAAAAATATACACTTTTGGGGGGAAATCTTAGAGTGGAGCACTGTTACACAGCCCCAAATGAGACATGGCACCAGTGATGCAAGCTGTGAAAAGTCAAAGTGTGAAACTGGAAAAGCGCATGTTCCAATTTGGGCCCCGTAGCTCCCCCAAACCTTGAGAAACCTATGAATATGGGGTATTGCCGTACTCAGAAGAAGGAGCTGAACACTAAACAATGCATTTTTAAAAATCTTCACCTATCCTGTACTTGAAATTCAAACCAACATTGAAACCTAAGTGTGAAAAACGCTGAATTTTTAACTTACATCAAGATTTACGAAGGATTCGTGGTAAAATGGCTACGTAAAAAATTTGAAAACTTACATAAAATGAAAGCCTGGGGTGTCTACTTTCCAAAAATATACACTTTTGGGGGGAAATCTTAGAGTGGAGCACTGTTACACAGCCCCAAATGAGACATGGCACCAGTGATGCAAGCTGTGAAAATTCAAAGTGTGAAACTGGAAAAGCGCATGTTCCAATTTGGGCCCCGTAGCTCCCCCAAACCTTGAGAAACCTATGAATATGGGGTATTGCCGTACTCAGAAGAAGGAGCTGAACACTAGTGATGAGCGAGCATGCTCGGCCGAAGCTCGGTTCGGCTCGAGCATCGCTCTGCTCGGCACATGGCGGTACTCGTATGAGTACCGCATGTGCTCGCCCGCCATGTTCGGGTCTCCTCCCCGCACGTTTCGCGGCTGCTGCGCAGCCAATAAACGTGCAGGGAGGCTCTGACATCAGTGTAATGCCAGCAGCCATGTTGGCTGCTGGCATTACACTGATTGGCTGGCCAGAACCCGTGATCGGGTGCTGTATAGCACCTGACCAGCGAGTTTGGCTCAGTCTTAGCCAGGGAGAGATGAGGATAGGAAGGGAAAGTCAGTGTAGGGAGAAGAAAAGCGATTGTGAAAAAAAAAAAGACCCAAAAGTCCTTTTTAGGACTACTGTGTGTGGGGGCAGCAGTTTATTTCGTTTGGGGGGGCAGAGATATAAAAAAAAAAACTTCACATATTCTGTTCACTGTGCCTAGCCGCAGATTAGCAGCACATTCTGTTTAGTGTGCCTAGCCGCAAATTAGCGTCACATTCTGTTTCGTGTGCCTAGCCGCAGATTAGCGTCACATTCTGTTTCGTGTGCCTAGCCGCAGATTAGCGTCACATATTGTTTAGTGTGCCTAGCCGCAGATTAGCGTCACATATTGTTTAGTGTGCCTAGCCGCAGATTAGTTTTTATCTTCCTTTTTGTGTGTTTTACGGTCAGTCTGTAAAAATGGCGTACTACGGGCGAAACATTGTTCCCAGCAGCGACGTTGGAGTCCAAGATGCATCCAGACATCCTCCCTATGCTGTCCCTGAACCATTTCTGTGGTGTTTCCATCATTTTCTGCCCTTTTCCTATGGACCAGGCACCCTCCCCTCATCAGAGCAGGGGGTGCCTGGTGTAATGCTCGAGTCCTCCCATTGACTTCAATGGGGCTCGGGTGCTCGGCCGAGCACTCGAGCCTCCGGGGGTGCTCGGTCAGAGCACCCGAACACCCGAGCATTGGGGTGCTCGCTCATCACTACTGAACACTAAACAATGCATTTTTAAAAATCTTCACCTATCCTGTGCTTGAAATTCACACCAACATTGAAACCTACGTGTGAGAAACGCTGAATTTTTTACTTACATCAAGATTTACGAAGGATTCGTGGTAAAATGGCTGCGTAAAAAATTTGAAAACTTACATAAAATGAAAGCCTGGGGTGTCTACTTTCCAAAAATATACACTTTTGGGGGTAAATCTTAGAGTGGAGCACTGTTACACAGCCCCAAATGAGACATGGCACCAGTGATGCAAGCTGTGAAAATTCAAAGTGTGAAACTGGAAACGCGCATGTTCCAATTTGGGCTCCGTAGCTCCCCCAAACCTTGAGAAACCTATGCATATGGGGTATTGCTGTACTCAGAAGAAGAAGCTGAACACTAAACAATGGATATTTTTAAATTTTCAACTATCCCGTGCTTGATATCAACAGTAATATTGAAATGTAAGTGTGAAAGCTGCAAAAAAACTAAATTTTTCCACAATTTTGAAATTTTTTTCTGGAAAAATAGCTGCATAAAAAACTTCAAAATTCTCCTGATTATTTACCTTATGTTGTCTAGTTTTCAGAAACATATACCTTTGTGGGACATTTTTGGTTCTGGCACCATCAACTAAGCTATGATGCTCACATGCCAATTGTTGAGAAATTACAAGTTGGAAATAATGGCATCCATCTTGTAATATTTACCTTGTAAATGTGAGGAAGGGATTGAAATACTAGGTATATGGGGTATTCTTATATTCAGGAGAAGCAAATGAATATATTTAGGGGTATTTTTTTGTCATTAACTAATAGTATGCAAATCCTGACAGAAAAATGCAAGCAAAATGTTGTTTTTTTTTCAATTTTTTTCCTCTTTTTTTCTATTTTAATCAAATTAAACAATGAGGTATTCATATAATTGTGGTATCAAAAGAAAGCCCTACTTGTGCTTAAAAAAACAGTACATAATTTGTGTGGGTGCACAAAAGGAATTAAAGAGAAAATATGGTTGAACAAAGACATAGTCAAAAAAGTCAAAATTGCTCCGGTCCTTAAGGGAAAACGACATCAGATTTTCCCGGTCCTTAAGGGGTTAAGGGCCAAATGTTCAAAGATGTAGCGAAATAGCTTTTGTCGTTTGTAACGATTTTTCAAAGTACAGTGTCGTTGGGGTTATTAATATTTTCAGTGTTGGTTATGATCGGAAATATATTGTTTATCCTGACTGAAATTGTTGTATGTAACGACAAAAAAATAGTCTTAACTAACGTCAATAATGTCTTTAAAAATGTCATAACTAATGACAAAAATGTCTTAGCTAAAGACAAAAATTCTCACATTCACTTCACATTCCCTCCACTTTTTTCTTAACGTACAAATTTTGTCTTTTGAAAGATATTATTTTTGTCGTTAGTTACGACAAATTTTCTTTTCCTCTATACAACACTGGAGAATAGTTTAGCCACGCCCTTGCCAAGCCCTTTGCCCGTCACTTCTGGAGTTGTGTGTCATACACAACGGATATTACTAGTTTTTTGTTGTATACTCTATAGAAAATATGTTGTTCATGCATTCAATGACTTCTTTTTGCCTTTCATACGACAATACAACATACGTATCACGGTGCCTGTGCTTTCCTGTCATTCTCTGTGCTGGAGGTCGTCCATTGGATGAGGCTGATTGGCCCGCCCAGAGTGTTCCTTTATATTGAGCTTTATGGCACCTGTCAGGTGCCCTTTCGTGGTGTTCCTGTGTCTGCGCTATTGTTGCTGTGATCCTGTATTCCTGTGTACCGACTCGGCTCGTCTGACTACTTTACGTTCCTGCTCCATGATTGACCCGGTTCTGGCTGACTTCCTGCTCCGTGATTGACCTGGCTCTGGCTGACGTTCCTGCTCCGTGATTGACCCGGTTCTGGCTGACTTCCTGCTCCGTGATTGACCCGGTTCTGGCTGATGTTCCTGCTCCGTGATTGACCCGGTTCCGGCTGACGTTCCTGCTCCATGATCAACCGACTCTGGCTGACGTTCCTGCTCTGTGATCAACTGACTCTGGCTGACGTTCCTGCTCCGTGATCCTTCCAGTTCTGTGTTCCACTGATGCCTGGCGACATTCTGAGCCTGCTTGCAGCTAGCACCAACTGATCACACTTTCGTTTCTCTGTGACCTCCGATTCT
This sequence comes from Rhinophrynus dorsalis, assembly GCA_037306005.1. Classification (NCBI taxonomy): domain Eukaryota; kingdom Metazoa; phylum Chordata; class Amphibia; order Anura; family Rhinophrynidae; genus Rhinophrynus; species Rhinophrynus dorsalis. Next base: position 326,518,677 of record CM074721.1, on the reverse strand, counting down.
GAGCCTGTTGGTTTCCTCCATACACTGAGCCTAAGAGATTACTGCTGAGCTGAGGCCGTTGTGTCCGTGTTGCTCTTAACACTTGCTGTGCTGGTTGCCTCCGTGATACCAAGCCGTTGCGTACACCTACCAAGCTTGTTGCCTCCGTTACTGAGCCTCCTTTACACCGGTTGAGCATTTTCCCACATACCGAACCTAGCTATACATTGCAGAGTTGTTTATCTGTTTGGTGCCGTTCTCCTGTGTATTGCGCCGCGTGGTGCAAAGGGCATTTCGATACTCTGGCAGTGGAAGCTCCGTGTCAGCACCAGAAGGGTGCTTGGCTCAGGTCCTACTCGCTCACTGTGTATGTGTTCATCCATCCGCACTTGTTTGTGCATTGGCTCCAATAGTCAGCTTGGGCAGTGCTTCCTCCTTTACAGCACCTAAGGGGTGCTAGGCTCAGGTCCCATTGGCACTCGCAGTGTTCACTTCTACCGCACCGGGGGTGCTTCCTATTCTGGCTCCATTGGCTCAGGAAGTATCTCTCCTTGTTGCTCACCCCTATAGGGGCATTGGCTCTTGCTGCAGTTGGTTACTCTATACCCTTGGGCATCTCCAGACCGAGATCTAGTCGTGATTCAGTTTGGCCACTCTGCTTGAACTAGCTGCTACATCACTACTACTGGGACTGTGTATACCGGGCATTGGCTAATCACCATAACAGAGACTGACTACCAGCTTGGGTGTTAACCCTTTATTGTGTTATACTATACTTTACTTGCTCTTGCTATATCAATCACTCAGTACTGTATTACTGATTCTGGCCCTCAGGGGCGCTGTTCCTTATTTCATTTTAATAAAACTGTGTTTTATCTCTAACCCTGTCTGAGTGTCAGACAACCGTAACAATATGGCCCTAAGAATCAATATGAGCTAAACCAGTTTTTGACTTCTCCCTTTTGGGTTTGTTTTCTATTTCTCCAATTTTTTTTTTCTTTTTTCTTTTTGTTTTTCTGTTTGCTGGATCATTGCAATATACAGTCTTGGTTCAAATGCTATGTAAATGCAAGATATATACTCATTTATTATGGACCTTAGCTGCTTTACATTGTATAATCAAAGTTTTAATTGACTGATTTTTATTTATTTTTTTTCCTCAAAGTATTGTCCCATGCTAACTTACAATAAAGCTTTTAAAAAAAAAAACAGCCCCTTACAAAAAAAACACCAACACCAGATGTCCAGCGGAGTCATCAGCACCCTTGTCAGCTATTGTCTGCCTTCTTCTTCAACCTTTCTTCTTCTTTGTAATCTTCCATCTTCTTTTTTCTTATCTTCTTTCAAATGCCCTGCCCTGTAAAATAAAATAAAAAAACTTCAATGAAAGGCATGCTTTTAAAAAACATGCCCCAAAAGATGCATGAGCATCCCCTCTGTTGCTCAGAAGGGTTAAATGCAGTCTGGCATATCTCTTAAAACTAAAATGCATAGTGCCACAGTTCCCTTTCTATACCTTTTCTGGTCGTTGCCTGAGTCCTAATGAGGGGATTTTGAACAGAAGCTGCCTTTTTATTTGAACAGTCTCTGTTCAAAATAGATTCCAGCCTACAATTGGCTGGGATGTGTGCTTACGCAGCTCCCAGTCAGTCAGCTTCTAGCGCATTTCCTCATCCCCCTCCAGAAGTTTTTTTTATTTTACAGAACAGATTTCAAAGAAGATGAGAAGATAAGAAGAAGAAAGAAAGAAGATTACAGAGACAAGAACACAGACAATTGGAGAAGAAGACGAACAGTGGATGACAAGTGTTACTGTCAGGTCCCTCGCCCTCGCCGTCCTTGCCAGTAGCTCTACTGGCTTCAGGACGGCTGGGCGCATGCGCGCGTCCTCGCGCATGCGCAGTAGCGAGGCCTGACGTCGGTCGTCGCACCGACGTCATTCCTTGGGCGCCCGGCGTTCTTTTTAAAACTGGCGGCAACCGGGACTCGGCGCTCAGTTGTCGCTTGAGTCCCGGGCGGTATACCTGCCGCAGTTTCGTGCTCCAGCCTTTTCCTGCAGTACTCCAAGCCAGCCAGCACAGCCTTCTCCTGCAGTCCTCCAAGCCAGCCAGCACAGCCTTCTCCTGCAGTCCTCCAGGCCAGCCAGTACAGCCTTCTCCTGCAGTCCTCCAGGCCAGCCAGCTTCTTCCAGCCAGCCTTTCTCCTGGGGTCCTCCATCCAACCTCCTCTGGCTTGTTTCTCTGGACTTGCATAATTTCAGGTACTGACCTCTGGCTTGCTTCACTGGACTTGCTATATCTCAAACCTGTACTGACCTCTGGCTTGCTACGCTGGACTTGCTATATCTCAACCTGTACTGACCTCTGGCTTGCTACGCTGGACTTGTATAATCTCAGGTACTGACCTCTGGCTTGCTTCGCTGGACTTGCTATATCTCAACCTGTACTGACCTCTGGCTTGCTACGCTGGACTTGTATAATCTCAGGTACTGACCTCTAGCTTGTTATACTGGACTTGCATCATCTCAGCCTGCCCTGACCTCTGGCTTGTTATACTGGACTTGCATCATCTCAGCCTGCCCTGACCTCTGGCTTGTTATACTGGACTTGCATCATCTCAGCCTGCCCTGACCTCTGGCTTGTTACACTGGACTTGCATCATCTCAGCCTGCCCTGACCTCTGGCTTGTTACACTGGACTTGCATCATCTCAGCCTGCCCTGACCTCTGGCTTGTTATACTGGACTTGCATTATCTTAATAAAGCTATCCTTGGCCTATCTACTGATTCCCTGCATTCTGGGATCCATATTCGCTGTTCTTAGAGTATATAGCTTCCTGCTAATCTCTGGGTGGCTCCTCCCACCCAGAGATAGGCTTCAGTAAGCTTACATCCTTACAGTAACAACTGAGCCACAAAATTGTTATGGAACCCGCGGGGTTACTCGAAGCCTTAAATACCCTGGGTAGTCGGATAGCTGCTCTCACTGCTTCTGTACAGGATTTACAGGCCAACCAAACACATCTCCAACAGCAACTACAGGACCTTCAACCAAGTTTAACCCAAGCAGCAGGTGGTTCTACACCACCCCTTCCTAGCCTTGAGATGAACTCCGCTCCAGAACCTCGTGTTCCCCTGCCTGAAAGATTTTATGGGGATAGAGCCCGGTACAGGTCCTTCATTACGGCTTGTGAGTTACTGTTCTCAATCAACCCACGTACCTATGCCTCTGACTTCACCAAAGTACGTACTACCATCACATTGTTAGGAGGAGAACCACAGGGCTGGTCCCATCACCTCTTACAGACCAACAGTCCTGTATTAACTACATGGCAGGCTTTCCGGCAGGCTATGGATGCATTATACGATGACCCTTTTAAAACGGCCTCAGCTCAAGTAGCACTAAGGTCCCTAACTCAAGGGAGACGCCCAGTTGAGGACTACGTTGCTGACTTTCGTCGTCTGTCAATTGATTCAAAGTGGAATGAAGCCGCACTCATGGATCAATTTCGTCTAGGCCTATCTGAAAGCCTGAAGGACGAACTGGTTAGAGTACCTATACCAGTTACACTAGACGAGATCACTCATCTCTCCATACAAATTGACCGCCGCTTGAGAGAACGGCGGCGTGAACGCTCTGCCACTTCTTCTCCTCCCCATCGTACTCCAGCTTCATCTCAACCACCTGCTACTGTCACCACCACAGAGGAGCCTATGCAGCTGGGTGTTCTACGGGGACCTCTATCTAAAGCCGAACGAGACCGTAGACGCCTTCTAAATCTTTGCCTCTATTGCGGAAAAGGGGGTCACCATCTCAGGACCTGTGATACCAGACCACGGCCTTCCCAAGGTAGGCATTTTTTAACCTGCAACATCATCCGCTCCTATTCTGTTGCCCACTTCTTCTTACATATCCCTCTCTGTTATTCTACAGTGGAACACACAGCAGAGTGAGGTGTCGGCCATCATAGATTCCGGAGCCAGTAGTTGTTTCCTGAGCCAGGAGACAGCTTTATCCTTGGGCATACCCATCAAACGCAAAACCCAACCGTTCACACTTCAGATGGCGGATGCAAGCTACCTACAGTCAGGTCCCATTCTTTATGAGACTTTACCTCTGTATCTTCTCACTGCTGTAAATCATAGAGAAGAGATTAAATTTGAAGTTGTTCCATCTCTTTTGTTTCCTCTTATTTTGGGTCTTCCATGGCTACAAATTCACGACCCCCATATCGAGTGGTCTTCCAAGACGGTAACCTTTCTTTCCACCCACTGTAGAGAAAAATGTCTTATCAAAACAGAGCCTAAACTGTTGACCTGTGTTACAACGCCAACCATACCCATGGTCTATCAGGACTTCTCAGATGTGTTTGATAAAAAAGGGGCTGACCTTCTTCCACCTCATAGACCATATGATTGTCCTATCGAACTTCTCTCTGGATCTACTATCCCCTATGGACATATATATCCTCTATCCGGACCAGAACTGCAACATCTTAGAGAGTACATCTCTGAAAATCTGGAGAAAGGATTTATTCGACCTTCCACTTCTCCAGCTGGAGCCGGGATTTTCTTTGTACCCAAGAAAGACGGTGGTCTGCGCCCCTGCGTAGACTATCGGGAACTCAATGCCATTACCATTAAAAACCGCTATCCGTTACCACTGATCCCAGAATTGTTTGAACGCATGTCAACCGCAAAGATCTTCTCAAAAATCGACCTGCGAGGAGCATATAACCTGGTTCGCATCCGCAAGGGAGACGAATGGAAGACCGCCTTCCGAACCAGATATGGACACTTTGAATACACCGTGATGCCCTTCGGGTTATGTAATGCTCCTGCAACGTTTCAGCATTTTGTAAATGATGTTTTTCGGGATCTTCTGGATCAGTTTGTTGTCATTTACTTAGACGACATTCTTGTCTTCTCACATTCACTACAGGAACATCGCAGTCATGTCAGGAGAGTGTTAACTAGGCTTCGTACACATGGTTTGTACGCTAAATTGGAGAAATGTTCTTTTGAAGTGTCTAAGATCGAATTCCTAGGTTTCCTTGTCTCCCCAGGGCAGTTAGAGATGGATCCTCGTAAGATAACAGCTATACTGAAGTGGCCCATACCATCTGACAAGAAGGCAATTCAGAGGTTCATTGGTTTTGCCAACTTCTACCGACGCTTTATCCGGGATTTCTCAAAATGTATTTCACCACTCACATGTTTAACCAAGAAGGATGCCAGTTTTCAGTGGACTCCTGAAGCCCAACAGGCTTTTGACCGTTTAAAACTTCACTTTACGCAAGCACCTATTCTTCAACAACCTGATGTCAATAAACCTTTCTTTTTAGAAGTTGATGCTTCTAATATCGCTACAGGGGCAGTACTGTCGCAACATATGGGCATTAAAGATCGTTTACATCCAGTAGCCTTCTACTCCAGGCGTCTCACACCTGCCGAACAAAATTATGATGTGGGAGACAAGGAATTGCTCTCTATTAAATGCGCCTTGGAGGAATGGAGACACTTATTAGAGGGTTCAGAGTACCCTATTACAATATATACAGATCACAGAAATCTAGAATATCTCCAATCAGCCCGCAGATTACGACCTCGTCAAGCCAGATGGGCAATGTTTTTTGCACGATTCCAACTACACATCACCTACAGACCGGGCTCAAAAAATTTGAAAGCAGATGCTTTGTCCAGGATGTATACGGTACCTTCCAATACTACTGCACTTCCTGATACAATTTTGCAACCACGTCAATTCCTCCTTGTCACCACCAACTTACTGGAACGTATCAAACAAGCCACCACTCCTTCTCCTAGTTTGATACAACTATACGCCTTAACCTTCACTGATGGCCTATTGTATAAGCAAGATACAGTTTTTGTCCCTGAATCTGTCCGTCAAGAGACTCTTCACCAGTTTCACGATCTTCCTGTTGCAGGCCACGGGGGAATCCAAAAGACCTTAGAAGCCATTCAGCGGTATTTCTGGTGGCCAAACTTAAAGCAGGACGTCAATCACTACGTATCCTCTTGTGACACTTGTGCCAGAGCTAAAAGCCAACACGCCAAACCATCCGGTTTGCTCCATCCTTTACCCATACCTTCTGGTCCTTGGAGAGATGTAACAATTGATTTCATTGTGGATTTACCAGGTTCAAACCAACATAATACCATTATGGTCGTAGTAGACCGATTTACCAAGATGGCTCATTTTATCCCAAGCAAAGGTCTACCCTCAGCCAGCCGAACCGCTTCTTTGTATCTGCAGGAAATCTTCCGTCTTCATGGAGTACCACAATCCATTACTTCAGACAGAGGTTCCCAATTCACATCAAAATTCTGGAGAGCATTTTGTGCCGGTCTTCAAATTACCAGTAACCTATCTTCAGGATATCACCCACAAACAAATGGGCAGACAGAAAGGACCAATCAGACTTTGGAACAGTATTTACGTTGCTTCTCTTCTCACTTACAAGATAATTGGTACCACCTACTCCCCATGGCAGAATTTGCTTATAATAATCATTATCACAGTACCTTAAAAAACTCTCCTTTCTTGGCCAACTATGGATACCACCCGGCAGCTCTACCAGGACTCACTCCCATCACTCCAGTCCCAGAGGCTAATCAACGAATACAACAATTACAGCAGTCTCATCATGTGTTAAGTCAAATTCTGAGCTCTGCACAGCAAGACTATAAACATTATGCTGATAAACACCGACAGAGAGGACCTGAACTACAAATTGGGGATAAAGTATGGCTGTCCTCTTCACATGTTCGCCTTTCTTGTCCCACCAAAAAATTGGGACCTCGCTTCTTGGGACCTTTTTCTATCACTCAAGTCATTAATCCAGTAGCATATCGCCTGGCACTACCTTCCTCATTCCGGATCCACCCAACGTTCCACATCTCTCAATTGAAGAAATGGATTCCCAGCCCGTTTCCTGGTCGAGAACCTTCTAGACCTCCTCCTGTTTCTATTACAGATCCTGATGAGTTCGAGGTCAAAGAGATTCTAGACTCTCGTTTTCGTCGGGGCCGTTTGGAATACCTGGTACATTGGAAGGGGTACGGCCCAGAAGACCGCTCCTGGGAACCCGCAGGCAACTTCAACACCATGGCCTGTATTCGTAACTTTCATCAGAAGCATCCAGACCGACCTGCTGACCTGACCACCCGGAGGTTGGTCGTAAAGGGGGGGAACTGTCAGGTCCCTCGCCCTCGCCGTCCTTGCCAGTAGCTCTACTGGCTTCAGGACGTCTGGGCGCATGCGCGCGTCCTCGCGCATGCGCAGTAGCGAGGCCTGACGTCGGTCGTCGCACCAACGTCATTCCTTGGGCGCCCGGCGTTCTTTTTAAAACTGGCGGCAACCGGGACTCGGCGCTCAGTTGTCGCTTGAGTCCCGGGCGGTATACCTGCCGCAGTTTCGTGCTCCAGCCTTTTCCTGCAGTACTCCAAGCCAGCCAGCACAGCCTTCTCCTGCAGTCCTCCAAGCCAGCCAGCACAGCCTTCTCCTGCAGTCCTCCAGGCCAGCCAGTACAGCCTTCTCCTGCAGTCCTCCAGGCCAGCCAGCTTCTTCCAGCCAGCCTTTCTCCTGGGGTCCTCCATCCAACCTCCTCTGGCTTGTTTCTCTGGACTTGCATAATTTCAGGTACTGACCTCTGGCTTGCTTCACTGGACTTGCTATATCTCAAACCTGTACTGACCTCTGGCTTGCTACGCTGGACTTGCTATATCTCAACCTGTACTGACCTCTGGCTTGCTACGCTGGATTTGTATAATCTCAGGTACTGACCTCTGGCTTGCTTCGCTGGACTTGCTATATCTCAACCTGTACTGACCTCTGGCTTGCTACGCTGGACTTGTATAATCTCAGGTACTGACCTCTAGCTTGTTATACTGGACTTGCATCATCTCAGCCTGCCCTGACCTCTGGCTTGTTATACTGGACTTGCATCATCTCAGCCTGCCCTGACCTCTGGCTTGTTATACTGGACTTGCATCATCTCAGCCTGCCCTGACCTCTGGCTTGTTACACTGGACTTGCATCATCTCAGCCTGCCCTGACCTCTGGCTTGTTACACTGGACTTGCATCATCTCAGCCTGCCCTGACCTCTGGCTTGTTATACTGGACTTGCATTATCTTAATAAAGCTATCCTTGGCCTATCTACTGATTCCCTGCATTCTGGGATCCATATTCGCTGTTCTTAGAGTATATAGCTTCCTGCTAATCTCTGGGTGGCTCCTCCCACCCAGAGATAGGCTTCAGTAAGCTTACATCCTTACAGTTACACAGATCTGGGTCTTAGGCTAGTGTTAGGGGTAGTGTAGAGTTAGAGTTTGGGAGGGTGACTATGTTTGAGCTAATGGTCAGTGCTTGAAAGTGTTTCAGGAACCAATCTTTAGCTCTTTTCCTTTGATGTTCCCATTATTCACGGTGTACATTTTGGGAACTTAAAACACACACACAATTGATGTATGGCCACAAGTCGGTTTCTGCAGCCTAACGTCCGTTGTGGTTTCAGCTCGTAGGGCAACTGAATTGTGCCACTGGCACTTTTTTGCTAATGGATCGTTAGCCAGTATTGCCCTACTGGATGCTTTAGCTGCCTCAATTGAATAGAGTCCTTAAAGTGTACACTCAAGCTGCCCATGATATGGAGAGCCATACTGTAAACATACATTAAATGTCTTGTAGTGGATAGGCATGTAAAAATATGTTCAAGGACAAGAAGATTGTGCAATGCATTGTGAAGCAATGCCTTGGAGGTATCTCTAGCATCCAAGGGACTAAAATACCATTTAAATCTATGGGATGTTTGATTTGTCTTCTGTGGTGCAGCTGGCTTGCCCCAGATTTTCTCCAGGTTTAGAGTTTTAAAGGGCAATGTTATGTTATGGAGGTTACACAACTTATTTAGATTCTGGAACAAATCCAAGAGATTCTCTGCAGCCATGATATCAAGTTCACAGACACTTCTAACTTGTGATTTAATAAACATAAAGGAAACAAACTACTACACAGTACTAGTAGTACACAGTGTGATAAAATATAACATTTATTCAAAATGTAAGTGAAAGCAAAGCAGCAAGAAAATAATAAAATATCTATCAAATGTGGGGAGTACTTTCCACAAAAAAACAAATTCCTGCTTTTTTGGTGAAACTTTCTGCCCATTGACAATACATAAAATGTTCTCTTTTACTCCACTGCCAATAAATATTGTCCAGAACTTTCACATAATTCTCCTATGTTTCCATGACTGCAAGACTTGCCACTGCAGTGCTACATCTTCTGAGGGCTGAAGTGGAGAAATAAATCTGAGGCTTCAAGAAAAACTAGAATTACAAGTAATGGAGAGAAGATTGATAGTCTCTAATTTAATGTCTTTCAACTTTGCACAGTCCCACCAAACGTGGTACATTTTTCTGATGGGACGAGATACAACCGATGGAGTCGCTTATAAAAAACGTCATGTAGACTAATTGAACAGACTGCTTTTCTCACCAGTCTCCAAATAGTAAACCAACTATCAGCTTGAAAAGTATTTCCTAAATCAGTCTCCCATTTCACTATGGAAGGGACCGGTAGATTGTACTGTTCCTCCCTCAACAAACCTTTCAATCTGAAGATTAGTTTATTCTGATGACATTTCTCAATAAAATCCACCAGTCTAGATTTTGTTGCAATTAAGTTTGTGCTCAAAAAACTCTCAGAAATGTGAATATTTCCTAGTTGGTATGCGATATCTTAATTGGATCTCCTGAAAAGTTAAAATAAAAGTTACTTGAGATCAAATCCTGCAACTTTAGTATGCCACTAGATTTCCAATTGGATAAATCTATGTCCTCAATATGGTATCTAAGAACTTCAAGCAGGGAAGTAAAAAAAAACTACTGGATTACTAATATTCATTAATTTTACAATGGCTGGTTTGACCTAAAACAGATGAAAAGGGTCATTATCTCCAACCTGAGAGCTCTCCAATCTGAACTACCTTAGTTTTTTATCTTTTTTTACATCCCATTCCAACACATGCATAAACATAGATACCTCAAGTAGCTGTCATATCAGGGAAACTCAAACCTAGCTGCCTCTGTGACTTTTTAATCAGTTTATATGATTATCTTGGTTTCCTAAATTTCCATAAAAAAGAATCCTTATTTTTGACAATGTGTCCAAAACCATCGCTGGAATTCTAAGAGGGATAGTCCTAAAAAGATTTGACCTAAAACAGATGAAAAGGGTCATTATCTCCAACCTGAGAGCTCTCCAATCTGAACTACCTTAGTTTTTTATCTTTTTTTACATCCCATTTCCTAATTGCACAAGGGCCACAGGGATCGAATTCTCTAGAGAAATCATGGTAAGAATAATCTGTATGAAGCGTTATTTTAAAGGTCTGATTATTACACTAGATTCCCCTTATCTCCTCTAATAGCCTATTCAGAGCTGCTAATGGTTCAATTCATTAAGCATAAAGCAGAGGAGCTAACGGGCACCCCTGTCTCTTACCACTTTTAATATCAAATTAAGTCGATTTTAATGCCAAACCCTTCACTTTTGCACTAGGATTACTATACAGGGCCACAGAACTGTCTTTAAAAAAATTCTGAAAGCTTCTAAAGTTTCATATAAAAAATTCCAACTCACCCTGTCAAAAGCCTTCTCGGCATCAAGAGCCAAGAAGACCTTAGGGACAGGCGTTTGATATACCTCAGAGATCAGACTTATCAGCTTCCGAGTATTATCTTCCCCAGCTCTCCCCAGAATAAAACCAGACTGATCTGGATGAATCAAATCAGCCATTGCCATATTTAATCTATCTGCCAGTATTTTTGAGTATAATTTCACATCCAGTTTAATAAGAGAAATTGGCCTATAATTTGTAATATGATTAGGATCCTTACCCACTTTTGGGATTGGACATATTCTCTATTGGAAAAGCCTTATTTACCCCTATCTGATTAAGCCCTTAAGGACCGGGAAAATCTGAGGTCGTTTTTTCCTTAAGGACCGGAGCAATTCTGACCTTTTTGACTATGCCTTTGTTCAACAGTGTTTTCCCCCTAAGTCTTTTATTTCACCCCCATAAATTATATACTGTTTTTTTAAGAACAAATAGGGCTTTCTTTTGATACCCCACATATATGGTTAACCCACCATTTACTTTATGAAATCTTAAAAAAAGTAAAAAAAACACCATTTTTGATTTTTCTCTCGGGATCAATTGGCCACAAAGGGTTACATTTTTATGGAGACTTCATGAAAAGTATGACCGGTCCGTCATACCTACAAAATGTGCAGTTTAAAGTGGCCACTGACCCCCTGGGTGAAAATCCCCATGTCCCTTTTTCCCACCCTATTTTGACACTTTTTTATCCCTGACATTTGGTGGTGTATATAAGTGTATTACATGGCTCCACAACAATCACACTTGCAATATTGTTTAATTATATGTTTTGTTTTGTTTTTAATAATTTTTTTTTTGTAAAAAAAAAGTGTGTTGTGTTTAAAAAAAAAAAAAAAGTATATAATTGCAGGTCAAAAATTGACCTGCATTTAGCCAGCCTCCTGCACCAGCAGTGAAGGGGTTAATACCCCCAGCTGCTATATTTTTTTTTTACCACTAGGTGTCTCCTCTCTAATTCTCTCTCCCTTACTTTGATAGTAAGGGAGACAGAGGAAGATGAGACATTCAGAGTCAGCATGCTTTGCATGTTGCCTCTGTTTGTCAGAATGCCGGTACATGTGATCACTGCTATGGCGATCACATGAACTGGCACAAGCAAGAAGGGCTGAGACTGAACGCCCCGGTCTCGGAGCAGTTAGTCTCAGCCTGGAATTAATGATAGCAGCGCGCACGGAGGCACGCTGCTATCATTTAAGCCATAACGGTCCTGGACCGTCATGGGTCCTTAAGGGGATAGCAACCCATGACGGTCCAGGACCGTCATGGGTTCTTAAGGGGTTAAACAACCTAACCAATATTGGAAATATCAGCGGGTCCAAAATTTTACAAAAGTGGAGTATCCATCTGGACCCAGTGTTTTACCCTTCTTTAAATTCGAAATAGCATTTTTAACCTCCTCCAAGGAAAAAGGTTGATTAAGATTCACCAATTTCTCTTCCATTGTTTTAAGCAGATCTAAATTCTGCTGAAAGTCTTTTATCTGAGGTCTACAAACATCCTTCTTTTTAAGATTATATAATGTTTTATAATAATCCCTAAAAGCATCTGTAATTTGTGACGGATCCAAAAATGTTTTATTATTAACTATAAGCTTCTTAACTCTCTGCCTTTATTTTGTTAGTCAAGACTTTATTCACCCTATTACTGCTATAGTACCATTTTTGCTTAGAAACAAAAATAGCCTGTTTTAAAGGGATAGTAATACTTAAAGGGATAGTAATCCCTGAAAATAAGTTTATTTTATATTGTAGCTCTTAAAAAACATGAAAAATGATATAAGTCTTATCTCCCAAACCTTTATGGTTTGGGAGATATTCAGAAGTAAAGTTTCCCCTGGAGTGATGTAATTGCTCTACCCTTCAGATTTGGGAGATAAGACTTATATCATTTTTTATGTTCTTTTAAGGGCTACAATATAAAATAAAATTATTTTCAAGTATTACTATCGCTTTAAGTATTATTAATCCCTATAGTAAAGTCCTATTTAAAATAAATGTATTGCCCCCAGTGTCATGATCGCTCCTAAAGTTGCCCTCTCCCTCCCCCTTCTCCGAAGTCAGCGCTGTAGCTGACTGAAGGGAAATCCAGTCATAGATCATCAGACGGCTCTGCAGCAGAGCCGCGATCATGTTAATAAAAAAAAATCTTTCACTAAAACGGTCTTCTACGTGCGCTTGCAAACCAAGCACAAGTAGAAGACCATTTCAGTGAAAGTTTTCTTTTTTATTAACGTGATTGCGGCTGTGCTGTAGAGCCGCCTGAAAGTCGAATGACTGGCTTTCCTGCAGTCAGCTAGAATGCTGACTACGGGGAAGGGGGAGGGAGAGGGCAACTTTAAGAGCGATTATCTCTCAAGCCATAAAGGATTGAGAGACAACACTGGGGGCAATATGTTTATTTTTAACAGGACTTTAATATAGGGATTAGTAATACTTAATTTCACATTGAAGAGTGCTTATTTCATTCACTAAGGTTGAATCAGGAGCTAATTTATTGAGTCTTTCTAAACTAGATAGACCAATGTACAGATCTAAGACAGATTTCCCCCTCTGTTTTCTAATAAAAATATATTTTTTAATCAAGTAGCCCCTTATAGCGCACTTCAGCACACCCCACAGTGAAGATTCAGAAACCTTGCCATTATCGTTTATCTGCAGAAACTGTAGGAAACTGTTGTACAGGTCTTTCCTAGAAGTCTCCATAATAAAAAATTATACTCATTTAGTCTCCAGTCAGATCTAACATTATATTGGGGATTATTTCTAAATGTACAAAAAAAAAAAAACAGGTCAATACACGAAATGCTTCCAATATGGGAGAAAATACACTCTTTTAAAGTGGCTCTATCACCTTAATTCAAGCTTGCATATTTGAAAACTACATTAAAAACTGCAAATATGTCATGTTCACCAAAATTTCAGCAGAGGTATAGATTAGGAGATATTGACACTTTTATTTCTAGACAAAGTGAAACTAAACACTTCCTGGTACTGCACAAAACTGTATTAGCATGTGAAACGTCACTGAAAAGGGTTCATTAGCATATGCAACATAAAGTTATTTGCTTAGTTAGCATATGAAAACATCACACATGCCACACTGTGCCACAATTAGCATAGATTAGCATATGAAAGAAGAGTGAATATCTCCTGAACTGCATGTTTACTGGCCTTTTGGTTAACATGACATATAGAGAGTTTTTAATGTAATTTTCAAATATGTAAACTTGAATTAAGGTGATAGATCCACTTTAAGTGCATTGCTCTAGTAAGAAAGGTGTCTATTCTGGAATATGAAAAATGTCTATTAGAAAAAAAAAAAGTAAAATCTCTTTCAGAAGGATGTTGAGTCCTCCAAATATCAAAGAGATTATTTGTTGACATACATTTACTTAATTGCACCGCACTAGATTTTACTTTATAATCAACCTTTTTACCTCTTTCTGAGCTTTTTATCTAAACCAATGTCAACGCCACAATTCATATCCCGTCCACATATTAAGGTTGCCTTAGTAATTTTCTCAAACTTCGTTATTAATGAATTTAGGATTTTAACCAGAAACGTATTTGAGGCATAAAAAGTTACCATTAATATCAGCTTCATGATATATATATATATATATATATATATATATATATATATATATACATCTATACTATATTTATTTATACATTGTTCATTGTGTTCATTGACATGTGGTGAAATTTTAAATACATCGCTATAATTTATACCTATATCCGTGAGTGCGTCCAGTTTTTCCAGATCGTTGTATATTGAGGAACGGCACCCGGTGGGTAGATGGTGATCAAGGTCGAAGGATACGTGAGTGCCTGTACCAGTTCACAAGATGTCTTATATATATTTATATATACATATATATATATATATATATATATATATATATATATACTTTTATATATATATATATATATATATATATATATAAAAAAATATACAGGAGAGCGCTAATCTGTGTTCTTAAAATATAGAATACGAAGAGACATGTATATACAAAAGGTATCCAATATTTATTAATAGACCCCCTTAAAACATGAAAAACATAATATATGCCAAAATCACTATACTGGGTCCGAGTTCAAGAACCAGTATATGTGTATATATAAAAAATACACAAATAATATATCATATCACATAAAATAAACAGCATCAACACATCAATATAATAAGAAAAATGTGCTGTAACAACAATTATAATGCTATCTTTAAAAAGTCAATGCGGGTATGTGTTAGGACACAATCCAAAATACCACTTGTAACCGTCCCGTTTTGGTGCTACAATGTTAAACGGTATCCGCTATCTGGATAATATCAAGCGGGCAGTGAAACAAAGTTAGCTGTCACCTCTCAGCCGTAGATATGGCTAGATGTATTCACTCCCGACTACTGGTAGCACAGTGACCGTACTCCTTATCCCCTATACGGGCAGTGCATAACCCTCCAACTGCATCCACTCCCGACCAAGGCTGGAACACCGTCTCCAATGCAAACCTTCGCGGGCAGTGTAGGTAATCAGCTATAAGCTCTCCAAACCAGTGGTATCGTGTCCGCACTCCTCCCGCAATGATAGCAACCAAATAAAAGTCCTTTCAACAAGGGGGCCCCCTCAATCTCCAACGCGTTTCGGATTTAGAAAATCCCTGAAGAAGTGTTATATATACACGAAACGCGTTGGAGATTGAGGGGGCCCCCTTGTTGAAAGGACTTTTATTTGGTTGCTATCATTGCGGGAGGAGTGCGGACACGATACCACTGGTTTGGTGCTGTTTACAGAGATTACTACGGAGAGGTAGCTATCTGTGTTGGAGTCGGGAGTGAACTGATTACCTGAGCTCAGTTACAGCTGGAGAGCTTATAGCTGATTACCTACACTGCCCGCGAAGGTTTGCATTGGAGACGGTGTTCCAGCCTTGGTCGGGAGTGGATGCAGTTGGAGGGTTATGCACTGCCCGTATAGGGGATAAGGAGTACGGTCACTGTGCTACCAGTAGTCGGGAGTGAATACATCTAGCCATATCTACGGCTTAGAGGTGACAGCTAACTTTGTTTCACTGCCCGCTTGATATTATCCAGATAGCGGATACCGTTTAACATTGTAGCACCAAAACGGGACGGTTACAAGTGGTATTTTGGATTGTGTCCTAACACATACCCGCATTGACTTTTTAAAGATAGCATTATAATTGTTGTTACAGCACATTTTTCTTATTATATTGATGTGTTGATGCTGTTTATTTTATGTGATATGATATATTATTTGTGTATTTTTTATATATACACATATACTGGTTCTTGAGCTCGGACCCAGTATAGTGATTTTGGCATATATTATGTTTTTCATGTTTTAAGGGGGTCTATTAATAAATATTGGATACCTTTTGTATATACATGTCTCTTCGTATTCTATATTTTAAGAACACAGATTAGCGCTCTCCTGTATATTTTTTTGTATTTGTCTTGTTTTTTACCCTTGCACTACAGGGTTTAAGGATTGTAGCGATAACTGTGTTCTTTTTCATATCATTATATTATATATCTATTATACGGAACAGGATAATAGAGGGCGCCTTTTTCCCAGTTTGGGGGCCGTTCCTTTGTAGATTTTATTTTATATATATATATATATATATATATATATATATATATACTTTTATATATATATATACATATGTGTGTGTGTATATATATATATATACATATATATACATATATATATATATATATTTATACTTATATATACATATATATATATATAATAGCCACCCCCCTCTTTTTGCTGGTTTTTAAACCTGCTGTGTAGATCACTGGGATTTTTTAAATCCCAAACAAGATACCCCTTTAGAATCCCAATGGGTCTCCTGAGCAAAACAAACATTCATCTTTTGCTTATTCAACATAACATAAAGATAAGCCCTTTTCTGTAGTGAATTTAAGCCCTGAGTATTAATAGTGACTAACCTAATATTCATAGGGCCATATGTTCAAAGGGATAACGACAAAAAAATGTCATATGAAAGACAAAAATAAGTCATTGAATGCATGAACTACATTTTTTCTATAGAGTATACAACAAAAAACTAGTAATGTCCGTTGTATACGACACAACTCCAGAATTGACAGGCAAAGGGGCAAGGCTAGGGTGTGGTAAACTATTCTCCAGTGTCATATAGAGGAAAAGAAAATTTGTTGTAACTAACAAAAAAATGTCTTGCAAAAGACAAAATTTGTATGTTAAGAAAAAGTGGACCAAATATGAAGTTCTGAATGTGAGAATTTTTGCCTTTAAGACATTTTTAAAGACATTTTTTGTTGTTAGTTAAGACATTTTTGTCATTAGTTAAGACATTTTTTTGTCGTTACATATGAAAATTTCAGTCACGACAAACAACATATTTCTGATCACAAACAACACTTTCTGAAAATATTGATGATCCCAACAATACTGTACTTTGAAAAGTCGTTACAAACTATTTCGCTACTTCTTTGAACATATGTAGAACTTTGCTGTCTAATAATCATAGGCAAGCACTCCAAAGACTCACAACACTCATTACTCTCAGTCAACCCTTTCATACTTCTGAGGATTGTACTATTTCACATCTCTGTAACTCTGAACTCCCCAAAACAGAGTACAAGCAAGTAGCGGGACGACATGCAAAAGAAAACAGGTTAAAACATATAAATTATTTAGCCTAATAAATCAAGACAGAACTTTCAGTTGGTGTAACCGACACACCCCACACCCCCTCAAGAGTCACAGGGGCAACTGGTGCATTACTCATCCATGCACCCATGTCCCTCCGAGTCAGGAGGGAGATGACAGAAACCATCTGGAATGTCCAACCTACCCCAAGCCTCCTCCACCACACACCGAAAACCAATGCGCCCGGTGTCCCCCCAGTATCACCCTGAGTACACTACAGTCCTTTTCAGACCACACACACTCATATAACAAACCATCCCAGGTCAATTACAAAGAGATGGAGATGTATCTGACGTAGCCCCCCAAAACCGTGTAGCACTCTTAACCAAACAACAACACTCAGCACATCCCCCAAGCCCGCAGGAGACAGGTCACACACCCCTCCAATAACCATTTTGCAATTATCCAATCCAAAATTCCTTCCAGATAACATCCATTTCCAATTTCAAATGTACTAATTCCCCCAGCGAGTCGAGGGGTGCCTGCCTCACCAACAAGGGCACACCAGGCTTCCCCCAAAGCCTCCAGGGGCATTAGAACCCCCTCTAAGCCACTCACACATCTCACACGTCTTCCTAGTTCAGTGAATTATCTTCCAATCCATTAGTTTACTGAGTCAATAACGACATGCAGCATCCACCAGTCTGAACAAACCTAACCTACTTAGCCATATCTCCAATAAGGTCCCTTATTGTGGAGTGACCCCCACGCCCCCCAAGAGTCCAGAGGAGTGGGACACCTAAAGGTACGTCTCATATCCCCCAGAGACTAAAAAGGCCAGTCTAACCACCCCATACCCTCAAATCATTCAATCAAAAATTAACTACCCATACCAATATCTCCCATAAGTAACCCCTTATATAACCATTGTGTACCACACATATAAGTGATATAAAACCCAACCATCAATACCCCCAAATTCCTGCATGTTTAATCAACTGCAAAATTCCATAATACCCATTCCCTTCGTACTATGCCTTCTTCTCCACCCATGCCACATGTACCAATTTAACTAACCTAATTTACCCAGGCCTCAAATAAAGTCCCTCGTTTACAAAATTCCACCATATCTCCCAGGAACCTGGAGAAGAGAGAAGCGTCAGACAAGAGCGCAGCCCCCTTCCCCAGAGAGGCAAGACAGAACTACATATGTCTGCAACTCATACAGTCTTGTATAAACTACAAGTAACTATTTATACCTTAGCCATCTTCATACACAAACCATTTTGAAAATAACATCTACCTCTACCCTCTGGTGAGCGAGAAGTACCGGACCAACCTATGCAGTGGGCCAGATCCTCCCAGCCAGAAACCTTAAACAGTGCCCATTATTTTCACATTATCACCCACACTTAACCATACATATATTCACCAAACATGTTATTCCAAAAGCACTCTATAATTACGACCCCAGCTACCCCTCATCCCCACCTGTTCACATACTAATAAATCAACTACATAAGTAAATGCCTCAAAAACATTGATTTCTTAAGCCCACGCAGCCACCCCCCAACACACATACACACCTCATCCAGAAAAGGACTGGTTGCGTAGTAGCTGGATCCACCAGTATATCTCTGTATTACTCCCCAAGAATACCAAATTGAGACAATTTATCCTTTGCAGAAGATGGAATATCAAAATTATAATCGTAGTTGTCGTATATCAGACTCAGCCTGGTTGGATACAGCCATTTATTCTGGATCTTTTTATCCCTTAGACATGAGGTTGCCTCCCTAAACCTCGTTCAGTT
Source organism: Rhinophrynus dorsalis (assembly GCA_037306005.1). Lineage (NCBI taxonomy): Eukaryota > Metazoa > Chordata > Amphibia > Anura > Rhinophrynidae > Rhinophrynus > Rhinophrynus dorsalis. The sequence continues at coordinate 326,499,518 of CM074721.1, read as the reverse complement.
TTTTCTTGTGGCCAAGGATAAAACTGGATATAATACAATATCCTTATACAATTCTAGGGAAGGCTTAGACCTAATTCTCTTAATAACAAATCTATTACATAGAAATAATTAAAACATATTACAATGTCCCTCGGTTTAGTAGCAAAAAGTGTACTTTTAGGTTTAGGGAGCCTATGAATTCGCTCAAAAGAGAGGCTTCCTAATTTATCTTTTTCTACAAAAACGGACACAAAGTCCCTACAGTATGTTTCAAGTTGACCCTGGAAGTTTTCTTCAGTAGCACCACGTATTCTTAAGTTCCTCCTTCTTCAGTGGTCTTCTAGGTAAGCCAATTTAAGCTCTGCCTTATGCAGGTCATCTTTCAGAACCCTATCTGTTGTTGTACTGAATATAGGCCTTGCCTTAAACATTGCATTTCTCTAGTCTGCACATCCAAATTTCCAGAAATGTGTGCAACTTCTTTTTTCAGCTCCAAAAGATTTGCCTTAAGATCCATATTAGTTTTTTCCAAGCAAACCATCCAACTCTTGAGACAACATTGGATTAGACTCATCCTCCCCAGGGTCCATACCAGTCCTGTTCGGTGATACAGTTGTTCACTGTAGGGATTTCCTACCAGTATTAGAAGATTTAGGAGAATAGCATCCACTTATTGACCTGGAATTTTGAGATTTTTCCTTAGCCTTTTTAAGAGGCATTATAGAAAGTCCAGACTGACAGTTCTAGCACCAATCTAGTACCACACTATTGCTGAGGTAGAGTAGATACTTGAAACAGGTGGTTATTTCAAACAAATTTCAACAGGGTATCTTTAAGGGTTTAATCCTTTAAAGCCAAAACAGCTAATATAGCTAGCCATGAATATAGCAATACTTATCGTGTTTTATTATCTTTATTATTCAGTATTATTCCTCCATTCTACATCATAGGGCAGGGTCCTGAATCATATATAGTAAACAGCAGCTATTTAGGAACTTAATAAAATATGTATGTAGATCTTTCCATATTTCAAACTTTCAGTTGCGCATATTGCTTTTCTGAGTATATTTTAAGTTTTTTGTCTTTTCTCTCCCCTTTTCACCCTTTTACTCTTCTTCTCTCTTACTCGATTAAATCCCAAAATGTTCTTATATGTATATTATGGTAAATTACATAAACGCCTGAGTCCAGCAGCTGAGTGACATTAATTTCAAGGAGCTTGGGGTATGGCTACTCACGGAAACCAAAAATTTACATTTTATCTGGTTTCCAGTCTGCTCTGTAATCTCTTTCACCTCTGGCATGGGCCTCCATTTGAAATGTGAGCCTCCATCTCAGTCATATTTGCCTAAAGAGGTCAAGAAGTGAACAAACTTCATTGCCTGAGTTTGCCTTCACTCTTCGCACCTTGAACGCATGATGGCCGCAACCAATATTTCAGAACAGCAATGGGCTGAAGCCCCACTCTCCTTCAATGCCTCACCCCTCCATCGCTTCATGGATCCAGTAAGCCATACCCCCACGTGCCAAACCAGTTGCCTCATAAGCTGTCCACCATCTTCTAACTCAGGCTAGCTTCAGCTCAGAAATGCACATAGATGCCCTCTTCCCTTGCAGTGCCCACCACTCCCACAAATGTGCGTCCCACATCAACTCCAACGTCATATCTCTGGTTCACACTCACTATCTGATATTCTGTTTCCTGTGCTGTGAACAACTAATGAGAGCTAAATATGCATGATGGCCATTAAATTACCACCCATAGAAATTAATGAAACATACTAAGACACATTCCATTCTATTTTATGAGGTGAGTGTTGCGCACATTGTGCAAATGTATGTTATGTCAACATTCCTCTGCCACCCAATCCCAGGCATAGACTCCAATGCATGTTAAAATCTACTATCGTACATGAGTACAGAACCTAAACCACACACACATGCATGAGCGCCAAGACATATCTACACCAGAAAATACAAGATTAATTAATATTTGTTCCATAGCTGTGGGGGCGAAAAGCTGCAAAAACGACTTGGTTTTCCAGTTTTTCACAGGAAAATCTGCTTTAACTCCTTAAGGGCCGGGAAAATCTGGAGTGGATTATACTTAAGGACCTGAGCAATTCTGATCTTTTTGACTATGTCTTTGCTCAACAGTGTTTTCCCTCTAAGTCTTTTATTCCATCCACATAAATTATATACTGTTTTTTTTACATACAAGTAGGGCTTTCTTTAGATACCACACTTATATGGATAGCCCTCCATTTACTTTATTAAAATTAAATAAAACAGTTAAAAAAATTTTCTCTTGGGATCATTTGGGTGCAATTGGTTACATTTTTATGGAGACTGCATGAAAGATATGACCGGTCAGTTGTACCTACAAAATGGGCAAATTTAAGTGGGCACTGTCCCCCCGGGTGAAAATCCTCATGTCCCTCTTTCCCCACCCCATTTTTCCACTTTTTTATGGGTTAGACTTGGTGGTGTGTATAAGTGTATTGAATTGCTCCACAACAATCAAATTATTTTCTGTTTACACTTGTAGCATTTAGAAAACAAATCTGCTGTTTTAATAATATATTTGCCATGCTTGAAATTTATAAAAAAAAAAAAGTTTCTCTAAGCAGGTCAGAAATCAACCTGCATTCAGACTGCCCCCAGCACCAGCACTGAAGTGGTTAATACCCCCAACCATTTCATGCTTTCATTTGCATATGTGTCTGCTCTCTGCTTCTCTCTCAGTTACTTTAATAGTAAGGAAGAGAGAGGCACAGAGCAGACACAAAGGCAAGCACACTGCTTTATTCAATCAAAATGCCAGTACATGTGATCGCTCCTGGAGCGATCACGTGAACCAGCAGAAGAGAAAATACTGAAGCTGAAGCTGAGAGCTCAGTTTCAGCTTCAGCAGAATGATATCAGTGTGCACCAAGGTGCTCTGCTATAATTTAACCCATGACGTGCCAGGACCCTCATGGGTCCTTAAGGGAAGTTTACCCAAGATTGTCCTGGCACGTCATAGGTTGTTAACGGGTTAAATAAAGAGATCAAAATCTTCATTGTTTTTGCCCATTGGCAAAAAATTTTCACTATTTTTTTCTATGCTTAGGAAGTTTTCACCCCTTTAATCACATATTTTTTGCCTTTTCTCTATAAAAGTGTGCCGTTTTCCAAGTGAAACACAATGCAAGCAGCAGCAGAGTGATAGAGAAGTACTAGGCTGTTGTGCTGTTAGCTGGTTTGCAAAATTGAGGCAGGAGAGGCTCATAGTGAATGTTATCACTATGAGCAAGTTTAATAAAAATAAAAGGAAGACATTGAAGGACCATTATGCGTCCAGTGAGTCTGAAAAGGAGGACGTAAACACTACCACCAACATGAAAGTGTCTGGATGCCCCTCATACCCAATTATGGCCAGTCCCCCTACATCACCCCTAGGGTTCTTGGGGAAATTTTTGTCAAGGGCAGAGGAAGAAAGAGGGTAACAGAATTTGCAGGACAGGTCAGCTACCTGTGCCTGCTGCCAGGGCTGTATTTCCTGCCAGTGCTGAATCTGCTGCCAGCGTGTCTTGCAATTCTCAGGGGTGGGGGAAGGGAGAAGGAGATGACGCCAAGTGTGACAGCACCACCACCACCACAAGGAGCACAGATCAGCTGCCTGTGCCTGCTGCTAGTGCTGCCAGTCTGCCTTTTTTAGGTCAGCAATATATGGCAAGTGTCACAATAGGGAACCCTCTGTCACATTTCTCATCACATTCTCCAACCAGTGAGATGTCTGCAGTAGAGCAGCAGCAGCAAGGGGGGACTGGTGGTGGTGGTGATGATGATGGTGGAGAAGCTGGAGTGGAAGAGACATTAACGGACTTTTTGGCCCAAACTGAGAAGGTGTGGGAGAGAGGGGTGGGGATGGGCATCACCATCAACAGCAGTGAGATTTTGGAATTTGTGGAGTTTGCTACTGCACTAATTCTTGCTGCTGCTGAGCTGCAAAGGCAGCAGGATGCTGAGGAGCAGGCTAGTATGTCAAAGACCATCATGGACACAATGGGAATGGGGTCAACAAGTGATGCGGGACCTGGACAGGTTCCACTTTTCAGCAGTAATACTCCCGATCCTAGTTGTAGTGCTTGTTCTGAGGCAGCAACAGCAGCAACATCATTCTCTGCCTCAGCCAGTGAAGGGGAATGTGGAGGAGAAGAAGTAATAGGCCATTCTTCTCCACCTTTTCCCTTTCCCCTGAGGTCCTTGGTGTGGGACTATTTTTTTATTGGGCTAGGCACAGTGCAGTCATCAGCAATGGCACTGTGCACAATTTGTGACAAGTCAGTGAAAAAGAGGGAACACACCTTGGCACAACCACCCTGATAACATACATGAAACACAGACACCATGACATTTATGTGAAACATGTTAAAGCCAAACACCCTCCAAAGAAATTGAGCACTGCTGGTAGGTGGAGAAGCATTATTGGACAACTTCTTATTTTCTCTACATATACCTGAAGTGGTGGGGGCTAGTTATGGTGCTGCTACTACCTCAGCCACATCACTGGAGCTAGTCATAGCAAGTGGAACCTTCATCATCCATCACCCATGTTACTGCTGTTGTTGATCCCATTCCCTTTTAGCTGCCTAATCATCCTGCTGTTTAAACAACTCAGCAGCAGCAGAAAAAACAGCAGTCGCAAAGTAGAGAAGTGACCAATACAACATAACCTGCTGGCACTAGGTCAGTAGCACAAAAAGAAAATTCCTGGCACTTAACAGCGAAACTGTATGCAGGCAAACCAAGAATAAAAAATACTCGATTGCCCACTACATTAATTGTAATTCTAAGTCAATCATTTATCTATTTACCTGTAAGGTTTGCCAGGTTCAGTATGTGGGATGGACGATTCGCCCCTTAAAGGAACGGTTACGTGAACACCTGCTCAAGATTGATATAGGTAACAGGGATTCTGCAGTATCCCGACATGTCTTGAATCGACATGGTGGAGATATTTCTGTAGTATCTTTTGTGGGCATTGAACGAGTGTAGGTGTCCTTACGTAGGGATGATATTGTCCATCTCATTTCCCGGAGGGAGGCCTATTGGATTTTTATCCTGGATACTAGGTCTCCCAAAGGGTTAAATTCTGAATGGGACGTTGGCAATATATTGTAGTATTCATTATATCTTGTGTTTTGAGTATCCTATATATCTTGTGTTTTGTTTTATGCTTGATTATGTGGATTTATGTGTTTTTTTGTTTGTTTATATCTAATTAGATTGTATACTTACATTGGTTGTTTTTAGTCCAATCATAATCATTGATTGATCACGTATCAGTGTTTAAATATCCGTTATTCAGATAGCGAGGATATCTATGAGTAAATACCTGTGGGTACAAAACGCGTTAGATTAACATTGTTTGTTATACGTGTTCCCGGTGGTATCAATATTTTAAAGATCAACTATAATAAAGATATTTTTTATTCTTGGTTTGCCTGCATACAGTTTCACTGTTAAGTGCCAGGAATTTTCTTTTTGCGGTATCGTTAATTGAGGTTGGGATCACCTCTATCCTGAGCACCAGCTGGTTCTTTTCATGGAGTATGGTAAGCACAGCAACGTGTATCCCTTCAGTTATTTTTTGATTGTATGGCCATAGCGGGTTTTGAAGCTGTTATACCATTAAGCCAGAGATTTGCACTAAATAATTTATTTCTAAGTACTAGGTCAGTAGGGCATTTTTTTCAGGGCTTGTTCTATAAAAAAACAAAAACTAAAAACAAACAAAACAGAGTCCTACAAAAAAATAAACAATTTTTGGGGGCTTGTTTCTAACAAGCCTAAGTCCTACAAATCATTGTTTCCTTAGGGCTTGTGCCAAACAAGTCTAAGTTCTACAAATCAGTGTTTCCTCAGGTCTTGGGCCTAACACAAGTCTTAGTTCCTACAACTAATCAATGTTTCCTCAGGGCTTGTGCCTCTAATAAGTCTAAGTCCTATAAATCAGTGTTTTCTCCTGGCTTAGGCGTCTAACAACAAGTCTAAGTCCTACAAATCATCCTCTACAAAATACTGTTTGCCGTCAATTATCAGTCTACCCCAGTTGCAGCTTACCTCAGGGGGTCCCTGTCTCTGTCACGTTATATACCAATTTCTTATTTTCTTTAATTTATTTACATTTTTATTAACTGTCCCCCCCAATACCAGTCAATAACCTCCCCATAACTGATTATTTCCCCAGACTCCACCCACTAACACAGGCACCCTCCTCAGACTTCTTTTATACCATGTCTTATGAGGTTTTTTAATTGTAATTAGTTTTATTTTTTTATAAACTGTCTTCCCAATCCCAGTAAACAAACTCCCCCAAAAATAAATTCCCTACTAAACTGATTATTTCTCCGCAATCCACCTACACAGGCACCCTCATACCCCTTTTTTTACTATGTATTTGTGAAACAAAATAATATTTGCTATGTATTGTGTTTAAATTCAATGTTCCCATTTCAATGGGATGAGCTAGGCGAAAAAAAGCAGAAAAACAGCAATTTTCACTGGAAATTATTAGCCAAGTAGGAAGTGCCATTTTTTGCCTGTTTTGGTTTGAGGACAAAAGTTTTACCCATCCCTAGGCCAAACCCCCACATCAATTCATGAGAAATACAAGGGACAACCTCCCCCACCCTCCCACTAAATCACTAACATCAAAAGTAATAAAAGCTCCACTCCACCACCTACCTCTAAAAACCCCAACATTAAAAGCATGATAGGCATCACCCCACTCATGCTCCCAAAAATCACACCAACATTAAAAGCATGAAAAAATCCCCCCCTCACAAAACTATAAAGTTGTCTCCTTCCCCTTGTGTTTCCCATGTAAAGCATACACAATAAATGTTGGAGGTCTAGCTATGTCCATTTTCCTCCTCTGCAGTCTATTTCACAGCTGAAGTGAAAAAACCCTAAAAATTTACCACCAGTGTTGCCTCTACCTACATAATTAATAAAATAGAAAGAAACCACTCTCCTAGTTTAAGGCCACTGCCAGAGCCAGTATGAGAAAAAAAAATTAACAAATTGATTTTTATTCCCTGTTCAAAACGATTTCAGCATTCCTATTGTCAGGGAGGTTTGGTTACACAAGGCACAAAACATACCCTAGAGTAACCTCATCTCTCAGCCAATCACAAATCAAATTGACTTGATCTGGCATTTGATTGGCTGTGAGGCAAGGTTACTCTAGGTCTGTGGTTCACAACCCATGCCCTCAGGGCCGACTAACAGGCCAGGATTTGACGCTTTCCTTTTGAAGATCACATGCAAGTTAATCAAACTCACTTAGCATCTAATTAAATCACGTTCTAGCAAGGAAATCTAAATATTTAAATCCTGGCTTGTTAGTGGGCCCTGAGGGCATGGTTTGGGAACTACAACTCTAGAACATGTTCTGTTCCCTGCTTAATTGCACATCCCAGCCACTGGGATTCTGTGAAGAGATTTGAACTGGGATTGGACATATAAAAGCCAATCCCTGTTCATCAGCCCAATCAGTCATGTAGGGGGAGGGGTTTTTCCTTTTTTTTCTTTTAACTATGGAGGAGATTGAAGCAGAGGACATCGTGTGCACCACTTGACCTCTGACATTTAAGACAAGTACTTCAGATGGAAAATATATGGGGAGATCTAGAGTGATAGTGTGACAGGAACTAGCTCACGGTGAATGTTTGACACCTCAGCACTGTGTCAGACGTTCAGTATTACCTTTTTTTTTATCTTCCAGTTTCTCTCAGTATTTTGCATGGGTTACTGGGAATACAAAAAACTGAGATGATTGTTGGACTGCAAGTTCAATTTATGCAGTTTACGAATGTACCTGAGCCTACTAGACAGGTAATAGAATACCTGGGAATGGGAATGTTTACCAGTCTATATTTTTTTTGCAATAATTGTGATTTTACTGATGCTAATAGAATCAAAACCCTATTTAGCTGCCATCTGCCATGATCAATTCCATGTTCTTGATTTATTTTTTCTTGCTGACCTGAAATTCAAGGAAGCAGCTCAAACACAGTGCAAGTGAAAGATAAATTTAATTGTAATGTTCACTGTTGTCTTTCTGATTTTTGGTTGTCCACACACTGCTTGAAGACTATGTTTAATATGATTCTACTAACCATTGGAGTGGTATCTTAAATACTGAGCCACTCAACAGATGCACATGAGACAATAATTCATTATATTATAGAAACAAGACCCACGGGTGCTGCCCTCTTTTGTCCATACTCTGCATACACTTATGGGATTGTGCACCTGGGCAAGAGCAATATTATGAGTGAGTGCTTTCCACCTTTGTAACATTATCTATCTATATATATATATATATATATATATATATATATATATATATATATATACATATACCATCTCATTCCTTGCTGCATACATCAATCACTGTATTTCTTTCAAACTTTAACTATAACTATATGTATACACTAAGGTGAGTTAGCGTTGTCAGCTATTCTTCTTTGTGTATATATATATATATAAAGAAAATCTGATGTGAGGTGATTCACTACAAATTGTAAACACTTTAGTTTGTAAATGTTTGCTAAATATATTATTCCCAATATACTTTCATTAATCTAAAACAAGCACAAATAATACTGTCTAAAAGCTGAGTCTGATATTTATTTCCACGCACAATATCAAATAACACAGGATCCTTAACGCTTATCTCCCTCCAACTGCCTCCTCTGACATCTTGCCTCGGAACTACCACTTGGATAATATACACAAATGTATCACCTCCAACTATGTAACAGCCTATACAGCAAGTCAGTACACTGGTACTGGGGGTACTCAGTATGTAATCCTATAGCTGTCCCTTGGCTGGAGTTGGAGGCCTTGTCCTCTGTTATCAATTTCTCTCCTTTTAGATGGTGTCTTTTGTGCTTCCTTTTTAGATTTTAGATTTATACACAGTTTTATATGGTGAGAGGCTATATGGGAAGCTGCATGTGGATTGTTTGAATGTGACAGTTTTTATTCTTTACCAGAAAGACTCCTCTCCATTTCATCTCCATTGTCTTTATCACATCCCCATTTTTTCATGAACAACCATTCCCATCTTGTTTTGGCATGATTATTAGAGGACTAACAGAGATATGTGTGCATTGGTAGCATTTATTTTGGGACAGAGTTTGGTTTTGATATTGTCTGGTGCGATATATACATACACTTTTTTTTTCCGTGTTGATTGAGTCTTTTGAGTTTTTTTCTTTTGTTGTCCATTACCTCCTTTAGCTTGAACACAGCTTTAAGTTTCTTTTTTTGATTAGAATGCTGTTTTTTCTCTGTAATATTTAACTATTTAAAGACCAGTGGGGCATGCAACAGCATTAAGCAATTCATTGCACTCCCCTCTCTTCCTTAAAGGTTTAAACTCACAGGTCTTATAAATACATGGATTTCATGAGAAGTGGACACTGCTGAATTTTAAACAGTACCATGACTATTATAAGCATAGTGGTGCTGTACACTACACTATTTAACAAGGCAATTTAAGTACATGCGTTTCATACATGAGGAATCATGTATGTTTTCATCAACAGATTAATGACATGCTATAGTACTTTGCTAAACATTTCTTGATATCACAGCATGAAGAGTGTGAACATTTATATATTTTACTGCAATATTTTGAAAATCCAAAGTGTGGGCTATATGTGGTTCATTTTATTCACTGCAGCGTGCTCACTTTTGGAATAAAATGAACTGTGCTTTCCAGAAGCAGTAGGAGACTTTAATGAAAATATATTTTCATTATTCAAGTACAATAATAGCAGTTATCATAGACATGCAAATGCCTAATGCATTCTGGGCAGTCATAAAGCTTTAAGCCATCTTATTTGTCATACACAACAAAAGATGCTTTGAATTATGAAATCTACAAGTGTACGTTATTAATCTAGGAGTATTAGTCATTGCTGTAGTGAGCTTAAGGTCGTAAAAGATCAGTATCTGTGCAAATGAACCTGTAGATTCTCAGGCAACAACAATTATTACTAGTCTTAAGTGGTATGTACACGTGAACAACAAGTGGCTACATTAGGCCAATAAAAATCTAAGTGATAAATCATAGAGCAGAACAGCAAAAAATTGCATAACTATTGCTTCACTTACAGAACATATTAATGGTATATTTATACTTACAAATAGTCTATTGTTTATTTATTTATTTTTAATATATACAGTAATGTGCAAAAGTTTTAGGCAGGTGTAAAAAATGCTGTTAAATAAGAATGCTTTCGAAAATAGACATGTTAATAGTTTATTTCTGTCAATTAACAAAATGCATAGTTAGTTAACAGAAGAAAAATCTAAATCAAATTAACATTTGGTATGGCCACCCTTTTCGTTCAAAACAGCATCACTTCTTCTAGGAACACTTGCACAAAGTCAGGGATTTTGTAGGAATATTACCAGGTATATGATTAAACAGTTATACCAAACTGGTACTAATGATCATCAATTGAATATGTAGGTTGAAATACAATAATTAAATGAAGCAGAAACAGCTTTGTAGGAGGATTAAACTGGGCGAGGAACAGCCAAACTCAGCTAACAAGGTGAGGTTGCTGAAGACAGGTTAATGTTAAAAGTCTTACACCATGGCAAGACTGAGCACAGCAACAAGACACAAGGTAGTTACACTTCATCAGCAAGGTCTATCCCGGGTAGAAATTTCAAGACAGACAGGGCAAAATTTACATCTCAGACGCCCCTAGGCACAACACCCTCCTGCATATATATATATTGTTTAAGGCAAGTAGCATATTTCACCACATGACATTGACAATATTGGTGATTACATCAAATGAAGAATGGAGTGAAGAAACATATTGTGCACTGCTGATTCATGACTACATCACAGTAATAATAACTCAAAATTGTGGGCAGCTGAGAAGAAATGTATGTTAAATAATAGGAAAATGTTAAACTGAAAATCATAGATTTTTTTTAATTTCTACTACAATATTGCATATACTAGGAATGGGTAACCCGGAAATACAACACCATGGCCAGCTTATGTTTATAGGATTGGGTTTTGGACATCAGCCATTTATCTGTTGCATATTGGGAATGCGCTCATATCTGTGCCATGGGCACTGGCAGCTACTGTTAAAACTCAATTCACTTAAGTTCAAATACACCCTTTGCCTATCACTTCTGGAATTCCTTCTGCAGATAGATTGGCCACTCCCCTTGCTGCTCAGACATCTGTCAAAAAATGTCCCACCTATTGTACTATTGACTGGGCCATCAAGAATGTTAAGTTACACTAGCCCTCTGTTAAACTTGAATATTTTCTGTATGTGAAAGCACACTCTTGGGTCCCTGCACCTGTTATAACTGCCTCTTCCTTGAAGAAGGAGTTTATTTGGCATTTTACTTTAAGCCTTTCAGTGCCAGAGAGGTATCCATCGTATTAGGATTTTTTGGATACTTCTTTGGCATTCAAAAGGTTAAGCCTGGTCTTGGAGTCCCCAGTGGGTGCACACTGAAGGGGGAACACATGCAAGCCAGATGCTGCACTTGGCCTGTTGTCTGCTCTGCACCTCCACTGAGCCATCCACACTCCCAAGTGCTATGCTCATCCGACAGCCACCTTTGACTATGTGCGTCACCATCAGCAGAGTTGTGATGATGTCACAGGAGGTCCCAGCGGGCGAGGAAACCAATGGAGTCTGGAGGCAGTGGCACACAGGTGCAGCAGTGGGGCGGCCCCGGCGGCACAGACACAGACGCGGGTACAACGGGGAGTATACTACTGTCTCATCTGTACAAGTGCCCTCGAGGGAGAGTGAGCACAGGCACACAGCATAGTTATTTTTAAATTAAGTGGCAGTGTGGCACAACATTATTTATTATGCACCCTGGGGTGGAATGTGGGCTTGACAAGGCCTTTGCCAGGTGCTCCTGAAAATCTGGCGCCCTAGGCAAGTGCCTTGTCTGCCTATTGACAAATCTGGGCCTGAAGGCAGACAGTACAAGAATGAGTGTCTGCAGGCAACAGTGAAGCATGGTGGAGGTTCCTTGCAAGTTTAGGGCTGAATTTCTGCAAATGGATTTGGGGATTTGGTCAGAATTAATGGTCTCCTCAATGTTGAGAAGTAAAGGCAGATACTTATCCATCATACAATATCATCAAGGAGGCATCTGATTCAACCCAAATTTATTCTGCAGCATAACCACAATCCTAAACATACAGCCAAGGTCATTTAGAATTATTATCACTGTAAAGAAGAACAAGGACTCCTGGAAGTGATGGTATGGCCCCCACAGAGCCCTGGTCTCAATATAATCAGTCTGTCTGGGATTACATATAGAGAGAGAGAAGCCACTGAGGCTGCCTAAATCCACAGAAGAACTGTGGATAGTTCTCCAAGATGTTTGGAACAACCTACCTGCTGAGTTCCTTAAAAAACTGTGTGCTAGTGTACCTAGAAGAATTGATGCTGTTTTGAAGGCAAAGGGTGGTTCCACCAAATATTTATTTCTTCTGTGTACTCCCCAGTACAATATTAACAATGGGCCTCCAGCTGGTAGGACCGAAGAATTTGTGTATATAAGGTTACTCCACCCCTTCCTCCTCAGTTATCTTCGGTCCTACTAGCTGGAGGACGCGAGGTGAGCAGCCTCCGTACCTTTAAAAAAAATAAGATAAAAATAGTTTTGAAGAGGATCATCCACTTACTGGCAACATTATACTGGTACTCCTTCCCCCACAGTGTATGTGTATAGGAGTGCCAGAAATCGCCCTTAAACTTGCTTTTTCCACTATTGCTCCATGGATTACCTGGCATCGATGGAACAGTCCCAGTGTCTTCCACAATGTAACAGGCTCATCTCGATGACATCAGCAGAGCAGTGGAGCCATCAGTATGGGCACATCCACAGACCTGAAGGGGAGAGGAAGTTGCAACTGGCATACATTTATCCCCTTTGACTGAATGCAGTGCCTAAACGGTGTGCGTTCCAGAGCTGAAACGCAGATGGTATTTAAAGAAGGACAATGATGGAGAAGGTAGGAAACGTTATTTTATACATTTTTAATTTAATATAATAAAGTACTTGCATTTAACATGTTTATTGCAGTTAGTTAGCATGTCTACCCCAACAAAGAGTAGTTCATCCAAAGATAAGGCTGACTCAGGCACCTCTTAGAAAAGTGGTAGTTCAGAGGTTAAGGTTTCTAAGGCCAAGGTCTGTATGGGCTGTGACAAGAAGAATATACCTGTAGAGGGTTCTAAGTTATGTCTGGAGGGTTTGTAGAAGGCTGGAGGGCAAGAAGTTCCACAACAATTTCAAAACTTCCTGGCCTGGATGCAAAATTCTGAGGGAAACCTTTGCGGCAATGCAGGAATCTGCAAACCCCAAAAAGAGAACAAAAACAGAGGATCCAGCAGAGGACACGTCATCAGTTAGAGATATAGAAATGGAAGAAACCAATAGTCAAGAACCATCTGACTATACATCAGAGGAATAGGAAGGGGAAATTATTGAAGGGTTAGGTTCTTTTTCTTTAGGTAGAATTGATGGCTTCATTAGATATATCAGAAAGTCGCTAGGCATTGAAGAAGAACAAAAGGAACTTAATGTAATGAATACCAAAAAAGTACCCCCACATTTCCCATTCATCACTCCATCACTACTATTGTTCAGGACGAATGGAAGAAAACTGACAAAGGATCCATCATAACCAAGAGGTTCTCAAGAATGTATCCATTTCAGGAAGAAGACATTAAACTATGGCCTACCCATCCTAAAGCTGATGCAGCAGTGTCCTGTCTAGCCAAACACACACAATTCCTCTGGAAGATGGATCAGCTCTAAAAGATCCAATGGAAAGAAGAACTGAAGCTGTTTTAAAGAAACAATATGCCTTAATAGGAAGCAACTGTAAGGTAACTACAGCTGTAGCATCCATTTCCAGAACTATGAAAATCTAGTTAACCGCTCTGGAAGAGAAGATTCACTCATCGGTCTCAAGATCAAAGCTGCTAAAAGAAGTAGCTATTATTAAAGAGGCAAACAGTTTCCTTTGTGATGCGTCATTAGACTCCGTCAGACTAGCAGCAAAGGCTTCTGCATTATCTGTATCCTCAAGACGGTCCCTATGGGTGAAATCCTGGGGAGCAGATGTACCGTCAAAAAACAAATTTCATTATCTTTCAAAGAGGAAATGTTGTTTGGCGACCACTTAGAGGAGATAATCAAGAAGATTACAGGAGGACATAGTGCCTTTCTACCTCAAGGAAGAAAAAGCAGATCATCTCCAGTACTCATCTCATTATAGGACAAGAAATTATTCCTTTAACTGTCAGAGGAAATACCAGAACGGACAAAGTGACAATAAAAGACATAAATCCGGCCAGATTACCAGAGGTTCCTTCAGAAGAGATTTCCATAAGAAAACATCTTTCAAAAAAGAATTCTGAAGATCACAGGGTCCTGTCTCTGGAGCAGGTAGGGGGTCGCCTGCAGAACTTTGCGAATCATTGGAAAACAGAAGACAAATGGGTTCACAATATCCTGCAGACAGGATATCCGCTGGATTTCAAAAAGACTCCCATGGAACAGGAATTAAGACATCAAGAACACCAAGAAACTATCTGATGGCCAGGCTCTTCAAAAAGGAGGTTCAACTGCTCATCAAGAAGAAAGTAGTGGAACAGGTACCAAGGGGACAGAAATATACTGGGATCTATTCCATATTATTTGCAGTTCCAAAGTCATCAGGTGCATGCAGAATAATTCTAGACTTAAAATCTCTCAACAAACACATGATACAGAGGCGCTTCAAGATGGAGTCAGTGAACTCAGTTATATCTGCCCAAACAACTTCCTGACCAAAATAGATCTCAAGGATGGTTATCACCACATTCCTGTGAGAAGAGGGGATTGAAAATATCTCAGGTTCACCATACAAGGGAGTCACTTTCAGTTCAGATGCTTTCCTTTTGGGCTATCCACTGGCCCAAAAACATTTACAAAGGTGTTAGCGGCAGCATTGGAATCGATATGAAGGGAAGGAATTTAGATCATCCCATATCTGGACGACCTCCTCATAGTGTCAGAGTCCAAAGAAGTGGCAGATCAACACACAAGAAGGGTGTTAAAACATCTGTCAGATCTAGGATGGCTAATAAATATAGAAAAAAGCCAATTTGCCTCAACACAGAATCTTGTATTCCTGGGAATAAGACTAGATACGGAGAATGCAATGGCAACACTATCAGAGGAAAGAGTGCTCAATGTAATCAGGAAGATTCAAGAGTTCAAAAAGAAGAAAGACTAAACAGCCCAAGCAGTCATGGAGGTTCTAGGGTTAATGACTTCAGTAATCCAGATAGTTCCATGGTCAAGATACCACTCAAGAGCTCTACAAGTGTATTTCCTTGTCATGGGCCTGCTGATCAGGAAGGGGTGCTGACCATAGCCACAAAAGTAAATTAATAAAGTAGAACCCAGTGAGCAAAGAAACTAGCACACACACAATTAAGGGGGAAGTCAATGTATTTAACATTTGCATACATGGACAATTAAACAGCACTGCAAGACAAAATATACAAAGAAACTGAAAAGGACAGTGACTCAGGAATACTATGTACAGGACCTATGGGCCAAACTAGGGACAGGACCTATGGGCCAAACTAGGGACAGAACCTATTGAGAACAGGGAGCAAGTCAACTGTGATACTCAAGGAATGCAACTCTGGGAGTGCAAACAGGCTCAAGTAACAAGGGGTACTGCCACTCTGGAACAAGGGGTACAGCTGCTCTGGAACAAGGGGGTGAACCGCCTGTACTGGAACAAGGGGTACAGCTGCTCTGGAACAAGGAGTACAACTGCTCTGGAACAAGGTGGTGCACGGCCTGCACTGGAACAAAGGGTAAAGCTGCTCTGGAACAAGGGGTACAGCTGCTCTGGAACAAGGTCATGCATGGCCTGCACTGGAACAAGGGGTACAGCTGCTCTGGAACACGAAGGGTGCAAGGGGGTGCATGGCCTGCACTGAAACACTGACTCAGGAGAGCAACAGTGAATATAGGAACACAGGAGGGCTATTGGCAGTACACGAATGCAGGATGGCCATAGGCATTTCAGGAACACAGGAGGGCCATAAGCAATTCAGGAACACAGGAGGGAAGTGAAGACAAGTATAATCTGGCCCAGAACAAGGGGAAAGACTACACTAAATAGGGCAGAGGTGATTGCAGGTGATAGGGGCCAGCTGGGAAGAAAATCAGGCCTCTGTAATTAGATAGCTGCAGTCTGAAACAGCACCAAGGGAAAACAGTGGCACTGAAAGGTACTGCTCCAGACTGAGAAGAGGACAGGGACATGACATTCCTGAAATATTGGGCTCCTCAGACGGATCCCTATCAGATAATCCTGCTTCCCCCAAGAATCAGAACAACCCTTGTTTGGTGGATAAAGAAAACAAATCTAACAAAAGGAACACCATTAAGGGAAATAGTTTACACAGACGCAAGTCCGTCAGGATGGGGAGGAACATGGAACTCCAAAATAATACAGGGAACATGGAGACCAGAGGAAAAAGATCTACACATAAATGTTCTGGAAATAAGAGCAGTAAAATACACCTTACTTCATTTCCAGGGACAATTGAAGAACACAGCAGTTCACATATGGTCACATAACATGACCACTGTTCAGTACATAAGGAACCAGGGAAGAACAAGAAGTCTGTCCCTAAACAAAGAAATATACCCAATATTCCGATGGGCAGAAGCAAATCTAAAGGCCATATCAGCTTCAAACATTGCAGGCATTCAACACATAAAGGCAGACTACATAAGCAGAGTAAAGATACAGCCAGGAGAATGTTCACTGAACCAGGAGGTATTTCATCAAATAGTTCACAGATGGGGAAATAGACCTAATGGCAATGGAGGAAAACTCCAAATGCAGGAAGTATTTCTACAGATGGAAAGAAAAGCAAGCAGTAGCTCAGGATGCCCTGAAGAACCCCTGGACATTCTCCTTAGCTTTTATCTTTCCTCCAATCCCTTTACTCTGGGAAGTAATCATAAAAATAAAAACGGACAGAGCAGAGGTCATCCTGATAGCCCCAGACAGGCCAAGAAGATCATGGTACTCGGAGATGGTGAGACTATCATGCCAGGGGCCATGGACTCTCCCACATAGAAAGGATCTTCTGCATCAGGGGCTGGTATGTCATCAGAATCCAGATTTCTTTCTGCCTAACAGCCTGGAGGCTGAGCAGCAACATCTAAAATCCAAGGCTTGGTCAGACAGAGTCATCAAAACCATTATCTCAGGCAGGAAAGCCTCTACCAATAGGATTTATGATAGAATCTGGAAGACATTCAGGTGCTGGTGCATCAAGAAAAAGATCACTAAGCAGAATGTCTCTACGTTCTTGAATTCGTGCAGAAAGGATTCGGCCTAGGGCTTAGTCCAGCAATGTTGAAGGTACAAATTTCAGCCCTCTCTGCTGTGTTTGTTAAACACTGGGCAGAAAAAGATCTTGTAAAAAATTTATCAGAGCAGTAGAAAAGGCTCGCCCTAGAATTAGGGAAATTGCACCATCTTGGGATTTAAATATCATATTAAAGGGTTAGTAATGTAAAAAAAAAGGTTTTTGCATTTAGAAGAGCTTAAAAAGTTGAGCTATATGCAAAAAAAAAAACGCTATGGTTTGAGAGATACAAGCATTTAAAGTTCGATGTCTCCTGCTGACAGCTTTACAGATGTCGGTCGACATGGAGGCTCTACAACAGAGCCGCAATCGCGTTATTGACAACGAATTCCTTCATTGGAATGGTCTGTGCTTGCAAACCAGGCACACGTTTTAGACCATTCCAATGAAGGGATTCGTAGTCAATAATGCGATTGTGGCTCTGCTGCAGAATAATGCAATTGCGGCTCTGCTGTATAGCCTCCGTGTCGACCGACACGGATCTCCTGCTGACAGCTGTAAAGCTGTCAGCAGGAGACATTGAACTTTAAATGCCTGTATCTCTCAAACCATAGCAGTTTGAGAGATACGTTTTTTGCATTCAGCTCAAAGTTTTAAGCTCTTCTAAATGCAAAAAAATGTTTTTTGACATTACTAACCCTTTAAACCAACTCATAGATTCCCATATATTTGAGCCAATTCAACAGATATCTATCAAGCATCTAAAGTGGAAGACTGTATTCCTTACAGCAATTACCTCTGCCAAGAGGGTAAACGAACTTCAGGCCTTATCTTGTCATAGCCCATACCTAACCTTCCCTCAGGATAAAGTGGTTTTCAAGATGAAACCTAGTTTTAGAGGTAAGGTGGTATCAGATTTCCACCTAAGCCAGGAAATTTTTCTCCCCTCCTTTTGTAATACTCCTTCAGGAGATAAAGAAAGGAGGTTGCACTCTTTAGATTTAGTGATATGTATTTCCACTTGCCTAGATTGGACTAAAGACTTTAGATACTCAGGTTCAGTTTTTTGTCCACTTCCAAGGGAAAAGGAAAGGGACGGCTGCCTCTAAACCATCTATATCTAGATGGATCAGGCAATGTATTATGGCCGCATACAAGGAGGGTAACTTAGTTCCTCTCTTGAAAGTGAAAGCTCATTCTACAAGAGCAGTCTCTACCTCTTGGGCACTGAAGGCAAGTGCCTTTCCAGCAGAGATTTACAAAGCGGCCACCAAGACTTTGGTATTACCTTCATCAGACACTATAAATTGGATGTAAGCTCCTCAGCAGAAGCAAAATTCGTCTGACAAGTGCTACAAGTGGTGATCCCTACGTGATCAGGGTAGGAAGTATTTTTTCCTTACCTTTTACATATCTCTTACATGTGTATGTTTACAGAATATACTTCAATAGGTAGATATTGCATAAGGTTATTATGATTTTACCCTCCCCGTATGAAGCGTTGTTATATACCATTGTTAACATTGTGCTTGTAAGTACACAGAAGGAAGGGTGAAATTTATTTACCGATATTTCCTTTTCTTCTGTGTATCTCCACAGCACACCCACCCTTTTTGTCTAATCTATTCTAACGTCATTAATCTTTAGGTTTCTCAGCTTGGCTAAATAAGATAACTGAGGCAGAAGGGGTGGAGTAACCTTATATACACAAATTCTTCGGTCCTACCAGCTGGAGGCGGAGGGTAAAGCCCATTGTTAACATTGTGCTGTGGAGATATATAGTAGATAAGACCCGTTTAATACAAGACCCAAGATCCCACCCCCACTGCCACCTGCTGATGCTTCAAATTGACATCAAACTGACATCAGGAATTCCCCATAGGTGAACGTGTAATATAAAATACAGAATGTTCTTCTATTTGCCAAGTCTAGTCCCATACTACACAAAACAGTGTCTGAGAGTGCTAGAGTGATTGGGATCAAGTATAAAATCCAAAGTTCAAGTCATATAGGCATGTGTAGTCCATAAGCTTTCATGTCCTTAATCGGAGTTCAGTGCAGGTTAAAAAAAAGGGCTCCCCTAATGCTGAAACTTTCAGAAAAGATTAATCGCATATTAATGAGTTACATTAAACAGTGTCGCAACTCTGTTCAAAACAGCACAATGATAAACTTGAGTGATATTAGGATATACACAGACAGTCTTATAGATGAATAATGTCCAAAACAGAAGTGGCCCCCAGTTTGTAGCAGAGATACGCATACTGTACATAGGGTGACCAGCAGTGCGGCACTCTAGCACATTGCAAAGCAAGAAAAGACAGACAGATAGACGGGATAGCCACTAGAATGGTCACAAAGCCAGGCAACACATAAAGTAAAGGGGTACATACCTTAGTATTTAGGAAAGCATGTGCGGGAAATTCCCTGTTACATGCTGTCATGTCAAGACATGTTGTGAGAGGTATCCCGATTGGACAGTTCTTGTGGATACGCAGGAACTGTTTAAGTGATCAGGAGTTTCATCATCAAGCTGAGACACTTGTCCAGAGCTTTCTTGATCGAGGATACCCTTACAGCATGATAGAGAGTGCATACAGGAGGGCAGAAAATACTGAACGATCATCTTTATAGTCATATAGAGGCTCAGAGTATGATAGACCAAAGGATATTTCTATCTTGTATTTGTCACTGATTTTAATAGAGGTTTTAATAATGTCAAACGAATAATTAGTAAGCATTTACCTATTTTGTTAGGAGATAGTAGGATGAGATCAGTGATTGAAGGAAGTGTCAAATTTATAGCCAGGAAGGTGCCTACTCTGGGTAGTAAACTATCACCATCCTTTTTCATTCTTGTGCAAGACCAGTACTTACCTGGCTAAGTACCAAAGGTATGTTTAAGTGCGGGGCCAGGAGATGTATATCATGTACTTATGTGAAGGTGGGTGATGAGTTTGTAAGCTCTGTCCCTGAGAAAAGATACGGTATCAAGCATTACATTAACTGTCGTACAACTAATGTGGTCTATCTTGTTATGTGTACTGAGTGTGGTTCACAATATGTGGGTAGGACTACCCGGGCATTGAAAGATCGAATGCATGAACACATTCTGCACATAAGTAACAAAGATACGAGCAAACCAGTGGCTCAACATTGTTGTACCTGCAATAATGGAGACTTTACAAAGTTATCATTTCAGGGTATTGAAAGAGTGGTAGTCCCTGAACGAGGGGGGGATATTAGGGCTCTACTTGACAGATATGTCCTATATCTGAAGACACATTCACCAGGGGTAATAAACTATGACCATGATGTTACTTTATTTATACATCAGCGGTAAAAATATATGCTAATTATTTGTCTATTTAATTATTTATTTTGAATATGAGGAGCGTATATTACATCTGTTCTATTTATATTTCCTCTTTGGTTGGAATATTGTTATTCAAGTATTTTATTTATATATATGTTCATAATAATGTATGCTTTTTTTTGTTGTTGTCAACATTTCTATTATCATTTTTGTTTTTTTGAATATAAGTGTCTGTTGTTACATAGTCACTTATTGGTATTTCACCTTTTTCTGCGATCTATGTCTGACCTGTTCAATGCTGTGGCCACGCTAATACCAATTACTTTGGTCTTGTAGTGGCAGTGATCGCATAGGTTGGAGATTCCCTGAGATGTGGCAACTGACAAATTTGAATTATAGTAGGGTATTTAATGATGATGCCCAAAGGTGTATGTTATGCCTATGATTAAGTGTGCTATTGCGTACGAAACGCATTAGGCGTATCCCTCGTTTTGTCTATGTCATGTGTGTTCTTGTGCAAGCTTCGTTAATGATTTTAAGAAGCTCTTAATAAACTGAGTCTTATTTGGAAGCTTTGCTGTGGTCTGACGTGTTTGGCGATCATCGTAGAGCGCCTCCCTCCTGTGTAGTTCTGTATGGCGAAATCTGAACTGAGATTGTGGGAGCTGCTCCGATATCACCGATTGAATAGTAACGGGTGAGTCTGATTCCAATCTTGATATGCTATTACTGAAAATTGGAATTGTGGTCATTAAAGTAGCAACTGCTTCTCTTTATGTAACACATAAAGTAAGGTTCAAAAGAGAAAGAGACAAACTCAGTGCACTGGAGTCACAGCTCATTGATTAGGCAAAAGCCATACACTTCCTTCAAAACCTGGACCTAGCCTGGCTTATAACTAGGTAGAATGACACTACAACTAGGATAAAAAGTGCAACACAGCACCAGAACTCCCAAAGAGTGATGTACCCAGGGCTACTCAAATAAGTGGATTATAGGACCATAGTTCCCATAGGAAGCAAATATATACGATTTGTTGTAGAATGAGCCACACAATTTGGATCCAAACTGGGGCCAAAACGTTGATTTAACAGATTACACATTTTTCATCTGGAAGAAGTCCTGTGAGTGTGGTTCATTCCACAAATCATATATATATATCTGACATCTGGATGCATGTGTCTTTCTGGGAAAGGTTCCTGTGAGGACTGAAACATTGACCAAATAAAATTCTCCTGATTGCCAACTTTAAGACCCAAGGGTGCTGTCCTCTTTATTTCTACTGTGTTATCCAAATTTTGATTGTGCACCTGGACAATTCATAATTGTTAGAGCGAGTGATTTTACCTGACGTCTGAGTCTATATGTATAAGGTACAATCAGCACTCACAGGAATTAAACAAAAAAGATTTAACATTTTTATGATTTTTCTCAAGACAACAAGTAGGCCTACTTGCTATATACTTGCACTTTAGCTCATCTGATGGTATCTCTGTTATATCCATTTTGGACCCATTAGCCATGCCACACCTTCACTCTTCATGTGCACAGCTTTGATTATGTGTCTCACAAATATTGTATATAGGGATATTTCAGCTTATTCTATGCATTTTGAGATCCAATGGTACTTTGTTAGGAGATGGTATATGGAGTAAAATGCCATTATTTGGCTGGTTCTTATTTAAAAGATCATAGACCAATCAGAATTAAGCAGATACAAAAATATAGCTCTAATAGACATATTTCGATAATTATAAAGGAATATACACTGGAATCTATTTTGTATAATATAGAATCTTTCTATAACTGTTTGCCATTAGTGAATAGTGAGTGGCAGAGAGGAGCTAGCAATTGTGCAAGCCTGCTGTGCAAACAAGCTTCTCAGTGACGTCCCAGTAAATGTTTTTGCTGCTTTACAGGACTCCAGTATCCTCCCCTTCCTCCAGATCTAATGAAGTCCCAGTCACACTCACAATCAAAAAGAACAGCAGTGGGAAAACAGGACAAACTGCAATAATTTTAGCTACCTACCAGATATTTCCTTTGTCAAACATATAGACACTTCTGACGCCTATCTTCCAGCATTTTGATGAATCAAGTATTAATATGTTAGATACCACTGCAGTTTGTTAATGACGTACAGTATATCAACTTAGAGGTTAATGTGAAGATGAATCCCTGTAACCATAGCAGCACTGCAAAATTCATTGTGTGTGACACCGTGTACTAAGGGATTAGTTTCACTTTAAAGAGCAAAATCAGTGGTTTGCCTTTTTTATAATATTTAAAGGTGAAAAAATGCTATTTTTTTAAGCCACCTTACTCAGCAAATGATGGGAAATTCAGGCTTAAAAGTTTACAAACATTAACTTTGTGCACTTCCCCTCTGTGTGCTTTGCAAATAACATTTAATTTTCAATATTATTAAAATTATTATGTAAGGTGTTAATGTTCATCAGATTCATTATAAGTGTTTGACAAATAGCATATACCTGTAATTTGATTAATAACAGTGCAACTGCTCTATCATGGTAAATTGCAAGGTTTCAAGACCTCTCAGGTCTCTTCCCCAGACATGATATACAAATAAATATTAACCCTTTGAGTGCCAGAGGGGTATGGAACACATTGCATTGCAAAGCAATACGTTCCGTACCCCTCCGGCACTCAAAGGATTAAGCATCTTTCTTGAATACAAGTACACATTGCATTGTTTAAAAGTGAAAGCAGATAAGATCAGTTCAGTCCAGACCCAGATTCTTTGATCAGTCAATGGTAAATTAGTGTGATGTACATTACAGTCATCCTCTGGAAGTGTCAAAGGTATTTACACTTCCAGTAAGACTCTGTCATAAAGGCTAATACACAAAGTAATAATGTGACAGAAATTCCCTATCCCTGTTCAGGCCTTTATTTAAAGTATTGAACAGGATCATTAATTTAAACGCCCGTATTTTTCTCTTCTTCTGAGTGTGAAACAGTTCCTTCAATACAGTCAATTTAATACAGTCAATTTAATGTCCCTGACACTGTGTCCATTTTGGCAAAAATATTCTCTCACTGGTGTCTCTGTCATTTTGTTGTTAATACTAGATCTGTGAGAATTAAATCTTTTATGTAATGGTTGGCCAGTTTCGCCCACATAGAGAGCTGCTAGGTATTTTGTACACATGAGGTATATTACACTGGATGAATTGAAGGTGAAGGTACCATTGATCTTATGGTGTAACTGGGATTTTGGTATGGGTACCTTGTCAGTGGTGTAAATGTGTGCACAGATTTACCACCTTCTTTGCAGACAAAACTTCTGGTCTGTCTCCGCTACATAGATGATATTCTTATCATTTGGACTGCCACTGAAGAGGAACTTCTCAAATTCTACAAAAACTACAATGCATTCACCCCAGTATCAAACTAACACTCAGTCACTCCAGTACAAACAATAGCTTCCTAGACACTGCTGTCAGTATTAAGAACAACTCCATCCACACATCTTTGTACTGCAAACAAACTGACAGACCAACCTACCTGAAAAACAATAGCTTCCATCCAAAACACACAAAAAAACTCCATCATATACATCAGATACAACTGCATCTGTTCTCACATGGTAGACCGTGATGAGTATCTCCAGAAACTCAGAGGAGACTTTATAAAACAGGGTTACAGTGCCAGGATTATTGACACAGATACAGAAAGCTACCCACATACCAAAATATGTTGAGGTACATAAAAGTTCTGAACAAGAAAAGGGAAACTGGGTGCCACTGGTGGTTACTTACCACCCTCAAGTTGAAGTTCTACTCAAAATATCAAGATATCTTCAAACACCATTACATAAGTATGAAAGACTTAAGGATATACTCCCACCCTCCCTTACTCTCCTTCAGACAGCATCCCAATTTAAAATAACTGATGGTAAGAAGTGCTTGAATAAAAATACAAGAAATGGCACATCTCCCTTCCTACAAAGGAGGTGTGAAACATATTCACACAAAACAAACAAAGCTATATGAATTCCATGAGTATCATGCAGGTTGGCACCACACATGCCAGAGGACCACAATACACAACAAAAAAAGTTGTGTCCTGTTCCCTCCCTAGGGTCACATCCACCCATCAAAAGATCAGCAAACATATCAATATAGACTCAATATTAAAGCACACAATTAAGGTTCATACAATCCTAAAGCTTTAACCTTGTATAACAACCGTTTCAATCCGCAGTGGGATTTTACCAAGACAATCTCATAGTGTACACCATCTCCTTAAAGGCATAGTAATGTTTCACAAAAACAGAAGCTCCTATTAATCTTCATAGTATTTGGGCCATAAAGAGTGATATTTCAAAACTGTCAGAGTTGTAGTTCAAGAGTAATTGAATGATAAAGTATCCATCCTGCCCCTTTTACCTAGTGTAATCCACCTCCCCTCAGATATGGAATCTGGTCTTGAGACCAAACAGCTCACAGCAAGGGACAATCTTCTTACTGTGAGGGCAATGAAAACCCTGCCCCCTTTGGCAAGTTTTTCAGGTTTTTCCCTTATGCTAAATGAAGATTGTCCCGCACTGTGATACACCTGGACACCATCTTGTTGCTCTGAGGGGCGGGAGGGGGATACTTTATCATTCAGTTACTCTTGAACTACAACTCTGACAGTATTGAAATAACACTCTCCATTGTCCAAATGCTATGAAGATTAATTAGAGCTGCTTTTATTGTGAAGCATTACTATCCCTTTAAATTCCCAATGTATCCCGTACAGAACAAAAATGCGGCATATATAAATCTTTATCTAAGTACCTTAGTAAAAATAAAGGCAAAGCAAATCAGTGCATAAAACATCTAAAAGTAACGTGAAACAATCCCCATACTACTTACATCTGGCTAACAGGGAGGCCATGTAATATCCCATCAGTATACATATGCAAATATAACTTATTCAGTGCATAAACACAGGTATGTTACATTTGCAAATATACGCTGGTGGGCTGTTACCTGACACTTCCCTGGCACTCAAAGGGTTAAAGTGACTGAAAGTGGGGAAAAAAAATCACATTTATTTAAATAGGGCTTTTAACCCCTTGATGCTGGAAAAAGGGCATTTAAAATATTTATCTTTATGAAAGGTTTCACACTGCTGGGCCGTGGGCCACGTGATTGACATGCCTGTCATACTGCATACGTAGTATGACAGACCTAGATGCAATTACACCATATAAACCCTTACATGCCCAAACAAATATATAATCATTCCCATTGATTCATTCTCACCTGAGGTTATCTGTGCTTACGACTTCACTGAAATACTCACTCTGGATATCACTTGATTAAACATAAATATAATCATATTTCCAAACACATTCCTAACGCACCAAATGTAAATAACCTCGTTTCTAACTGGCCTTCTAGATCTGCACCGTCGTTATAGTCAGACTGAGGCCTTGTATGATCTCCCATTTGATAGGCCTAACCAAGATCCTATCCTTTGAATCGCTAGAAATCTACAACTAAAATTTTAAATTTTAAAACTACTGCCAAATTACACATTTTATCAAATGACTTCTCAAATATAACCACCACCTCAATCACTCTCACTGTATTAAAAGACCCAAGGCAGGGTACGAATTTTTTATTGACTAATTTATAGACAAATTAATGTACTCTCTCTCCATACAAGTAATTGGGGCACATTCCTTCAAGAACCTTTAGATGAGACTGTCTGGAACTCTTTCTCATCAATGTAAGCTCTGTCAGCTTAAAACTTATTGAATCCTCTTACAAATGTCTTTATTGTTGATACTTAATTCCATGTAGAATGCATAAAATATTTCCAGTAATGAACTCTAGCTATTTCAGGAACTGTGGAGGTACAGAACTAGAATATATGCCCTGTTTGAATCAGCCATAACTGGTACATTTGTAAAAGACCCAGGGGAGGCCCTAATAGATAAAGAAATCCCTGTTATTTGCCAACATTTATTTTTTTTCTCCTCAGCGGCAGTTAAGCATACCTTGTCACAAAATTATCAGATTCTTATCTAACCAAAACAAGAAGCAAACTTAAACAAATCCTTATAGACTGAAACCTGAAGCTCATTCCTCTTGACAAACAAAATAAATTCCTCAAGGCCTAGTCATTTTGAAAGTCCTATCAGTTTCCTGGATTTTTGTTGCTTCTCCAGTAAAATAATGCCCATGACATCCTTAGGCTTCTGTCTTGGCCACTTTTCCCCTATTTCTTTCTCCCTATTCTACCATTTGTCTTCACTTTCCCTTTCTTCCCCCTCCAGAGTCCGATTCACGTTACATTGTTGATTGTAACAAATTAACCTCTACACTGTAAAGCTCTTTAAAAAATCAATAAAAATACAGACATTAAAAATATGTTCCTCTTTGTAGATCTATTAATAGCAATCATAAAAACAGAAGAAATATGACTTCTGTGGAATTTACTGTGACTGGGTGGAATTAGGAGGAAGAGATGATGACAGGGAAGGTGTATTTCTGGTCATCTTTACATTTCTATTTCCAGTTACTCTCCCATAAAGCCTAAAAGCAGGCATTTTTAACATTTTGCTCCTTTTCAGAGGTCGAAGTAGAACACTGACCTTGTGCCATTATGACACAGCAGATGATTTTGGCTGTACATTACATGTCATTGCTAGTTTTCACTAGGGATGGATGATAGGTTTTGCCTCAAAAGAGAAACAGGAGAAAAATAGCACTTCATGCCTAGGGGGAATTTTCATGTGAAAAGTGCAGTTGAGATCAATGGGAAGAATGACACCCACCACATAGCAAATTTAATTGACTTTATTTCCCACAGTCATTGTATAAAATGGGTTTCAGGGTCTCACGGCATGCCATTCTGTGTTTGTAAGAGGAAAAGCAGCGCATTTGTCAGGTAGTGAAGGAGTTGGAGCTTAGCTTAGGGAGTCTTGTAGGTAGAAGATTTGTTCTCTGTATTAGGGGAGTCTAGAGTCAATCTAAAGGACAGGATAGGAGAAGATTGACTCCACATACAGCACAATCTTGTGTGACCAACTGGGAAGACACAGGCAGCTTAATCCAAGTTCCTTTCTGATCTGGCTGTTATTTCTGTGTCAGGGTCAGAGAAGTTTAGGGGTGTATCACGGTGCCCGTGCTATTTGGCGACATTCTGTCAGTTTCCACTCCTGCCTATGCCTATTGGCTGCACTGTCATTGTCCCGCCCAGTATTTGTCCTTAAATACTGGGTTCTGGCACTTCTCCAGTGCCCTTTCGTAGTGTTTCCATACCAGCGCTTGTTCCTGTTATTCGTGTGATCTCAGTGTACCGACCCGGCCTGCCTGATGACTCTGCATCTTGTTCCTGCCTGTGTACCGACCTGGACTGTCTGACTACTCTGTATCTCGTTCCTGCCTGTGTACCGACCTGGATTGGCTGACGTTCCTGTTCCGTGTATCGACCCGGCCTGGCTGATGTTCCTGCTCTGTGTACCGACTCGGATTGGCTGAAGTTCCTGCTCTGTGTACCGACCCAGCCAGGCTGATGTTCCTGCTTGGTGTACCGACTCGAATTGGCTGACATTCCTGCTCTGTGTGTGGTTCCATCCCAGCTGGGCTACTGTGGTTGCATACCACTCCTGCATGCTTTATCCGGTCTCTGGTTAGGGTGGTGTCAGAATCCTCTCTGTCTCTGGACAGTTCGCTGCAGTCTGGTCTCATTGCCTCGGTGTCACCCAGGCGACATTTCTGTGTGAAAGACACAAAAAAAACAAAACATATAAAGCGCTCTCTTAATACTAGAAAAAAAGGGTCAGATACCTGAACCTTTGGTATAAAATATATATATAGAACCAAGTCCAATACACTGAAAGTCCCAAAAACAAAAAGGTAACAGTCTCTTAGGTGGCAGCTATTTCAGGAACTGTGGAGGTACAGAACTAGAATATATGCCCTGTTTGAATCAGCCATAACTGGTACATTTGTAAAAGACCCAGGGGAGGCCCTAATAGATAAAGAAATCCCTGTTATTTGCCAACATTTATTTTTTTTCTCCTCAGCGGCAGTTAAGCATACCTTGTCACAAAATTATCTGATTCTTATCTAACCAAAACCAAAAGCAAACTTAAACAAATCCTTATAGACGGAAACCTGAAGCTCATTCCTCTTGACAAACAAAATAAATTCCTCAAGGTCTAGTCATTTTGAAAATCCTATCAGTTTCCTGGATTTTTGTTGCTTCTCCAGTAAAATAATGCCCATGACATCCTTAGGCTTCTGTCTTGGCCACTTTTCCCCTATTTCTTTCTCCCTATTCCACCATTTGTCTTCACTTTCCCTTTCTTCCCCCTCCAGAGTCCGATTCACGTTACATTGTTGATTGTAACAAATTAACCTCTACACTGTAAAGCTCTTTAAAAAATCAATAAAAATACAGACAATAAAAATATGTTCCTCTTTGTAGATCTATTAATAGCACTCATAAAAACAGAAGCAATATGACTTCTGTGGAATTTACTGTGACTGGGTGGAATTAGGAGGAAGAGATGATGACAGGGAAGGTGTATTTCTGGTCATCTTTACATTAAGGGAGAGGCTAGCACTTTGCCTCACCATAGGGCTTACAATTGCGCTATTGATTTGCCTCCTGGCGCCGTGCCTCCTAGGGCTCCCACGTACCCGTTGTCGTGTGAGGAGAATCGGGCCATGGAGGAATATATCAATGATGCCCTCAAGAGAGGTATTATTAGGAAGTCTACCCCGCCCGCGGGGGCTGGTTTCTTTTTTGTAAAAAAGAAGAATGTCGAGTTAAGACCCTGCATCGATTACCGGGGATTGAATAAACTGATGTCCAAAAATGCCTATCCCATACCACTCACTACTGAACTGTTTGACAGGTTGAAAGGTTCCTCTAGTTTCACTAAGCTGGACCTACGGGCCGCGTATAACCTGATCAGAATAATAGCTGGAGATGAGTGGAAAACAGCATTTAATACCAGATCTGGACACTACGAATACCTAGTAATGCCTTTTGGGCTATGTAACACACCTGCAGTGTTCCAAGAATTTATTAATTACATCCTCCGGGATATGCTACAGTCTTGCGTAGGAGTTTATCTGGATGATATACTCATACACTTGTCTAGTTTGTCTAAACACATCAAGGATGTGTCCAAAGTTTTGCTCAGATTACACAAGAATAAACTTTTCTGTAAGATCGAAAAATGCGAGTTTCACAGGTCCATGGTGCCTTTTTTGGGCTTTGTGATTTCTAGAGATGGCATTGCTATGGATCAGGAAAAGCTCGCAGCAGTATTGCAATGGCCATGACCCAAAGGGTTAAAAGCAATCCAGCGCTTTCTTGGATTTGCTAATTATTATAGGAAGTTTATTCGAAACTTCTCCACTATTGTGAAGCCACTGTCTGACCTCATGCATAAGGGTACCAACCCCTCCCAATGGTCTCAGGCAGCTGATCAAGCTTTTTAGACACTCAAGGCCGCTTTTGCATCCGCTCCTGTATTGTCCCACCCCAACCCTTCCCTTCCATTTACGTTAGAGGTTGATGCCTCTGAGAATGCGGTAGGGGCAGTACTGTCACAGCGTCCGGTCGCTGAGAGTGCTCTGAGACCATGTGGGTTCTTCTCAAAAAAGCTGTCTAGTGCCCAGAGTCACTATGAGATTGGGGACAGAGAACTCCTGGCTATTGTTCTTGCTTTTATAGAATGGCGTCACTTGCTAGAGGGTACTAGGACTCCTGTGTTAATCCTGACAGACCACAAAAATCTGACATACCTTTCGGAGGCTAAGAGATTGTCCTTGCGACAAGCCAGATGGGCCTTGTTTCTGTCCCGCTTTAATTTTATTGTATCCTACTTGCCCAGCTCCAAGAATGTTAGGGCAGATGCCCTGTCCAGGCAATTTGGGCCAGAGATGGATAAAGATGAGGTTCCCATACCCATCATTCAGCCTGATTGCATTTTGGCTACCTTACGTACTAGCATCACTTTGCCACTGGGGGAGGAAATTCTTGCTACCCAGGCTGCGGCTCCCCCAGATACCCCAGTAGGCAAGTGCTTTGCAGATGAGCCATTCCGTACCCGCTGCTGGGCATACTGGGAGGGATCAATTGATCTGGTCTCTTTCAGAAATATTTTGGTGGCCTTCCTTACGGGCCGACTGCACCGCATTCACTGCAGCCTGTACCACCTGTGCTCATGCCAAATCCCCTAGACACCTCCCAGTGGGGTTACTCCAACCAGTACCTAATGGCGAGCGTCCTTGGTCCCACATTTCTATTGAGTTTCTGGGAGAACTGCCAGTGTCTAGGGGTTACTCTTTCATCCTAATGGTGGTCGATAGATTTTCTAAGATGGCTCACTATGTGTCCCTTCCTCGCCTTCCCTCAGCCCAGGAGTTGGCTGTTGTCTTTGTGAGAGATGTGTTCCAGTTGCATGGGGTACCTAGAGTACTGGTATCAGACCGTGGGAGCCAATTTGTGTCCAGGTTTTGGATAGCATTCTGTAACTAGATGGGCATACAGCTGTCCTTTTTGTCTGCCTACCATCCCCACACCAATGGAGCCACTGAGCGTGTCAATCAAGGATTGGAACAATTCTTACGCTGTTTCGTGTCCGATCATCATGATAATTGGGCTGACCTGTTGCCATGGGCAGAGTTCACCAGGAACTGTGCGGTTAATTCATCATCCAGGAGCTCTCCGTTTCTCATCAACTACGGGTTTCAGCCATGCTTGCTCCCGGACTCATTCCAGACGCAGCAGATTCCAGCTCTGGATGAGCATATTGAGCAACTCCGCTCCACTTGGGCACAGGTTCAGAGGGCCCTCAGTAATTCGTTCCAGCGTTATCAGCGCCACGCTAATCGCAGATGGTTGCCAGTGGTCTCCTTCCAGATTGGGGACAGGGTATGGCTTTCCACCAGAAACCGCAATTTGCAAGTTCCATGTAATAAGTTGGCTCCCCGGTTTATTGGTCCCTTCAAGGTGATCAGCAAAATGAACCCTGTTTCGCATGCTCCGGACCTCCCAGCATCCATGCGGATTCACAATGTTTTCCACATATCCCTTCTGAAACCCCTGATATGCAACCGTTACACTACCACTCCTGCGGTCCCCGGTCCTGTGCAAGTTCAGGGTCAGGAGGAGTACGAAGTCCAAAGTATCATTGATTCATGTAGATTTAGAGGAAAATTGCAATATCTGGTCCATTGGAAGGGCTATGGCCCTGAGGAGCATTCCTGGGTTGATCAGAGTGATCTTCATGCTCCTAGATTGCTGCGCAGTTTTCATTCCAAATATCCGCAGAAACCAGGTCCCTCTTCTAGGAGAGGGGGTCTTTGAGACGGGGGTACTATCACAGTGCCCGTGCTATTTGGTGACATTCTGTCAGTTTCCACTCCTGCATACGCCTATTGGCTGCACTGTCATTGTCCCGCCCAGTATTTTTCCTTAAATACTGGGTTCTGGCACTTCTCCAGTGCCCTTTCGTAGTGTTTCCGTACCAGCGCTTGTTCCTGTTATTTGTGTGATCTCAGTATACCGACCCGGCCTGCCTGACGACTCTACATCTTGTTCCTGCCTGTGTACCGACCCGGACTGTCTGACTATTCTGCATCTCATTCCTGCCTATGTACCGACCTAGATTGGCTGACGTTCCTGCTCCATGTATCAACCCGGCCTGGCTGACGTTCCTGCTCTGTGTACCGACTCGGATTGGCTGAAGTTCCTGCTCTGTGTACCGACACGGCCCGGCTGACGTTCCTGCTTGGTGTACCGACTCGGATTGGCTGACGTTCCTGCTCTGTGTGTGGTTCCGGCCCAGCTGGGCTACTGTGGTTGCATACCACTCCTACACGCCTTATCCGGTCTCCGGTTAGGGTGGTGTCAGTATCCTCTCTGTCTCCGGATAGTTCACTGCAGTCTGGTCTCCATTGCCTCGGTGTCGCCCAGGTGACATTTCTGTGCGTCCTCACTTCCGTACAGTCCTCGGTTGGCTGCCTCTCAGGGCAAGCTGCTCAGTTCCGTTACTGCTACTGCAGTCCAAGTTGCTCAGTCTCCGTTGCTGCTACGGCAGTCCAAGTTGCTCAATCTCCATTATTGCTACGGCAGTCCACAAGCTGATCAGTTCCGTTACTGCTACAGCAGTCCAAGTTGCTCAGTCTCCGTTACTGCTACGGCAGTAACCAAGTTGCTCAGTCTCCGTTACTGCTACGGCAATTCACAAGTTGCTCAGTCTCCGTTACTGCTACGGTAGTCCACAAGTTGCTTAATCTCAGTTACTGCTATGACAGTCCATCAGTTGCTCTGGTCTCCATTACTTTTGGGCATTACTCGATTTTGTGCTCTCTTTTTTTGATTGAGCTTCTTAAAGGGCCTTGCACTGTTAGAGCCTGTCAGTACTCTCGGCCTAATAGTAACCCATTCAGTGCTGTCCGACTGTGAATCACACGAGAACCGCCTGACCTGTGTCAGTATATTGATCTCTGGATTACCTGCATATACTGGACCCGTGTGGGCCTACCTCATTATAACCTGTCTTGTGTCTGTACTATATTGTATATATATTACAGGACCCATGAGGGTTATTGTTATTATCATTGTTCAATAAAATTGTTTATCCAAAACCTACTGTGTCTGTGTGTCAAACAAACTGTTACAGGGTGTGAGTATGGAGCAATGGACTGACTGGGAAGATATATGCAGACAAGTTTCATTCTGATCTGGCTGTTATCACTGTGTTGTGGAATATAGGGAAATATTTTTTTGACTGTGATGGGGGAACAGTTATTTAATAAACATAAATATATAGAATGAAAAAATAAAATAAAAATGTGTTACATTAAGTGACAGAGACAGGAACTCTGACATAAGGCTGTGACTGAGGCAGAATGATACTTGATGAGACAGAGTATTTTGTAGAGGCCAAAGGCAAGAGAACACACATAATCAGTTCTATGGTGTACTTTACAGTAAAACACACACACAGCAGGTGAGTAATGTCCAGTAAACACAGAAGGGGTAGGGGGAGAGTGAAAGGATTAGGAGCGGAGTAAAGCGGTAGTCCAAAAACTGACTGCAACCATGGTTGCTGCAGTGTGTGCATTAAATGATGGTGATCGCTTTCCTCCTGAGGAGGATGCAATTTGTCAAAGTCCCACCAAAAGTTCCACAACCACCATGCACATGTGTTACATTCAATTTGGATTTTAGTAACCCTTTTTTTAATGATTTCTTTATTTATAAACCATGGCTAGGCAGCAAAGCATAAGGCTTAAAAAAGCTGTATGCGTTGTGCAGGACTCAGGTTAGTCAAACACAAGCCCTAATGAAACAGTGATTTGTACAATTTAGACTTGTTATAGACACAAGCTCGGAGGAAACATTGATATGTAGGACTTAGGCTTGTTAGAAACAAGCCCCCAAAATTGGTTTGTATAGGCCTTGGCTTGCAAAGAACAAGCCTTGAGACCAAATAAAAAAAAATCATGCCCTACTGGCCTTATGCCTGCAGGTCATTTTATGGTGGCCTGTGGCCACTGGCCAAAGGCCATTGACAAAAGCCGTGGTGACATTATGCCACTTCCGACTGTCATGCTGTTATTGCTGCTGCTTCTGCTGCTGGTGCTGAATTATCTAAGCAGCAGGATGATTAGGCAACTCCAAGGGAATTGGATAAGCAAGTGATGATGGTTCCATTTGCCACTAGCTCCAGTGATGTACCTAAGGAAGTAGCAGCACCACAACTAGTCCACATCTCTTCAGATATAGCTGGAGAAAAGAAGCTGCCCAATAATTCTTTTCCTCTTGCACCTCCTTTGAAAAATGTTTCCATTGAGATCAGGAAGGAACTGTGTCAGTCATCAGCAACTGCAATATTCAGTGTGTGTGTGTAGGAAAGTTGTGAAATAGGGTAAGAACTGGGAATAATGGACACATCTTCATTCATATCAAACAGCTGGCACAACAGCAAGCCAATGCCCTGATGCTTAGGTCCACAATTTCAAATCAATCATCCCTCCCCAAGATACAAGTACTACTGTCACTATACCCCTTATCCACTCTGCTAAGGACATGTGACAATCAGCAGACTTAATAATAATAATGAAGAGTTCTCCTTACCACCAGCTCATCGTATTCTGTGAAATGGAATCCCTTCAGATGCTGCTTGATTCTCTGCTTGCAATTATACTCCACCACATTGCCATATGTGGTCAGTGCACCACGCAATGTGCAATGAGTGGACATGAACTGCCACATGCTCGCATCTACAGAATTGGTATTAGCTGGTAGGGGAAGTAACAATGGCAGAGGTGGTACACCAGAATACACTGCAATGTCATCCCATGCAAGAAGCTGTAGACAAGGCAGGTGTTTTGCTCACCATTGAACCTTCAGGCTGTTATGGTTTGCAAAACAAGACAAGGAGTCAGATGGTATAGTTAAGAACACCTTTATTAAAAATAATAATAATATTAATAAGCAATTGCAAGTAAGTACGACAGTACAAGCAGAGGGCGACTGGAAAGGCTAGAGACTCTATCAGCAATAGGAGCCTACCGACAGGTTAACCATACTTCTGGAGACTAGGCTGTAGCAAGCAGGTAGTCTCAGGAATCAAAGAGAACTCAACACTGAACCTACAGTTTCCTGTAAGAGGCAACAGAGGAGACTACCAACTCATGCCTGCAGTCAGTATAGAAGAGCTTGTCTCCAATAAGGATGGTAACAATGGAGACTACTGACTCACGCCTGCAGTCAGTAAAGCCGGAGTCTGCCAGAGCCCCAGGTCTGCATCAGGATGGGTGTCTGTAGGTAACGGAGCCACAAGTGAAGTAAACAGACAGATCCACAAGTTAGCACCAGCTAGGATTTAAGCCTCGAAAGGATTCTTGGAAACAAGAAGTAATCAATTTAACAATCATAATAGATTTGTGTTAGGACTTTTAAGATTCGTCCTTACATATAATTTCTTTACTTCTGATGGACAATTTTACCAACAGATAAGAGGCACAGCAATGGGTAGTTGCTGTGCCCCCTCATATGCCAACCTTTATTTGGGGTGGTGGGAGGATAAAGTGGTTTTCACAGAGAATAATTCGCAATATACTGACAAGATTGGGATTTGGTTGAGATATATCAATGACGTAGTTATGACATGGTCAGGAACAATTCAAGAATTTCAACAGTTTGTGACCATATTGAATGATAATAATTTTAATTTAAGAGTTACTACGGATGTACAAAAAAACAAACTACCCTTCTTGGATATATTATTGGTTAGAGGGAGTGAGAATACTATAACTACCCGGGTTTTTAGAAAAATAACAGCCACCAACAGTTTATTATTAGCGGATAGCCACCATCCCTCCCCCCTTATTAAAGGTATACCGACAGGACAATATTTGAGAATTAGGAGACTGTGTACAACCATTGAAGATTTCAAAGTAGAGGCTAAAAAACTTCAACAACGCTTCTTGGCAAGGGGCTATAATAATAAAATATTAAAAAAAGCATATCAGAAAGCTCTACTTAGTGATCGAAATGACCTTTTACATAAAAAGGAAGATAAAAAATTAGATCTATCCAAGGAAATACGTTTAATTGGTACATTTGACCAGCAACATCATGTGATCAGATCTATTTTAGCAAAACATTGGCCGATTCTACACTTGGACAATGATCTGAAAGAGGTCTTGCCT
Organism: Rhinophrynus dorsalis; assembly: GCA_037306005.1. NCBI lineage: Eukaryota > Metazoa > Chordata > Amphibia > Anura > Rhinophrynidae > Rhinophrynus > Rhinophrynus dorsalis. The sequence continues at coordinate 326,463,048 of CM074721.1, read as the reverse complement.
GACTATCCAAAAATTACCTTTAGGAGAAATAAGAACATACGTGATCAGGTTGTGCACAGCCATTTTCAAAGAGAAAAGAAAAAATTAAATTGGTTGACATCTAATATCCCAAATGGTACCAATAAGTGTGGTCGATGTAAAGCTTGTTCTTATGTCTGTAAAACATCTACCTTTATGGATAAAAAAGGCAATACTTATCATACAAATGGCTTTATCAATTGCAGAACTACTGGCATCATCTACCTTTTACAGTGTGTATGTGGAAGTCAATATGTGGGTAAAACTTCGAGACAGTTCAAAGAAAGAATACTGGAACATTTAGGAGATATTAGGAATAAACGTGATACTCCTATTGCCAGACATGTCTTGGAAGTACACTCAAATGACAGCAATGTCATTAAATTTATTGGGGTTGAAAAAGTAGATCATTCCCCTAGAAAAGGAGATTTTGACCAAAAATTATTGAAACGAGAAGCCTTCTGGATTTATAAATTAACCACTTTAAATCCAATGGGACTCAATGAGGGGTTCACATTTAAACCCTTCATTTAAAGTTTTGTATGATTTAAAAAGTAATACAGAAAAAGTTTTTTGCCATGGTATTTTGTTCTATCAACATAATGTCTGTTATTTATATTAGGGTGATATATTGCATTGAATATAGTTGTTTAAAAGGAATTTTTTTCTTTTCTAAAGAGGAGAATAAAAAAATTTTTTTTTGAAACTATTATGGGAAAATTAATTTTTTCAATTTGAGACAACTGGTTGATATAAGGATATATCGTGACACATTGGACACATTGGTTGGTGAATAAATTATAACTAATGTGAGTAATAGGTTTGTCACATATGGTTCATTAACCTTTATAAGTTAAAGTTACATCAATAAAACCTGTCATTGGATACTTTCCTTATATTGGGATGTAATCATCCTAACATTGTCGGCATCTAAAAATGGCCGACATTCAGACTGAGACGTGGTGATTTCCACGCCTCGGTTTCATTTACAATGGGGTTTATAAGGCGCGCTTGTCGTCGGCTCAGTTCCTAAAAAAACCCTGACGAAGCCAGATATGCTGGTGAAACGCGTTGGGAGATACAGGGATGCTATGTTCTAGTATCCCTGTTTATGTTGTAACACAGTGAAGGCTTGATCAAATATTAGTTTCATTAGTTAATTGACAGCGACCACTGAAAGGATCGCAGTACAATAGGAGTTCATATGCAGTGCTTGACAAAATTAACCAGAGTATTACTGATGACCATTGTAGGCAATCAATACTAATAGGCCAAGTATACTAAGATAGTAGATGTTTAATCAGTTGCCGGCGACCACTTAAAGGATCGCAAGGCAACAAGATTTTTGATACTAATTTGTGTTGCTGACGACCATGGAAAGGATCGTCGAGCAAAAAGAATTTATAGTTAATGCATGAGAAAAAATCATAGTTAATACTAGTTGCCAATAATTGAGAATAGGATCGAAGAGCAACAATATAGTAATGTTAACTAGTGCATTGCTGGCGACCGTGATAAGGATCGCCGAGCAATAGGCTGAACTTGTGAAGATAAGCACTCTGTATCAGTTACTAGTGATTATAGCAAGACTTTAATAACAATTTGATACTATGTAGTATTGCTGGCGATCATGGAAAGGATCGTCGAGCATAAAGAACTTATAGTTAGTGTCTGAGATGAAATCATAGTTAATACTAGTTGCTGATGACTGATAATAAGATCGTGAAGCAATTATATTGAAATATTAACTATTGCATTGCTGGCGACCATGAAAAGGATCGCCATATAATAAGTATCTACAGATTGTATCCTGTTAGAATTGGGCACTTTGTATTAATTGTTGGCGTCTATAGGAAGGAGTGTGAAATAATAGGTTGTAGTTACACTCATACATTTAGTAATAAGAATTTATAGACTTGGCCTGAAAAGATAATATATTTTTCATCAGCTTGGGGTGATTTTTGTAAGGATCACGGGAATAACGATTAGTTGTTCCTGTTCACTTCAAGCTGAGATAGATTACTCAATGGGTTCTCGATGAAGTGACTGCATAAGCACATGGTATTGTTTGGTAGTCTGTAAAAAACAACCGATTACTTAGGAACAAAGAATAGACTATTTACATGAGACTATGTGAAATAAGATAAATATAGAATTTTGATCGAGAAAATAAAAGCTTTCACTGGATGTGTCAGTATTATTTTAAAAATGTGAATTCACAGATTATTTTGAGCTATTTTTAAATATTTATTTAATAAAAGTTGAGTTTTAATATCCTTATTAACCCTAGCACATATATAGTACTGAACTAGTCTTCTATTTAGTGTGCTTTATGTCTTTCAGTCCTCTCATTTTTTAATTAGATGAGAGGTTCTGAATGAATGATTTAGCACACTCTTTTCTTCTCTTTTTTCTTTCTATCTTTTCTTAAGATATTGAGTTATATATATAAGACTTGCGGTACAAAAACCTTGATTGAATATTGCACTGATGATTTAATTCACCAGCTAGGATAGTCAGACAAGCCAGGTTCATATACGGAGCATGTAGTCAGCAAGAACCACAGGTCTGCACCAGATAGGATGCCCACTAGGAGTAAGCTACACTGGGAGGATAGTTGGACAGAGCCCCAGGTCAGCATCAGAATGGATAGTCAGACAAGCCAGGGTCATACACGGAATGGGTAGTCAGCCAGAGCCACATGTCCACTAGGAGTAAGCTACACTGGGAGGATAGTTGGAGAGAGCCCCAGGTCCGCACCAGAATGGATGTCAAGACAAATAGAGCCCACAGAGAGAATGGTCAGACAGAGCCACAGGTCAGCACCAGAATGGATAGTCAGACAAGCCGGGTCATACACAGGATACAGGATGCAGGAACCACTGGAACTAGAACTGCTCAGAACAACAACATAAGGGTAACTGATACACAGGCCATAGAGGTTTATAAAGGAGTAGGAGAAGGCGGGAGCAATTAGGTCTCCCAGGCTGGGCCTATAACAGGCGTCCAGGCAAGTGCTGATTCATGATGCCAGTAACAATGAACCAGACGCAACCAGGCTGCAGACAGAGAGGGACCATCTAGTGACGCTGGATCGTCAGTCCAGAAATCTGCTCCCAGCTGAATGGCGCAGGCCGAGGTAAGGCACTGTGGCACAGGGTCAGGCTGGGTTTCTCTATTCTTCTTCCTCTTAGATTTCATCATCAATTCTTGGTGTCCTTGAGGAGAGATAGGGGTACAGTAACAGTGACTCCTGATTTCTTTTGTGGGGGTTTGGCTTTTACATGCTTCTCATAAATGTCATGGTGTCTGTATTTCATGTGTGTTATGAGGGAGGATGTGCTAAGGAGTGTCCACTCCTTTCCCCTTTTAACGGACTTGTCACATATAGTTCACAGTGTCGTTTCTGATGACTGCACTGTGCCTGCCCCAAGAGAAAAATTGTCCCACACCCATGACCTCAGGGAAGGGAGAGAAAAGGTGAAAAGAATGGCCTCTTGCTTCTTCTCCACAATCCACTTAACTGGTTGGGGCAGAGGCTAATGCTGCTGCTCCATGAAAATCAGCATTAGAACTAGGACAAGTATTATTGCTGGCAAGTGAAACTTGTCCTAAACCAGCATCCCAGCTGCTGGACCCCATTCCCACTGTGATCATGTTGGTCTGTGGTCTGTGGCACACTAGCCACACAATCTGCTGCTGAGTCAGATCAGCATATGGCCTTTGCAACTCAGCAGCAGCAGGAATTATAACAGCAGCAAACTCTGCAATGTCACTGCTGGTAGTGGTGGTGATGCCCATCCTCATTTGCATATTCGTCTTCCATTGCTTTTCACTTTCAGCATTAAAGGCCCCCATTCTCTCCTCCACCACAGCTGCTCCACCATCACCCTCACTCTAATCATCACCACCACCACTGGTCTCCTGCTGCTCCTCTACAGGTGTCGATGGGTTGACTATGATAACAAATATGACAGAGGGTGCACTAATGCCACAATTGCCATCTCTTCAGGTGAAGAAGATACAATGGTTTCACTTGCAGCAGGCACAGGCAGCTGATGTGTGCTGATGCTAGTACTGCTAGCCAGTTCTGCCTCCTTCAGCATCACTCCCATAGGAACAATTCTGGAGGGAATCGAAATCACATGTCAGGGGGATGTTGTGGGCTCTCTTGACTGCGCGTCTCTGACGTTGCACTAGCTATTTTGCAGCTTCCTGTTAGTTGGCCGAACAGGCTGCACCTTCGGACGATTGCCTTATATTCTGGGCGCAAACTGGGCTTAGTCACCCTTTTGTGGTGTTCCTACTTGTTCCTCTGACCCTTGCTTGGCTTACGTTGTCTCCTGGTGTTCAATCCTTGGCTTGTCTGACTACTCACACCGGTGGACTACCACTGAGCAGATCACCATTACCCTGCTGCTTAGCTACCAAGCTGGTAGTTTTGCAGGTTGCCTTCGCTCAGTAAGTGCAGTTCAGTCTCTCTCTGTTGCCCCCGCTTGGTGCGCTACTTACCAGCTGTCTTGCTTAAGCACTTGCAGTACCACCTACGCTTTGTGCTTCCCAGTTGCCTCTAGTCCTCGCTCCTTTGCCTCAGCTCTGTGCTGCCTCTATCCAAGCACTCACTCTGCTGCCTCAAGTAGTGCTATCAGTATTCTGTCCTGGTATCTGCTGGTTATCCTATGCTCTGGGCTTCCGCTGGGTATCACTCATACCCAAACCCTCTAGCTGACATTCCTTCCCGTAGGACTGTCCAGGTACGCCCTTGTGCTAGTCTTAGTATTCTGATTCCTATCCAGGGTCAGTGCTAGTGTGTTCTGAGACTCAGTACTATCATACCTGCAGTGGTTCAGTGTCAGCTCCTGGGTAGTGGACTAGACACTGTCCTTATGTCTGTCTCCTCTTTGACTGAGGAAGCATTGTCTATTATTATTATTATTTTACTCAATAAACTGGTTTTAATTCACTTATACTGTTTTGTGTGGTTATTTGCTCTTAGTGTTATTTGCTGACACTAAGTTTCCCACCTATCTTCTCCTTAAAAGGAAATTCAGGCTGTTGTTGCTATCTGCTTTCTATTATATGCTCATTTTCCTGTAACTTTGCCCATGTCTCCAACATAGCCACACCACTGTCACCTATCACAGACTTGCTATCACCATCACACTCTGCCTCTGTCACATGTTATTATTGTCCCTCTTCTTGTGTCTCCACTACTAGGCTAGAGGGACCACTATAAGTACTGACCAGAAGGCTAGAGGTTATAGTGGAGGAGGTGAAAGGAATAACAATATTGTTAACTTCATCATAAAATGTATCACCTCTTAGTTTTTTTTATCAACAGGCACTGGCACATTCATGAATCTTCTTGTACACCTTTATTTAGGGGTGATTTGGAATTACCTTCTGTATCCCATTTCCTACTAGTAGAAGGCATGTCTGCAATAACTTCCTTATTAATAGCTGCCACAACCATCTCCACAGTATATTTCAAATGACCACCACAATGTCATCCAAGCAATCCTTTCCCCTTTACACCTTTGATGGACATGATGATGACCAACATTGCACCAACACTGTATTAACATTTTCTCCCCATTCTTTTCCTAGGTTTTTTTTAGTTGGCATTCTAGATGACCCATCCAACCAGGCGTCCTCTGACTCTGAAGCTTCTTCAGCCGATGTGCCTGCAATTCTAAGAAAGCTGGCTCAAACTTCTAGTAGTCTGTCACTCAGAGCATGGATCATTCTTAAGTAATTGGCAGAACATACCAGTTGAAAAATCACCTACACAGGTTTAGCCTTTTTTACCACTCCTGCTTTTCCCTACCTCTCCCCACCTTTCCTCCCTCAGAACTCCCTAAGCTCAAATTACCATACTCCTTACAAATCTTTCATCAGCAGTAGCAGACATTCAGTCTTGTCTCACTATATATACCCTCAGCTCCTACTCCCCTTTCACATACCTCTGCTTCTCCCTCCCCCGTATGGTTCCACTTAATTTCTGTGGGGATATTGTCAAAAGGAAAGATGCCAGTCTTTTTCCCTTCTCATAGCCTCCCAAGATTTGGCTGATAACACCTTGAGTTGTGGCAACATTCCCGTCACTCTTAAGACTGAAGACCCTAGACTCTCTAGGAGACTCCATTCCTGAATTTGTTCCAGCCTTTAGCATTTACATCCTAGACAAAAACTAGACCACTACATGTACCTGCTAGTTGACCTCAGCTATAAATATGATATATAAATATATCAGTCCTCCTTTAATTCCTTTAAACTGTGACCTCCAGCCTTACAAACCCCTGGTAGCAGCCCATCTTTTTTACAGATAATCAAGTCACTTGCCAACTGATTTACAAAAGTACACCCCCCTCTCCTTCTGTTATGATGTTCATATGAAAACTGACCTGGTTGTATTTGTAATTAAAATTTTACATTCACTACATATTTTTTACCAGGATACCAAAATTCAGCTGCTGACACGCTTTCTCAGTTAAAACTTCAGGAATTCGTCAAGCTCCTACCATCAGTCATCACTCTATCCTTTGAGATCTACCCAGTCATTGCAGCTGCTGCCCTCCGGGGGCCCTTATATTTAAATCATACAGTCACATTTTTGTTCAGATAATAAAGCCACTTGCCATCTGATTTACAGAAGCAGATCCCCCTCTCCATCTGTTATGATGTTCATATGAAAATTGTCTTTGTATTTCAAATTTCACATTCACTGTACCTTTTTTTTACTAGGATCCCAAAATTCAGCTGCTGACTAGGAGTGGGCAAAAAGTGAGAACCATTTCCTGCATGACTTTTCTCAAAAAACGGACAATTTTTCTCTTTTTTCATGAAAGTTTTCCCCTTTTTTTTCAATGAAAAATTTTCATCCTTTTCGCCTATTCCTGCAATTTTTTTGCCTATTCTAACACATTTTTCTCCTATTCTAACACATTTTTCACCTATCCAACTAATTTTTATCCAATTCTAACACATTTTTCTCCTATTCCAAAACATTTTTCTCCTATTTCAACCCTTTTTTTCTCTTATGTTTAATATGGTGCAACATTTCCCATTACAATATTACTTCTTCTGAGTGCTGTAGTAAAGATATGAGTAGCTGGAAGTCAAAGTTGTGAGTCCTACAGAAACATATACCTTGAAAAATGTGTTAGCATGCAGAGTGCATTTGTCCTTTGCCCACAACACTTCCTGACACTGGCACGTATTCATGATGATGTCAAGTGATTAAAAGAAAATAAAGTACAACCTACAATGTGGCAGATGTGTATGGTAGTGGTGTTGGGGACTGAGGTGGTGTGATTGGTGGGACCTTGACAAACTGCATCCACCCCGGGATGAGGGGGATCATCTTAATTTATTGCATATGCTGCAGAAACCATTGCTGCAGTCAGTTTTTGTACTACCACTTTACTCCCACATCACTGCAGTGATCCACGGTTGTCCATTTGCTAGACATTGTTCAACTACTGTGTGTGTTTTTACTTTCTATAGTATACAACTGATAGAGTGTGATGTCATGCCTTGGCCTTCAAAAAAATTCTCAATGTCTTCTGCTGTCTATCAAGTCTGCCTCACATCACAGAGCTCACATCAGGCTCCCAGTCAGCTGTCTAATATATTTATTTGTTTAATTATCTATGTTTTTTGTTTTTGTTCTGATTTATTTATTTATTTATTTATGTTGTTTCCCACCCTATCTTATCACAGTTAGTCCAAAAAAAATAGATAACTAAAAAACAAAATCAATAACTTATTTCCCCAGACTTTCCCAGCACAAAGACAATAAAAACAAAATCAGCAACAAATTTTGTCCCTAGCTGCCTGTGTCTTGCCAGTCACTCCCTTCTTCTCCCCCAGAGTGCCCCCAGACTACCCCAATACATAAAACAAAATTCCTACCTAAATGACTCCTTAAACTAAGCTTCAATTACCCTTTATTTGTCTATCTTCTCTAGCTCAAAAATGTGCTGCTTTTTCCTCTCACAAACACAGAAATGCATGCTATGATAGCCTGACACCCCTTTTATATATATGTAGAAAACTAGAGAAAACTTTCATGTAGTAGAGAAAAATTGTTCTTCCCATCGATTTCAATACAATGAGTTAAGTGAAAAAAGAGGGAAAACTGCAGTCCCCTGGGTCATAAGGGGGCACAGCCTAAACAGTAACATGTCTCCTTTAAATCTTTCATTGAACATGAGTCTAGGGGGGTTATGCACTAAGGCATGATAAAGATCTATCTATCTATCTTTATTTATTTATTTTTATTTTATTTTCCCCAAGGGAATTCCTGCACAATAGAAGATATGCTTCACCCTTCTCAGAAGTTCCAGCAGGAAGGAAAATGAACAGAAACAGATATGCAGAATGTGAAGCCAACTGATTTCAATGAGCACAAAGGAATATTAACTTCCTAAGGCCATAAAATACTTGCCCTTGCTCTGTGGTTTAAGAGATAATATCCTTATTCAGTCCTTGATATCATGCTCATGGAGGTAGATATAACAATTGCTAGCAGGACCACAGAACCTCTGTGACCGCCTCATAGGCATATGGTAATCTTAAGTAGACTCGTTCACTTTGCCTGCCTCAGTTTGAAAAAACAGCTATGAACTATCATATCTATCTCCATTGCAATGACATCCAGCATGTTTCAAGAGAGGCCATTAGGATTCTCTGGTCATAGATATATAAGTTGGAGTTATTGTTAAGAGTTGTTAGTTCTTCTTTAATATTCTGGCATGTCACCATGCACACACACACACACACGTCATCAAGCATACATGCGCAAACACACATGAATACACATATTCACTCTACTTACTAGGGGTGGGCAAAAAGTGTGAAAAATTTCCCGCATGACTTTTCGCGAAAACATGTTGATTTTTCTCTTTTCCCATGAAAAATGTTGCCTTTCCGTCTATGTTCTCCTTTTCGCCTATTTTAACAAATTTTCCGCAGATGTTAACGCATTTTTCGCCTATTTTAACACATTTTTCACCTATATTTCCTGTAGGTACTACATTTCGCACTGTAATATTACTTTTTCAGAAACAAATGGCTTGAAAAATGTGTTAGCATGCAAAATGCATTTGTCCTTTGCCCACAACACTAACTTCCTGCTTAAGTGATACTTGCACATATTCATGATGATGTCAAGAGATTTGAAAAAAAAAAATACATCCTACAATGTGGCAGATGTGCATTGTAGTGGTGGTATTGGGGGACTGGCTGGTATGGTTGTGATTTGTGCATGTATATACTTTTTACTATTGCCATTTTTGCATCAAATCTCTATCCTCCTTCTCAGATTAGTGACACACATTACTTGTCGCTCATAGCAGTGGTCCCAAGTGGGATAGATGGTGCAACTCTTCTTCACATCCCTCCTCCACCACCTTCTCATCTGTGCTGCTGTTAATATATTTGTCCTGGCTTTGTCTATCATGTGTGGTTTCTGCTACTACTACTACTACTACTACTACTACTACTGGAGTTGGATGTTGATGTAATTCTACTGCCACTACTGCTAGATGTCAAAGGTGCAGCACTTACAGCAGCAGCACCAGAGGTACTCGTCATATCTAACACTGTGGATGTTAACCTGTGTTGCTGTTGCTGGGTACTCAAAACAGGTGTGTGAGTGGGACTTGGACTTTGAAGATGCAATGATGCTGATGATGACTGATAGGGTGACTGTGTACTTTGTGACATCTGTCGATGATCATCTGTCCATGATCAGACTTTCCAATGGCTTTCTCAGACAATTTATAGACACGCACAGTGCTCCTTAAAAGTGGTGGAAGATTCAGCCTTTCACTTTCTGCTAATCTTATAGCCCTGTCACCTTCCTCACTCTCAACTTCATCTGTATCTGAACAAGAGAAGGATGCTGGAGGGATATATTCTAGATCTGCATCATCATCAGTCATCATTAGGTCATCCTCAGCAGCATCAGCATCACCTGACAATTCTTGCCCACTACCATTATATTCCTCTAAGCTTTTGGAGGTCTCAAACAATTTCTTTTTACTTTTACTGTAACAAAGATCCCTACTATGGGTATTTTGGTGCTTGTTTGTCTCACTGTCTGGTGCAGCAGGCGGTTCAGCTGTTACACCTTCCTCTATTATGCTATTGCCAGCATCATGAACACTTGAGTGTGACTTGTTGTCATCTTCAGTATTCTTATATGATTCTATATTTCTACTGGTACTGGTGGTGCTGGAACTAGTTTTGCTGGGACCTTGACAAACTACATCCTCCATTGGAGTAGAGGGATCATCATCATTGATTGCACACACTGCAGCAACCATTGCTGCAGTCAGTTTTTGAACTACTACTCACTTCTCTGTACTTCTCCACCCCTCCCCCTTCCCCTTGTGTGTTTGCCTAACATTATGCAACTACGCAACTACACTGTTTTTTTACTGTACGGTACACAACACAGCTGTATGATGCTTTGCCTAAGCCCAGTGAGCTGTCTGTCACTGTCACCTAAGACATTTATTTATTTATTATTTTTTATTTATTTATTTTATTATTTATAAAAAATAACCCTGTTGTCTTATAACAGTCAGAGATAATAACAGCAAGATCAGCAAGCAAATAGGTCCCTAGCTGCTTGTGTCTTGCCAGTCAGTCACATAAATTTTGGAGTATTTGGGGGTCAACCTCCTTCCTCCCTTCTTATCAACTAGACTGCCCCCAGACTCCCCTAATACAGAGAACAAATGTCCTACCTAAATGACTCCCTAAACTAAGCTTTAATTCCCCTTTATTTGCCTATCTCCTCTAGCTCAAAAACATGCTGCTCTCTCCTCTCACAAACACAGAATGGCTGCTGTGAGAGCCTGACAGCCTTTTATAAGGCTGTAGAAAACTTTCCTGTGGTCGAGAAATATTTTTCTTTCTATTGATTTCAATGGGCGGAAAAGACGGGAAGAAGCAGAAAAACTGCACTTTTTGTGGGAAATTATTCGCCAAGAGGAAAGTGCCATTATTCTCCAATTTCAGTTTGAGGTGAAAATTTTCGCCAATCCCTACTCCTTACTTTACCATGGCAAAATGTCTGTAAAAACAGTGAGGTGATACAGGCCATTTTCTACTTATTTCTTACCTCTGTGACTACTTACTCCTCTGTATCAGCATCAGCAGTGCAAGAAAAATGATTTAGTCTACGGCTGCTACAGGCTTCTCAGAGCATTGCGTTGGAGATGACTCTAGAAGCTAAGAGGTTGAGAGTACTATATAATGGGAAATTTCCCCAAAGCATGTATGGCTTTGTTATTATATTTGAGTGGGAAGATAAACTAGGTACATTCAGATTTAATAGGATTTCACAGTTAAGTGTTTCCTACAGTCAAGAATCAGGCTTGCACTGCATAAATCAAAATAAAACATAATTATGCAGATAAAAGCAATGGTGAAAGTGACCGGTTTTGTGGTTACAATCTTTCAGCATGTGCTTCCCTGATTATACAATGAGAGCCACTCTAGTCTCTATAAATGAATAAATACAAGGAATTCATAGAAATTCAGTAGCATTTATACCGACAGTTTATCCTGGGAATAACACTGATTGTGCTCTTAGTCTAACAGACTCTTTCCATCATGAATAATCCTGAAAACTGCTTGAAAAATTGTTTTGTTGGAAATACAATAGGGAATAATATTGTTCCAGTTCCTATTAAATTGACAAATTGTATTAAGACTTCAAGCTGTAATAAAAGGAACATTATTTGTTTAATTCAATTCTGCTTACTCTAGAGGTTACCTTATTTTGGCATGTCAACTAATGCAAATTACCATGAATATGTGACAGCATCATTTCCATGCTTTGCAGCATATTAAAGAAATCTTGGTGTCTCAATTTCATTAAAAAATTTAAAATATTATACTGTATTAAAAAAAATGTTGATTTTGGGGACATTTGTATTAAACAGAAAGTAACATGAAATAAAGGGATAGTGATGTTTCACAATAAAATCAGCTCCAATTAATCTTTATAGCATTTGGGCCACAGAGAGTGTTATTTCAATACTGTCAGAGTTGTAGTAGAAAAGTAATTGACTGATAAAGTTTCCCCCTCCCGCTCCTTTTACTGATGTAACACTGCTCACCTCAGAGCAACAAGACTGTCCAGATGGATTGAAGAGAGGACAATCTTCAGTGAGCATAAGGAAAAACCTGCCAAGGAGGGCAGGGTTTTCCTTAGGCTCACAGTAAGAAGATTGTCCCTTGCTGCGACCTGTCTAGTCAAGAGACCAGATTCCACATCTGAGGGCTTACACTAGGTAAAAGGGGCAGGAGGGGGATACTTTATCATTCATTTACTCTTGAACTACAACTCTGACAGTATTGAAATAACACTCTCCACGGCCCAAATACTATGAAGATTAATTGGAGAAGCTGTTTTTGTGAAACATTACTATCCGTTAAAGAGCAGATGATAAAAAAAGTTAATCAATTCCCTGACTGAAAATATATAGAACATGTTTAGATAAATTATGCTTATGTCTTCTGAACTAACTGAACATTAACCCTTTGAGTGCCACAGAGGTATCTAATGATTTGTAAAGCAATGTGTTGGATAACTCACTGGCACTAAAAGAGTTAACTAACTGGAGCTATAACAACTGTGAGCTGAATTATTTTACAGCTGATAAATGTTATCAAATGATCTTAATTCACAGATTCCTATTGATGTCTATGGGGAAAATGTTTGGTAAAACCACTGTCATGCTCCACACAGTGCATTGAAGACCTTTCTAGCATTCAATGTTTTTTAAAGCCCCATATAAATTAACCCTTTGAGGGCCAGAGGCACTGAAAGGGTTAACAGGAATTTGGAGAATTTTTATTTGTCACATATGATGCAGTTGGTTTGCTCTAGAATCTCTTCAATTCTTCTTTGTAATCTAGCCAGGATGTATACCATATTCACACCCATGAACTCTCTCATTTAAACCTTTGGGTGCTACACTATGCTAGGCAATGCATTGGAGAGGAGACCTCTCTAACATTCAATGCTATTGTAAGTTTAATGCTTGTTTCAGGGTTGTAAGCTGATGTTTCTTATGAGTAATGCAGCACACCCTATAACATTACAGACAGCTTCATAAAATTGTGACTGCTATTGTTTACCCTTGGCTCTATACTGTGCAGCCACACACAGAGGGGATCAGGGACTAACATGAGAAGCAGCTTCTGAGAAATAATCCTGGATGACTTGATCCATGGTACCCAACGTGAACATGTCAAGACCTAGGAAATTAGATTCTGAATTCATATTAATATTATGTAAAATTATGTAAATCCACCTCTTCATTTATTTCTTGAATTTTACAGCCTTTGTAGCATTATAATTTGTCCCATGGTAGTGGCCATGAATTAAAGTGGGAAACAGAGAGGAATAAATTGAGCTATATTAAATGAACAGATGAAGAAGAAAGAGAGGCTTGCAAAAATGTTATTAAACTGGATAAACCAGCACATTAATAAAGCAGTTTAATATCAAAATATACACAATGCTGACATATCTAATGAGTCTACACTTTAAATTAAAGTAGCAGGATTCATGCACATGCAAAAAAACACATTTCTATTGCATCATGGCAAATACAAGCTAGTAGGGTTTGGAGATAAATGTTACCTCTCGTTTAATCAAAAAATGTTCTTATTGAAGTCTATGGGGATACCCATACCTCCCAACATTTCAAATGGCCAAAGAGGGACACTTTTGTTGTAGGTGGTGTTGTTGGGGTGTGGCTGGTGGGTGGGGCATTACCAATAATTTTTAGGTTATATCATTACCTATTGAACCTCTTTGTGTAAATGAATAAATGATTTAGAGGAAGAACAAAGTGTTTTATTTACACAGACTAATTTATAAACACATATACGGATGTTTAATGTGAGTTTTACTGAAGTGGAGCAATGTGATACACTTATATACACACCATACAGTTTGATCTCCTAAAAAGAGGGACACTAGGATGGGAAAGAGGGACAGAGGGATTTAGGTCTCAAAGAGGGACTGTCCTTACTAAAGAGGAACACTTGGGAGGTATGGATACCTGGAGATAAAAGTAGAGATAAAATTAGCACCTGCATTTGAATCCAGCTCCTGGAAAGTTATTGTAAGTTACCAAAGTGCTTCATAGACAGCAATAGCAACAGCTCCACCTTGTACTGGAAAGGCCACAATATACATTACACTCATGCACTCACTAAAATGCAATGAAGTATCCGCTTGTAACCAATTTAGAGCAATTAAGGTGCATATCTGGACCAAACCAACTGTACCATAGGGTACAAATAAACTAAATTCCCATTGATTTAAATGGGGGTTTTTATCCCTTGAATGCTGGAGAGGTCTCCAAGGAAAGGCTTTGCAATGTATTGGAGACTTCACTAGCATGCAAGGGATTTAAAACACTTTTTTTCTTCCTAATAGTACAGTTAGTTGGCCCTAGAATTATACCACTTCAAGGTATAGTAATGTTTCACAATAAAAGCATCTCCACTTAATCTTCATAGTATTTGGACCATGGAGGGTGTTATTTCAATACAGTCAGAGTTGTAGTTCAAGAGTAATTGAATGATACAGTATCTCCCTCCTGCCCCTTTTACTGATGTAACACTGCTCACCTCAGAGCAGTACGACTGTCTGGATGGATTGCAGAGAGGGACAATCTTCAATGAGCATAAAGAAAAACCTGAAAAACCTGTTAACAGGGGCAGGGTTTTCCTTATACTCATAGTAAGAAGATTATACCTTGCAGTGAGCTGTCTGGCCCGAGGACCATATTCCAGATCTGAGGGGAGGTGGCTTACACTAGGTAAAAGGGGCGGGAGCAGGATACTTTATCATTCAATTACTCTTGAACTACAACTCCGACAGTATTGAAATAGCACTCCCCATGGCTAAAATACTAAGAAGATTAGTTGGAGCTGCTGTTTTTGTGAAACATTACTATCCCTTTCAGGTTCAGAATTAAACTTTTAGGGTCATATAGGGCAATAAGCTAAAGATGTTAGGTACTTGGATTATTTTGGTGTAAACTTATTGTTTGTAGTATATTACATATCAGTTTGTTTATGATGATGATGAAGGCCAATTTATTTCATAGTGCTGCTTATTCTAAATTATGTACATTTTATGTATTTTATGAATTGTTATCTCTTATTTGATGACAAGAAATGTGTTGCTATTATCCAGACAAATCTAACGGAATTCTGCTTCTATTTTCCCTTTTTCTAAGTAATATTAACCCTTCGAGTGTCAGAGAGTTATCCAACACATTGCATTGCATTGGATACCTCTCTGGCAAACAAAGGGTTAAATTCATTTTTTTCTTGTTGTTGTTATCTTTCTTATAACTGTCAGTGGGGAAATGTGTTCCAGCATTTTATTTTGAAATAGAGTCTAAGAAGGCTGATTAACAAAAAAAAACAAAAGCAATTGTGGAGAACCATAAAGAAAAAATACAAAGTCCCCATTGAGTTAAATGGTGCTTTTAACCCCTTGAATGCTAGAAAGGTCTTCAACTCATTGCTTTGCAATTTGCTAGTGACCTCTCTCTAGCATTCAAGGGGTTAAACTCCCCATTTAAATCAGTGCTGCAATTGGTTTACTCCAGTTTGTTATATTAAAGGAAAACTAACACCTGAAAATGAACTGCTGTTATCTATCTATCTATCTATCTATCTATCTATCTATCTATCTATCTATCTATCTATCTATCTATCTATCTATTTAAATAACCCATGATTCATGGTAGTATCTACATAAATGTTTTATTTTAATCTAGTCATGTATATTCTTTGAGGGAGAAGTTATTCATACCTTTTTCACAACTACCAATGATTGTCAAGGATTATCTATAAACTGGTTGAGATAAGATAGTAGCCTTTCTGAATATAGTAGCACTGGGCACACTCAATTAACCCTTTGAGTGCCAGAGGGCTGCACTCAAAGTGTTAACTGACGTTAGCTCTTATTTCACAATAGAAACAGCACAAACAACATTAAATAAATGTTTTCAGAACATGAAAATTTACACTTGTTTAACCCTTTGAGTGCCAGTGGGGTACGCAATGCATTGCAAAGCAATGTAATTTGTGTGAAAATGTAATTAAATATTTTATTTATGTTTAACAATGATTTTCTTTTACTAAATTATATATGTAATTTTTATTACAAAAGAACTTCAGGCCTCAAGAGAGGTATCATGACCCCTCATGACACCCTCCCCTCCTCACTCGTCGACAATGAGTCGCACACTGAATGTCTTTGTCCCTCCTCACTCATATGCCTATAAATATGAGTGAGGAGGGACAAAGACATTCAGTGTGCGACTCAGTGTCAACGAGTGAGGAGGGGAGAGAGAGAGGAAGCGGGCGGCAAATACAAGCTTACCACCCCGCTTCCTCCAATACCTCTTTCCCCTCTACCCT
The DNA here is from genome assembly GCA_037306005.1 of Rhinophrynus dorsalis. Classification (NCBI taxonomy): domain Eukaryota; kingdom Metazoa; phylum Chordata; class Amphibia; order Anura; family Rhinophrynidae; genus Rhinophrynus; species Rhinophrynus dorsalis. The sequence continues at coordinate 326,446,554 of CM074721.1, read as the reverse complement.
CTTCGTCCAATGCTTTGCTCACCTCCAGCCGCTTCCTCCAATGCCTCTCTCCCCTCCACCCACTTCCTCCACTGTCTATTAACCCTTTGAGTTCCAGAGGGGTACGCAATGCATTACAAAGCAATGCGTTCTGTACCCCTCTGGCACTCAAAGGGTTAAAGAGCATATAACCTACCTAAATATAATTCAGATATAACAAATTACATAATACAATAGTATAAATTGTGGCATATAGTTAAAAAGGAAGAAACTACTTACGAAATTGAATAAAATTAAGGGAATAGTTATAAAAATACATACTGAAAGTTTTTAAAAGATATATGAAAAAAATAACCCTTTGAGTGCCAGAGGGGTACAGAATGCATTGCTTTGCAATGCATTCTATACCCCTCTGGTACTCAAAGGGTTAAAGAGCATATAACCTATGTTTCACATAGGTTATATGCTCTTTAATTAGAGAGGGGTATGCAACGCATTGCAAAGCAATGCATTCCGTACCCCTCTGGCACTCAAAGGGTTAATAAAGGGGCAATTGTCGCCCCCATGCTAGGGGGTCGTCATGAGGAGTTATGATACACCTCTTGAGGTCTGAAGTACATTTGTAATAAAAATTACATATATAATTTAGTAAAAGAAAATCATTGTTAAACATAAATAAAATATTTAATTATATTTACACACAAATTACATCTATAATAAAAACAAACACCTTTTTTTGATACATATACAGGTTGCCTATTAACCCTATGAGTACCAGAGGGGTGGCAAACACATTACAATACCTCTCTGATACTCATAATGTCAAATATTATAGGAGAAGAAAAATGTCGGATGAAAATGGTGAAAGAAAATCATGGGAGCACTGTAGTCAACTTTTCAAGGGGGAGGGAGGGTTAAAATGTCGGATGTACAATATTCATGGAATTAATATGGTAAAAAAGCACTGTAAGTCGACTTTGGAAGGGGAAGGGTTAATTGTCGACTATGAACAATATTTGTTGGATTAATGTGGTGAAAGAAAGCACTGTAAGTCGACTTTTTAGAAGAGGGGGGTTAATATGTCGAGGGGGGCACTCTGTCAGATTTTGTTATGTGGAGAACACATCTAACACTGAACTAGATCTTTCTGTCGTCAAATGTACGCCTATTTCCTTGGACTTTGACATTTTGCACCTTTTTTGTAGGCGGTAGGTGGAAAAAAGCAGACAGCGCCAGTTTTTTTACTACTCTGAAAAGTGCTGTCTATGCCAGTTTTGTTTTACTGTGGTTCTGCAATAGAATACCGATGTAACACGTTTGCAAAATTCGCGCTACTTGTTTTTCTTGTAACACCGGTTTTAGCGCGGGTAATAGAATCCAGCCTTTCATCTCTGAATCACTATTTCCTAAAGATAGATTAGATATCATCCCTATTCTTATCAGTGGTGATGAAACTAAGAATTCTATAGAATTTTCAGAGGTAATAGTTAGTGTTGAGCGAGCATGCTCGGTCGATGCTCGGATCGGCTCGAGCATCGCTCTGCTCGGCACATGGCGGTACTCGTACGAGTACCGCCATGTGCTCACCCAGCATGTTCGGGTGGCGGGGATCTGTGCCGAAGGAGGCACAGATCTGAAGACGCTCCGCTGGACCACCAGGGACTGGAGGTAGGGGGCATTGCGGAGATGAAGGGGGCATTGCGGAGATGAAGGGGGCATAGCGGAGATGAAGGGGGACATTGTGGAAGACGGGCATAGCGGAGATGAAGGGGGACATTGTGGAAGACGGGCATAGCGGAGATGAAGGGGGACATTGTGGAAGAGGGGCATAGTGGAGATGAAGGGGGACATTGTGGAAGACGGGCATAGCGGAGATGAAGGGGGACATTGTGGAAGACGGGCATAGCGGAGATGAAGGGGGACATTGTGGAAGACGGGCATAGCGGAGATGAAGGGGGACATTGTGGAAGACGGGCATAGCGGAGATGAAGGGGGACATTGTGGAAGAGGGGCATAGAGGAGATGAAGGGGGACATTGTGGAAGAGGGGCATAGCGGAGATGAAGGGGGACATTGTGGAAGACAGGCATAGAGGAGATGAAGGGGGACATTGTGGAAGACGGGCATAGCGGAGATGAAGGGGGACATTGTGGAAGAGGGGCATAGCGGAGATGAAGGGGGACATTGTGGAAGAGGGGCATAGAGGAGATGAAGGGGGACATTGTGGAAGAGGGGCATAGCGGAGATGAAGGGGGACATTGTGGAAGACGGGCATAGCGGAGATGAAGGGGGACATTGTGGAAGACGGGCATAGCGGAGATGAAGGGGGACATTGTGGAAGAGGGGCATAGCGGAGATGAAGGGGGACATTGTGGAAGACGGGCATAGCGGAGATGAAGGGGGACATTGTGGAAGACGGGCATAGAGGAGATGAAGGGGGACATTGTGGAAGAGGGGCATAGCGGAGATGAAGGGGGACATTGTGGAAGACGGGCATAGCGGAGATGAAGGGGGACATTGTGGAAGACGGGCATAGCGGAGATGAAGGGGGACATTGTGGAAGAGGGGCATAGCGGAGATGAAGGGGGCATAGCGGAGATGAAGGGGGACATTGCGGAGATGAAGGGGGACATTGCGGAGATGAAGGGGGGCATTGACCAGGCACCCTCCCCTCATCAGAGCAGGGGGTGCCTGGTGTAATGCTCGTGTCGCCCCATTCAATTCAATGGGGCTCGGGTGCTCGGCCGAGCACTCGAGCCTCAGGGGGTGCTCGGTCAGAGCACCCGAGCATCGGGGTGCTCGCTCAACACTAGTAATAGTAGGTGAGGCAGAATTTATTTTAAATAAATGTAACATGAAATGTCAGTTTTAAATAGGGAGCTGCTGGAATTATATAGAGATGTAAACAGTTTCATCTGCAAATTCTCTCAGAAGCACTATTTCCAAGAGACAGATTAGATGTCATCCCTATTCTTATCAGGAATGATGAAACTAAGAATCAGTTTTCAGAGATAATAACAGATGAGAGAGATTTTATTCTGAACAAATGTATTCCTTATAAATGTAAGCCTACATTCTCATTTTACTCAACAAATTATAAAGGTAGTTTTGTTGAAATTTCCACTTTAGTCATGAAGGGTTTTTAAACATTACAATTTACAAAAAAACGCTTGGATTTTTTTTTCTTGCAGTTTATCACAGACAAATGATTAGCAGTCCAGTGACTGCTTAAACAGTATGATAACTTCCTCAAACCAGCAGACAACAGTGGGGGGACTGGCATCCAAAACAGAGAATATTATCTTATTATTTTATAAGCCCATGGGATTCTGACAGTGTATACTATAGGGTTTTGGATGGTGACCACTCCCCATTAATCACATGCAAATTCCACAATTTATTAGAGAAAACATGCTTAAATTATACTTTTAGCAAAAATTACTATTTCCTAATTAGTTTTTTCTTTTGTCCAAAACCCTCAAGTTACATTGCCAAAAATGCATAAAAGTTTGATTTCATAACCTGGCTGTATAGCTTTGACAGGTATTAGGTTTTTAACATCCAGTTTATGACAATTTGTTGATCATCATTTGAAGAGTTTACTCACCTGTTGTACTTCTTTTCACAAGTTACACAGGAACCAGACGCTCACTAGAGGACATGAGACATTAGTTCATTATATTTTAGCATAGATCAAATGCTTGGTTTACAAGCTTTTATATTTTTTCTTAACCAGGATTTAGTAGTGTCTTCTCACCAAGTTCAGTTCATTTTGGCAGCCATAGAATTTATTTTGAGGAGTGTTTCTACCTCCAGATGAATGGAATGGTGATGTTAACCAGATATGCACCAAGGTTCTCCAGCGTCTTTATGGGGTGATTGAAACGTCATTACATATGATGTTATAAACCCTTTGGTGCAAATCTGGTGCTCTATTATGACTACATAAATCATGCTATTACCATCTGAAGGAACGACAAAATCATAGTTTCAGAATTTTATTGTTAGGTGAATAACAATAACCTTGGTCTTAGATTCACCATGCATCCACATTCCACCACCATTAAATATTTCGATGTCAAACTATATATGAATCCCTCTAATTAGTTTGGTCAAGAATTTTCTTTAAAAACATGGAGTCAAATATATACCTGGTTTTAAAGTTGCCAAAACTGTCAGTGGCTGTTGCATGTTCTTTATGGAAACTTCTGAAGGATTCAGAGAAACTGAACCAGCTTTAACCCCTTAAGGACCAGCGGTCCCAGGGTGTGTGGTCCTTTAAGGACCAGATAGGGAATTTCGGCGTGCCGCCCCACGTGACTGATCACGTGTGCCAGCACATCAAACAAGGGACTGAAAGAGATCGCTCCAGTCTTGGAGCGATCAACTTCAGTCCCCGTTATTACTCACCACACTCCAGCAGGAGCGCGGTGAGTAAAAGTACGTGATGTACCAGGACTGTCACTGGTCCTTAAGTACCGGACCAGCGTGACGGTCCGGGTACATCGGGGTTAAGGATTTTTAAAGAATATTTGGGAAGTTGCTGGTATTTTTTGATCACATAATTATTATTATTCTTTATTTATATAGTACTAACGTATTCCTTAGCAAACAATAAAGGATAGAAATACAAAGACTTTAAATAGTACAAATGAAACATAGAAAAAAAAGGATGAACATCCCCTGCTCGTGAGAGCTTACAGTCTAGAGGGAGATAGGTGGGACACAGAAGGAGTAAGTGCTTTGGGGTGTATGTGCCTGCTGCCTCATGAACTGCTAGACAGTGGGAGAAAAAAGTACCTAGATGTGATCCTAAGAGACAAAACAGAAAGACAAAACAGGCCTGGTCTGCTCTATACAAATAAACCAAATGTGAACTCTGTGCAAGGCATATATAATACCAATGTGTTGACTTATTTATTTGAAAATAATGAGGGTTTTGTTGCATAGTTTTGCAAATGTATGTTTAACCTTGCTTGCCTCACCAAGGTACCCCATATAAAGCAAATTCTAACTTATATAAATATTGCCATTTGTTTATGGCAGATCTGTTTTGTCTGTTTGCTTTTGTTCTAGGTTTTTATACATAACTTGTATTAACTATGGTGTTGTAGCACTGTTAGGATTTTTATTTTTTTCATTGTCTTACATACACTTTCTCCTCATTCTAGCTACTTTTTCACCATGTTTCACTTCATTTAATTCCCAGTTATAATTAAAGGGATAGTAATAGCTGAAAAAAATGCAGCTATGAATGACTCTCATATAACATGGGCCACGTAATGCTTTATTTAAATATTTTCTGTTTTGTAGTTCAACAGTAATTCAATTCTAAAATATCCCCTCCCGCCCTTTTTACCTCCTGTATGCAGCTTCCCCTCAGATGTGGAATCTGGTCAAGAGACTGGAACAGCTCGCAGTGAGGGGAAATCTTCAGGCATAAGTATAAGGAAAACACTGCCCCCCTTGACAAAGGAGGGCAGGATTTTCCTTATGTTAACTGAAGATTGTCCTTTACTACGTTCCATCAGACAGAGTGGCATAGGTCAAAAGGGAAGGAGGGGGATCCATTGGAATTGAATTACTGTTGAACGACAAAATGGAAAATAATGAAATCCAGTGCTTCATGTCCACGTTATCTGAGGATCAATCAGAGCATTTTTTCAGTTATTACTATCCCTTTAAGACTTATGCTGAAATGCACTTAAAGTTACTTTAAAGCCATAGTACATGGCCTTAGTATTTGATTGGCTTGCCTGGCCTTTGTATTGCCTTTAATTACAACTTCAAAGTATTCAATACATTAGCATGGAATATATATATACATATATATATATATATATATATATATATATATATATATAGAGAGAGAGAGAGAGAGAGATAGATAGATAGATAGATAGATAGATAGATAGATAGATAGATAGATAGATAGATAGGTGTATATATCTATCTATCTATATATCTATATATATATATATATATATATATATATATATATATAGATATATGTATAAGTATGTATATATATATATATATATATATATATATATATATATATATATACTAGCAATGTGGGACGGGATATATAGGGAATTAATGTACACACACACACAGATGCAAGACAAACACACACAGAGACACACACACAAATGCACACACTTGCACTGAGATGCATAAAGAGCGACACAGTCATACACACATACATGCAATGCACAACATGCAGACACATAGAGTGTGATACAGACATGCAACACACACAGTGAGGAACACACAGGCACACACAGAGACACACAAACACAGAAGTGAGTCATAAGGGAGTGACTTATGTGTCATTGTAATGAGTTTGTGTTTGTACTTATGCCTCCACTGTGGCATTCATTCATATAGTTGAAATGCATGTGGTAATTGCACATACTATGGTAGAAGGTGGATCGTGCTGGCTTCCGGGGTGTGAGTGAGTGTGTGTGAGTGGCATTCATTCATGTAGTTGAAATGCATGTGGTAATTGCACATACTATGGTAGAAGGTGGATCTTGCTGGCTCCCAGGGTGTGAGTAAGTGTGAGTGAGACTATTGTGGAAGGTGGATCATGCTGGCTTCCAGGGTGTGAGTGAGTGCGTGTGAGTGTGATAGTGAGTGTTTTTGTGTGAGTGATTGCATGTGAGTGATTGCGTGAGTGTGTTAGTGAGTGTGTGTGATTGAGTGTGAGAGTGTGAGTGTGAGAGTGAGTGAGTGAGAGGGTGTAAGAGAGTGAGTTAGAGAGTGTGAGTGACAGTGTGAGTGTGTGATTGAGAGTGTGAGTGTGTGTGATTGAGTGTGTGTGTGATTGAGTGTGTGATTGAGTGTGAGTGTGTTAGTGTGTGAGTGAGAGTGTGAGTGTGTGAATTATTGTGAGTGTGTATGATTGAGTGTGTGTGAGAGTGTGATTGAGTGTGCGTGATTGGGTGTGAGTGTGTGTGTGTTTTTTGTCTGATGTGTTTGTGTCTGTGGTGTAGGAGCGAGTGGCAGCCATTTTGTTTTCTCAGTTACTTGGATAGTGGTGGGCGGGCTGTATAGTGGGGGCAGGCCAACTCCCTGCATGATTTAAATCACTCCCCCATTGAATCACCCAATGGGAGCAGTAACTCCTCCTTACTTAATCCTTTGAGTGCCAGAGGAGTATGCAACGCATTGCTCTGCAATGCATTGTGTACCCCTCTGGCACTCAAAGTGTTAAGTTATGGTAACATAGCAATATAACACACGGTGGCTCTTCAGTTGAGGCAGCGTAGCAATATGCTGAGGTAACAAATAAATAGTGGTGTTTGAGGCTTGCCCTCTGTAACATGCAACAAAGCATCTCTCTCCCTTTAAGGAGAAAGGGCGGGAATCAGGAAGCAGGAAGTGGAGGAGTGACAGTTGAAAACAGACAGTGAGGTTGACTGAAGAGATGAAAGGAGTTAAATAAAACAGTTGCTATTAAGTTTATCCCTGAGTTTGTATATTATGGAAACATTACACCCTCGAACAGAGTATATGGAGGGTTACAATTATCTGTGGGAGGTGAAACAGAGTGTGTGGAGGGTTACAGTTATCTGTGGGAGGTAAAATAGTGTGTTTGTGGGGTTACAGTTATCTGTGGGAGGTGACACAGAATGTATGGAGGGTTACAATTATCTGTGGGAGGTAAAACAGTGTGTTTGTGGGGTCATGATCCTGAGTGAGAGTGTGTGTGGACCAGGAGAAGTTATTGATATCCCCTACTTCAGGAGCGAGTGGCAGTTATATGTTTTTTTGTCAGTTGGATAGTGGTGGGCGCGCTGGAGGGGGCGGGCCAACTCCCTGTATGATAAACATGCCTCCATTCAATCACCCAATGGGAGCAGGAGTTGTGTTTCCTAATGAGACATAAATTATGCAATGAGGCATTCTGTTCAATGTGTGTTTGTTTTCTGAGGAGACATAAATTATGTTCTGTGTGTGAGGTACCATAAATTATGCAATGAGGCTTATTCTTTTATATATATATCTATATATATATCTATATATATATATATATATATATATATATATATATATATTAAGAAAGATAGAGTTATAACTTTTAACCAGTAATACACTACAACTTCAAAGTATTCAATACATTAGCATGGAATGAATAAAGGATTAAAATAAGAAAATGTCGCCGCTGCATCAATATTTGCATACCAATGTCGCCAGGCATCACATGGGTGTCAAATTAGGCGTCAAATGGGCCGCGTTTCATATCACTGTGTATAAATACTCCTGCCTACTGAGTGGAAGCTGTATTACCTCTTTGGAACTTCCAAGGATACTTGGCTGTACTTCAGATGTCAATACTGCGACATAACCATGCCTTTGGAATTTATTACAAGCAAGAAGGGAGCTGAACTGCTGCTGGTGGAAGAATGCACCTTCCGTCAAGAAAAAGTCATCAACGGAAAGAAGATCTGGAAATGCACAGAATACAGCAGAGGACATTGCAGTTCCAGGTGCATTACTAAGGATGACATGATTTGCAAAGGACCTGGCGAACACAACCATGTCCCTGACATTGCTAAAGTTCATGCAAAGAGGTTGGTTGGAGACTGAAACAAATGGCAGCTACTACACAGTATAGCACACATCAACTGGTGGCTGTCACGTCACAATCAGTCACACCTGCTATTGCTGCCCAGTTATCCACAGTAAGTAATTTAAAGCAGGTCATCAGAAGAGTGAGGAGAGGTGCCACGGCTCCACTTCCTAACCCAACGACTTTGCAAGACCTAAGGATTGGCGGAGAATATGTAAAGACTCACAAGGGTGACAACTTTATTCTTCATGACAGTGGACCCGGATTAGTATGATTTATTATTTCTTCAACCCTTGCCAACTTAACTGCATTGGCAAACAGCCATAACTGGTTTGTAGATGGATTCTTCAAAAGCTGTCCCATGTTATTTCAGCAAATGTACACTATACATGCGATGCAGTTTGGGACTGTTATCCCACTTGTGTTCGTACTCATGAGCGAGAAGACCACAAACATGTACACAAGTGTGCTAGCAGAGTTGAAGAAGCTTTGTCCTTCATTGAACCCTCGGACCATCACGACTGACTTTGAAGCATCAAGCATAGCGACATTTAAAAGGGTTTTCCCAGAATGCACACAGCAAGGATGCCTTTTCCATTTCAGCCAGTGTATTTGGCGTAAAATTCAACAAATACCATATGTAGCAAAAAAATACTGTGACGACGCGGAGTATGCACTCAAACTAAGGAAGCTATTAGCACTTGCTTTTGTACCACCACAGGATGTGGTACACTCTTTTGAAAGGCTAATGGACTGCACTTTTTTTAGCATGAATTTCGAAGAACTGCATCTGCTCCTCAACTATTTTGAGGACACGTGGATTGGAAGACCTGCTAGAAGAAATACTAGAACCAAACCACTTTTTGACATTGAACTTTGGAACTGTTACCATTCAGTTTTGCAAGACCTGCCCAAAACTAATAACTCTGTAGAAGGCTGGCATAGAGGCTTCACATTCTTATGGGGGCATGCCACCCAACTATATGGAACTTTATTAATGGACTAAAAAAAGAACAAAGTTTGACCGAATTAAAATTGGAACAGTATGCTGCAGGACATGAGCCTCTGCAATCAAAAAAGGTGTACAGGGACACTGTAAGAAGATTGAAATTAATTGCAATGAACTATGCAACAACAGAGATGTCACACTACCTGAAAGGTGTGGCACACAATGTACAATTTAATACACAGACTACATACCTGAACTGTGTTTGGTAAGTTTTGTTTTATCTTTAACATTAACATGTTTTGGTTTATTTGTTGTATTCTGTTATGCATGCTTTATAACATATTGTTTGTTTTGTATCCCTAGATTGCACTGTTAGGCTTCATCCTTTGAGTGCCAGAGGGGTACACAACGCATTGCAAAGAAATGCATTGTGCACCTCTTTGGCACTCATCACGGTTAAAGCATCCTTATTGCGCCCCTATTTCTTCCATTTTATGCACACTTTGTAAAATACTGTTTACTTTCAAGACTGCTACAAAACATGTGTGGTTATTCCTGGATTTAACTGGTAGGTTTAATCCTTTGAGTGCCAGAGGGGTACGCAACGCATTGTAGTGCATTGTGTTGTGCACCCCTCTGGCACTCAAAAGGGTTACATTTCATGTATATTTTGTGAAAAACTTTTTGCTTCCAAATAAAAATTTTCAACTTCACTAACTTTTTGTTACTTGTATTTTTTGCACTTCACTACCCCTTTAAATGCGTGTCTTGCTAAGTGCGTCAATCCAAATGACGTGACATACACATTTTGCGACTCCCTTACGAGCAACATATGAAACTCGCCATTCGGAGTGATGCGCCTACATAGATGCACCATTCAGAGTGATGCGCCTAAACAGATGCGCCAATTCAAGACGCGCTATTCAGTGGGCGACATATCAATAGTAAACCCTAGATGAGGACTGCATTTTTTTAGGGATGTTTAATTGTAAAAAGTAATACTTTCCAGTTTATAAACAAGTATAGTGTTCATTTTCAGCAAAAGGCTGTGAATTTTCCTTTCAGATAATTTTTTAGCCTATAATAATCACTCACACACTTCATCTATCAGGGGGGGAGTAAGGGGACATTATTATTAATAATTAGGTTAGCAGCAGCATCCACTTTCCACACTAGTTTCATATTGTTGTATGTTTTATAAAGTCAGAAAAAGTTTCATTCTTTTTGGGGTTTTTTAAGGCCTCAACAAGTTTATGGTATAAGAAGACAGAACAGCACAGATGAATATGAAAGAAGATAGAAGCTTCCAGAAGAAGATGCAAAAAGTAAGACCAGGGTGCAAGAGACCCCTCTGGACATCAGACATCCAGGTAAGTGTGAATTGTTCATGGGTTGGTGTTACCTTTAGGAGGGGATTAACCATTTGAGTGCCAGTGGGGTAGGCAATGCTCTGCAATGCATTGCATACTCCTCTGGCACTCAAAGGGTTAATTATTTTTCCTTCTCACGTACACTTTTTTGGATACTTTGGATGTATTGCTATGGGGCTTAGGGCCCCATATAAATACATCCACGGGTCATTAATGTAGGGATCCCTACTTTAGCCTTTTATCTTATCTTTCCTTGACACTTCACTTACACCAGTGGTTAGACACAAGCGTTAAGGGATTCATCTCCAAATTTTTTAGCCGATAATGTCTGACGATAAAAGTGAGTCCCCTAATGCAGCCACTTGTAATTGAATGGCAAATTCAAAAACTTTCTAAGTGCTTACAAAAGGCACAAATTTAGCATCCATAGTGCATTTTTTCCATTCGGTAGTGTGTCAAAGCGCAGGTAATTGCATACCTGACTGTGACTTAAAACTACTGACGGTACTTTTTTTTTTGTTACCAGTGGCAATTGGATCAAGCCCTAACTGAAAGAAGGTATTATATAATTTGTATCATTTATTGTTTTTATTTATTTTTATTTCTTTAGAAAGTGTTTTATCATGAAGAATACATGGGGGATTATGCACTAAGGCTTGATAAAGAGGTGATAAAGTGGAGATAACTTCTCCAGTGATATGATTTCTCCAGTTCCTATATTGTGGTATAGAACCTATGCACTAAGGAGAATGACACCAATAAATATCCTTCAACTTTCACTAAATTTAGCATAAAAAAGAAATCAATTACATTTTGGCCCATAATTGGTCCATATTACCCTTTTCTGTCATACTACTTATCACGTAGCCTGAAGGAGATCTTTAGAAAGGCCTCAGACATCTTTAAAGAACATATGAATCACAAGTAAACTAAGCACTAAAGACAATATCAGAGCAAAGACAAGTAAATCTAAAAATATTTTTTTTCTTTGATTGGAAGTTTCTTACAAATGTGGAGTCACTAGATGTCCGGTGTGCAATTACATCAGTTACAGATTCAATAATTTTACATCCAATAATTAGGGATGGGTGAAATTTTTTGCCTCAAAAGCGAACTGGCAAAAAAATGGCACTTCTCACTGCATAGGACGTTTCCATAAAAAATATAGGTTTCCCCCTTTTTCAGCCTAGCTCATTGTATTGAAATCAGTGGAAAGACTGGATACCCATGTGGATAGTTTCCCTTCTTCTCTCAATGGGACAATTTAAAAAGATTGTCAGGTTTTCCGAAGCATGTTATTCTGTGTTTGTGAGAGATAAAGGAAGCACAAAATTTTCTGAGTTAGTTAAGATAAGCAAATAAAGTGAAGTTGCAATATAGTTTAGGGAGACTGGGGATTGTGAAGGGACAAAGGGGACTCTGGGGGGAGTCTGAGGGAGTGTAGTTTAGAGAGAAAGGAGATTTACCCAAAACACACCAAACTCGTTTTTTGTTTGAGACAGACAGGTGATCCAAGTTACTTCCTGAGCTGGCTGTTCTCTGTGTTAGGGGAGTTTGGGGGTATGCGAAGGGAGAAAGGAGATTTACCCAAATACTCCAAAATTTTGTGTAACAGAGAAGAAACAGACAGCCATTTTCCAGGTATCTGGACATATGATTCTGCCCCTGTGCAAATACTCATTATGTGTGTGGGGGTGGAGATCTGTCTTCATCCTCAAGCCATCCGGTAGTGTTGTTTTGCAATGGTGTGTGTGCACAGTGACTCTATCTCCTGAACAAGACCAGCTCCCATGTACATCATTGCAATTTTCCACCTCCACCAGTTCCTTTCATCTCATCAATGTCTTTGTCATCCATCATTCATACCTTTTAGTCATGTTACACTGATTGCGAAAGTATTTACACTTTACACCATCATTGTCTACTCAATGTGCAAGTTTCTCACAAGTTTATCATGTATTGCAGTTGTTGATTATTCATAGGGGGTTATGCACTAAGGCATGATAAAGAGGTGTTAAAGTGGATATGACTTCTCCAGTGATATCACTTCTCCATTTCCTGTGTTATTCTATAGATCCTATGAATGAAGATATCCAAAGTTGGAAAAATCTTAGTACATTGGCTCCATAGAATAACATAGGAATTAGAGAAGTGATATCACTGAATAAGTCGTCTCCACTGTATCACCCCTTTATCACACCTTAGTCCATGTCCCCCACAGTATATTACACAATAAATTTCAAAAAGTGTCCTTCTATTTTCTATCTGTATTGATCCAGAATTGCTCCAGAGCCTACTGAATATTGCTCAAAGATTGCCTTATTTAGTCAAACAGTAAAACATTTAACAAGGCTGTTCATGTTTATTACATTGCTAAACCAAGTCATCAGGGTATAAAACTCATTATCATGATTCCACATTCAATTAATGTTACTGAACGTATTTATATGTCATTCCGGTGTTGTAGATCCTACTAATGCAATTCTCCAAGACTATGTCAGCAGTTAAGGACAATCTCCTTCATTTTAAAATTTGCTGAGCTTTTTAGCAACTCATAAATATGTCAGAATATCTTGCAAATACTGCTTGATGGTAGATAATATTTATAAAGAATTTCCCATCTCATTGTCCTATTTTTTTGCTTGATTTTCTAAATGTATTGTATCTGCGAACTGTTAATTGCATATCTAATACTTTACAATTAGAAAACACAATTTTAAAGAAGCATTGAAACAACAATTAATAATAATTTATAATAATTAACAAATATGTGAAGCTCTTAACAATGCCTACCACAGGCTTCTCTAAGTATTGGCTGAGAGGACTGGAGGCTGAGATCTCATTAAAACTTATTGCCAGCTCAGAGCTTGTATGATGCACATCTCCCTGGTAATGGTGCAATTGGGCTGCATGATGGACCAAGAGACCTTATGCAGAAAGGAGAAGGAGAGCAGTTCTGGGGACCACACAATAATGGGAAAACAAAAATTCCTCTTGGTTTAAGTTTGCTTTTTAACCCCTTGAATGCAGTGTGGTTTTATCACATTGTGAAGCAATACATGGAGCTCTGTCTAGCATTCAAGGTTTTAAAAGCTCCATTTAAATCAACTATAATGTGTAAAGTTAGTCCAAGCTATTCTTTTGGGAATCTAGCAATTCCTCTGTTGTCCACAATTATTTCAGTACAATAATATGTTTTTTTTTCTTCGCCCTGACAAGCATCATTAACCCATTTTGGACCAGAGGGGTGTGCAACACATTGTTTTGCAAAGCATTATGCACTCCTCTGGTCAACAAGGGGTTAAACACTAACACCTATTGCATTACACAGAATATTAAAAATCTTGGAGAAAATATCTGTCCAATTGACAGAAAAATCCTTTGGAATAGAAGTCTTCATGAACGACATATTATGCCTGAGGTAATCTCAACAAGAATACTAAGAACCACAAAAAAAGGAATCTTATGTAGGCCTCAAATCTATGTACAAAACACTGGGAAAGCTGTAACTCATTGGGTCTATGCACTAATGTGTGATAAAGAGGTGATAAAGTGGCGATGACTTCTCTATTGAAATCATTCTCCAATTTCTATGTTATTCTATTAAACCTATGCACTAAGATATGTCCCACTTAAGGGAGGAAATGCACTAAGGTGATAAAGAGGTGATAAAGTTGAAATAACTTGTCCAGTGATATCACTTACCCAGTTTGTATATTATTCTACTGAGTCAATGAAGTAAGATTTTTCAAGTATGAAAGATCTTAGTGCACAGGCTCCATAGAGTAACAAAGGAACTCACGGAGTGATATCAGTAGATAGTTTGTCTCCTGTTTATTGCTCTTTAATACACCTTAGTACATAACCAATCAAGAATCTTAGTGTGTGGGCTCCATAGAAAAACATATCACTTCAGATGTCATCTCCACTATATCACCTTTTTATCACCCCTTAGTGCGTCTCTCCTGTTGTGACTAATGGACCAATAAGAACTGGTGGGAGATTCACTAAGGGGTGATAAAGAGGTGATAAAGAAGAGATAATTTATCTGGCAACATCACTTCTCCAATTCCTATGTTATTCTCTGAAGCCTATGCACTAAGATCTCTCAGACTTAAGGGATCTTAGTGCATAGGCTCTATAGAATAACATAGAAACTGGATATTTTATCACACTGGAGAAAGCAGGTTTGTTTTATCACCACTTTATCATACCATAGCGCACCCTCCCATGGGGACAAATAAAAATCTCCATTGATTAAATTTTAATGATTTAACTCATTCATTGCTAATAAGGTCTCTAACACATTGCTTTCTTTTGGTATTTATCTAAAAAGAATGTTTCTTTCTGAAGCCCAGAAAGTTTTCACAAACCAAGTTTCATAAGAATTTCATATATTCTTTTGACCAACCTAAAGTATTTCAGTAAAAGAGGGCATATCTTATATAATAATTTGCTAATGTATGTTTGTCAGAAGCTGTCATGCGCAGTATAGAGGGCTGCGAGCTCTGCAGTCATGCTCAGTACAGACTACCCGCTCCACGGCTGATAAAGGAGTGGGGAGCTCAGAATTCAGACCATAGTCCTCTCTGTGAACCTGGTCTGTATTCGGAGCACCCCAATCTGTTATCAGCCGCAGCGCGGGCAGTCTCTACTGTGCATGAATACACCGCAGCCGTTGCTGACTGGCACTGTGGCCCATGTACACGGGCTGTTCAACTAAGCATGTCATAAATAAGAAATATATCATCTTTGTGCAGTATTCATGCTATTCTCTGTATTCTTGTGGATCAGGTAATAGAACTGCAGGACCTCACAAACATTAGTTTGCCAAATCTTGAAATTTACAGAAAATTTGGCAAATTGACTTTCAAACCAGACTGCTACAGATTCCCTCACATCTCTAATTAAATCCTGGATTAATTTTAAGCCAAGTTTCTCCTGATTCAGAAGACGTTCCTTTGAGTAATCACATTGCCACACACACACATTAAAGTTTCATGACTAAATAAGCCTAATTTTCTACTGAAATACTACCATCAGAATACTTTGGTGAGCATTGACATAGCCCCAAAATATTCCTGACTTGACAAAACCTGCAGTTGTTATGGACACTTCAACCCAACAGAGATGAATCAGTAATATTCCATGCGCTGTAGCCCTTTGCATTCCAGCGTGGGTTAAGTATGCAAGCTAATCAAATGAGTGTCAGCGTATAATGAGGCTAATTAAGAAATGATAATAAATGATCACCCTACAGATGAGCAAAGCATATGTCTGGAATGTGCATTTTTTGTTTTTGATCATTATTGAGACCCACAAGATCCATACTTTGCCACATTACTGTAATATATTAAATATTATACGTAAGGGGGTTATAATATATTAAAATACAGGACAGGTTTGATTCAGGGTATTGTTTAATATTGTAATCAGGACTTCTATATATAGTGATTTTTTGACACATGCTACGTTGAGCCAGCAAAGGTTACGATTCAGCTCGCATTCAATTAAATTAAAGGGATAGTAATGTTTCAAAATAAAATCAGCTCCAATTAACCTTCATAGCATTTGGGACATGGAGAGTGTTATTTCAATACTGTCAGAGCTGTAGCTGAAGAGTAATTGAATGATAAAGTATCCCCCTCCCACCCCTTTTACTGATGTAACACTGCTCACCTTAGAACAGAGGGGTATTGTCCAGATGGCTTACAGAGAAAGACAATCTTCAATTAGTTTAAAGGAAAAACCTGAAAAACCTGTCAAAGGGGGCAGTGTTTTCATTGTTCTCACAGTAAGAAGATTGTCCCTTGTTGTGAGCTGTCTGGTCTTAAAACCAGATTACACATCTGAGGAGAGGTGGCTTACACTAGGTAAAAGGGGCGGGAGCAGGATACTTTATCATTTAATTACTCTTGAACTACAACTCTGACAGTTTTGAAATAACATTCCCTATGGCCCAAATACTAAGAAGATTAATTGGAGCTGCTTTTATTTTGAAACATTACTATCCCTTTAAGAGAAATTATACAATCAGGAGCTGAAAAAACAGGTAACTGCAATGTAATTGCTTAACTAAATGATTTTGAGGATATTCTATTGGTCATTTTGCCTCTTACATTCAGCCCGGAAGTGAATAGACAAATGTGATGGAAAAAAGCTTCTGAGGACTTTTTTTTTCATATATATTTTCTCCCCAATGTGGGATTTGGCTCCAAATCCCAAAGGGCTCCTTATGGCAATGAAGCCTGAATGTTATTAAAAAAGCAGAACAATACACCAGTGAATCCTTAATACTGTGCTGCTTTCCCTTTGGGGAACTTGAAGTCCAATTGAAATGATCTGCTAGGAAGCACAGAACCTCAACAGAGACAGCATCCTAGTGAAAGCACTTGTATTATGCACACAGTATCCACTGCACTTACAAGAAAAAATGTGTAAGAAAGCACATAGGGAATATGTATCTCTCTGGGATATCTTCTCTTACGTATGTGAAGCCACTCTATAGTACACAGTGAATACACTTTCTGAAATCTAAGTAATAAGGCAGGCAATGCACAACAAGTGCTTTCTCAAGATGTGACATGACAATGCCTGGTCAATGTTTTCTTTATACATGAACTTTTTTCAGAATAAGTCTTGGTAAATCTTAAGACTTGTCTAGTACAGTTAGACATTATTTTCTCCTTTTTTTGTCACCAAGAGGCCATCTTTACTTTCAAAAGCTGTCCTGTTTCAGGCCACCCTGATATATTGAGTCATAGCCACATTATTTTTATAATAAGAGTGTTTGCATGGTTATCAAAGTTGAGTACAAACAAGTATTAGTGCATCCCAAATAGTAAGTCACATTTACACACAAAAATCCTACTTGCAAGGGAAAAAACAATGCATACAAAATTATATAAAGAGTGTGAAATAGCAAAATAATATATTATAATTGGATCTGATATATAATCTCTGTATCAGAAAATATATAGCTGAATGACATCAAATCCCATATATACTGTGCGCATATTAAAATGTTTTTACTATGTGTATATATGGGATTTGGTGTCATTCAGTTATAAATTTTTTTTTTGCTGATACAGAGATTATATAGCAGATCCAAGTATAATATATTATTTTAATGCTTCACACTCTTCAAATAATTTTGTATGGTTCTCAACGTCACTTTGATGTTTGCTGTTCCTTTTCACCCTTCTAAATTGGCTACACAATTGTCTTTTTCTATCAGAGCAAGATGATAAAAATCCACTGTAACACATATAACTTTTAACAGAAAGAACTAGACAAAACCTGCGGCTCTCCAGTGAACCACACATTTCTGATTGCTAGTGCTTTCCCATCCTTAACAACAATTTCTTATATAATTATGCATGTCTAAAATTATTAGAGTGACTTATTAAAACATATATAATATAGGACTATAACAGTGTCGCTCACTATACAATAAAGACCATCAGTTTAGCCAAACAGTACAAAAATCAGATGGTTATGCAGAGAAAATAAGAATGTATAATAGTCCAAAAATGTATACTCTTAATTGCATGTGAAAAATTGCATTTAGTGTTCGTGAATAAAATTAGCCAATAAAGTATTAGTCCGGGTCTGGGAACACTTAAGACATAGAGCACATAACAAGAGAAAGAAAGACAATAATCTAAGTGTAGTAGTTTAATAAATTTAAAAACAAAATAAAATAGTAGATTATACTCACAATAGCCCTTCTTGGGCTTTATGCTCATCAAACGGGTCTCTCTCCCATTGTAGCCAACGAACTGTGTCGTCCGGTAGTCCTGTATCTCGGTCTGAATGCTTCCTGCTGTTAATCTGGATGTTGTTACTACAGATGTTTATATCCAAGCCAAAAAATTCTGTCAACCAGTAGATCCAGTTTATGGTGGCAATAATGGATAAACAGTAGTAATGTAAGCACTAAATGTTAACCTCGTGGCGAGGTGCGTCCAAAGAAGCCAAGTGGGCCAGTGTACGGGCCTGTCAGGTGTGGTGGAAACTCGCAGGGGGTGTGGAGGAGACCCAGTAATCCTGGGCAGTAAGCCAGAGTGCTCGAATGGCTTGGCAACCGCTACCCTTTGTTCCTGCAACACTTTTCCTGTTCATCGTAGCCTGGGAGTAGAGGCATCACTCTCTACTGCCCGGTGTTCCGGTTCTACAATGCTCGACGGTTCGAGAGCCCATCGGCCCCTCCTCGATCCGCATCCTTCGATGCAGTGTCGGCTACTCCGGGGTTCGACACCACTTTGAGTCGACCACCGGACCGTTGATCTGCTCGACCAGTGCATCCGACGGCACCAGTCCGGCGTCGAGAAGGAGAGACCCAGGAATGACAAAAGTGATTATATAATTTATTGAAGTTCGGCTTAATAGATTCTATGAAAACTTTATGTGATAACTCATTGTGTGGGCTAAAAGACCAAATCTTTTACAGAGACCTCGAACGTAATCAAAGTATTGAATATGCAATATTTCAAAAGCCATATATAGAAAATTCTCATCCTTTACACTTTTTTCACTAAGTCCTAAAAGGGATAGTAATGTTTCACAACAAAAGCAGCTCCAATTAATCTTCATAGTATTTGGGCCATGGAGAATGTTATTTCAATACTGTCAGAGTTGTAGCTCAAGAGTAATTGAATGATAAAGTATTCCCCTCCCGCCCCTTTTACTGATGTAACACTGCTCACCTCAGAGCAGCAAGACTGTCAGGATGGAACACAGAGAGGGACAATCTTCAGTGAGCATAAGGAAAAACCAGAAAAACCTGTCAAGGGAGCAGGGTTTTCCTTAGGCTCACATAAGAAGAATGTCCCTTTCTGTGATCTATCTGGTCACGGGACCAGTTTCCACATCTGAGGGGAGGTGGCATGCACTAGGTAAAAGGTGTGGGAGGGGGATACTTTTTCATTAAATTTCTCTTGAACTACAACTCTAACATTGAAATAACACTCTCCATGGCCCAAATACTATAAAGATTAACTGGAACTGCTTTTTTTAAGGGTGACCGCATCCTTGTTCTCCATATATCTGGATGTTTATTTATTTATTTAGAAAATGTTTTACAAGGAACAATACATTCAGATTTATCTAGTTTTCAAGTATGTTCTGGAACGTTTTTTCAGTATAGAGTTACATATTTACACAAAGAGAGAAACAATATATATATATATATATATATATATATATATATATATATATATATATATATATATATATACACACACACACATAAAAATACATACAAATAAAAATTATATACAGCTACATAATTTTTTAGGGATTTTAGACTGGGAGAAGATAAGACTTTTTCATATAGATTTTTCCGGAGTTCAAGAGCAGTGAGTAGTATAATGGTGTAGAAGAACGTCTCCTGAGCCTCTGTGGGTGAATGTGTGGTTGGGGAGGGAGTGATTCGGAGGGTTGTGCGGGAGTGTAGGATCCATTGTGTGGAGGACATTCAATTAATCCTTTGAGTGCCAGAGAGCTACACAAAGCATTGCAAAACAATGCGTTACATACCCCATGGTGCTCACAGGGTTAAGGGCTTGAGTGCAGGAGCAGCATAGTGGTGCAGCTGCAGATCACCTGAGCTGCTGTGGGTGAATGTGTGGTTGGAGAGGAGGTGATCCTGAAGGTGGTGTGGGAGGACATTCATTTAACCCTTTGAGTGGCAGAGGGCTACACAGCACATTGCAAAGCAATGCGTTATGCACCTCTCATGCACTCACAGGGTTTAGGGCTTGAGTGCAGGAACAGTATAGTGGTGTGGCTGCAGGTCTCAATTGGCAGATTGTTGTCTGATGTGCCCATGTTGGTGAATGTATGGTTGGAGAGGGGGTAATCCAGAGGGTGGTACAGGAATGTGGTGGCTAAAGCCGCGCAGGAGAGAAGCTGCCTTGGGGAGGGTATGAGGTGAATGGTGGCATTGGAGGTAGGGTCCAGGTTAGTCTTTTCCTGTCGGTGTGTGGATCATTGACTGATCTTGCATTTTATGCGTCGGGACTCACCCATGTTTTTTCTGTTGGAGCAGCGGATGTTGAGGAGGTGGGAAGTCCTTGAAGAGATTTTAACAGGTGTGGTCAAGGTCCTTTGCCCCCTCCACAAACCTGTCAAAATCATGCCCCCTGTATCTCTAGGACAGGCAGTATGGAAGAGATTTTAATATCTTCTCCTTACTGCCACCACTGTGTGTGTGTGTGTGTGTGTGTTACGCACACAGAATTCTTTTTTTACATATATAGATTGATCCACCAACATTAAGCCAAGCCAAACAACTTATATTTTTAATGCACCCTTTACAGCACTTCCTGCTGAGTTGCAAAATTCCAGCAAAAGGTGCCTATATCCCACATTTTTCATTGCATTGAAATCAAGGTTAATAATGTATTTCCCCCATGTATTCACAACATGCTTGGGGAAGTGAGAGAATGCAGCTATCAACTGTAAGCAAAGAATGTGAGCTGGAGTTGATAAGAGTGTTGGTGGTACCGCTACCAGTTGGTCACTGGGTATGTATCACAGTCTCCCTTTGAGGCCTAAGCGATCCTGTGCTCTTACCTCTGTATGGCCGCTGGCCAGCATGGCCTCCGGTCACTTCCTCATTGCTAAAGTTATGTTACAGGCACTGGCACGGACGTCTGTTTATGGGCCTATTCTGTTGGGCCTAATTGGGTCCCGCCTGCTGCTTTATAAACCTAATTGAAGCTAGGACTTGTTGCCCTTTCATGGTATATCTGTGCGTTTCTTCAGTGTTGCTCTCATTTGACCCTTGCTTGGTTGCTGTGTTTACTCCTGATCGATCCTGTGGCTTTGTCTGAATACCCAATCTGTGTATGACCCTGGCTTGTCCAACTACCCGCTCTGTTTTGACCTTGGCTGTGGCTGACTACCCGGTTTGGCTCTCGACTGTGGCTTGTCTGACTTATGTTCTGTGCTGTCCTTCGCTTCAAGTGGAACTACTACCCAATAATAAGATAGCATCACATCATTGCCCATCTGGTGACTAGCTGCTCAGTAGCACTAGTCGCCAGAAGTCTTACCGGATTAAATAGAAATCTCTATTCTTCATGGACTGACAGCAAGACGGAGCTTGGACATCTTGCCCTAGTGATGTCCACGCACCTGCACAGCTTGGGATATTACAGCAGGGTGCAGCACATCACATGAGATCTTTAAAACCTCTGTTTTCAACAAAAGAAAAGGGAAACATGCCAACCGCCAATATTTTGGCAAGTTTACTATTCCATAGGTCTAGATTTGCATTATTTTTGTGCAGGTTTTGACTTCTTTCTAAGAAGCATGTGTGGGACGGCACTGCAATACATTGTAGAAGAACTGTGTAACTTTATTGCTTTAAAGGATTACCAATATATGAAAACAATCAGAGCTCCGATTGCTCAATGGTCTGCGATCTATCATTAAAGAGTAATTTAATTATAAAGGATCCCCCTCCCGCCCCTTTTACCTATCCTTAGCCACCTCCCCTCAGTTGTAGAATCCGGTCATTGGAACCAACAACTCACAACAAGGGAAATCTTCATGCACTGATCATAAGGAAAACCCTGCCCCCCTTTGACAAAGGATGGCAGGTTTTTCCTTATTCTCATTGAAGATTGTTCCTTGCTGTGATCTATCCAGACCGGCTTGGATTGCAGCGTGTCATGGGTAAAATGGGTGGAAGGGGTATCCTTTTTTAATTAAATTACTCTTGAACTACAAATCACATACTAGTACTGGCATACCTTATATCTCTAGTCTGGCGCCACAGTAATGAATTGGGATTTACCTTACCCACATATTAAACAATAGCAACATAAAATAAGTACTAAAAAATATATATATTTTATATATTTCATATAAATTGTTGCCCACAGTCACTACACACTAACCATCAAGACGTATGTATCTAAAATGCTGGGTTATAAAATCTACAGCAACAAGTCCACCATAACAGGACAAGATGCCTCAAATCTTACTCCTTTTACTCTCCTGAACTGCCAGTTATCACTGGCAAACATAAAACTAAAAAAGTTCAAGAATAGACAAAAATATAAATTTAGCCTATTTTGCGTGATGAATCAGGAAAAACCTCACAGATTGAATCCCAAAATGGAATATCATCAGACTCACCATTCACAATATAATAGCACCACCTTTTGTATATTAATACTGACATACCGATCTACATGCTAAAAAAGCTATGTAGAGCAATCAGAGTTCTGTTTATTTTCACATATTACTAACCTTTTAATAACATGACTTGTGGAGGTGGTGGCAGTATGTATAGGCACTCTATGACTCATATCATCTCTAAAAACAAACACCCCCCCCCCTCAGCAACAGAAATCTTGGCACACTCTCTGAAACATCAACAGCACAGGAACAGCATGGGAACATATAGGACCAATTGTGCTGCTGCTAGCTGTGGCACCTTTGACCTGTTAATGGTGTGTCTTCCAGTCAGACCTGTGGTTGTGCTTCAAATGGGATTTCATTGAGGAAATTCTTAGGTGTGAGTCTGCTTTCCCCCTGCTCACATACTTGTTACACAGACAACAGCTAGCAACTTGTTTAGCTTTTGGATCCTGAGTGAAGTATCTCCATACTGTGGACATCATAGACTGCAGGGTTTCTGAGAGGCTGCTACTACTACTGGGGCTAGCTGTTGCTGAAATTGTACTACTACTAGGTGTCACAGGTGCTGTACTTCCAAGAGCTTCCTAGGCACTAATCAAAGATAAGGCTGTGGATGCTGATAACCTGTGTAGTTGCAGGTTAATCAACACTATTAATTTGTGTGGCTAAGTGGGACTTGAACCTGGAAAAAGTGATGATGCTGATGATGACTGACAGGATGACTGTGTATTTTTTTGGCATACATGTTTGCCCAGGATCAGAGTTTCCAATTGTTTACTGAAACAGTTTACAAACAGTGGTGGAAGATTGAGCCTTTGCCTTTCAGCTAACTTTCTAGCCATGTCAGCATCTCTCACATTCACAACTACATCTGTATCTGAAGAAGAGGAGGATGCTGGAAGGATCTATTTTAGATGTACATCATCATCACCAATCATTAAGTCATCCCCTGCATAGCCCACTGCTTCTTCCCCAATACTTTTATATTCCTCTGGGCTTTTAGAGGTCTTCAGTAGGGATGGGGCGAAAATTTCCGCCTCAAACTGAAATTGGCAAAAAAATGGCACTTTCCGTCTGGCCAAAAATGTCCAGTGAAAAGTGACATTTTTTCCACTTTTTCCCGCTTTTTTTGCCTAGCTCATTGCTTTGAAATCAAGGGGTAGAAAAATTTTCCTCCACCTCATGAAAGTTTTCTACAGCCATATAAAAGGCTGTCAGGCTCTCACAGCATGTCATTCTGTGTTTGTGAGAGGAGAGAGCAGCATGTTTTTGAGCTAGAAGAGATAGGCAAATAAAGGGGAATTGAAGCTTTGTTTTATGGAATCATTTAGACAGGACATTTGTTCTCTGTAGTAGAGTAGTCTGGGGGAACAATGGGGATAAGAAGAGAGGAAGGAGGTTAACCTAAAACACCCCAAAATTTGGTGTGACTGAATGGCAAGACACAGGCAGTTGGGGTCCAAATTGATTGGTGATTTTACTTTTATTGCCTCAGTGCTAGGGAAGTCTGGGGAAAGAAGTTGTTGATTTTGTTTTTTAGTTTTATATATTTTTGGGGGGACTAACTGTGATAAGATATGGTGGACAACTTAAAATAAAAATAATAATAAAAAAACATAAATAATTAAACAAGTAAATATATTAGACAGCTGACTGGGAGCTCTGTGACTGAGGCAGACTTGATAGACAGCACACTACATTGAGGGCCAAGGCAAGACATCACACTCCATCAGGTGTGCACTGTAGAGAGTAAAAACA
The DNA here is from genome assembly GCA_037306005.1 of Rhinophrynus dorsalis. Lineage (NCBI taxonomy): Eukaryota > Metazoa > Chordata > Amphibia > Anura > Rhinophrynidae > Rhinophrynus > Rhinophrynus dorsalis. The sequence goes on along the minus strand of CM074721.1, from coordinate 326,421,765 downwards.
CATTCACAAAGAATAAAAAGCGGCTCTAGCGATAAAAGGGTTAATATTACTGTTTGACTTATACAATGCTCTTAACACTTTGTTGTCCGGTACATTGACACAACTATCACCGTCTTTGTGTCCCAGCCTTCGCCGTCTTTGTGTCCCAGCCTTGAAACTCTCTTTATCTCCAAACAATGTAATAATATTGCTGTAAATATATGAAAATCAATCAGAATTTTTCCTCTCGTGTTGCTGGAGTGGAATTTCAAATGAAGAACTGCGTAAATTGTGCAATTAAGGGAGTTATGTGGGTAAAATCACTAGACCCCTTAGATAACGGATGTATAAACACTTCAGTGACATTAGAGGAATTCATTTTAGATCCAGTATTGCATCACATTTTAGGGAGGTTCATGAAGAGAACTTGAAAGCGTTTTCAGTGCAGGGAATTGAACAGATCTCCTTGGGGGCGCGTGGAGGGGGATCCTGATGGTAAGCTTTTCATTTTAGACATTCACACTGTGTATGAGACATCCAACTGGCTTCAGTAAGGCCTATGATGTGTCTTGTTATACTTAAAGTCAAGGTTTTTGATTGCTGTTTTGTCTTAAGGTTTAAAAGATATGATATAAATGAATGAAGTAGAATAATCAGTGAACATTTTAAACCTTGAGTTTAATAATAATGATTATTTAATAATAAGCCTTTGTTTGGATATTTTTATCATGTTTCTGTGTTTAGCCAAGAAAGCAGTGGTTTTTGTTTATGTATATTAGCAATATAATTTGAACATTTACCTTGAACACACAACTTGGATACTCACTTGGTTTTTGAAGTCTGATGTATGATTTTAATATTAATATTAAAATGGTTATTTTTAGAGTAATCATCATGGTTCACTTCCTCTGAAGGAGGAGCATAAGAAGATAGCGAATTGGTATTGACCAGCCATTCCTAGGGAGGCAATTCATTGCTTTATAATTGCTCTGCATCAGAGGGAGTTAACCATGGACCTTTCACCGCTTCCTTTTGGAGTTATAGCTTCCTTTTGTTCTGTTGCTTATTTGTAGTTCTTGTAGGAGAGCTATGAGGTGTATATACATATTAGAATATTGCTTGGCTATACAGGGGATTTGAGGCGCTTCGGGTCTACTTGGAATCAAGGAGCCCTGTGGTTGGTTTTAAGTGAGAGATTTTGTAACTCTGTGTGTCTTTATAAGCAAAAGCAATTTTATTGAAGACAGAGTTGGTTCTCTCATGAAAAGACACTGTGGGGTTAATTCTCGACTTGTGGAGAGACTCGAAGGGCGGCAGTATACCTTGGGGTTGGTAATTAGTTACCGGAAGCTATATAAGAGTCTGCGGCATGGAGACAAACTTAGGGTCACGACTAAGCATTCATACACGCGAAATGCATTGATCTGTTTGCTCACACCTGCTCATGAAGACGTCTCACGGTCTGTACATTTCTATATTCTCTTTGGATACTTTTTCACTCTAATGTTGCATTTTGAAATAAAATAAAAATATTGTTTTTATGATACATAGTGTCTGAAGGTTTAATGTTAGTGCAGCCATACTATTGCTTGAGAGTAAAAACACACACAGCAGTTGAGTAATATCTAGCAAATGCATAAGCAGTAGGGGGAAAGGTGGAAGAAGTGCAGGGGTGTGGGAATAAAGTGCAAAAACTGACTGCAGCAATTGTTGCCACATCATGTGCAATAAATGATGATAATTCCTCTCCTCCAGGGGTGAATGTAGTTTGTCAAGATCCCACCAATCACACCATGCCAGTCCCTCACCACCACTACCATACAAATCTGCCACATTGAAGGTTGTACTTTATTTTTTTTAATCACTTTGACATCATCTTGAATACGTGCCAATGTAATTTAAGCAGGAAGTAAGTGTTGTGGACAAAGGCATTCTGCATGCTAACACATTTTTCAAGGTATAAGTTGCTGTAGGACTCACAACGTTGACTTCCAGCTACTTATTTCTCCACTACAGCCCTCAGAAGAAGTAATATTGTGCTGGGAAATGTTACACCACAGGAGAATAGGAGAAAAATGTGTTGAATAGGAGAAAAATGTGTTAGACTATGCAAAAAATATGTTAGAATAGGAGAATAATGTGTTGAAATAGGCAAAGAATTTGCTGGAATAGGCAAAAAGGAGGACAATTTTGCATTGGAGAAAAAAAGAAAACTTTTGTGAAAAAAGGCAAAAAATTGTCAGTTTTTCGCAAAAAGTCATGCAGGAAATTTTTCTCACTTTTTCGCCCACCCCTAGTGAGCGCTACAATCTGAGAAATTGGAATCTGTGAAATAATATAAAGAAGTTCTTATAAAACAGATAGCTGTAATGTGAGAAGTGAGAAAGGTGTAAGAGCAAAAAAACAACTAGAAATTATAGTAAGAATGATGTAAACAAAAGTATTATACCCTCAGCACCGACAACAAGAACACCCCACAAATGTGCAGTTAGCATCTTCTGAGAAAGCAATTAATGTGTGTCAGAGGCTGCAGTCTAACAACTGTGGTTGAGGCACTGGCATAACTTTATGGGATATGTTCCTAGAATATGGATTGGTAACTGATGCACATGTACACTGTCTAGCTCCAAGCAGTATCACACTTTATGTGACTTGGTTATAGCATACCTGCAGGCAACTGTGTTCTAGCCTGAAATTATGGCTCCTGGATTACTGGCAAAGAAAACAGTGTGCATGACCAGCACTGGTGCACACTGCAGTAGAAACCCTTAGTTACCCACCAGTAAACATGCAGTCAGAACTGGTTTTCAGTGTAGCTAGTTCTGTGATTAATGACTGTAGGACACAGCAGCAGTGACTGTAAACTTACTTTTTTTTAAAATGGAACAGCATCTAATATATGATTCAAATATAATTTAGCAGGTGTTAAAAAAACACATTGACATCTAGTCATTCTACCACACAATTTACAGTGTGTGGCGACATATTGCCAGATTCTGACGTGTGCAGATTCACTGGGTGGTACTGCTGGCACATTTGGTTATGGTTGTGCCACTTTCAAGGGGAACCCTAAGGCCACCTGGGGGCGAGGGGTGTGACTGGGATATTACTACTACAGACTTCAGGACTAGGTAATGGCAATATGTGCTGTTGGGCTCTGGTGTCACCATGCCACAGCAAGGATGTGTAGATTGTCAGTGTTGATTGATGGTAGTAGTCCTATGTGCTGCTGGTGGTCTCCAGAGTCTGTCAGTTATAGGGAATGTGGTGGGCTTGGTGACAGCTCTAACTGCTGCTGGTGGTTCTGGAGTCTTTTAATCATAGAGGATGTGGTGGCGGGGGTAGCCACATTATCTGGTGTGCTCTGCTGATGACCACTGGTACTAGTAGAGCTGTTGCAATAGTATTTCTCCAAATCAGTAACAGCATTCCTTCAACTTCTGTTACTCACCCCCCCATTACACACACAGTGAAGCAAGTGACAGAAGTGAAAGGTGTACTGGTGGTGCTTGCTAACTCCATCTGCAATTTTTTTCTTTAGCAAGCTCTCTGCTTCTGAGACTCTCTTAACTAGACCCAAAAAACAGCAGGAAGTACTGAATTTTTATATGAGGAGGGAATTATCATGGGCATAGAAAGCACAGGCAAGAAAGGTTTCATGATACATCCAATAGTGTTAAGGGAAAGGCAGGGATTTTGTGAATTTTTAGTGCATGGAAATTGTCATGGAAAAAAATGAAAATCATAGGTTTCCATGAAAATTCCCATTAAAAAAATCTGACTTTTCATCCATCTTTAAAAGATGAACTAAAACAGATTAATATTAAATCAAATAATCAAAGGGATTTACACTTTTAAGAATAATGACAATACTTCTAACCTGTTTCAGTTACGAAATCCAAAAAAGAATAAGTTCACAAAGCTCCAAGTTTTCAAGCACTCTTTATTGTGATTAGAGTATAAAGGATCCTTTTGGAATACAATGAAACAAGCCCTGGGAAAGGACAGTGGTTTGTCTTATATGCAGCATCTGTAGTTTGTCCCTAGCTTACTCAGTTCATCTGGGATTCTTTCCAAGTCAACAGTGAGATACGCAGCTGATCACTACAGCATTACACACATACACACGTATGCATTGTGCATTATCAGTCTTATTACCAAGATCCCTAGTGTGTTCACTATCTACTATACAGTTGCTTTGGAGTAGAAGCTACCCTGTAGAGTTCTCATCTTGTCTCTGCTGTGGGTCTCTGTTTCCTTACATATCAAATGTAGTACACGATTTTATTCTTGTTCTATGTTCAGTAAGAGAATTAGAGTTGTCACACAAGAGTTTTACAGCCAAATCACTATGGCCAATAAACTTTTTCTGTCTTTTAACTATAGGGTAAGCTGGGTAAAATGTATCATATCATAATTGTCGAGGATGATACAATTCCTAATTTAACATCATTTTAATGAGCTGCCAGCTTTTTGAAAGAATTTTGAAGATATTCAATGAATAATCATTTCTGCATATTTTAAATAGATTTTGATATATAAAAGGACAATGTGTGCACTGCATACTGAGTGAAATACAGAACATGTGAATTTAAGATGGAACATTTGAATGAACACAGGTTTTTGAATTATGAGTCATCTCATTGAGTCTGTGTCATCAGGGTTCTTGTGAGAATACCACTGGAGCGTCTTTTCTGTATAAAAACTTGATTTGTTTTCTATTGTACAGATGATACATTCTGCAGTGAATTCCATCATAATGTCATTAAACCATGCTGTGAATGAAAAGAATAATAGAAATAATAAATCTATAACACAACAACTGAAATGACATTATTCTTAAATGAATTGTCAAGTAGTTTGGTTTTCTAGCAGGTGCTATCTGTCTATCTATCTATCTATCTATCTATCTATCTATCTATCTATCTACATATCTGTCTGTCTGTCTATCGATCGGTCTATCTATATATCTGCATATCTTTCTGTCTACCTATCCATCTATCTATATATCTGTCTATCGATCTTGTTATCAATATATCTGTATGTCTGCATATCTTTCTGTCTATCTATCTATCTATCTATCTATCTATCTATCTATCTATCTATCTATCTATCGATCTGTCTATCGATCGGTCTATCTATATATCTATCTATATATCTGTCTATCGATCTTGCTATCAATATATCTGTATGTCTGCATATCTTTCTGTCTATCTATCTATCTATCTATTGATCTGTCTATCGATTGGTCTATCTATTTATCTGCATATCTTACTGTCTACCTATCCATCTGTCTATCTATCTATCTATCTATCTATCTATCTATCTATCTATCTATCTATCGATCTATCGATCTGTACATCTATTGATCTATCTATTGATCTGTCTATCTATATATCTATATATCTGCATATCTTTCTTTCTATCTATCTATCTTGATCGATCTGTCTATCTAGATATCTGTATATCTTTCTGTCTGTCTATCTATCTATCTATGTATCTATCTATCTATCTATCTATCTATCTATCTATCTATCTATCTATCTATCTATCTATCGATCTGTCTATCGATCTGTCTATCTATTAATTGTTCTGTCTATCTATATATCTGCATATCTATCTATCTATCTATCTATCTATCTATCTATCTATCTATCTATCTCTATCTGTCTGTCTATCTATCTATCGATCGGTCTATCTATATATCTGCATATCTTTCTTTCTACCTATCCATCTATCTGTCGATCGGTCAGTCTATCTATATATCTGCATATCTATCTATCTATCAAGCTTGTTTTAGTTTTTGCACAAATCTCTTTGTCAAATTAGAATAAGGCACATCCCTTATTACAATGGGACTTCAGAATAAGCGGAGAAAATTAGGGACAAACGAACTGCATCATAGGAAACAAAAAATCACCAAAATTCCCATTGATTTAAATAGTGTTTTAAACCCTCTCAATATTGGAGAATCCAAATTTAAGTAAGCTGCTGAAAAACAAAATGATCCCATATATTTATAAACCTTTATGTACAAGCTATATTGCAAAGTGTAAAAAGAAAATAAACAAGAAAAAAATTAATGCACTTGAAATACAATACACACACTAATTACTGGTTATGATTAGGGTAAGTACACATATGGAAGTTCCAAAAGGCCTTGCTTAGTTTTTGTATATTCCCTTCACTTATTCTTAGTCCATACCTCCAAAGTGTCCCTCTTTAGGAGGGACAGTCCCTCTTTGAGACACGAATCCCTCTGTCCCTCTTTTCTACCCTGATGTCCCTCTTTTTAGGAGATGAGACTGTGTGGTGTGTATACAATTGTATCACACTGCTCCACAGCAATAAAACTCACAATAATGTTTAGTTAATCTTCAGTATATGTGTTTATAAATGAATCTGTGTAAATAAAATACTTTGGTCTTGCTCTATACCCTTTATTCAGTTACACAAAGAGGTGTCAATAGGTCACAAAGTAACCTAAAAATTTTCAGCAATGCCCCGCCCACCAGCCATGCCCCCAAAAACACCACTTAAAACACAAGTGTCCCTCTTTGGCCATTTGAAATGTTGGGAGGTATGTTAGTCACTAGATATTTTCTAAATATAAATAATGCCTCCATTCATCAACGACATGTTTTATCCCCATAGCAATATTAATAACATGTTTTCAAATATGATTTTAACCACTTGGTTGCTAAATGAGTTATGGGCAACTTTCTTGGCAATTTTGGAGGGTCTTTGCCCATTATGTCCTCAGTAGTAAGAGGCATCTGGGAGGGCTGGGGGATACAAAGATAGTTATCTCGTCCCCCAGTGGGTTTAAAGACATTCATCAGGACCTATTGATGTCATTGACCCAATGTGCAATGACATCACACTACACACTACATATTAGTGCATGGAGGAGGTGAGAGCATTAAACCATTAAGCACCAGTGGGGTGCATACTTTGCTGGTCCTTAAGGAGTTAACTGAGCTAATGTTTTATCGCCAATGGCTTGTAGAAACAACTTTTGTCAAGGGGTAGTATGAAGATTGGCATTTTTAAAAAGGGATTTCTAAGTAGGAGCTTGAGGGTGTTTTAGGCACCATTCCTTGTTGGAAAGAGTAGAGTCTCCCCTTTACAACAAGATGTGGTATAAACTGGATTAATAGCAGGTGATCACATGGCCACCTGGTATAATCATATACATAACTGTAGTTGTATTTATACACACTTTTGTATTTTTTTTGGTTTTTGTTTGGAGCTGTGGGCTCTACGTTCACCCCTCCCCCCACACTTGTATCATGCCAAGAGTACCCTTGTTAGAAAGGGGAGAGTTTCCTCTTTCCAACAATGACAGGCATGAAGGAGCTAATACAAGTTGATTATATGATCACCTGATGGATACACACTTGTAATACATGTTTGGTGCCGAGAAGGCTCACCTCACCCAACTCCTATTATGAAAGGAGTTTCCTTGTTAAAAAGGTGAGCATCCCCCTCTCTATCAATAAGGGTAGGCATGAACAGGTTAATACCAGGTGATCACTGGATCACCTGGTATAAACTTATATACTGTATATGTGTTTAGTTTAAGCGCAGGTAGGCAACTTCAAAAAACAAAAGTGATAGGTATAGATTAGTGCTCCTAGCACCCCATACAATATGTCAAGCCATGCCAATGTGGTACCATTTTTCATGAGCTTGCAGTATGTATTGAATTCATTAGGAAATCCCACAGTTTTCCAATATTGTAATACCTTTGAATTTGAAGTGGTGGAAGTATAAAAGCATAAATCAGACACCTTCTGGAAATATTATCTCAAAGTAGAATGACAAGAGACCCCTCATTTTATATGTGTGTTGTCTTCTTTCCAAAATGAAACATAGAATTTGACGGCAGATATGAACCATTCGGCCCATCTAGTCTGCCCATTTTCCTACTGTAAAAACCTCAAATTTTTTTGGTCCTTTCTTATGTTAATGACAGCCTTATGCCTATCCCACGCATGCTTAAATTCTACCACTTCTGCTGGTAGGCTATTCCACTTATCTACTACCCTCTCGGTGAAGTAAAATGTTCTTACTTTATGTCTAAAACTGTGTCCCTCTAGGTTTATACTATGGCCTATGTCCTAACATTTTTACTCCTTTGAAATGTACTTCCCTCCTGCACTTTGTTGAATCCCTTCATGTATTTGAATGTTTCTATCATATCCCCTCTCTTTCTCTCCTCCAAGCTATACATGTTCAGATCCTTTAGTCTATCCTGATATTTATTTTCCTGTAATCCAGCCACCATTTTAGTAGCCCTTCTCTGAATTTTCTCTAGAGTATCTATATCCTTCTGGAGATGGGGTCTCCAGTACTGTACACAATACTCTAGGTGAGGACTAACTAGAGGTCTGTAGCGTGGCATGACCACTTCCCTTTTTCTTCACATTTCTGATTTTTACAGGTTTTGTACAGGAAGGTCATATTTAAACAATGGAAGAAGAATGATAAGTAATGTCAGTTTTGTGTTTTTGGCACACCTCTGGCACTGGGTTGTAATTTCTCCAACAGCTCTTCATAGATGTGATAGTAACCACTTTATCACTTCCTGACAGTTTGAACGGTTACAACTTTTGAATAAATCAACTGTCAGCAATGGGAATACCCATTCTCAACAGGCAAAGCCCAATAACTTTTCACAAAAAAGGGTGATTCCCCTTTAAAGGGATAGTAATACTTAAAATGTAAAAAAATTATGTTGTAGGGTTTATCCCCCTGAGTAAAAAAAATGGTACTGCCACTGCTGAAAGGTGTTTTATTCAAAAGTTATTACAACTGAAAGTTGATTTTTTTTGGTGCAATATCACAGTGGCCTGAAATTGTACAGTGGCGCTGTTGCTACACCATCCCATGGAGATTTATGGTCCCGGGACCAGAGCTGTCCATAGGATGGTGTAGCAACAGAGCCACTGTACAATTTCAGGCCACTGTGATATTGCACCCAAAAAATTCAACTTTGAGCTTTAATAACTTTTCAATAAAACACCTTTCAGCAATGGGAGTACTTGTTTTACTCATGGGGATAAACCATACAACATATTTTTTTTACATTTTAAGTATTTCTATCCCTTTAAACAGCCTAGTAGTACTTCTAAACGTACGTTTATTATATTGACAAATTTTAAACTAGAAAACATCACAGGTGATATGAGCAAACAAAAGAGTAGCAAACCACTTGCATTATAGAGGATAACTAAACATTCACATTCATTTAAATGGGTACTTTAACCTATTGGACTAGATGCACTAAAATTCAAAGAGGGTTAAAAATGTTGATGTCCTATCGAAGCAGTGTTGTAGGCACATGGACAGTATTCACTAAAGTGTCTACAACATTACATCACCAGCACTCTGACAAAAATCGACATCAATCCGACAGGATTACAGATTTTCATTCATCACATCGACATTGGCCTATTTCCATATGGAAATGAGACATAATGAGACACACTCATATGCAAGGGGGGGTGTTGATATGTTAATGTGACACTTCGACACATTCACTAAACTCCGATAGCAGCCTCTGCTGTCGGTGTTCACAGTCTCAACTTTACCTACCTGAGGTTGGAGAAGTTGGAGTCTCCCTTTACTTTCCTATGCATTATCAGCAGGGAGAGCTGTGACCTCTTGTTGGTGTGGAAGGGTTGTCCTCCCTTCACACATCTCCAACACTACGACAGTTCTGAAGCTGAACAGCATTCTCTCTCTACTTGGCCAGTAAGGAATAAAGTGAAGGCTTTCAGCACCATGGACAGCACTGAGTGCCACAGTTAGTACGTCGAATGGGAGCAATATATGTCAAATCACTAAGGGAGGGTTAATATGTCAAAGGGGGGGCAGTCTGTGTCGGATTGCTATAATGTGGAGGACAACACCACTGTGTGTTAGCCCAATGTACATTACCTGACACCCCCCAGCCTTTTTCCCTTGCCCAGGCAGTAGCCACGGGGATTTGTGGCTTGCTGTGGGTAAGGGGAAAATGCTGGAGAGGGTCAGACAGTGTACATGGGGATCTGTGGTTAAAAGTGCTCAAGAGAACAAGTGTGTGGGCCAAGCAGTGTATATGGGGTTCTATGGCTAGCACTGGGCAAGGAAACAGGGCTGGGGGGCAAGTGGTGGCCACAAATCCCCATAGATGCTGCATGACCCCCACTCTTGTTCCCCTGTGAGTATACAACATGTATAATGTATGATACATAGATTAAGGGATAATTGCGTAGCACTTGGTGTACTATTTTTTTTTAACCCTTTGAGTGCCACAGGGGTGAGCAATGAACATTCCTATGGCACTCAATGCTTTCCATGGTGCTGAAAGCCTTCCCTTTATCCCCCTAGTGGCAAAGTAAGGAAGCAGAGAGAGAACACTGTTCAACTTCAAAAATGTCATAGTGTTGGAGAAGCGTGAAGGGAGAACATCCCTTCCATATCGAAAGCACTTTGACAATCCTGTATGCTAATCGGGACCTTCTCCACCCCTTGCATCTGACAATTTTAGTTAAGATGTGTGTGTTGATCAAATGTCGAAATATTTCAAACACATCGACAAGATCATATTGACACAGCATCGACCTTTAGTGAATCTAGGCCATTGAATGCTACAGAAATCTCGCATTGGCGACCACTCTAACATTCAGGTGCTTAAAAGCTCTGTTTATATCAATGGTAATTCTGAGAACTGTTATTTGTTCTCTGGTGAAATTGGTTTGTTTCCCTTTTCCTTTTGCATATGGCTCTGTGTATTTTACAGTTTCACATTTGATACTGATATCAGTTACAAATGCTTTGGAGGTCACAAATCATTCAAAACATAGATGTGAATTATATATTCATGCACTTATGTGCCATTTTAATGTGATTCAATATTTCTTTTATTGATTGAGTCACATTTCTCAGATTTGGAATTCTTCCTTTTTGTTTTAATCAAGCACATTTCATTTGTTTTATGATGCATACTCTATTAATGCCTCCTTTCTGCTTCCACCTTTGTTTATGATTAAAGGGATAGTAATACTTCGTTTTATCTTTATTTTATTTTGTAGGCATTAAAAAAACATGAAGAACGATATAAGTCTTATCTCTCAAACCTTTATGGTTTAAGAGATATTCACAAGCAAAGTATCCCCTCCCCCTGTTCAGCCAGGTCAGAAGGGAGGTGCCCAGGTAGACTGCAGAGAGGGACAATCTTCAATTAAGATAAGGGAAAAACCTGAACAACTTGTCAAGGGGGGAAGGGCTTTCTTTGCTCTCATAGGAAGAAGATTGTCCCCTGCTGTTATCTGTCTGGTCTTACAACCAGATTCACATCTGAGAAGAGATGGCTTACACTAGGTAAAAGGGGCGGGAGGGGGAAACTTTGCTTGTGAATATCTCTTAAACCATAAAGGTTTGAGAGATAAGACTTATATCGTTCTTCATGTTTTATTAATGCCTACAAAATAAAATAAAGTTAAAACGAAGTATTACTATACCTTTAAGCACTATTTTTTGAGTTCTGTCACTCTCGTTTATCTTGCCCCACCACGTCTGCATCTGTATTTTTTTACATTTTTCGGTAAATATGTTTTATGAGATCGTACACTTCTTTTTTTGGTGCACTACCACTCACCTTGATTGTTTTGGATATTTGCTTTATGGTGTGGGGAACTGGAGCGATTTATAGTACCCACCATTTCAGCACAAGTGGTGAGTTTGTTCCTGTGTGATGCTATGTTATTCCATGTTTTAATTTATAGTGTTTGCACATTCATTTATTATATACTTTGTATAAGAATAAGATAGTTTAATAAATTTGCACATTTTGCATCCCTCTGTCACAAAGTAATGTACTATTATTCTGTATGCAAAAGGTTTCAAAATTCCTTTGTGACTAAGATAACGACTGTGGGAGAGGGGTTATGCACTAAGGTGTGATAAAGAGGCAATAATGTGCAGATGACTTTTCTAGTGATATCACTTCTCCAATCCATATGTCATTCAATGGAGCTAGTGCACTAAGATCTCTAAAGTTGGAGACATCTTAGTGCATTGGCGTCATAGAATAACATAGGACTTGGAGAGTACATAACACTGGAAAAGTTATCGCCACTTTATCACCTGTTTATCCCCTCTTTATCACACCTTTGTGCATCTCCCCCATGGTCTACCTGCAGAACATCCAGGGGAGAGATGCACGAAAGTGTGATAAACAGGTGATAAACAAGAGATAATTTCCCCAGTGAGATCACTTCATATATTATTCTCTGTAATTTATGGGGGAGATGCACTAAGCAGTGATAAAGAGGTGATAAAGTGGCCATGACTTCTCCGGTGATATGGCTTCTCCAGTTCCTATGTTAGTCTATGGAGCCTATGCACTAAGATCTCTCCCACTTGAGAATTCTACATACATTTGCTCTATAAAATGACATGGGATCTCCATTTTATCACCTCTTTATCTCCCCCTTAGGGCATCTTTCCCCCATGCATTAAGATCTCTCCCAATCAAGAGATTTTAGTGAATAGATTGCACAGAATAACATAGGAACTGGAGAAGTGACATCACTGTATAAGTCATATTCACTTTATCACCACTTTATCACACCTGCTTATCACCTCTTTATCACATATCCCTCCAGCTGATTCTCTCAAATATTTCATATATGCCATGCCTCTTTAATGAAAATATTATTACATGTATGTGTAGCTAATCTCATGTACATGGCTTTATGTCCTTACACATTTGTTCAAGATATAACATTTCCTATCCGTCCTCAATGTCATGTCAATGGAGACATGACAGTTGCTGGAAGTTTTTTCTAGCTGAAATAGTCAAAATGCATGAGCCTACACCATTGTACACCTTTCTGGTCCTTAAATGGTTAACCATTTGAGTACCAGATTGGTATCCAAAGCAGTAAATTGATGTTTGGCAGGTGCATGACCTCTACCCCCTGATTTAATGTGGAATCACTGTCATACATTCACCTAATTATTCTTTGTTGCATGACTTAGGACCCCCAAACTCCTCCCACTGAAGACTTTCTAAGAAACCCAGTGGGAGAAGTTTGGGTTCCTGAAATCCTGTGAAAAGAATCATGTCTGCCTTCTCTGACATGATATCAAGTATTAATTAAATATTCATATTGTAGAACCAGTCCTCACAGAATTGATTCATAATGACTTTAGGATTTTTGCCCAGATTCAGTGGGGATTTTGCAGATTTCCTTCCTACTTATATTTTCATATACATGAGAGTTGCATTTGATGTTCTTTTTTATTATTATTTAAAATCTTTATTTTGTATTCAAAGCATACAGAGTAAAGTAATAGAAAACAGTTAACATCATGGTTCGTTTACAGATGAGTTCCCACAAAAATACAGAGTCACATATAAAGGAGGGAGGAGGGATGTCCAGTGCATAAGCAATGGTGGATTAGGTCTACTACAGACTGTGTAGTGATATATTAAGTATACAGAAGTACAGGTATGGTAGCCAACTAAATCAGAAATTAATAGCATGCAGACATCTTTGAGATTTGAAGTTGAGCTAACATTACCACCATGAGAGGCGGAAAGTCAGTAGGACACCACCATTCGTCAAGCATGGCGTGCATGCACTGACAATGGAAATTTGTAGAGAAAAGATAGAAAGAGAAGAGAATAAGAAAAAGGTGTGAAATAGGGAATGAGATATAAAGATAGACAATCAAATCAGAAGGTCAAGTGCTGACCTGGTAGTATTAAAGAATGAGAAGGAGGTGAGTGGGGGGGCAAGGGTGGGACGGGTGGAACACACACTGCTCTGGGTCGTCAAATCTTATTCGTAACAGGCACTGGGAATTAAGGGTATCTTATAAAACCAAAACGTTACACCCAACGCTGACTTGTAGGGTAAAGTCAGAGGTCTGAATAATGCTAACACGGGCAGAGCCCCATCTGTCAGAGTGTCGGTAACGTGTCCAATTAAGCCATTCACTAGGGATCCCATACACCAAGCCCATGGACATCTGTTACAGATGGTGCACATCATAGATATGATTCACACTCTGTCGCCACTCGGCCATCGAAGGAGGGACTGAGGATTTCCAGCGGAGTGGTATGAGGTATTTAGCAGCATTAGTAAGGTGGAAGAAAAGTGGGGTAAGGGTAGGAGTACCTGCAAGCCCCGGAGGGGAAATGTAAACTCATGCATTTGGGAGGAAATAATCCTAAGACTACTTATGAACTTAATGGAATCATTTTAGGGGACTCGTTGCTAGAAAAAGACCTAGATGTCCTTGTCAATTACAAACTTGGAAACAGGGAACAGTGTCAAACAGCTGTAGCAAAGGCAAACAAAATCCTGTCTTGCATAAAAAGAAGTATTGAAGCAAGAGTGGATAACATAATTTTGCCATTGTACAAATCTCTGGTAAGACCTCACCTTGCATATGCAGTGCAGTTTTGGGCACCAGTTCTGTAAAAGGATATACTAGAACTAGAGAGGATACACCAAAGAGCAACACAATTAATTAAGGGAATGGAGGACTTGATGTATAAGGAACGACTAGACAAACTTGGTTTATTTACTCTAGAGAAAAGACGACTTAGAGGAGACCTTATCACATTGTACAAATATATGAGAGGTCAATAGAATGATCTCTGCGGTGAGCTATTTATTCCAAGGCCTGATCAGGTGACCAGGGGACACCCCTTGAGATTAGAGGAAAGGAGGTTTAGACTTCAGCAGAGGAAGGGTTTTTTTTACAGTAAGGTCTGTTAAATTGTGGAATTCTTTGCCCAAGGAGGTGGTTATGGCAGATACAATGGATAAATTCAAGAGAAGATTAGATACATTTCTTTCAAAAGGGAACATACAGGGTTATACTGTTTATTAGTAGGAATAGTTCACCACAGAAACTCTTGTATTGGCCTCTCATATACTTGTACATTGTGATAAGATTTCCTCTCAGTCGTCTTTTCTCTCGAGTATATAAACTAAGTTTGTCCAGTCGTTCCTCATACGTCAAGTCCTCCATTCCCTTAATTATTTAAGTTTAAGTTTAGTTCTAACTGGGCATGACTCGGCAGCTTCTATTACATTCTATAGAGAACTGTATGTCACTGACTTTCCTCTCCATTAGAATGTAACAGAATAACTTACCGGAATTTGACCACTAGAAGGCCCTGCTAATGTAAAAAAAACATGGGTTTAAACTGTAATAACTCTGGAAATATGAATCTTTAAGCAGTGGGAGTACTCTTATTTTACTCAACCGAAAAATAACTACAATTTTTTTTTTCATAAAAAAAAGTTTAGTACTCCTTTAATTACCGGGTCTCCAGAGACAGAGGCTGTTTCTCTGGCTGGCTTGGTTTGTAGGTAACTCCACCCACCCCTAGCCAGATTATGCTCTATCTATATAAATGTAAACTCCATCTTTCCACCTACCAAAGCTGCAGATTAATCCCCTCCCCACATTTTGACAAGAATCTTGTCATCTAGACACTCCCATCCCCTTCCTTCCTTGATACTCCAGGGAGGCAGTTGGGAAGGTTCCCAGGTACACATAGGGGCATTTATAAATCTCCACTGATTTAAATTGGGCTCTAAACTCTTGAATATTAGAGAGGTTTCCAGTGCATTGCTTGGGGAATTTACATATTTGTTCCTCGTGATGCTGTTGGTTTGCTCCAGAATTGCTCTTTTTTCTTATCGTTTAGAGAATGTTCCTAAAATTATGCGTCAGTGTTCAGTCGTTTGTGTACTAGAGATGTAATGTATTGTTGATGTCTCTAGCACACAAAGGGGTTAATCCTTTGAGTGCCAGAGGAGTACCCAATGCATTGAAGAGCAATGTATTGCTTACCCCTGTGGCACTCAAAGGGTTAAAGCAAGATTCCTCCCAGGGGAGTATTTGTTAAAGCAAATAAAATATTTTCGGTATTGTCCCTCTAAATGCAATGTACTCTGTCACAGATACCAGTTACAAAATCTACACTTGTCAGAAGCACTTTTTATATAACATTCACACTTCTGTATTCTCCTGTTATATCCTTGTTGTCTTGCTTTTTCCTCTGTTGATTTAGAGGAAATGAATTACAATGCCTATGACTGAACGCAATAAGAGTGTCTGGTACTTAGTATTCACTATGAATTATTTTATTTTTTTTTTAGTCACTGAATTGCAAGGAGTATTTCTGGAGCAAATCCACTCACTGTACCATAGGGGCCAAATAACAATTTCCAAAATTCCAATTAATTTAATTGGGCTTTAAAACTCTTGAATACTAGAAAGGTCTCTAATATATTGTGAATCTATGTGCTTGGAACCCCCCCACATCGAGCATCCAAAGCTTAAAGGGATAGTAATGTTTCAAAATAAAAGAAGCTCCAATTAATCTTCATAGTATTTGGGCCATGGAGAATGTTATTTCAATACTGTCAGAGTTGTAGTTCAGGAGTAATTGACTGATAACGTTTCCCCCTCCTGCTCCTTTTACCTAGTGTAAGCCACCTCCCCTCAAATGTGGAATGTGGTCCCTTGACCAGACAGCCCTCAGCAAGGGACAATCTTCTTACTGTGATTATAAGGAAAACCCTGCCCCCCTTGACAGGTTTTTGAGATTTTTTCTTATGCTCACTGAAGATTGTCCCTCTCTGAGATCCATCCAGACAGTCTTGCTTCCCTGAGGTGAGCAGCGTTACATCAGTAAAAGGGGCAGGAGGGAGGTACTGTATCATTCATTTACTCTTGAACTACAGCTCTGACAGTACTGAAATAACACTCTCCCAAATACTATGACCATTAATTGGAGCTCCTTTTATTGTGAAACATTACTATCCCTTTAAGCCTTCGAGTGCCAGAGGGGTGCCCAATCCATTGCTTTGCAATGCGTTGGACACCCCCCCATCTTTCTAAGGGTTAAAAAGCCCTATTGAAAGAGACCCTATTGCCCAAAAATAACTTTGGTTAACTCTTTGAATGCAAAAGGGGGTACGCAACGCATTGCAAAACAGTGCATTGCATACCCCTCTGTCACTCAAATTATGTAGACGCAACTTTATTTACAACAAATGTAGAAATAAAAAATGAGACTGACAAATGTTGCAGGGCTGCAGTCTCTCTCAGCCACAGGACAGATGCATGGATGGGATTGTTCTGCCAGCTAAACAGACAAATACCTATCTCATACGCACAGTACTATGCTAAAGATAAAAAGAAGATTCAATTTAAAAGACATTGTGGTGAATGTATGTATTCACCAGTGCAGCCCCAATGACATAAGCCTCTAATTCCAGTGTCCGCACAGCACTTCGAAGTATGCACTATAGAGTATTATCATGGTAGTGCATTTAGGTGAGCAATTTTAGCCATTGTAAAAAAGTTAATTCCATGAAGCCCCATATGCCAACCCCATAGCATGAGGAAGAAAATGGCACTTATACTTAGTCCATTTCCTCTGCCCTTTGTTTAGTACATTGACTTAAGCAAGGCATAGAGGAAGGACTGCCCTGAAAGACCCACAATGCCACATGGTCCCCATATTGATGCAAGTGACGTAATGGGAGGAATGAATCTTTTCTTGCATGGAATCACTATGGTACATTCATCCCATTATTAGGGATGGGCGAAAATTTTCACCTCAAACTGAAATCTGCAAAAAATGTCACTTTCCACTTGGCGAAAAATTCTATGCGAAAAGTGCCTTTTTTCCGCTTTTTCCGCCTAGCTCGTTGCATTGAAATCAATGGGTAGAAAAAAATGTTCTCCACCTCACGAAAGTTTTCTACAGCCATATAAAAGGCTGTCAGGCTCCCACAGCAGCCATTATGTGTTTGTGAGAGGAGAAAGTAGCTGGTTTTTGAGCTAGAGGAGATAGGCAAATAAAGGTAGAACATTTGTTCTTTGGAGTCTGAGGGCATAATGGGAAAAAAAAGGGAAGAAAAGGTTGACCCAAAATACCCCAAAATTTGGTGTGACTGACTGGCAAGACACAGGCAGCTGAGGTCCAAAATGCTTGCTGATTTTACTTTTATTGTCTCTGTGCTGGGAAAGTCTGAGGAAAGAAGTTGTTGATTTTGTTTTTTAGTTATATATATCTTTTTTGGGACTAACTGTGATAAGATGTGGTGGGCAACTTAAAAAAAAAGAAATAAATAAAAATACAAAAAAATAAAAAACATAAATAATTAAACAAATAAATATATTAGACACCTGACTGGGAGCTCTGTGACTGAGGCAGACTTGATAGACAGCAGGCGACATTAAGAATTTTGTTGAGAGCCAAGGCAAGATATCACACTCCTCAGTTGTGTTGGGAAAGGTGGAGACACAGAAGATAGAAAATAGAAAGAAACTCTTGTATATTAGCACACCAACAAAAGCTAATTACTGTGTTATCATGGTCACCTAATAATTGTCAGGCCGTTGGGAATATCACAATCACATTGCGATTAAAGGATAAAACCTAACTTTTATTAATTAAAAATTAAAAACAACCAAGAGCTAAAATACTCATTTTGTATCACCCCAATCACCCAAGTATAATTGACAGGGAGTTAGCTGATATACTATCGGATTATTATCCGGACTACCATATGAGTTTAAATGATACAGCGTGTATTACTAAACACTAAACACTAAACACGGCTCACTAAATTCCTCTGCTCCCATTCCCTGCTAGATCCCTTGCAATCCGGATTCCGCCCTCATCACTCCACTGAGACTGCCCTCACTAAAGTGGCCAATGACTTGCTCTCAGCCAAGTCTAAAGGCCACTACTCCCTACTCATTCTTTTGGACCTGTCAGCCGCATTTGACACAGTCGATCACCCACTCCTCCTCCAAGCCCTCCACTCCCTAGGCCTCTGCGACACTGCACTCTCCTGGTTTTCATCTTATCTCTGCAACCGCTCCTTCAGTGTTTCATACTCCGGCTCCACTTCCCCACCCCTCCCACTGTCTGTTGGTGTGCCCCAAGGATCAGTACTGGGACCCTTGCTCTTCTCAATCTACACTGCTTCCCTTGGAAAACTAATAAACTCCTTTGGGTTTCACCATCATCTCTATGCTGATGACACCCAAATATATCTTTCCTCCCCAGACCTCTCTCCTTCCCTCCTGTCCCGAGTGTCTGACTGTCTGTCTGCTGTGTCTTCCTGGATGTCCTCCCATCAACTCAAACTTAACCTTAGCAAAACTGAACTAATTCTCTTCCCTCCATCTACAACCAGCCTTATCCCAAACATTACCCTCACCGTTAACAACACTTCCATCACACCAACCCCTACAGCATGCTGCCTGGGGGTCACATTTGACTCTGCCCTATCCTTCATTCCTCACATCCAGTCAATCTCCAACTCATGCCGCCTCCACCTCCGCAACATCTCTAGAATCCGACCCTTTCTCACAGAAGACACTACCAAAATTCTAATCCAAACACTCATCATGTCCCGTCTTGACTACTGTAACTCTTTACTAATTGGCCTGCCTCTCACCCGACTAACCCCGCTACAGTCCATAATGAACTCTGCTGCAAGACTAATCTACCTCACTCATCGCTTCTCTAACACCACACCCCTCTGTCAGTCCCTACACTGGCTCCCGTTAGCATACAGAGTAAAATTCAAAACTCTGGTGCTAACTTATAGAGCCCTCACTAACACTGCACCCCCCTATATTTCATCTCTCATTTCCAAATATACTCCCGCCCGCCATCTTCGCTCTGCACATGACCTTCTGCTCTCCACAGCTCTTATCACATCCTCCCACTCCCGCCTACAGGACTTCTCCCGTGCTGCACCTGAGCTGTGGAATTCCCTCCCCCGCCCCATCAGACTCTCCCCCAGCCTTCAAATCTTCAGACGCTCCCTGAAGACTCACCTCTTCAGGGAGGCCTATCAACTGCCTCCATAAACATCATCACCAAGATTCACCCCTTGCACGGACTACTGCACTCAATGGTACTTCTCACTCCCACCCACTGACTGGCAGTTCATGTGGCAGGAGGCACTTAAACACAATAGCACTTACTCCTTCTGTATCAAACCTACCTTCCTCTAGACTGTAAGCTCTCACGAGCAGGGCCCTCTGATCCTCCTGTTCTACACATCTGATTGTACTATTTAATACCTCTGTATGTCTATTCCCCAATTGTACAGCGCTGCGGAATTAGTTGGCGCTATATAAATAAAGAATAATAATAATAATAATAATAATATTACCCGATCGTTAGTCCGGGTTGTCTCAGCACATATATTTATAATACTAGATCATGAATGACAGGAAATTAACTTGTGTACTGCCTGGGCATTATCCGGCTTGCCAAAACAGCTACAAAGTGTATAACATTTGTTGCCAAATTATGGTCCATCCTATTTCAGCGCATATGCTCCAAATGTATGTTGTAACACCAGTACGTCTCAATTCTTACAAATACACTTCATAGCCTAACCTCCAAAGATTAGTATAATTCTAATATACACATTCCTTCACATTACTCACTTAGAGGTATGATAAATTAATTCCTGACACCTGATCCGCTAAGTCAGGGAACACATCAATCAACCATTAGCCTCTTATGTGTCACAGTTTATTATGACTCTCAGACACAAGTTTTAGGTAAAAATCAATTTTATTGAAATAATAAATTGATAACGTAGGATGGCAATCACCTACATACAGATATATTCAGAATATAATAAAGACAGAAGGCAGACTCTACCGGTCCTGTCAATATACCGGACAGGACAGTCTGAAGTAACAGAATGTTAGGCTCTACCGGCCTTGCCAATACCGGGTAAGGCAACCTGCAGATGGAATCGCATAACGGTTCTACCGGCCTTACCAAATTACCGGGCAAGGCTTTGGAGCAAACCAGCGTCCGCACGCTGGGACCAACACAGGATTGTAGAGTCGATAGGCTTTGGAGCAAACCAGTGACCGCACACTGGTGTAACAAGCGAGTTTGTCTAGCCGCAAGGCTTTGGAGCAAACCAGCGTCCGCACGCTGGGACCAACACAGGATTGTATAGCCGATAGGCTTTGGAGCAAACCAGTGACCGCACACTGGTGTAACAAGCGAGTTTGTCTAGCCGCAAGGCTTTGGAGCAAACCAGCGTCCGCACGCTGGGACCAACACAGGATTGTATAGCCGATAGGCTTTGGAGCAAACCAGTGACCGCACACTGGTGTAACAAGCGAGTTTGTCTAGCCGCAAGGCTTAGAAGCAAACCAGCGTCCGCACGCTGGGTCCAACACCGGATTGTATAGGCGATAGGCTTTGGAGCAAACCAGTGACCGCACACTGGTGTAACAAGCGAGTTTGTATAGCCGCAAGGCTTAGGAGCAAACCAGCGTCCGCACGCTGGGACCAACACAGAATAGTATAGCCGATAGGCTGTGGAGCAAACCAGTGACCGCACACTGGAGTAACAAGCAATGTCGCCGATGCAACCAGGCAGGAGGTCGCCAGGATACAGGAGACAGGCGATGCGATGACAGGAACCAGCAACGATCAGTCAGGTCAGGAAACAGCAGAGAAGAAGTTCAGCAGGAACTGCAACCCCAGAGACTAGGCCGGAACCAGGACTGGAACTACTCAGCATGCAGGAAACACTGGAACAGTAGAGATCAGGAACTCAGGAACACATGAGAACAGGAACACTGGAACAGAGGCCCAGCTATCACTGGCATAGTGATAGCAAGAAGGTCAGAAACAACACAAAAGGGCACTCAAAGGGTGCCCAATCCAGGTTTAAATAGGCAATAAGAGGCGGCTATCTGCAGACAGCCAATAGAAGCCCCCTACTGGTGACAGACAAGGAACTGCAGCAATCACGGGCACCGTGATAGTACCCCCCTTTCAAAGACCCCCTCTCCTAGAATAGGGTTTAGGTTTCTGTGGGTAATTGGCATGAAAGACCCTAGTTAGCCTAGGTGCATGAAGGTCCGTACTATCCACCCATGATCGATCCTCAGGACCGTACCCTTTCCAATGTACCAGTTACTGTACCCTTCCTCTAAGCCTACGGGAATCAATAATGCTCTGAACCTCGTACTCCTCCTGGCCCTCAACCTCAACAGGTCCTGGCACCACAGGTGTGGTAGTATAGCGATTGCAAACCAGAGGCTTAAGAAGGGACACATGGAACACATTATGGATATGCATGGATGCAGGTAGGTCTAGTGCATAGGAGACAGGGTTAATTTTACGAATAACTCTGTATGGACCAATAAACCGGGGAGCCAACTTATTAGACGGAACCTGCAGCTTGAGATTTCTGGAGGAAAGCCATACTCTATCCCCAACCTGAAAGGAAACCGCTGGAACCGCATGTCGCTGATGACGCTGAAATGACTGACCAAGTGCCCTCTGAACTTGTGCCCATGTGGAACGGAGTTGCTCGATATGCTCATCCAGAGCTGGAATCTGTTGCGTCTGAAATGAATCTGGAAGCAAACAGGGCTGGAACCCATAATTAATCAGAAACGGAGAGCTCCCAGATGAAGAATTGACTGCACAGTTCCTGGCGAACTCTGCCCAAGGCAACAAGTCGGACCAATTATCATGATGGTCAGTAACGAAACAACGGAGAAATTGTTCCAAGCCCTGATTAGCTCGTTCAGTGGCTCCATTGGTCTGGGGATGGTAGGCAGAGGAGAAGGACAGCTGTATGCCCATCTGTTGGCAAAATGCCCTCCAAAATCTAGACACAAACTGGCTCCCCCTGTCAGACACCAGTACCCTAGGCACTCCATGCAACCGGAATACTTCTCTGGCGAACACCATTGCCAATTCCTTAGCTGAAGGAAGGCCACGGAGGGGCACGAAATGAGCCATTTTAGAAAACCTGTCCACCACCATGAATATAAAGGAGTACCCCTTAGACATAGGCAATTCTCCCATAAAATCAATGGAAACATGAGACCAGGGGCGTTCGCCATTAGGCACCGGTTGAAGCAAGCCCACTGGGAGATGTCTCGGGGTCTTAGCGCGGGCGCAGGTGGCACAGGCATTCGTAAATACGGCACAATCGTTTCTCATGGAAGGCCACCAAAATAACTGAGAAAGGGACCATAACAATTGGTCTCTACCAATATGTCCCACAGCCTTAGAGGAATGGTAGGTTTCGAGCAGCCTACTACGAAATGGTTCAGCGACAAAACATTTGCGCAATGGGGTTTCATGGGGAGCGGACCCCTGAGAGGCCAGGATCTCCTCCCCTAAAGGAGAAGTGATACTCGTGCGTATAGTAGCCAGTATTCTATCAGGTTGGATGATAGGTGCTGGTGCTTCCACTCTGTCACTGTCGGCCTCAAATTGTCTTGACAGTGCATCAGCCCTGATATTCTTTGACCCCGGTAAATATGATACAATGAAATTAAATCGAGACAGGAACAGTGCCCACCTGGCCTGACGGGAGGACAATCTCTTGGCCTCCGAGAGATAGGTCAGATTTTTATGATCTGTTAGGATTAAGACAGGATTCTTAGAACCTTCAAGCAAATTACACCATTCCTTAAGAGCGAGGATAATGGCCAATAATTCTCTGTCACCTATCTCATAGTGGCTTTGAGTGACAGTCAACTTTTTAGAAAAAAACCCACAAGGTCTGAAAGTTCCACCTTTATCGTGTCGTTGCGAAAGTACTGCCCCGACCCCAATATCTGAGGCATCAACCTCTAACGTAAATGGAAGTAGAGGATTGGGGTGGGATAACACAGGAGCCGCAGCAAATGCCAGCTTCAAATTCTCAAAGGCTTTCTCAGCAGATACCGGCCAACAAGAAGGATTAGCACCCTTGTGCGTAAGATCGGACAGAGGTTTGACAATGGAAGAAAAGTTCTTAATAAACCTCCTATAATAATTAGCGAAACCCAGGAAACGCTGTATGGCTTTAAGACCCTTGGGTTTTGGCCATTGTAGGACAGCTGACAACTTATCTTTGTCCATGGCAATGCCATCATTGTCAATTATGAACCCCAAGAATGGCACACTGGTTCTATGAAACTCACATTTTTCCAATTTACAAAATAATTTGTTCTCACGGAGTCGTAGCAATACTGCGGATACATCTTTGATGTGCTGTGCCATGTCTTGGGAGTAAATCAGTATATCGTCAAGGTAAACCACAACACATGTCTGTAACATATCTCTCAGAACATCGTTTATCAGTTCCTGGAAAACTGCGGGTGCATTACACAGTCCAAATGGCATTACTAGATACTCGTAGTGCCCAGCTCGAGTATTAAAGGCAGTTTTCCACTCATCACCTGCTCGAATGCGAACCAGATTGTAAGCGGCCCGTAGGTCCAATTTGGTAAAAATCGAAGCGCCCTTAAGCCTGTCAAAAAGCTCGGTGATGAGTGGTATTGGGTATGCGTTTTTTGCCATTAGTTTATTCAAGCCCCGGTAGTCAATGCATGGTCTTAATTCGTCATTTTTCTTTTTTACGAAAAAGAACCCAGCCCCAGCTGGAGAGGTAGATTTTCGTATGATCCCTCTAGCAAGGGCATCAGAAATGTAATCCTCCATAGCCTTATTTTCGTCACAAGATAATGGATAAGTGCATCCTTTTGGAGGTACTGCTCCAGGCTACAATTCAATGCAAAAATCATAAGGTCTATGCTGGGGAAGCATACTAGCCTCTCCTTTGCTAAAAACATCGCCAAACTGTTGGTACACATCCGGTATAGCAGAGGAGGTGCACAGGACCTTAACAGGCTGGATGACGCACTTGTCCATACAAAACTGGGACCAAGCAGCAATTTCACACTTTTTCCAATCAAATTGTGGGTTATGTAACTGTAACCACGGAAATCCCAATATTACCGCATGGTGCGGAGAATTAATCAGTTGAAACTGCTGCTCTTCTCTGTGAAGTGCCCCAATAGTCATAGACAGTGGCATAGTTTCAAATATAACCTGAGGCGGTTCTAAAGGTCTACCATCAATCGCTTCAATAGCCAAGGGGTTTTCTCTTTCAATGCGTGGAACTCCGTGCAATTCAGCAAAGGTATTATCCATAAAATACCCTACTGCACCAGAGTCAACCAAAGCCAAAACCTCCACAGATCGTTGTGCCCAAGACAATACCACCTGAATGGTGGGTTTCATTATGCCCGACACTGGGGACGATTGTACACCACCTAGGGCCTGTCCCCCAAGGTACCCTAGGTGTGTGCGTTTCCCGGACGTACCGGACAGGAATTTAGCAAGTGCCCTTTTTTACCGCAGTATAAACACAACCCATGCTTCTTGCGATAAAGTCTCTCTGCCTTGGTTAGTCTAGTGAAGCCTATTTGCATAGGTTCACTTGTCTCCCGTACAGGTTCACTAGACTTCAATGCCAGGGGAGGGATGGGTGGGCAAAACATGCTACTAGGCTCATTATTTTTTGACCGTATCTTATGATTTCTGGCAATTGATCTCTCACGTATTCTGGAGTCAATTATCATAACATACTCAATGTAATCATCTAGATCAATAGGTGATCTTTAGCAGCGATTTCGTCTTTAATGTGGTCATTCAGGCCTTGAGAAAAAGCTGCCAATAATGCCTCGTTATTCCAACCTACCTCTGCTGCCAATGTGCGGAATTCGATGGCATAGTCGCCCACTGTACGCCTGCCCTGTTTTATCTCCATAAGGCGTTTGGCAGCAGAGTTGGTTCTACCAGGAGGCTCAAACACTCTTCGAAAGGATTGCACAAATTCTCTGAAGTTCTTAGTACAAGGTTTAGCATTCTCCCACAACTGGTTAGCCCAGGCCAATGCTCTGCCAGTGAGCAGTGATATCGTGAACCCCACTTTACTACGATCATTGGGAAATGCGTGTGCCGTCAATTCCATAAAGATTTCAAGTTGGTTGATGAACCCTCTGCAGAGACTAGGGTCACCATCATATCTTAGCGGCAAGGGTGCAGAAGCCGTTAACCCTTTAACAGTACCCCCTAGGGGCCTGGTATCACTTTCCGGTGTCTGACTTGGCGAGACCACCGGGCTAGAGCTCGATTTGTCAGCGAGTACCGTGCGTTCAAGGATCGTTTGAATTGCAACTGCCAACTGATCCAAACGTTGCTCGTGCACATCCATCCTCCAATGGATATTCTGTGCGTTACCTTCACATTTGCTGTCTGAAGTCATGGCCCTTTTCGTACTGTCACAGTTTGTTATGACTCTCAGACACAAGTTTTAGGTAAAAATCAATTTTATTGAAATAATAAATTGATAACGTAGGATGGCAATCACCTACATACAGATATATTCAGAATATAACAAAGACAGAAGGCAGACTCTACCGGTCCTGTCAATATACCGGACAGGACAGTCTGAAGTAACAGAATGTTAGGCTCTACCGGCCTTGCCAATACCGGGTAAGGCAACCTGCAGATGGAATCGCATAACGGTTCTACCGGCCTTACCAAATTACTGGGCAAGGCTTTGGAGCAAACCAGCGTCCGCACGCTGGGACCAACACAGGATTGTATAGCCGATAGGCTTTGGAGCAAACCAGTGACCGCACACTGGTGTAACAAGCGAGTTTGTCTAGCCGCAAGGCTTTGGAGCAAACCAGCATCCGCACGCTGGGACCAACACCGGATTGTATAGGCGATATTCTTTGGAGCAAACCAGTGACCGCACACTGGTGTAACAAGCGAGTTTGTATAGCCGCAAGGCTTAGGAGCAAACCAGCGTCCGCACGCTGGGACCAACACAGAATAGTATAGCCGATAGGCTGTGGAGCAAACCAGTGACCGCACACTGGAGTAACAAGCAATGTCGCCGATGCGACCAGGCAGGAGGTCGCCAGGATACAGGAGACAGGCGATGCGATGACAGGAACCAGCAACGATCAGTCAGGTCAGGAAACAGCAGAGAAGAAGTTCAGCAGGAACTGCAACCCCAGAGACTATGCCGGAACCAGGACTGGAACTACTCAGCATGCAGGAAACACTGGAACAGTAGAGATCAGGAACTCAGGAACACATGAGAACAGGAACTCAGGAACACTGGAACAGAGGCCCAGCTATCACTGGCATAGTGATAACAAGAAGGTCAGAAACAACACGAAAGGGCACTCAAAGGGTGCCCAATCCAGGTTTAAATAGGCAATAAGAGGCGGCTATCTGCAGACAGCCAATAGAAGCCCCCTACTGGTGACAGACAAGGAACTGCAGCAATCACGGGCACCGTGATATTATGTAACTCAACATATAACTACTGCTCAATTAAATGATACAATGTTTCATATAAACTGAAAAAGATATTCAATACAAGACACAATCATAGGTCTAATTAATTAGTCTTTATGAATTACTGGAACACATTCCGTTTTATCATAGAAGCTAGTTCACAAAGGTATCTCAGTAACTAGAATCTGGTATAACATAAAAAGTCATTCTCTGAAGTATACCGGGGCCTATCTGGCTTGCCACTATCTCTTGCAAAAACCTAATCTATCCAGATACCAGGGCATATTCCGGCTTGCCAGTAATCTGCCTCATATAGTACTCTGATTGAACCACAGCTTACATTCACTGGATCTCTAATGATTCATGCCGTGGCATATTCAGTAACCTGCCTCATATGTTACATCTAATCTACCCAGATACCGGGGCATATTCTGGCTTGCCAGTAACCTGCCTCCTATATTCCTCTGGTCTGACTACGGCTTACATACATAAAATCCCTAACTACTCATGCCGGGGCATATCCGGCTTGCCATGAACAACTAACTAACTTTCTGCCAAAATCTCATTGAGTTCACCTAAAAGACTATAATCCCTGTCAGGATGAATATCAAAAAAATAAAAGAACGGGAAAAAGTGATGCGCGTTTCGTTATACAACTTCTTCACAGCATAATGAGTCACGCTGCGGCTCCACACGAGCCTCTTTTTAAATCTCAAAACTGGGATTCACCCAAGACGAATGGGCAAATCCACAGAATTCCGTGAACTCCATTGATTGACACTTGTGTTAGCAAATCCCCGAACACAAATCAATCACTACAGACCTCAGACGAAGTCTAATTCATCCCCAACACAAGTTATAAACATAAAAAAACCCTAAATAACATCGCAATGTGAAGATCACAAAATTGATTGAGCCCACATATTCTATAATTATATACTGGTGCTATGCTCCTCTCAAAAGCTCACTTTGAAAAAAAGAGATATACAGTTTTATACTCATCAGAGCTCGGTATCCTTTCTTGTTCACCCAGCTCATAATTAACCATCGTATATAGTCTCAAATATTATTGATCAATAACTCAATAGTCCATAGTATTCATTGATTACCATTGTGTTTGATATTATTATTATTGACAGTATAGATCATCATGCGTATGAGGATATTGTTGCTCAATTAATAAGTCCAAAATTATAATTAAAATGGCACCATATTAAAAATCAAAATTATTATATATATGGAGATGGAATTGACTTATAAATGAGCATGTGGGGACCATTCCTCATTAAGTCCCTTTGGTGCCATCGTGTCCAAAAGAATTGTGTCTTTCCAAATAATGTTTGGCAACAGATGTTATCTTTTTAGTAAGGCTCTGGGTATCATTAGATGCATTTTTAATATGATTCGCCTGCTCCCTTAATCTGACTTTTAGTTTTCTTGAGGTTTTACCTACGTACTTAAGGCCGCAGGGACATTGTAAACAATAAATCACATTTTTTGTCTGACGTTATCAACTTCAAAATAACATCTTTTATTAAATCTATCAATTAATACTTTTAATGGTATCATATGTTGAAAAGCTATGCAGCATCCACAGCTTTGTGATCCTTGAACAGATGATTTTTTAGCGGACCATGGATATGTATGAACCAATTGGTCCCTTAAATTGGATGCCCTTCTGCAACCTGTACTCAGTCATCCACTACCTTTTCCAAGTCTGGGTCAGACTTGATCACATCCCAGTGTTTATTAAGAATGCTAACTACATTCTTCCACTGGCAATTATAAGTAGATATAAAGCGTAAATTGTCCCCCTCCAAAGTTGGTTTCTTAGAAAAGAGAAGTTGTGACCTCGGGGTATATAATGCTCTTTTATAAGCTTGTTTTATACAGCTTTTAATATAACCCCTCTCTATAAACCTCTCTCGCAGCTCCATGGACCTATCCTTAAATGTACTATCATTACTGCAATTCCTTCTTAGATGCAAGAATTCACCAACAGGAATGTTCTTCTTCATCATATCTGGATGGTGACTAGTATAATGAAGTAAACTATTAGTAGCTGTTGGCTTGCGAAAAAGATCTGTACCAAGGGTATTATCCAGATTCCTTAAGATTCTCACATCCAAAAAATTGACCATTTCTGAACTATATCCAATGGTCAATTTTAATTCATTGTATTGTCATTCAGAAGACCAATGAATTCCCTAAGTACATCTTCTGTTCCTTCTCACAGGATAAACAGATCATCAATATAACGATACCATAGGGAAATATGTTCTGTGTATTTTTCTATTTCCTCCGTAAACACCATCGTTTCCTCCCACCACCCGAGGTACAGATTAGCATACGTGGGGGCATATGCGCTCCCCATTATTGTACCCCGGGTTTGTAGGAAAAACTGGTTCTCAAAGATAAATACATTTTTCTTTAGAATAAAAGTCATTAGAGTAAGAAAAAATTCTTTATGGGGATTGTCCCATTTATCATCTCTATCCAGGAAGTATCTCAAAGTCATTAAACCATAATCATGTCCTATAGAAGTATATAACGTTTCTACATCACATGTGACAAGTAAGATATCCTCCGTTATTGGTAGCTGTTCAATTTTATCCAAGATGTCACCTGTATCACAAATGTAAGAATTCAAATTAAATACATACGGTCTAAAAATATAATCAATATACTGGCTGGCATGTTCTGTTAGACATTCATTACCAGAAATTATTGGTCTACCAGTAGGACATGTGGAATTTTTATGTACCTTTGGTAATAGATATAATGACGGAATTTTAGGGTATGGTACTTCCAAAAACTCATACTCTTTTTTGGTGATTATTCCTTCCTGTTGATACAGTTGATATCATATTATCATAACTGCATTTTAACTCATTTATCGGGTTACCCAAGATTTTTTTAAAACATTTACCATCACCAAGTTGTCTCATTACCTCTTTATTATACTTGTCTTTGGGCCACAACACTATATTGCCCCCCTTATCAGAGGGCTTGATAACAACATCATCCCAACTTTTTATCTCTGATAGTGCTTTACATTCCTTTCTAGTTAAATTTTTATTGGTAGTAGAATCTGATAACTTTAATACGTCCTTCATAACCAAATTGGTAAATATTTGTACAGCTGGACAGAAGTTATTAGGTGGCATAAAAGTAGATTTCTTCCTAGGTGGCACAATATCTTTGTATCTAGATTCATTCTCTTGATATACTCTTGGTTCAATATCTTGTAGTAAATCCATCAAATCTGTCAAGACCTCCTCACTTTCAAGAGTATGATTCCCATTCTCTTTATTACCAAAATCTTCACTTTCCTCTCAATTGGCAAATAATTTTTTAAGTGTTAATTTCCTAGCAAATAAATGTACATCAATCATCACATCAAGTTTATTAATGGGGCAGGCAGGAGCAAAACTCAAACCCCTACTAAGCACACTTATATGATCTTCCAAAAGTATATGTTTAGAGAGGTTGATAATTTGAAGGGTACTCGTATCAGTTATCTTCTGGGCCATCCCCGTCTCTCATCTTGTTTGTACCCCCATCGATTCCTGTCCCTTAGATCCCTTCCTCCCTCTCTGAATTGGTTTCTTAGTGGCCTTGGGGGTCTGCCCCTGCCTCTCCCCCGTAAAAAACGCTGATGAATAGAGGGTACTTGATATGGCAAATATGAATCCCTGTCAATGCCTTCCTCCTGGTCTAATATATCTGTTTCAGATGCTGATGATTCTCCTTGTAATTTAATTGAGTCTCCCTTATTCACATATCTAATTCTTTTTTTGTTCCAAAAATAAATGGAACCCTTCATATGATCCCCTTGATCTCTCGAGAATTTCTTTTTCTTTCTATCAATTAAATCTTCCTCAAATTTATCAAGTTCAATATTAAATCTATCCAAATCTTTTTTTATTTCTGCTAAATCCGAAAATTTCTTTGTTGCATCTTCTAATTCATTGATCTCTTTCTCAAGATTTTCAATGATCATTGTTTCATAATCTATCAATATCTCCAAATAACAAGCCAAACATTTATTAGAGAGTTCTTCCCATCTTTTAGTAAAATTCTCATCAGCAAAACTAAATGAATGCAATACATGGATTCTAAGTACTCATGGTATAAAGCCCTCTTCCTGATAATTTTGTAATGTACACCTATTCCACCAACTTCATGTATACTTAAACTGGGATAATTTTAAGTCTTTAAATATGGTATCCCAACTGACACCTTCATTATTTGCCAAGGTATTTATGGTTCCAGCAAAAACATCTTTAGCCCTCATTGTCCACTTATCCCTTCTAAGAGATAGTAGGGAGGACATTATCATAGGTTATGATTGGAGGTGCAGTGGACTCAAGAGCCACTGAGTGGCTAATAATATATACAACCAACAAGAAATATACCCATGCACTCATCCAATGAATAACCTAATTAGTAATTAGCTTTTGTTGGTGTGCTGATATTCCAGGGTTTCTTCCTATTTTCTGTCTTCTGTGTTTCTAACCTCTTTCCCTGGAGCACCCTACTTAGCAGACTGTGTTTACTAAGAGGTCCAGGTTATTCATTGGATGAGTGTGTGGGTATATTTCTTGTTGGGAAAGGTGGAGGAAGTGCAGTTGCATGGGAGTGTTAGTGCAAAAACTGACTGCAGCAATCCTTGCTGCAGCATGTGCAATAAATGATGACGTTCCCTCTCCTCCTGGGGTGGATGCAGTTTGTCAAGGTCACACAAATCACGCCAGTCCCCTACCACCACTACCATACACATCTGCCACACTGTAGGTTGTACTTTATTTTTTTTTAATCACTTGACATCATCATGAATATGTGCCAGTGTCACTTAAGCAGGAAGTAAGAGTTGTGGGCAAAGGACAAATGCACTCTGTATGCTAACACATTTTCAAGGTATATGTTGCTGTAGGACTCACAACTTTAACTCCCAGCTACTTATTTCTCCACTACATCCCTCAGAAGTAAGATTGTGCTGGGAAATGTTGCACCATATTAAACATAGGAAAAAATGTGTTGTAAAAGGAAAAAATGTGTTAGAATAGGAGGAAAACGTGTTAGAATAGGAGAAAAATAGGCGGAAAATGTGTTGAATTGGTGAAAAACATGTTAGACTGTGAAAAATGTGTTAGAATAGGAGAATAATGTGTTGGAATAGGCAAAAAATTTGCTGGAATAGACGAAAAGGAGGAAAATTTTCCATTGGAGAAAAAGAGAAAACTTTCAAGAAAAAAGCAAAAAATTGTCCGTTTTTCACGAAAAGTCATGCAGGAAATTTTTCTCGCTTTTTGCCCACCACTGCCCATTATCACATAATTATAGGCTCATGAACACACAGTTTAACATTACATCTGCTAATAACATTTACAATCTCAACTAAAAAGTAAGTTTTCAGTTAAAAATGTATTATATATAGTTATTATAATATATTACCACATTACTTTTATATTAGGTGACCCTGATTATAGGGCAAACCATCAAATGTGAACTTAATGAAGGAAAAAAAGGCCATATTTAATGCGACCCATTGTACCAATATATTTTGCAAGTATTAAATAAAATTTGGATGGAGTGAGTGACAGGTTAGGAAAGTGAAAGAAGGGAGAAGCAAGCAGAGAGTGAGAAAAGGGAAGGTAAATGTGAATGTAAGGGAAGGTGTGCATATCACCCTGGCTAACAGGACAAGAGGCCGATTCGCAGGGCAGAGGGGGTTTACTAGGCACAAGAGATGCAGAAACAACAACCAGCAACAGTCACTGAAAGTTTGGAAGCATTGAATGAAAAGTAAAAGTTGCTTGTAGATAAAAGCTGGATAATGGGTGGCCAGGAGTTGGCAGACTAAACTAACCTTTCTGGCTGCTGCTGCTGCAAGCTTATTAAGCGTGAAGCTAGGGGGAAGTTAGGCAGTGGTGTCAACTGCAAGAAGCTCACACAGGTAAATTACAGGACTAGGTGCTCATAAACAAACAATCTCACAGTATCCAAATCAGTAAACAAAATCGGGTTTGGAATGAAGCACAGGTCAGGACTGGAGCCAAACAAGTGTGGGCACAATTCAAAGACAAGGTCATACACAGAATACAGGAGTCTCAGCATTGGAACACAGGTCAGGAACGCCCTTTACAGGTGACCTGAAGTGCCTGTGAGGCTGCTTTATATAGGCCTCAGCGGGTGTGTGTGAAAACAGACTGGAAGACAGGAAATAGGAGAGCTGGAGTGAATGGAGCAGGTGTGTCCAGGTAAACAGACAGTGCTGCAGATAACAGCAGAGCAGGACTTTCTGAACCAGATTCTTACAGTGCAAAAGAGTTGAGGGTGGAGATTAGAGATGAGGGTATCCCGTATGTCCATAATTTAAGTAATTGGATGCTAGATTTTTCTAATATATTGTTTTGCACTGCAATGCATTGGAAACATATATAACATCCAAATGGTTAACATTACAGCAGTCTGGGCCATCAATGATTTGCAGTTTAATTTATTTAATTGTACAGCAGCTCCTGACTCCATTAATGTCTGTGTGTGTATGACTTTATTACTTCAGGCTGTTACTTTGTTGTCCTGATATTGGTTGAAACTGCGAAGCCAGTTGAAATATTCAACAAGAATATCTTTGGGCAATAGAATTAGCTGACCATACTAATCAAATTGCCAAGCCAGTTCACAAGCAGGTACAAGAGGAGATGCATGCATACACTTAAACCCTTGAATGCTAAAGATTTCTCAAAGCAATGATTTGAGACCTTGATAGCATCCATGGAGTTAAGGAGAGTTTCAAAGATCAGTGGCAATACTGATGTTGTGTCCTATGCTACAAGAGGCCGAGTATGATGCACAGGCCTCTGACAACAACAGTAGTCACTCCACTGGGATAAAGAATAGTTATGGAGATGGTAAGGCATGCAGTGTTTCACTCTACAAAGCACTTGTAACCCTGTATTGTCTAAAGCCTCAGATTGTAAAGTAATGCGTACACTTGTGGCTCTATATAAATAAACATATTCATTCATTCATTTTTGCAAAGTGTGCAGTGGACACAATACGGCCCGCTCCAACCAGGAGACTCATTTCCCATGGAAACCCCTGAAGTGCCGGAAGTGTTAAACTGAAGTTACTGAAAAAAAAAATATTATCAAATCCTATATAATAATTTGCTAAAACGTGTGTAATGACAAAGCCATGCGCAGTAGAGACTGCTGCTCGTGCTGCAGTCATCCGCAGTAGAGACTGCCCGCGCCATGGTTGATACAGAGGGAGCATCCAGCTCTGTATCAGCCGCGGAGCAGGCAGTCTCTACTGCACATGACTGCACCGCGATTGGCTGGCAGTGGCACTGTGGCCCGTTTAACAGGCTCTTCAACTAGTATGAAATATTCAAATGATATATGTTCTACTAGATCGTATGAAGCAGTACATAATAATTTCCATTTTATCTTGTATGGATTTTTGGATTTGTTGAGAAGCCTATCATTTCTAGCATCTCCATACTATTATTTGTCTACATCTTTGAATTTTATTTGAATTATTTACTTTCATTTAATTTATATTTATGATGTCAATTCTGTTTGATTTTTACTTCTTTTTTACAAAGAGCTGATGCTGGGCTACCAAAACTAACTGAACCTGTAAGAACACTGTCGATAATAAAATTATTCTGCTTCTGAAATATGATAAAGTGTAATAACATCTTTTAGAGTCCTGAGCATGAAAAAATCAATAAGAATGATGACTGCCCGTTGGTAAAATACTATTGGATTAATCAGCATGATGGATGAGGTGTGATTTTCTTATGAACTGCTGCTCTACAGAACATGCATACTGATAGTCTGATAAATTGTGATACCATTCATGTCTACTATCTGAGCCTTTCACCAAATTGGTTAATAGTAAAATAATGGATACAAATAGCATCAGCTTTAATGATTAGTGTCAGGCGTGTTTAATCACCTTCAAAGAGTTTATTCCAAAATGATGAATGGGATTTGCACTGAGATAGTCAAGGTGTCATTCAGTGAGGTATCATTTATATACATTATTTGTGATATCCTCTTCATATAATTATAGACTGTATGGGAATGTAATATGAATTAAGAGTAGTGGTACTTTTTTTTAATAACCTATATGATATTGGGCTTTTCCTTATGAGTCCATGGGTATTCCAACTGCTTCAAGTTGTTTTATTCAAAAGTTCTAACAGTTCAGAACTGTTATACACTCTGGACCAGATATGAGAGGATGTTCCATACATGCATCAACCTTTCTGTAAAGTAGCACTTACGCACAATACATCTGAATCTTCCACATTCTAAATATATATTAAGCCCTTTTGTTCCAGTATTCTTCTTTTTCTTAAAATATTTTCCTCCAGGATTTAAATCCTTTAATATATTTAAATGTTTCTCTCATATCCCCCTTTACCTCCTATCTTCCAAGCTCTTGGTCTTTGATTCTATCCTGGTAATGTTTTTCATGAAAACTTTTGTTCCATTTCTTATTTGAGCTGCCTCCAATTTATTAACCCCTTAGTGACAGCCGCGTGTGTACGCGGCTGTCACCTTAATGCCCTGCTAACATTTTTCTTTTTACTAAATGATTCCGGAGTCCCCAAACAGCGTGCAGCCACACGAAGACCCGGACTTCCGGGACTTACCAGGTACATCCTCTGTCACTAAGTGACAGTTTTTGCGGGACGTACCTGGTAAGTCCATTGTTGGGATGGGGTTAATGTACTTCTTGAGATGTGGTATCCCTGCCTGTACACTGTACTCTTGGTGAGGTCTTATAGGTGATCCACAAGGAGTGAAAGGGCTAGTTAAATGAATAGTAATGCAAAATTTTGGAAAATATACATTCTGGGGTTTATCAGGTAAAATAAAGGAACTCAAACTACTGGGAGTTGCTTTGTTCAAAAGTTATTGTAGACTAGTTTTTATTTTTTTAGGGGAAGTACCTCAATGACTTGAAATGTTATAGTAGTGCTGTTGTTACAGCATCCTATGGAGGCTTATGGTCAATTGACCATATCTGTTCATTACTGCTGTAGCAGCAGGCCATGGAGATAAGACACACAAAATTCATGTTTGACCTGCAACAACTTTTGAATAAAACATATTTCAGTATTGTGGGTAGCCATGATTTTTCACAACAAGGTAAACCCCTACAATATATATTTTACATATTAAGTTTTGCTATCCCTTTCACCCTTCTCTCTCTTCCTGTTTCTAATACCTCTTCCTATACACCCCAGTATGCTGTTAGCTTTTCACACTGCTTTATCACACTGCTTGTCTTCCTTTAAGTAGCAAAGTACCATAAAGCCTATATTCCACCTCTGGTATTCTGTGCCCAAAATGCCTTATCTTGCACTTTGCAGCATTACACCTTACACTCCTATTCTTCCTAGTCCTCCAACTTTCCAGACTCTTTGTACTTTTAGATTATTGCACCTGAGGTATCAATCCTGTCAAAGATCTTTGTATTGTCTGAAAATATGCACACCTTCCCTTGAATATCATTTGAAATATCTCTTTTGAACATATTAAAGAAATATCATCAAGCATGGACCCCTGAGGCACCCCATTAATAACCCATCCTTCCTCTTAACCTATTGTTAGACAATGTGACCTGTCCTTCAGCCAATTTCTTATCCAGTAAACTATCTATGAGTGAAATCCTAATTTATGCAGCTCAAGAATCAACGTAATATATGGGACAGTATAAAAAGCTTTCCTAAAATCCAAGGCTGACATTCCATGGAATTTCTGCAGGCAAAAGTCTCTGAAGAAGGTGGTTTTTTAAGCCTTTCCAACACTTATCTTCACATTATAGTCTGTATATTTCATGAATTTTGCAAAAGTTGTCAACAGTAGAATTGGAAATATTCATGCTGCTATTACTACAGAGATGCTTAGACTGGGAAAACGAGACCTACTTAGTGGCAAAAGGCTGACCCCCCAACCCATCCTCCAGTGTCCTCCAGTGCACAGAAAAGCCTTCCATACATTCCCTAAGTCCTTCTTAAAAGGATAGTAATGTTTCACAATAAAATCAGCTCTGATTAAACTTCATAGTATTTGGGCCATGGAGAGGATTATTTCAGTACTGTCAGAGTTGTAGTTCAAGAGTAACTGAATGATAAATTAACCCCCTCCCACCTGTTTTACTGATGTAACACTGCTCACCTCAGAGCAGCAAGACTGTCCAGATGGATGGCAGAGAGGGACAATCTTCAGTGAGCATAAGGAAAAACCTGTCAAAGGGGGCAGGGTTATTCTTATGCTCATAGGTCCCAGGACCAGATTCCACATCTGTGGGGAGGTGGCAGGAGAGGGATACCTTCTCACTCAATTACTGCAACTACAACAGTATTGAAATAACGCTCTCCATGGCCCACATACTATAAAGATTAATTGGAGCTTTTGCTTTTGTGAAGCATTACAATCCCTTTAACCCCTTAATGACCCTTGACGTACCAGGACCGTCAAGGGTAAATTTGCTTTAAGGACCAGTGACGGTCCTGGTACGTCAAGAGTTAAATGGTAGCAGCGCGCCGCCGTGCACGCTGCTACCATTCAATCCAGGCTGAGACTGAGCGGTCCAGTACCGGACCGTTCAGTCTCAGCCTCGGTCGGTTGTGCCAGGTCATGTGATCGCTGCGTCAGCGATCACATGTACCGGCATTCTAAAAAAATGATGGAGGCAGTGCTACTTACTGCCTCTAGTGTCTCCTCTCTGCCAATGCGTCCCTTACATAAAAGTAAGGGACACAGAAGCAGGGAGGAGACACCTAGTGGAAATAAAAAATACAGCAGCTGGGGGTGTTAACCCCTTCACTGCTGGTGCAGGAGGATGGCTAAATGCAGGTCAATTTCTGACCTGCTAAATACACTTTTTTTTTTTTTTTTTTTTAAATAAAAACAATACACTTTTTTTTTTACAAATAAAATATTTTATTTAAAAAAAAAAACATCTCAAGAAACAAAATTGGAAGTGTGATTGTTGTGGAGTCATGTAATACACTTACACACACCGCCAAATGTAATGAACAAAAAAGTGGGAACTTTAAACTGCGCATTTTGTAGGTATGACTGAGTGGTCATACCTTTCATGCAGTCTCCATAAAAATTTAACCCTTTGCGCCCAATTGATCCCAAGAGAAAAAACAAAAATGGTGGGTTTTTTACATTTTTTTTACCTTTTTCTTTAATTTTAATAAAGTAAATGGTGGGTTATCCATATAAGTAGGGTATCTAATGAAAGCCCTATTTGTGCTTAAAAAAACAGTATATAATTTATGGGGGTGGAATAAAAGACTTAGAGGGAAAACACTGTTGAACAAAGATATAGTCAAAAAGGTCAGAATTGCTCCGGTCCTTAAAGGGATAGTAATACTTCGTTTTAACTTTATTTTATTTTGTAGGCATTAAAAAAACATGAATAATGATATAAGTCTTATCTCCCAAACCTTTATGGTTTAAGAGATATTCACAAGCAAAGTGTCCCCCTCCCGCCCCTTTTACTGATGTCACACTTTTCAGCCAGGGCAGAAGGGAGCTGCCCAGGTAGACTGCAGAGAGGGACAATCTTCAATTAAGATAACGGAAAAACCTGAAAAGCTTGTCAAGGGGGGCAAGGATTTCATTGTTTTCAAAGGAATAAGAGTGTCCCCTTCTGTTATTTGTCCAGTCTATGGACTGCATTCCACATCTGAGAAGAGATTGTTTACACTAGGTAAAAGGGGCGGGAGGGGGAAACTTTGCTTGTGAATATCTCATAAACCATAAAGGTTTGAGAGATAAGACTTATATCATTCTTCATGTTTTTTTAATGCCTACAAAATAAAATAAAGTTAAAATGAAGTATTACTATCCCTTTAAGTCAAATCCACCTCTGATTTTCCCGGTCCTTAAGGGGTTAATCCCCCCTCCCCACCACTGATTCCAGGCATCTTGAAACTCATTACTGTGCACTGTATTGAAAACTTGCTGGCAACACAGGGGTTATCTTGCAAATAAAATGAAGTCTAACTATCAAGCAACACCCACAATCCTAACCAAGTCATACATTAACCCCTTCATTGCCTTACTGGCTATGAATGCATTGCAATCAATGCTCTCAAGCTGCCCCAGGAACAGAGAATTGAAACAATTGAAACATAGCCAAAAGAGAGAATTTGTTTCATTTAAGACCAAAATTGCATTAGTACTTTTTTTTGGGGGGGTGGGGGTTAAAGTCATCCTCCCATTTCTCAGTCCTGTTATATTAGGATGGAGAGTGCAGAAGAATTATATGGAGTGTAGGGACCCTTCTTTAATGAATTAAATAAAATATATGGGGTACATTCCACCTATGTTTTTTGCATTCAAACTAAATTAATATGGAGTATATGTAGCCCATTTTGTTTAATTTACTTAACAAGGAAGTGGTATCAGGACCCCTTCCTCAAATCTCCTTCCAGGAGAAAAAATAAGCTTGACATGGGATCTAAAGTTCCTATAGCAATATCAAAATATGCTCGAGGACGGGGTTCTCAGTCCTGGAAGAGGCAGCTTGCAGCCAGGCCAGACCCAGAACATTCAGCCCACCGGGATATTTCCAGGAGTCCAGGTAAGCCAGTCCAGCTCTTGAATGCTTCGGGTTTTATTAAATTAGTTTCAATATAGGGTGAATGTACAATTCCACCAGCAAAACTGCTCTGGGTATGATCACTGTAGGGCATAATGGCATCTGACATTGTTTATGACTTAAATTCCACCAAACTCTTTATGCCTGTCCCATAGCATATGCAGCAAAATGGTGTAAAGTTACTCATGTAATAGATTATAAATATTGGGCGATAGTACGCTGTACCGGAGCGACATCATACCATTTCTTCAGCAGGTTTAATGCTGCACTTGTACAGCTGATTAGACACTAACCGCACTAAACAACTACATTGTCATGTAAATAAGAAATATTGGCATTTTGGGAAGCTTATTGCCTAGTGACATTTTAATGACAAGCATACCGTTGACAGTGCTATTTTCTGTATTGCAGACTTTCACATCTGCTACATTTCAGTAGGTGACATGACAATCTTACTCTGTCTTGCAGTGTGAGATTCTCATGTCGCCATTTTTATCAATGTGACATGGTTACTGCGTGATGTAAAAGTAAACCCACCATTTCCTCTGACCATTTTTAACCACTTGCAATGAGTCTGGCATTCAAAGGGTTAATACGTTGCATTATAAATGTGTAGAGGAAAGCAACGCTCTTAGACTGCCCCATTGCCCTTCCCCAAATGCACATTAAGGAGGAAATTAGCTTGGTAATCTGACGTTAAGCAGGAGTTGAGCTGGAAAATCGACGCCAGTGCTTGGTTTTGCACGGAATCATTTTTCGTACATTCTCCCCAACAGTTATCTATAGTGTTTCTATCAAATCCAATATCTCCTACAGTCATGTTGTTGACATCCAGCTGAGAAAAATGTAAGATTATTTTGTAAAGAAAACACGCATCATGAAAATCATTGTACAATTTAGAAGAATCGGTATTAGAAATTCAGTGAGTACAGTTATCATTTTAGCTAATAAACACATGCCTAGATATCACACTGTTTTCAGGTAACAAATATTTTGAAAGTTTTCTTGACTCACAAACAACTTGACTAGCCTTGATTTGTGGCTGAGGTTTTTTGGTAATTTTATGGATTTAAAATATATAATATTTTTACTAAGAATGAACTCCTTGTCTGTTATGAAATCCCCACTAATTTGAGAATCAATACATTGGTGATGCCTCTCACACCCAGGGGGTTAAAACAACTTCTTGTTATGTTCCAGGGTTCAACCCTTGTCTGAACTATATTCCCATTGGCTGGTTGGGGATAATGGGAATTGTAGTCCCCAGCAGCTGGAGGTCCAACAACTGACTATCCATGTCTTAAGGTTCTAGATCTTCTTTATGTCCCAGCATCCAATTCGTTAAGTAAAATAATTACATCTTTATCGTGTCTGTTAATTTGTTGTTTAGCTGTGCAATAGAGCTGTGCGTGTGGGTGTCTAGTTCCTGAGTAAGATGTCCTCAAGCTCAATGTATATATGCATCATTTACCCTTTTTTAATGTGAGTACATTACCAAATGTCAGTTTTACATTTTAAATAAATGCCTCACTGTTCCTCATAATTTATTCTGTTCCCTTTTTCGTTACACTTGAAGAAATAGTAATATTTCCTTGAAACTCTATTTTGAGATGTAGAAAAATAATTCAGAAAATAACTAATTTCAGTCACACTTTCAAAAGCACTATGACTTTTTATTTATTGTAATCCTATGTTACCTCTTCCTACCCTTTTCCTTTATGTCATCTGCTTTTCATAATAGGTGCTGTCACAACAAAGTATCAGGAACACAGTGAAACGGCTCAGACCGAGCGAAAAATCTCCCTCTGTCTGAGCCATACAATTGACTGACCATGTCAGCTAAGAAAGAGGAGGAACTGACACAAGGACAAAGGGGTGAAATTAAAATAAAGAGAAAACGAAAGTGTTTTAGAGACAGCAAATACCATCAGTCACTTTCTGTATTATTATAATGCTGTTTAACAGAAAGCTGTAGGGCAGTATTTCTACCTCTACAAAGATCATGTTTTTGAAGAACACAAATGTGTTTATTACATACTATTTTCATTTCCACAGTTTGAGCTAATTTATATGGGTCTGTCTTTCTGTCTGTCTGTTTGCCTGTCTGTCTGTCTAATTTATTTCTTGCCATTTTTAGATGCAAACACCAGATATTATTGCCTCCAAACCAATGGGAAACACAATATAAGTACATAAAATGCACAATTTATGTTTTTGTCATCACACTGGTATAAAAACACAGTACAGTTTTCCTTAAGAATAGGTGCACTTTCATTTATTTGTCAGAACGTTTTACCTAGGGATGTGTCCTTCACAGAGAACTGTAAGTTACAAGTTATACTTCGCGGGTATCCAACATCACCTAGCTTGTAGGCTACAAGATTTGCCCTCCCTATTTGCCTCCTGCCAAATCAAATTATTTCTTAAAAGTCTTTTAAAAAAACTACTCTCTCCTGCCCATACTAGGTTGCCTATCGATGGCCCTCTTTTCCAAAGACTATATGCATCAATACGTTCAGCACCTTTTGAACCAAATACCAATTGTATCCTATTAGCAGCCATATGTTTAGGATTCTTTGGACTTTTGAGACCTGGCAAATTTTTGGCCTCTCCTAGTGAGAAATCTTTTCTAAAGAAAGAAGACTTGACAGATCATCAAGAATATTTCAGCCTACACTTATCGCATTCCGAAATGGACCAAAGAGGCGAAGGTGCTACCATCAATTTCTTCCCTACAAAGGATAACTATTGTCCCTGCCAAGCTCTAAGGAAACTATCTAATTTCCTCTCGGACAAACCAGCAAATAGCCCCTTGCTTCCAATGTCTTATGGACCTCTCCAAATAAACAAATTTGTTAAATTGATCAGGATCCTCATTGGCCGCCTTGGTCTAAACTCTATGTTACTCGCAGGTTACTCCTTTCAAATAGGCACTGCAACAGCAGCATCTAAGAACAAAGTCCCACCGCATATAATTCAGCAGTTAGGAAGAAGGAAGTCTTCCTGTTTCACTAGGTATATACATAATCTTCCTCAATAGATTAGGGTAGCACTGTCTAATTTGGCTAGTTAATCATTTAATAAATATATTCAAGCAAGCTTTAATTTGTCTTCTTTTTGGCCTCTGATCAGGTTGGGCGCAGTGTCATCATACCAGGTTAATGGGAACCTTGGGTTTTTGCCATATTTAGATGTATTCATTTAAATCTATTCATGTCACGCTGGAAGCCCTGACAACAAGTGGAGGGCTCGCCCGAGTTTGTGGGAGGGGCTGCAGGTATTTAACAGGCAGCTTCCCCTGCATCCGGTGAGCCGCTGATTCCGGTCCCCACCTTCCCACCCCCTCAAATTCAGCAATATTATAAGGCTAACCCTCTAATCAGGTTGGCCGCAGCGTCATCATACCAGGTTAATGGGAACCTGGGGTTTTTGCAATTTTTAGATGTATTTATTAAATTCTATTCATGTCACTCTGGAAGCCCAGACCACAACTGAAATTGTCTGTATTTAGTCCAGAAAAGTTTTTACTGCATGGGTCATGAATTCTCAGACATATTAGCATCTATTTCTCCATTCTATTTCTCCATATCCATCATAGGGAAAAAGCAGTTTACTCTACAGTTATATTGTAAGGTATTTTCAGAAAAAAAAAATCGTCTTTAAGCCATCACTTTTTTTTGTCTGATTTCTGTCATTTTTTTCTGTCAAAATAAAAATGGTCAAAACTTGGGGAAGACAGTTTAACCCTTTGAGTGCCAGAGGGGTACACAACACATTGCTCTGACACTCAAAGGGTTAAAGTTCTATTAGCAGATAAGAGTGAGATGCAGTAATATGGTGTTAACTGGTAAAAGAAAATATATCCTTTAATATAAAAGGCCAGATGTATGTTTGTCCGATGCAGTAATGCGCAGTAGGGACTGCCGATATTGTGATGATTTATTGAACATGATGCATATACAGATGGGTCAGGAATACATGTTAATGGTTAATTGTACATCGTAACATTCTAGAATTCATAACATACATGACAGGCAGGTAAGTTGCTTGTAAACAAAATATTTAAGCATTTGAGTGCTAGTGGGAGCAACACATTGCATACCACCTAGCACTCAAATGGTTAATTTATACTGCAAAATGCCCAGCTTAGTTTATTTCATAGTGAAGAAGCACCTGCCAAGATTGCTTCTGAAAACAGCAATAACAAAAAAAATAGAAAAAGACACCTTTTTACTGCACAAAATGTCATGCTGTCCATATCTGAGAGGATCAGGAGATTAAACTCCTCAAGTTTTGCTACATGCTGTTCAGTACAAGTATCGCAATGAAATATATAGGCAAAAAAAAGCATTTTTCGAAGAATTATCTTGAGCTTTTCTTTTGTCCTTGGAGAATAAGGACAATGTGGTCTTCTCCTATCTCCTTTATTTTGTAACAACTACAGACAATATAATATACATTTAAATTGCTTTTGACTCACAACAGCTCATTTAGCTCTTGAAACAACATATCAAAGTATAGCTGCTACCCCTCA
The DNA here is from genome assembly GCA_037306005.1 of Rhinophrynus dorsalis. Taxonomy (NCBI): domain Eukaryota; kingdom Metazoa; phylum Chordata; class Amphibia; order Anura; family Rhinophrynidae; genus Rhinophrynus; species Rhinophrynus dorsalis. Next base: position 326,377,405 of record CM074721.1, on the reverse strand, counting down.
GAAATCTATCTTGGATAGATGAATAGAACGCTGTGTCCTGATTGGAGAAAATGCACAAATATAGATGTAAAAGTCACGCTCACCCAGCCACAGCACAAATCCTTTGGAGAAAAGTATTTCTCATGAAAGACTTGTGAGTGCTAGTGTATTGTATGTAACATCTACAGATACATTGTTGTATGCCAGTTTGTGCCTTTAGATAGGATACCACCTGGGCATACTGCAAAGGACAAAGAGTCCATGTTATCCACACTTTTGTAAAGTTGTGCTGCAGAATAATTAAACTTTTTCTCTCTGTATGTGGCCCATAATGCTTGTCTTTTCTTTGTATGGCGTTCTGTCCCTCAATGGTACATGATTTCAAACATGACAGGTTAAATAGTGCTAGATTGCATCCAATTGCTGCTCAGCACAAGTCAATTTAGAGAAGGGTTGGGAAACCTGAAACCCTTTAGCTGTTCAGTACAACCATTCCCATCATTTCCAGCCAGACAACGGTTGACTGGGGATGATGAGAATTGTATTACTGAATAGTAGAAGGCCTCAGGGTGTCAACCATTGATTTAGAGGCCTGTAAAATCAGTCTTGTATAGTTATCCCATAATTAATTTGGATGATTTGTAAATATTTGTGTGCCACATATCATGGAATCTATTGTAGGTACTTCTGCTTAATAAAAATCATTTAATACATATTTTTGGAACATTCACCCATATGACCTAGAGGGGCATATGTATAAAAATGCAAACAATGCTTCAATAAACCTCTCTAGCATTAAATTGGTTAAAAGCCTTGTTTAAATCAATGGCAACTTTCATCCCTCCCCCGTATGGTGTAGTTGATTGGTCCATAATCTCTTAATTTTGCTTTTAAATAAATGCCTAATAAAAGACAAGGAGAAAAAAATAGCCAATAGCAAATATTGTGATTTTTTTTAATCTGAAAACCTGAAGGATATCTAATAAGATATACAGTTTTGAACACCACTAGAAAAAATGCAGAGATGTGCAACAGAACTGATGAATGGATTGGAGGATCTGAGTTAAAAAGAGAATTATTACTTTAGAGAAGAGCTGTCTTAGGGGTGAAATTATTACCATTTACAAATATATTTGAGATCAATTCAAAGATCTCTCTAAGGAACTATTTACTTAAAGAGCTGAGCAAAAAAATAAATAAACAAAAACAAGAGGTCATCCATTATGACTAGAGGAAAGGCCTTTTGAAGCAGGAATTTTTTACAGTAGGGGTAGTAAATTTATTGAATTCTTTGCCTCAGGTTGCTGTTTGTATAGATAATTTGGTAGTTGATTAAAAAGTAATGGATGCCTTTATAGCTCAGAACAATGTTGGGCATTATGATAGTTGGTTTTGAAGCAGATAGAATGTTCATCAAGGGAAATATCCAACTGCCTTTTGGAGTCAGGAAAGAAATGTTTTACGTTCTTGGGCTTGAAATGGCATCAAAAGGGTTTTTCTTTCTTCCTCTGGATCAAAAAAGGTGCTATGGAATGGGCTGACTTTGATGGCTGCATCTCTTTTTTTCAGCCTCATCAACTATGTTGCTGCATTATACAGACAACAAATGCCTGGATGGTTTCTGTTTTTAATGAAATAATGCAAGTATCCACAGAGTAACTGCATTCCAGCAGTTTCAGTGAGAAAGCTAAACCTATTTTTATACAAGCTAGCACATTTCTTTGAGTTCTCTTTAAAAATAATTGTATACTTGTGATCTCTAAATATCTGTGCATCATAAATGTGTTAATATAAATTTGTAACTTTTTGAATGATAGACTGTTCTCCAATGGGCTTAACAGATGCAGAATTATTAATATTAATGTGTTTGCTTGTGCAGTGACTATACCTATAGGGTCTCTTGCAAGGATGTCGTTTTTGAGAGAAGGGGAGCCTGTTGAAGACTAGTGATTATATTGGTTTAGTGTATCTGTTAGCTACAGATTACATTTTTTATGAGAATCAGAAAGGAACACTCTCCGTCACACTCACTGAATGCATGGAGTGACAATTTTTTATTGGGACTCAAGTTATAGGCATGACAACCTCACCTGACTTACTGATTGCTGCTGATAAGCTGTCACTTAAATTACTTTATTCACTTTATGTTGCTATATCCCAAGAGGAATGACTGATAGCAAGATCTGTCTTACATCTCATATTGTTTTTTTTTTGGGCTGTTGATATCTTCTCCTTGCAAAAAGTCACAGGTCCCAATGTGAATAAAAGGAAATACGTGATGCATGCAAAGGCAGACTGAAATTGCACAGAAACCTCCTTGGACTCTTTTGCACTATCAGATTAGGGAAAGGCAAAGCTTCAGCACCTCAATAATGAGAAATGTTTATGCTGAAGTGCATATGTCCAGCTGTCATTAGTCTACAACTCCTGTCATCATTAGTCAGTCCTTGGCTATCTGAGGAAGATGGGAATTGTAGTCCAATGCAGTGGCATAACCAGGGCTGGATATACATCTCAGGAGCCTGTAGGCACAGAAATCTGAAGCACCCCCTCCCCCCGTGGGACATCTGCACTGGACACCTCCACAATGCTCCTAATCTCCACGTTGCCCCCCATCATCTTCATATTGCCTTCACATTGCCCCCATCATCGCCACAGTGCCCCCCATTAACTCCAACTTGCCACCATCATCTCCATATTGCCCTTACATTGCCCCCATCAGCTCCATACTGCCCCCATCATCTCCATATACCATATTGCCTTCACACTGCCCCCCATCAGCTCCACATTGCCCCCATCAGCTCCACATTGCCCTCACAATGCCCCCATCAGCTCCATATTGCCCCCATCAGCTCCACATTGCCCCCTTTAGCTCTGCATTGCCCCATCAGCTCCATATTGCCCTCACATTGCCCCCCATCAGCTCCATATTGCCCCAATTATCTTAATATTGCCCTCACATTACCTCCATCATCTCCATATTACCTTCACATTGCCCCAGTGTCAGTTTCCTACCTTTTCCTTGGTGGTCCAGTGGCAAGAGAGCTCTGTGCCTCCTCCTTCTGCACAGAGCTGTAGCTGCTGGAGCTCCCATGCGGTCTTCAGTAATGCAGAGCGCTGGGAGATTATGTCATCTCCCGCCACTCTGTATTACTAAATACCCGATGAGGAAGTGTAGCAGCTATAGGTCTGTGCCGAAGGAGGAGAAACAGACCTGTCTTCATGGTGCTGGGCAGGGAGGCGATTTAATAATAATAAAAAAACAAAAAAACACCACACACATGATCCCAGTGACAGGCGCCCCTCTGTTGGGTGTGCCTGTAGGCAGATGCCTACTCTGCCTAATTCTAAAACCGGCCCTGGGCAAAACTTGGAGGTTGAAGATTCAGGTGCAAGTATATATTTGTTTATATATATATATATATATATATATATATATATATATATATATATTCAGAGTATTGTGGTAGTTTTAAGTATATAGTTACTCTGAATGTCTAATCATAAGATTCCTTGGGGTATAGTTATGATATGAACACAAGGTTTAGTAAATCTCCAGCAAAACTATTGTACCACATACAAAGAAATAAGTAGGATTTGTTTTCTTTGATGCATCAGGTGTAATGACTCCAGATTTACTAAGCTGTGGTCCAAAATGAGACAGATGTGCTGAGAACTGAAGCAATCCTGGAGAAAATCAGCTGCACCATAGGAGACAGTCTTTCCCAATATGTATTTAAATTAGGTTATTAACCTATTGAATATTAATGAAGTCTCCAGTGCATAGAAAAGAAATGCATTTGAGACCTTTCGATCAGTGGTTAAAAGCCTCAGCTATATCACTGGAAATTGATATTGGTCTCATATGGTGCAGTTGGTTTAACTCAAAATTTCACCAGCTCATTAGTACATCCATCTCAAGGGGTTATGCACTAAGGTGTGATAAAATGGTGATAAAGCAGAGATAACTTCTCCAGTGATATCACTTCTCCAGTTCCTATGTTATTCTATACAGCCTATGCATTAAGATCTCCAAAGTTGGATAAATCTTAGTGTGTTAGCTCCATAAAATAACATCGGACTTGAAGAAGTGATATCAGTATGTGTAATTCTGGAGGGTTTAGCTTAACAATTACTGAGAGCTACAACTGAACAAGTACACAAAACACAAGCTCCAATCTTACCATCAAATGCTCCCCATATTCTCTAGTGTATAATGACCATAATCACCCCACAACATCAGCCATACATCAAATCCATAACATAAACCTTTATCCCACACAAAATAATCCATAATTAATATCCTTCCACATCAACCAATAGCACAACATACCTTATGACTCAACATCTATCGCCTATCTTTATCCCAAACATAAAATTTTAGACTCAAACAAGTACACCACCACTCATTAAGCACAACAGCACATAAAAAAAGTCTGTATTCCATGTACCACCTCACAGTTATCATTCAACCTAACAATATAAACCCAAGTCCTTCCCATCACTCCATAAGCATTCTTACTAACCTCCTCACACTCTTTATTGAGAACACTTGCCTTCTTTGATCATTCCTAAGGCACTGGCTGTCTAAAAGTGCAAAACTGAAAACAAGTTCCAACCTGCTGAAAGAAGGTAACACTGGGTTAAGACTGACTAAGTGATCCCAACTTCTCTAATGTAAGTTGTTTGTATCCCACTTCTCAATAATCTCACAGCCACCTGCAGTGTATACATTATTAAGCTAGTGAATAAATGGTTACAGCTAAAGTTATATCATAATATAATATCACTAATATAATATGATAATGTTACCAGTCAGTATCACCCACTATCCCAAGTGTGTGTAACCAGTGGTGCTACTCACAAAATCAAAAAATATGTAACCCAGCCTAGCATAGAAAAAGAAAACATATATAAAAAAGAAAAACTTTAAAATAAAAACTCAAATCCCATTCTTTATACAAATTTTCTCAGTTGTAGGTAAACAAAGATGTATTTTAATATACATTGCTTCAGAACTGACGTATTGATATATATAACGAACAACCCACAACTGAACAGAAAATACTTTCATACAATAATATTTGCTAACTTCCAAGAAAATCATGTCCATTCAGCTGTGGGATACTATTACCAAGTGATTAATAATGTATATATATTGACATCAATAAAGACATAAGACATTATCTTAAAATTAAATGAATCAATGTACATGATATTCACTATTAAGACCATCAGGGTGACAAGCTTTCAGATTAAAGATCCAATAAATCTCACTGCTACAGAGGTGTCTATCCAGATCATCACCCCTCCCTAACCTCACTCGTACCTTCTATCACGGTGCCCGTGCTTCCGGTGCTGAGCGGCGACATTATTATTCTCTGCAGCCTTCTGATTGGCTGGTCTTAATTGCTAACAATGGGATTGCCTTTATATAACCTGGGATGTCCTCCCTTAGGCGCCTTTTCGTGGTGTACGAGTTCCTGAGTCTATTCTGCGCTTATGCTGATTCGTGTAAGACCTGGCCTGCCTGACTGCGAGTTTGTTCCTGTATTCCTGTTGTTACGCTCTGTTGCTGACTGTATCCTGGCTGAAAACCCACTCCTTTGCTGACTGTATCTGGCTGAGAACCCTCTCCGTTGCTGACAGTATCTGGCTGAGAACCTGCTCCGTTGCTGACTGTATCTGGCTGAGAACCCGCTCCGTTGCTGACTGCATCCGGCTGAGAACCCGCTCCATTGCTGACCGTATCTGGCTGAGAACCCACTCCGTTGCTGACCGTATCTGGCTGAGAACCCTCTCCATTGCTGACTGTATCTGGCTGAGAACCCGCTCCGTTGATGACTGTATCTGGCTGTAGAACCCGCTCCGTTGCTGACTGCATCTGGCTGAAGAACCCGCTCCATTGCTGACTGCATCTGGCTGAAGAACCCGTTCCATTGCTGTACGTATCCTGCTGAGAACCGCTCCGCTGCTGACTGCTGCTGGCTGGAGAACCCGCTCCGTTGCTGACTGCATCTGACTGTGAACTGCTCCGTACTGACTGCATCAGACTGAGACCTGCTCAGTTGCTGACTGTATCTGGCTATAGGACCTGTTCCATTGCTAACCGCTGGTGGTGCTGTTCTGCTCCATGTCTGCCTTCTGTTTGGTTTACCGGCTCCAGTACCAACCGTGTCTGTTTGTGCCCTGGGCGAGCCCTGGTGGTCATTGTGATACTGGGCTTTGCATTGTCTGTGGTGGTGCGCCGCATGGCGCTATTTCTTGTCGACCAAAGGCTAAGCTTGGGCTTAAGCTGCTCCTATAAACGCTGCTGGCGGTGTGCACATTCGAAGTACCAGTACAGGTGTTCTTACTCTGACTGTTACTCTGATCTCTCTCTCTGTGGCCTTCCTACCTTTAATGCTGTGCTCACTCCCTCTGGGAGTTTTCAGTAAGTCACTGGGCGTTGACCATTAACCCTGTGGATACCTGGATAGTCCAGGGAAGGGCTTACACTGTTCACTGCAGTACCTCAAGCTAGAGCCAGCGTTGTACATTCCATACTGTAGGTTGTGTGGTCACTGGCTGCGTTACAGTTTCCTATTGTCGCCTCGATCCACCCCTAGTGTTCTAGTGTCTGTCTCTAGCAGTTGCCTTGGTCTCCAGTACCCTTCCTTTGGGTAGTATTCCCACTCCACGGTTGCCAGGTATTTGTGGCCTGAACCTGGGTCTGAGTTGCCTCGTTACCATACCATACAGTCTGGGTCAGAGTTGCCTCGTTACCATATCATACAGTCTGGGCCAGTATTGTCTCGCTCTGTTTCACGTGCACCTCCATTGTACGCTCACCTGGTCAGCTCTCTAACAGGTTGCCTTCGACCTCACTAATCCTGCCAGAGTCTTCTCTACTAGCCTGTAATCTGTTGTTCCACTCCACCTATTCTGGTATTGCAGGCTGATTCCTATTGTGTATTTATATTTCACTGTGTGATTTTCCTTGTGGGCCCCAGGGCCTTATTCCTTGTATTCTCTCATTCAATAAAGTCATTTTAACCTTACCATCCTGTCTGAGTGTTCATCTAAAAACCATGACACCTTCTTAATACCTTGAATTTGTAACGTCTCAAAGCCTCTCTCGTGAAACCGATTAAAATGACTAGCCACTTACATTCTCATTCATGCTTTCTCAATGTAATCTAAAACAGGTATATATAAATGTGGTGGTACTAGATGTGGTCTTTGTATTTTGGTTGAAGTGTCAAAAAAGCTTTTGTTCCCATGTGACTTGTAGGTTGTATAATATGAGGAGTTATATTAATTGTTTGAGTAGAATGTCATGTATCTACTCTTATGTAAGGAATATGTTGGAAAACCTATGAGAAAATTGACATGCAATGCATTTTAAAACACACATTTGTTTGTAATTTAATTATAATTGACAACATGTGTGTAAAGAATGGGTTTTATATGCCTTTCTCCTTTGACTTTTGATTTTAAAGTTTTTCTTTTTTTATATTGTTTTTATGCATAGTTGGTTTATATATTTTTTATTTTGTGAGTGACACCTCTGGTTGCACACACTTTGGATAGTAGGTGATATTTATTGGTAATATTATTATATTATATTAGTGATATTATATTATGATATAACTTGTCAGCTGTAACCAGTTTATTCACTCTCGTCTCTATTTTACCTCATTGGGGTACAGTCATGGATAGTTCTCTATATTGATAATGACTGACTTAATAACAGAATCTGGCCAATCACACAACCATTTGTTAAGAGTTAGCTAACTTGTTATCACGGTCCCCGTGATTCTTTCTGTCACTCTCAACTGTGCTGCTCCTGGATTGGTTGAGCTGTGTTGGCCCGCCCCTGGTTATCCGTTATATCCGGTCACTGGCACCTGTCAGGTGCCCTTTCGTGGTGTTTCCTGCTAGCGTTGCTGTTTCTGTATCCTGACCCACCGTGTACCCACTAGGCTTGCCCGACGACGTTCCTGTGTTCCTGTTCCGTGATTGACCCGGCCTGGCTGACTTCCTGCTTGTTCCTGATCCGGCTTGTCTGCGAATCTCCTACGGCATCTGACCCGGCCTGGCTGACGACCCTTCTCTGTTACCGAACCGGCTTGTCTGCGAATCTCCTGTGTATCCTGATCCGGCCTGGCTGACTATCGAGTACTCTTGTCCTGCTCCTACATTGCTGACGAAACACTCCGCTGTCGCCTCGGCGACATTCTGATACTGCATAGTGTGATTGAGCCTCCGCTTGTCAGTTGCTGAGCCATTGCTGAGTCTTCCATTATTTGCCTTTCATGAGTCCAGATCTTACTGTGCTGAGTCGATTCCTGCTCTCGAGACACTGGTGTTGTCCATCCGATACTGCTGTTTCTCCACCTATCGCCTAAGCCTGTCCGCTGTAGTCGGCGGCTCTCCGTGACCGAGCAGCGGTTCCGTTACGCCCATGGCTTTTGGCAAGCAGTACCCAGTAGTCTCCGGTTACGCCCACGCTAGGGCCATCAGCACAAGTAATCACTATACTGTAGTCTCCAGTTACGCCCGAGGGGGCTATTGACTCAAGCAATCACGATACTGTAGTCACCGGTTATGCCCGTGGGGGCTATTGGCTTAAGCGACTGTGATAGTAGAAGTCTCCGGTTACGCCCGTGGGGGCTATTGGCTCACGCTATCACTATACTGTAGTCTCCGGTTACGCCCGTGGGGGCTATCTCCTTATCACTTGCAGTTCCCGTTCAGCCAGGACCTTTTGCTACAGCTCTACACAGTGTATGGACTTGGGTGCTACCTTACAGCACACAGAGCTATATGCAGCACCAAGGGCGTGCCTAACACCACATTTGAGACTGATAACCAGTACTATTAACCTCTTGAGTTCTGTTTTGTGTTTTCCTTACTTGTTTGATATTACCTGCTGCGCCAGGTATCTCTGTCATATTCTATTCTACCAGTACCGCCCCAGTGGCGACCTTGTTCTTCATTTACTTAATAAAACTCCATTTATTTTATCTACCACTGTCTGAGTGTCTGAAAACCGTAACACTTGTATTGAAATATTGAGATCAGATATCCCTGTGTTTATGTTTGACACATATGTTATTCATAGAAAAACAGAAACATAGAATTTGACTGCAGATAAGAACATTTTGGCCCATCTAGTCTGACCAGTTTTCCTACTGTAAAAAACCTTAAACATGTTTTGGTTCTCAGTCTTGTCTTATGTTCAGGATAGTCTTATGCCTATCTGGTGCATGCTTAAATTCTGTCATTGAATTAACGTCTACCACTTGTGCTAGTAGGCTATTCCACTTATCTACCACCCTCTCAGTGAAGTAAAATTGCTTAAATGACATCTAAACCTCTGCCCCTCTAGTTTTAGACTTAACATTTTCACTCCTTTGAAATGCACTTCCCTCCTTCATGGCCTCTCTCTCTTCTCTTCTCCAATCTGTATATGTTTAGGTCCTTTAGTCTATCCAGATATTTCTTTTCTTGTAAACCATTCACCATTTTAGTAGCCCTTCTCTGAATTCTCTCTAGCGTATTTATATCCTTCTGGTGATGGGTGTCCAGTACTTTACACAATACTCTAGGTGAGGTCTAGCCAGAGAATTGTAGAGGGCATGACCACTTCCCTTTTTCTGCTACTAATGCACCTAGCTATACAACCCAGCGTTCCCTGCTGATTTCTTACATTGCTTGCCTACCTTTAAAGCATCATAAATAATTACGTCCAAATCCATTTGCTCTGTTGTCTTTGATAGCATAGTATCCTTAATACTATATTCTACCTTTGCATTCTTATGTCCCAGGTGCATTATTTTACATTTATCAACATTAAACTGCAGCTGTCACACACTTGTTGATTCTTCTAATTTACCTAAATCATTTTTCATTTGACTTATTCCCCGCAGGAATGTCTATAGATCTTTGTATCATCTACAAAAAGGCATACCTTACCCTGAAGACCTTTTGCAATACCACTAATAAAAATATTAAAAGAACCAGCCCTAGTACAGATCCCTGAGAAACCCCACTAATAAGATGACATTCATCTGAATATTCTCCATTAACTACAACTATCTGTCTCCTGTCACTCTCATTGCCTTATACATTCAACTATTTTTCCCATCCAAACCCAAGCATTGCAAGTTAATACAGAGTATTCTGTGAAGGACAGTGCTTTACTGAATCTAGATAAGCTATATGTTCATTCCCACCTGGTCTATTAATTTAGTTACCCAGTCAAAAAATCTATAAGGTTAGTTGGTTTGTAACAATGGAGGCCTATAGCAGTTGGCTTTTAAGTTAGTCACTGTTTCAGGCCTTTTGTTGTTGTCAATGTGATGAACCTTTTTCTTGCCAATGTGTTGTGCAACCTCATAGTCTGATAAGCTAAATACATTCAATTACTGATCATACACTTACTGATCATTCAAATACCAATATCAAGGGATTATATTATCAGGATAAATATATAGATTGAACAGTATAATTCTAGCTGTGGTTTACATGGTGTTAAAACCATATTTGGTTATACCTTATAATAGCCATACCTCTATCACAAGATTTATTCAATGCATTGACTTTTTCTCTCTGCCAATTACAATGGGAGGCTATTCCATGTATCTATCATTCGTTTCATATAATAGTTATCTTAACTCTTTTGCATTCTGCACAACATCTTCCCTGGTATTGTGTGAGAAGCTGGAGAAAGAGCTACTAAGGCCCCTTTGCTTCAGCTCCATTGCAAGACCTGGTAGTCTCCTCTTTTTAGGTATAGTTCCTAAGAAGGATTAAGGGAAGACTAAATTAATTCTACATTAGGCAGGGCTTGGTTGCATTTAGGGCCCCACATCTTGGGATGAACTATTACCAATGTGGAACTGAAATAAATGGGAGGGTTTGGGGGAAATGTCAGTGCAGATCAGCATTCACTTGCCCTCACAGATGGAGTAGTGTCATCACAGAGGTCCAGGGTAGGCCGTGAAGCCTCCTGCTTTGTTTGCCTTGGTGGGAGATGGCCAATTGCCTGGGGAGGGGAGTGGGAAGGGAGAGGAGGCATGTTACATATATAGGCTGTAGTGTTTGTTAAATAAGCTAGTAATTACATTTTTCCCTCTCTCCCAGCCCTGTTGAACTGTCTTTGCTACAACGGATCCATAGCAACATAGCATTAGCTACAAAAGAGGTAATGCTTAGGTCAAAAGAAGTCCCAAGAAGATTTACGTCACCTTACACCTAATACATGTTCCCCAGACCCCTCATTGCGGGTCAATCTCAGAAGGATACAGTCTTCAGGTGGTACTGCTGGCAGGGAGCCAGGTCCCACTCACAGAACGTTATGGTTTACATGGGACTTGGGTCAACTGTGGGACTAGGTAGGGCTTGGTTGCACAGTGGGTCTTGCCTATTAGGTCATACTATTACCAGTGGGGCATTGGGGTATACAGTAGAGCTTGATGAAATGTCTGCCATATCAGAAGCCCAGGGAATGCCATGGAGGCTGAGACGTCGCTACATAACTTGTGTGGTAGGCAGCTGGATGCAGGGTACAGCTCATACTGCTGCAGCATGAAGCGTTGCACATAGCCATGGGGGGTTGGTCTGGTTATTCATCTGGGGTGTCCACATTAAAGGGGGAGGGTCCTCCAAGTGTAAATAGGTAAAATACAATGTTATGGTGTGATCTCTTTACTGTCACTTTAATTTGTGTCTTGTGTTTTTATTTATTTACTGGTTTGCTTAATGAAGGTTGTGTTTGGAGTAATATTTGAAAAAAGGTGGATAATGATGCATGGCCATCTTAATGCTGTAGAACTAAAAGTCATTGGATAGCAAGACACAAAACTTGTAATCAATAAAACAGACTCACAGCCTCACACATACACTGTCAATTTCTTCTTTTTATGGATCTTCCAGGAGCTAGTGCATCCATAAATTATTTTGTGATATCAAGGAGACATCCTGTTTTTCTCTAAGAAATGGGCGTCCAATGTGCAGCTCATGGACCAAATATGGCCTGCCGGACCCCAAGTTGTACCCCACCTGATATTTTAACAAAACTTTTTTTTCCTACTTAGCTAGCAACATAAACTAGTATGCCAATAAGCTACAGAACAGTTTCAGAATAGTAACCTGTTTTATATATATATATATATATATATATATATATATATATATATATATATATATATATTATTATCGGTGTTCTTGTTGACTTGAATGATGACTAGCACTAGGCCTATAACTTCACTTTTAGAATAAAGTTTATAACACTTTTGTATTACTGCTAAAAAAAATCATATTTTTGAATAATTGACAGGCTTTATATACATCACCACTGTTACTAATAAACACATTAATGCAGTCCTTTCACATATGGATTTCTGATCATGCAGCCCACATTTGTACCAGCCTGGACCCCCTGTTTTAAGACTTTTATTCATTGATCCATATCCCTGTTTTGCTGTTGAGCTACAGATGATCAGAGAGAGAAAACGGGAAATATAAATAGGACAAGGGGAAGAAAGAACTAGAGAGAGAACAATTCTTGTCAGTGCTAAAGCTAAATTATTTTACTGGTCTCTAATTGATGGTTGCCATTACAAGAGACATAACAAATCCCCAGATTATAAAGTCGTTTTCTGATATTTCCAAGCAATCCTGGTCAATGAATTGAAAAAAATGTGTTATCAATTTATTTTAGTAAGCAAATATTATTATTACTAAAGAATGGAGAGTGATTACTATTCTCAGCTTGAACTTAAAAGGCTAGTAAAAAATATATATTCTAGGGTTTATCCTCCTGTGTTAAACAAGGGTACTCCAACTGTTGTTACAGTGGTGCGTTTGCTACATCACCCTATGGAGTTTTATGGTAAACTGGCCAGAGCTGTCCATAGGAATGTGTATCAGCTGATTCACTGAAAAATTCAGGATACTGAGATATTGCAACTAAAAATTGCATGTCTGATGTACAATAACATTTGAATAAAACACCTCTAACACCTCCACTGATTAAAGCCTATAGTGTCTTGTTTCTGTTATATTATTTTATTGTGTCTGTTCTCTGCTAACATTAACCCAGTGACAGGAGCAGAGGACCAGGGCTTATGCATGAAGGCATGATAGAGGTGATAAACCAGAGATGGCTGCTCCAATTATATCACTTCTCTGGTTCCTATGTAATTCTGGAGCCTAAGCACTAAGATCTCCAAAGTTGAATAAATCTTAGTGCATAGAAGTGATATCACTGGAGAAGTGATCTCCGCTTTATCACCTCTTTATCAAGCTTTAGTGAATCCCCCCCTTAAGTTTTAAACTAGTCCTCCTGCAGCTGAAGAAAAACCCCAGCACGCATATCAAGTTACTTCCTGATATGTATTTGATAACAGGGTAGACATATCTTTCACTTGGATTTCAATATGATTCATACTCTCCATCCAGTCAAATGCGGTTACAAGTAAAATGTCATGCAGAGCTAAACTGCAGACAAAATTATTATTACCAGACAGTGGCTCAAAACTGAATTTCCTACATTTTTGCAATTTAATAACTTGATCATAACTTTTATTTAACAAACACACAGCCCAAAAAAAAGCAAACATGTCCCTGGTATTGAAGGTGTTTTATAAAAAACTGGATTGGTGACTATTTGCAAATTATCTATCATTATTCATTTAGAATTTAGTGACATTTTGTGGGTTTTATAAGGACACGTAATTAGTGAACATAAGGCTGTCACAGATGTAAAGCTCTAACAGCACCAGTTGAACTTGCTCTAACTAGCAATTAGCTATTATTAGTCTTTTCCAACATTAATACATATGGAAGTGGTGCAATTAAAAATAAAAACAAATTTGTAAAGAAAACATTTGCAGACTTCTAGTGGCATGTTGATAAATATGCTCCCCTAGTTCTTAAAACAAGGGGCAATGGAAACAAATATTTGTAGCCTTTAGGATTTTCTGGCCATAGGAAACTGAATGGGGAGTTATTCAGAATCATGGGTTTAATTACTAAATTGTACAGATGATTTTTAAAGGCAACACTTACTAAAATAAACAACTTAAATACTAGAGTTATTATTTAAGATTTCTGCTCACCAACTAATGTGTTAAAAGAAATCCCCTATATTCTGAAATGCAACACTTTCCCAGAGATCACCCGGTTTCACAGTTCAGAGTGACAGCCGCATTTACAGAATTATGCAGCGGTAAATCTAAGAAGCCTAGTTGCCTAGTAACCAAGAAGGTCTATGTTGACTCAACAGTATGCTAACTCTATATTCTTTTCTGAAAATTACCTACATTGAAAAGGTCATCGACCCCAAGGAAAATCAGATTAAGTTAAACTATTAACTGGACAAATAATCTGAAAGAACTCTTGTGCATTGGTTCCATATGATTAGAGCACATATTGTTCCTTCAAACGATGCATGAATCATTAATATATTCCTGACGCCTGCTGCTTCAGTCCCTGCTGGAACATTATAATTCAGTCCTTAGCAAGCAGCACAACAATTCTACAAGTGACGGATAGACTTGTAACACTTTGTTTGAAGTAATAAATAAAATAAAGCACTGTTTACTTTTCTATTCAGATGCTTCTACTTAAAGACGTAACACTGAGTTCTGCGTCTTGTGAACAAATTAGCATTGTGAGTAGTCAATGAATGTGTGAAAATGTATTCGGTGAGGAGAAGGCAGCTTCAATTAGCTAGTGGGGGTCAAAGCAGCACTATAGTGATATTTACATTGTTCTTTTTTCTGAAGTTATATCATATTCTAGACTTGAAGAAGTACAATAAGCACACCTTCAGTAGGACACGCTGTGTAGGTATCGTACATATGATCATGTCATTATCATCATGTGTTGTTTGTAACATTAGTTTAGTAAGCCATTTTCATTAAGACCTCAATAATAATACATCTCAATAATAATATACCTCCCCTCTCTCCACACACACACACACGCCTTACTATAGCAAGAACATTCTCATGGAATATATTAATGTTGTCCTTGATTCTTGGTTCAAGAGATATAACACCTTCAGTCTACTCAGGCTGGCTGGATGGTGGACATGACAGTTGCTAGTAGTACTACCTCGAACTCCACCCACTGGATCTTCCATTTTTTCTTTCAAACTGAAGCAGGCAGAACATGAGATGCATGAGGGAAACCATGTGCGGCGTTTCTGTTCGGTTTCCAAGCTAGCAACTGTCATGTTGCCCTCCATCGGTATGACATAAAGGACTGATTTAAGCTATGGGTTTTTTTTTACTTTTGATTGCAACACCTCCAAATGTATTAATGTTGAAAATGACTAATAATAGCTAATTGCATCTTAGAGAAAGTTCGATCTTTACATCTGTGACAGCCTTATGTGTCAATAATTACGTGTCCTTATAAAACCCACAAAATTACACTAAACTTTAAATGAATAATAATAGATAATCTGCAAAGAGTTATTAATCCAGTTTTTGATAAAAGTCCTTAAAGACCAGTTTACTTTTTTTGACTGTGTGTTTGTTAACCTTTTGAGTGCCAGAGGGGTATGCAATGTGTTGTGTACTCCTCTGGCACTCAAACGTTTAAAACAAGCTTCACCTTTTATTGTTTAGTGCAATATAAGCATGTATCCCATCATATGATATGGATAATAAAAAAAAAACTGAATTAAAAAATAATAATATATGATTCTACCCATACTTGCACTATACGACTGCAGGCTGCACAAATTGATACAAAATATATTCACCTACCTTCCCTGATTGTGTAAATACCATATCATAGGATTCTCATGAATTTGTGACAATTAAAGGGTCAATATTATAAAATCTGCACAAACATTTCCATATGGGAATTTTTCAGGTATTGGTGTGCTTTACCTAGATCTAAAATGGCAGTCCAAGAGCACAAAAATAAACCCACAAAAGTATATATTTTTGGAAAGCAGGCAATCTAAGTTATTTCAGTGGCAATATTTCTAAACTTTTCATCAGTTTTGCCATGATTCCACAACAAATTTGGCAATAATATTGTTTTCTGAACATTTTACATAAGTTGTAATGTTTCAGCATATATTTACCACATACCTTATGAGCTATAGAAAAAGTAACCCATATGTGTTAATAGGAAAAAGTTGGTCCCCTGATAGCCATGGTAAAAGCAGGAGACTGGTAGAGAAAAAGTGATATCTTTATTGTTGAGTAGCTTTAGAATGCAAACTTTCAAGACAACTTAGGTCTCTTCTTTGTCTAAAAGAGAGGACTAGGTAATCTTGAAAGCTTGCACTCTACATAGTTAGCCAATAAAGGTATCACTTTTACTCTACCAGTCTCCTGCATGCATATGTGTTCACCTGTCTCCTCTGATTATAGAAGTACGAAATATGTATAGGCTTAGACTTTTGGTACTTACAAGGTGCTGATGAGAAGGTGCACACCACTGGTTAAAAATCAGAATTCTTAGATTTGTTTGGGGGTGTTGATTGATCATTACTATGGTCTAGCAGTATGAAAGCACAGAGTAAACCCTCAAAAGTATATGTTTTTGGAAAGTATGCAACCCATGGTATTTCAATATGGATATTTTTCACCAAATCTAGCAATGATATATTTTCTATGACTGTGCACATAACATTTACAGCTGTAGAAAATGGTCACTAGATCATCTATCTTTCCTGATTATAGAAATACCACATATGTATAGGTTTACCATGTAATTACGACAATTACTCATCTCCTTAATAGGAATGTATGTTATGTAACTAGGTATTCAGTACTGTCTACCAGCCCAAGAAAAATGGTACCAGTGTTGATATACCCCAGCAGGTGCCAGGAGCACTAGCCTGCACCTACCACTTTTTTTTTTTTTTTTTTTTTAAATGACCTGCCTGCATTAAAATGGTATTTTCCATTAGAGATGTGAAGAAAAGGTCAGTCAGGCTTACCATTTTGGAAAGTAGATATTCACCCGCATCAAATGAGGGACAAAAGCCACTTGCCTTTATACCCTGAGACTTGTATACCCAACTCTTTCCAAAATGTGGTGCTATATACTTTTTACATTTCAGTCAGTTCAAAGATACTAAAATATTTCAACACTAAGGAATTTCCTAGCATTTTTTGTACCTAATGCCAGCCTGAGAAAAATAGTACCCCATTAGCATGGGTTGACACATCATAGTGGGTAGCCACGAGCATGGCTACTAGTGAAGCAGGTAGTACATGTGTGAGATTCCATGGCTATCAGTGGAACAAGGCGGGGGCGGGGTCAGAGTGTGGATTTAGGGGTCTATGACTAATAGTGGACAGTGGAACCAGGGGTTGTCTGGCAGTGTATAGGGTGGACCTGTAACTTCAAGTGTTCAGTCAAACCAGGCTTGAGGGTACAATATACAGTCTTGGCACAGCAGAAACAACTGGCGAAGCCTGTACATTTTACACTCGTGGTTAAAGGGGCAATTATCACATTTTTCTGATTCTGTTCATATTGGAGTTAATAAAATCTCCAGAATGAGCCCTGTCAGCAATTGGGAGGGTGGAATGCTGACTCCCTCGACTGAAAGGCAACCCAGAAGTATATGGCTCTCAGCTACAGACTTTGTGGGTTGCTTCCATAGATCATCTGTGTAGGACTTTCAGGCCAGAACCAGAGGGTCTATGGTGGCTGTGTGAGGCAGGATGAGACTGAACTGTGAGACTTCAGTCTTCACTTCAGTCTCATCTTTTGTGACCAGTGTGGGACCTGTTCAGCCATTGTTTGTTCACTGCAGGATGAAGGACTCCTCAGCTAGCCGCTAACAACTTTGGTGCTGTGCCTTTTGTTGCTACTGCTTACCAACAAATTTCATAATTTCATCTACTCATTTTGTCTTTGATCTTCTTCTTGGTGTTTAGTATTGAGTGGAATCCATTCCAACATCTTTTTGGTCTATTTACCATCTTCTTGCTATATGGCCTGCCCATTTCCATTTCAGGTGATTTACTCTTTCAATGATGTCACAGACCTTTGTTTGCTGACAGAACCATGCACACGTTTTTTGGTCTCTTTTTATTATGTTTAGAATTTGCTACCCCATACTTCTCTGTGTAACCTTAAATTTTTGTATGGTTTTGGTATTCAATGACCATATTTCACAGTCATAGTAAGGACACAGAGGACACATTGGTCAAAAACTAATTTACTAATATATAGTAGCGGATTTATTCTCCTGAATAAAACTAGGGAACTCCCTCTACTGGGAAAGCTCTGGTCAACTGACCATAAACTTAAATAGGATGGTGTAGCAACAGAGCCACTCTACAATTTCAGGCCATTGAGATACTAAATCTAAAAAAAATTAATGTTTGAGCTGCAATACCTTTTGAATAAAACACCTTTCAGTAGTGGAAGTACCCTTATTTTACTCTCTCTCTCTTTCTCTCTCTCTCTCTCTCTCTCTATATATATATATATATATATATTTTTTTTTTTTTTTTACATATTATGTGTTACTATCTCTTTAAGGACCAAACAGTTGAGCAAAGCATTGCAAAGCAATGTGTTATACACCATTCTGGTCCTTAAGGGGCTAAGCTTTGTTAACTATTAAATGAAAAATCTCCATTGTTTTAGTCATAAAAATAATAGTATTGTAAAAGCATGAAATATAGATAAAATATGGGAAGGGACTGGATTTCACTGTTAACCCTTTTTGAAAGACAGAGGTGGTACCCAATGCACTGCTTTGCAATGCACTGGGCCCCTACTGGCACTCAAAAAGGCTTAATGCAAAACACATCTGAAAAAATGTGTCCTGCAGCACATTAAGCCATTTGATGTTCAAGAGCCCTGCATATTGCTAAGCAAATATTTACACACTCCCCTGCCAGAGAAAGTGCTAAAGAAGTGGTTTGGTCACTGCTGGCAGTTCCCTCTCCTTTATTCCTACTCTTTCATTCATCACATCCAGATCAGTGCTTAATCCTTTTGCCTTCCCATCAAACATATCTATTACATCTGTCCATTCCTCAGAAAACCAAAACTTTCATTCATATACATTATTCTCTTTATGATTACTGCAACCTGCTCCTGTCTTGCATTGTCCACTTTAACCCTTTGAGTGCCAAAAATGTATCCAATGCATTGGATACCTCTCTTAACACTTTGAGTGCCAATTACTTTGAATACCGTTGACAGGTTAAAGAAGTCACTCATCCTAATAACAACACATACATTACTATGGATAGAAAATACTATTTCCTCATGTACCTTTGTTCAAGAGTTCCATTTTTCAGTCAGTCCTGGATATCATATCATGGAGGCAGACATTTTAATCCAACTTGATCAGAACAATTCCATGAATATACGTAACCCTTTAGGGACCAGAGGGAATTACAGTTTATTGCAAACCAACTCCTTGTACACCTGTCTGGCCCTTGTTGGGTTAAGATTAAAATGCGCAGTGAGTGGCAGATGAGTCCTGTGGTCATGCTTGCAACACTCCTCTGTGGACATTACAGGGTTAAGTAAAGAATAAAGTAGACTCATGCATGATATCTGCTTCAGTTTAAAAAAAAACTGGCAGCAGCTCTCATGTCCACTTTCGTTGACATGAAATCTAATACTGATTGAACACTCTGGGGGTTTTGCACTAAGGTGTGATAAAGAAGTGATAAAGTGCAGAGGACTTCTCCATTGATATCACTTCTCCAATTTCTATGTTATTCTATGGAGCCTATGCACTACAATCTCTCAAATGAGAGACATCTTATTGCATAGACTCCATAGAATAACATAGGACTTGGAAAAGTGATATAACTAAGGATGGGCGAAAATGTTGGCCTCAAACTGAAATTGGCAAAAATGGCACTTTCCTTTTGGCAAAACATTTCCCATGAAAAGTGCAGTTTTTTCCGCTTTTTCACGCTTTTATTGCCTAGCTCATTGAATTTCTCTAGTTTTCTACAGCCATATAAAAGGGTGTCAGGCTCTCACAGCATGCCATTTGTGAGAGGAGAGAGAAGCATGTTTTTGAGCTAGAGAAGATAGGCAAATAAAGGGGAATTGAAGCTTAGTTTAGGGAGACTTTTAGGTAGGACATTTGTTCTCTGTAGTAGGGGAGTCTGGGGGAACAATGGGGATCAGTAGGGAGGCAGGCGGTTGACCCAAAATACTCCAAAATTTGGTGTGACTGACTGGCAAGACACAGGCAGCTGGGGTTCAAATTGCTTACTGATTTTACTTTTATTGTCTCTGTGCTGGGGAAGTCTTGGGAAAGAAGTTGTTGATTTTCTTTTTTAGTGTATATATATATATATATATATATATATATATATATATATATTGGGACTAACTGTGATAATATATGGTGGACAACTTAAAAATAAATAAATAATAAAAAAAGAAAAAAACATAAATAATTAAACAAATAAATATATTAGACAGCTGACTGGGAGCTCTGTGACTGAAGCAGACTTGATAGACAGCAGACGACACTGAGAATTTTGTTGAGGGCCAAGGCAAGACATCGCACTCCATCAATTTTGAGTAAAAACACATACACAGTAGAAGTAATATTGTGCTGGGAAATGTTGCACCATAATAAACATAGGAAAAGAATGTGTTGGAATAGTTGAAAAATGTGTTAGACTAAGAGAAAAATGTGTTTGAATAGGAGAACAGTGTGTTGGAATAGACGAAAAATGTGCTGGAATAGGCGAGAAGGAGGAACATTTTTCATTGGAGAAAAGGAGAAGACTTTTGCGAAAAAACTAAAAATCATGCGAAAAATCATGCGGAAAATGTTTCTCACTTTTCAGACCCCCCCCTAGATATCACTGGAGAAGTCCTCTCCACTTTATCACTTCTTTATCAAGCCTTAGTGCATCCCCCACAAGATCTTTTGATATTTTGCACATGGGGAAAATTCACAGGGGCCATTAGGATGGTCTGGCCATAGTCAGACAAGTTGTTGGTTATTTTTAGTAGATGCTTCTTCTCCTTTAATTTTCCTTATTTGTTGGACGGGCAGCATTGGGAAAATAATCAGTGGAGAGTAGTCCATCTGATAGCAGGGAAGAGATGCAGTCAGGGTTTCTGAATTATGAATGAGTAATGCCACTAAAGATGACTAATAACCATTCATAAAATAAGTCCCTCCCAAGTAGTTTGTACAAGGCAATAATATAAACATATAATTAAATTATATCAGTGATAATGCACTTGGTAAATGAAATATAAAATTTATTATAAACTAATTATAGAAATAACACACAATAGTAAATTGAGCTAAAATACAATAAAACACAATAATAGATTCATTATTAATAATACAGGCTTAGTACGGAACAAATACCTGGACAAAACCATATACCGCAATTATAGACACCCTCCAGTTACAGTTGCCTTGGGCCTACAGGGACACGGGTATTTTATCTAATGAAACAGAGTAATCAACTCATTTA
This sequence comes from Rhinophrynus dorsalis, assembly GCA_037306005.1. Classification (NCBI taxonomy): domain Eukaryota; kingdom Metazoa; phylum Chordata; class Amphibia; order Anura; family Rhinophrynidae; genus Rhinophrynus; species Rhinophrynus dorsalis. The sequence continues at coordinate 326,355,971 of CM074721.1, read as the reverse complement.
TAACACTAGATATTACCTTAACCACATATTTCAGGATCTCTCTACTTCACTTAAAACCAATAAGCATAGGTTTAAAATACTAATTGTAGTGTCCTAACTTAACTGGTTTACTTAGTTTCTCTGCATAATCTATGTAGGATGATATATGACTAAATCAGTAGAGGAAACAATATAATTTCCAATTAAATCTGATTCAATATTTCCTGTCTGCAGGAAATCATTAAACTTTAAGGCAATTTAATTATTTGATTGGTCATAAAACAAATGCAGAGAAACTAAAATAAAATAGATAAAGTTTAAGAAAGATATATTTACCAGCCCTTTTGCAGATCCTGAAATATGGGTGTGGAAGAGTCACTTCCCCTGAGGTCCCTCTGTCTCTACCCGGGTATCTCTTGGGTATGTGGCCTCTCCTGTGGAACTCTGGACTTCTTCTGGATATCACCTCCACCTGCTCTTTCTTAGGTATCCCTGGATCTCATTGGATCTCCCTAAGTTTCAGTTCTTCCTCTGTCAGTCCATCAGTCAGTCAGTCCCCCTTACTGGACTCTAGCCCCCTTTTTATTTCGTTTTTCCACATGTAAAGTGGAACACTCCCAAAAGGTGTGGTGAATATGTGTCCTAATCTAATTGGATATATGAGATCCCACCTTAATTAATCTTTAATGGCAAGTGGTTACCTCTGTTTAACACATGACCACTAGGTGGTACCCTTAGTCTACGTAAACATGTGTATAAATGTTTAATTCATTTGATTACTACTAAGATTAGATTGACTCTCTGACCTGATATCCAAGTTTTCTGACTACGAGCGGGTGCTGATAAGTATTGAGCCTTACCCAGAAAAAATTGAGCTAGGAAGATGTAACTGCCACACTATTTTACATATTCCCCCAGAAAGTCAATGCACTTGTGACATCTGTTCTGCAGCTTCTTAAGTCCCTGCAAATACAATTCTTCCGACTGCTGGAGTAACCACTCATTTGCAGCATTAGTTGCCTCTAGAACACTCCCAAATCGTTGTCCCTTTAGGTGTTTTTTGAGATTGGGGAACAAATGATAGTCAGGAGGAGCCAGGTCGGGCGAATAGGGTGGATGTGGCATCACTTGAAAGCCTAAGGAGGTCAGTTTTACCACTGTGTCACCTGCAGTGTGTGATGAGGTATTGTCATGCAACAGGATGACACCTTTGCAGAGCTTTCCTGTACGTTTTTCCTTGATGTTTTGCCTTAGCTTCGTCAATAAAGCACAGTTTGCATTGATGGTTAAACCCTTTTGGAGGTAGTCCAACAGAAGAACTCCCTTCTTATCCCAAAAAACTGTTGCCATTTGCTTCTGCACTGACCTTTGCACACGGAACTTCTTTGGCCTGGGGAACCACTGTGCCTCCATTCCTTAGACTGTTCCTTTGTCTCAAGATCATAACAGTAGATCCATGTCTCATCACCAGTTACCAGTTTGTCTAGGAAATCTAACTCATTTCTTGCAAAATGTTCCAAAACAGCCACCGATGTCTCCACACGTCTCCTCTTTTGTTCGGTTGTCAAAAGTTTGGGGATCCACTTTGCTGCAAGTTTTCTCATTTCCAAGTTGTTGTGGATAATGGCACCAACTCTCTTACGTGATAGTTCCAGATATGTAGCGATATGTTTGGCTGATATTCAGCGGTCCTCCATGATCATGTCAAGGATGGTTTTCACATTTGCAGGCACAGAGACAGAAACAGGCCTTTCACTGGGTTTCTCACTTTCAACAAAGAAATGGCCAGTTTTGAAATTGACAACCCAACATTTAACTGTTGCATATGAACGGCCACTGTCACCCAAAGTTTGTGACATTTCTTCATGGATCTGCTTCACACCTTTCCCTTGGAGAAACAGGAACATGATTATGGTCCTATGCTCTTCCACATTGAACTTTAAAAATAAAGATAAGTTAAAATCATAGGTAGATTTTTGCACCATTGAATATAGACAAATTGGCTAGTACACCCTGCAATTTACAGCTTCCTAGCTCAATTTTTTCTGGGTAAGGCTCAATACTTATCAGCACCCCCTCGTATTTGTCTTTCACAGCCCTGGTTAACAATGTAACTTTGAGAAGGCGTTTGTGGAGTCAACAGAAACTCTTAATTAATTTTCACTGGCTACGCACACCTGTATCTTCCATTGTCTTTGAGGCCAACTGAATTCATCACCTATTTGTGTAGTTAACGAATGGTAAACAAGACTGGTCAGGGTGAAACAAAGATACACAGTTGTAAAAGACATGTTTTCTGGGAAACTAATTCTAAAAAAAAATAATTAATTCCCATATCTACAAAGAAATACCTAGGCCCCATCTTTAGCACTAAGGTTCAATGCTCTGGGGATGTATATCTGGCAATGTGCATCCCCTTGGAGATGTATGCAAGGGGAAGGAGAATGTAATCATTAGCGTACAGGTTTGTCCAACTGCTGGTGATGTGTTAAGGATGCCCTCCCTTATACATCACCAACAGTTCTATAACCCGGATGTCTGAGAGCATTCTCTCTTTATACCCACTGGGGTAACCAACAGCACTTAAAATACATTCTAGCTGCATGCTTGCTGGTGGACAACTAATGGTTTCATCAGCAGTATGTATCAGTGCTGGTCACACACACTGTTTTGTTTACAAATGGTCAATGTGGTAATTGTTTAGGCCTAGAATGTAGGTACCCTGTAAGTATGCTGTAACCATTTCACATGCAGTGGGACCATTCTTAGGAGCTAGATGGGCTCGTCTGTATCAGTTACTAACCCATATTCTGGGAGCAAGATGTGCCACCACCAAAACAAATGGTAGATTTCCTCCCCTGGGAAACATTCATTTCTTTCTCTGACACTGATGATGTTTTCTGAATAATGTTTTTTGTTGTGACATTGATGATGACTGAAAGGACGATTATGTATTTTTAGACACCTTTACTTGTCCAGTTCAGACTTTCCAATCGATTCCTCAAACAGTTTATAAACAGGCATAGTGCTCCTTTTCAGTGTTGGAAATATTTTCCTTTCAGCTAATGTTATGGCCACCTCATCATCTCTCTCACTTTCAGTGTAATCTGAATCATAAGAACATCATCATAAAGAAGAAGGTCATCATTAGAATGACCTGCCAATTCCTCTCCACTTCCTTTCTATTCCACCAGACTTTGTTGAAGTCTGAAAGAGTTTCTTTGGGAATATTTACTATTAATGTCTGGATGGGTGTTGTACTTATTAGGCTCACATTCAGGCACAACAGTTGGATTAACTGTTAAGCCCTCCTCTACTATGGCAACACTAGAATGTGACAAATTGTTGTCTTCAGTGTTTATTAATACTATTGATGGTGGTGGAATGCTCATCTGACTTTGACAAAAGCCTCCTCAAGATGATGAGGAGGAGGAGGATCATCATCACTTATTTCACATGCTGCAGGGACTATGGTCACAGACAGTTTTTGGAGTATGACTTTACTACCACTTCCCTGGACTGCTCCTATTCCTTTTCCCTTACAGCTGCCCCAGAACCTTTGCTGGACATAATTAAAGTAATTTGGATTTTTACAGTAAAATACACAACAGAACTATTCGCATTAATGTCTAAGCCTTTTCAAAATACTCTATCATGTTTATCATCCACAGCTGCAGCTCACATCAAGGTCTCTACCTTACTCTGTCAGTCAAGAGGGGTTTTTTAATAATAATTTATCCATATATTTCACTTTCTACAAAATATCTAACACACCCACAAACACACACTCTGCAACTGTGACTCCTTCTTCCCCTCTTTGCCTATCTGCCTGTCGCTAGTGTCAACATTTCAGCAGCTGCTTTCTCTTTCTCACAACATCACTGCAGTCTTAATTACAGGATGAGGATTCAGAATCAACATTTGGCAAACAGGAATGAATAACTGCATCAGAATCAGCAATATACGGGTCCCTCTTTCTCCCTTCTGTCACTTGTATATTAGCCATCCAAATTTTTTTTTTATCAGTGATCTACAAGTGTGTATTGAAAGTACTTCCTCAGTTTTTGTGTATGGAAATAAATACAGGGCAGGATATATAAACCAAGTAAATGGATGGAAAAGTGGCAGATGAGGTTTAATATACATAAGTGTAAGGTTATATTCTTGGGTTGCAGAAACAAGCATGTTACATAAAAGTACTTCAGACCTCAAGAGGGGTATCATGACCCCTCATGACACTCCCCCCTAGCATGGGGGCGACAGTTGTCCCCTTTATTAATTAAAGAGCATATAACCTATGTTTCATATAGGTTACATGCTCTTTAATTAATAAAGGGGGCAATTGTCGCCACCATGCTAGGGGGGTGTCATGAGTGCTTTTGTAATACAAATTTAGAAAAAGAAAGAGAAAATCATTGTTACATATAAATTAAATATTTAATTACATTTTTACACAAATTACATCTTTAATAAAAACAATCACCTTTTTTATACATATACAGGTTGCCTATTAACCCTATGAGTACCAGAGGGGTAGCAAACACATTACAATACCTCTCTGGTACTCATAGGGTTAATCTTGCAATACAAAATACGAGGGCATGTCGAGTATAATAAGAGAAGAAAAATGTCGGATGAAAATGGTGAAAGAAAATCATGGGAGCACTGTAGTCGACTTTTCAAGGGGGGGGGGTTAAAATGTCGGATGTACAATATTCGTCAATTTAATATGGGGAAAGAAAGCACTGTAAGTTGACTTTGGAAGGGGAAGGGTTAATTGTCGACTATGAACAATATTTGTTGGATTAATGTGGTGAAAGAAAGCAATTCGACTTTTAAAAGGGGGGGTTAATATGTCAAGGGGGGGCACTTTATGTCGGATTTCTATGCTGTATACTGTATTATACACTGCTTTTGTTGGAACAACGATGGTTTTGAAACTGTCGTTATGGCTTCTACTCCTCAACCTCTGAGGCTCAACATTTCTGACTTAAATGTAACCACAAAACAGGCGGTAATACTGAGCGTGGGTATTAGGATACTAACTGCATGTTGTTTTTAGTTGTTTCCTGTGGGCTTTTTTAGACTGGCGGTAAGTATAATTACCGCTGATTTTGTTTTCACTAGTCGTGTAATAGGATAGCAAAAACGGACTTAAAAAAAAAAATGCCTGTTTTATTTTTAGCGCTGGTAATAGAATCGAGCCCCGAGTCTGATAAACAGGCCTCTTTGGAAAACATTTATTTAAAGGGATAGTAATGTTTCATCCAACACGAACCTCTGATTAATTTTCATAGTATTTGAGCCATAGTCAGCATTATTTCAACACTATATGAGTTGTAGTTCAAGAGTAACACAATAATGTTTCTCTGTGTTCAAATATGTAATAGTAATTTTACATTCTTGCTGTACTTAATGATGAGTAATGTTAAAATACAAGTTACCGTTATACGAAGTAGCATTTGGAATAGATATTTAATACTGATTGCATGCACATATTGGCAGGAAGTGGTGTATACAGATGGAGTTTATCCTTTTCCTAGGTAATACTGTGGATGGGGTAATGCATTAAGGTGAGATTAACTCTTCACCTTCTTTCTTATTCTTTGCAGTCTATGCACACACTGGAGAGTTTATCTCACCTTTAGCTCATCATAGTGCATCTCCTTCCATGAACTGCTTACCAGATGGCTATGCAGTATGGTGTGAAAAACGAGCAATTCTGACATTAACTGCACCATAGAAGAAAAATACAAATCTCAAAAACTACCATTTATTTAAAGGGGCAATGCTTCATAGACTTAAAAATATATATTTTCTTAACCCTTTGAAAGCCAGAGTGGTACACATTGTGTTATGTATCCCTCTGGCTCTGAAAAGGTTAATAGATATATATTTGGGGGACCTGGCCCTGACACTGTTAAGTGGTCTCAGAAGCCTTAAAAATGTGCAATTGTGTCATTGATATTTTCCCCACTTGTTCTGTTGCCATGGCAATACAAGATGTTCCTTGTACTGTTTATATATTTTTTATCTGAATTAGAGGAGTATAGAATATATAAAATACAGAACCAACTTATTTTCTCCTTTTAAAATGATACCATATTTTTCTCAATTTCTTTTTAGGAGGCACCGCCCCTTCAAATGGGGCTTGTATGCTTTAACGTTGTCCAATGCATTGTGAAGTTTAAAGGGACAGTAATACATAAAATGTAAAAAAAAAATATGTTGTAGGGTTTATCACTGCTGAAAGGTGTTTTATTCAAAAGTTTTTATAGCTCAAAGTTGAATTTTTTTGTTGAAATATCACAGTGGCCTGAAATTGTACAGTGGCACTGTTGCTACATCATCCTATTGACAGCTCTGGTCCCGGGACCATAAATCTCCATAGGATGGTGTAGCAACAGCGCCACTGTACAATTTCAGGCCACTGTGATATTGAACCTAAAAAATTTAACTTTGAGCTGTAATAACTTTTGAATAAAACACCTTTCAGCAGTGGGAGTAATCTTGTTTTACTCAGGGGGATAAACTCTACAACATATTTAAGTCTTACTATCCCTTTAAGCCACCACTAACTGCAACCTGCAGTGATACAGCATATAAAAATACTTTTACAAAGCTCTTCTTGCCAGTTCTGCATTTCTCTGAACAAAAACTTTTCTAAGTGATGATTCCTCATTAAAGGGGCAATACAGGGTTAAAATAAGTAATTTTTTAGGTGAAAGGATAGTTGATGCTGACAACAGCAATAGTTTAGGCATTGATGTGTCTTCAATACTTTATAGGGTTAGTAATGTTTAAAAACAGAATCAGCTCATATACTTTGTCATACTGAATATTACTGATGTTTATGGCTCTCTAAGTTCATAACTTGCTACTTACGCTGTAATCAGATGATTAATTTTACACATCCCACTCCTGTTACTATTCGGAAGCCACCTCCACTCAATTTTCTCTCTGTCAGTATAAGGAAAATGCTGCCCTCCTTGACTACAGGATATGAGCTGCTTCTGTTTTTAAACATCACTATCCCTTTAAAAGATTTGCCCTTCCAAGGTCACTGTTTGTCTTCAAACACATTGTGTTGTGCCCATGAAATATCACTATAGAGCCTATTGTGATCATGTGTCTGTGACACTCAACTTTTCACAGGCTATTAGCAACAGTTCCACCTGGCTGCAAAAAATCTTGAACTTAAGCTATCAGTAAAATGCCAAGTTATCATTTTAATAACTTTTGAAAGAAACATCTCCAGTCACTGGAAATATCCTTGATTTACACTATATAAAAAGCCCTACCCTACAACATATTGTCCCCAAAATTAGGGTATACACAATAAACCTGTCCCTTTTACATAAACAGGATAGAAGTGTGGAAATATATATGTGTAGTTCTACTGACATACTAATATGACAAAACCCTTAATATCTGTCATTTCTCAGTTCTATAACGCACATCCTGAACATACAATTACTGTGTGGGTAGAACATCATCTGCAGGTCCAAAAGTTTCCTTTTAGTACAAACCCTCTTAACAAAATGTATTTTTATTTATTTGTTGTAGAACATCAAATTGATGGATTGTTTTATTTTGAAATTTCAAATGTGTTTTTAAGATGTTCCTTTGCAAAATCCTGGAACTCTGAGCTGATGATACATTCATGAAAACAGAGAAAACTGCAAGGCCATTTCCTGAATAGCTATGTACTTAACAAGAGCCTGGAACACACTGGAGATAATTGCAGCATTTTCAGTAAAAAGAAGAGATCAATAATACCTGAATTACATTGCAGGTGACATATGTATCACCGGATTTATTTTACAGATTCTTGTTAAAGGAGAACATAACCTCCTAATAATAATATCCCACATACCTTGCTATGGGCAGAAAATCCTCAAGGACCCTATGAATAAATAACATCTTCAATCAGCCCTGAATGTCATAGAGGCAGATATCACAGGGTCTGATAATCAGGCAGTGTACACGGCCATAGTAGGGACCAGTGGGATGTGCAACACTTTGCAAAGCAATGCATACACACACACCTCTGGTTCTCAACCCCTTAAGGTTCCTTGATGGGCCACGGCTATCACTCCAGTCCCCACACTGAAGGACAGGTGACGGTCGTGGCACATCATGGATTTCAAATCACAAAAAAAAAAACCTCTGTGGTCCTTAATGGCCGCCCTGTTGTCCTGGTAACATATATCATGTTCTCCTCCATGGACATGACATCCAGGACTAATTGGAAATGTTCTTTTTGAACAAAGGCACAAATAATTGAGGACATTAGGATTTTCTGGCCATAGCAAGGTAAGTATGTGGTAGGGGAAAATCTATGAGTGTGCCAGGGCCTGCTGCTAAAAAAGTAAGAGATGATGATGATGATGATGAAGAATTTCACAATAATACTGTGCTTTTCTCCTCATACACCATAATATTTAGTAATTGTAGTGCCCTCCCCTAGCCTAGTAATGGAGATACAAGAAGAAGGACAAAATGCTGCAATAGAGGCAGAGTATGAAGGTGATGATAAGTCATTGATATGTGATGGTGGTGTGTCTTTGTTAGAGACTGGGACAAAATTACAAGAAAATAAACAAGTAATAGCAGAGAGTAAGAACAGTCGTAATTTCCATGTAAGGAGATGCTTAGGGGGAAACTTAATTTACCATCGTCTTCTCTACCACCAGCATCATCATTTGTTTTAGCCCCTCCAGAGTGTGAAAGTGGGTATGTTGTTGAGAAGGACCCCAAGTCTTTGGTATAGACTGATGCCATTGCCACCATCCTTGATAAAGATGATGATTTCTAGAATATGTCCATACACACAGACAGACAGTCTTCCCCAATTGCTTCCTCAGTTACTGAACAAGTATAAACTAATAATGACAGTAATATGCAGCCAAAATGATCAGATATCTCTGAAAGGTACAAGGTCAGTGTTACACTTCCACTTCTGCAAAGGAGCAAAATGCCTGCTTTTTGACTCTCTGAGAGAGTAACTGGAAATAGCAGAAATGTAAAGATGCCCAAAACCTTCCCTGTCATTATCATCCTCATAATCACCTCTTCCTTATAATCCCACCCTGTCACAGCACATTTCACAGAGGGCAAACCTAGGTTGTATTGTTTTTGCTTTTTAGAAGAACAGCTAGCCCTTCTACTAGTGATGTTGATGGTATTACTTACAAGAATTGTAAAATTGCTCATCATCGGAATTAACACTTACTCATTCTGAATTCTAGAGTATGCAGATACTTCACGCTGAATGCAAAAAACAAACAAATTGTCATCTGTTGTATTTGTCACCATGTGTGAGCAGTGATAAATTTCACCTGGGCACATCCTCTTTAAGTTCACACTTGAAACACAACCATATTATTGAGTGGGATGTGTTAGTATTTACATAAGGGTTTGCTTTTTGCAAGCCTACAGTTTTTTTATCAGACCTTGTTTTTTGCAAGCCTGAGGTTTGCAGACAAACCTTTTCAGGGATTGCCTTGTTGGAAGTCCACAATCAGTCATTTTCTAGGCTAACCTTGCTGTAATATTTTGAAGGTTTCACTTTATAGAATTCTGCAAAAAACTTGTTTTGAAAGCATTTTATTTCTGTAAGTCTGCTGCTATGCTATAAGAAGATATAAATAAAAATAAAAAAGGTTGGATTTAATTAGGGGTGGGCGATATCTCTCGACGTGTTCTCATGGGAAATTCTGCGAGAACCACTTTGTTGTCTGCTTTTTCGTGGGAAACTCAGCCCATTGGGCAAAAATTTTCGCTGTTTTTTCAATGGCTAGAAAGTTTCCATCCATTGATTTGCATGGTTTTTGATTTTGCGCTATAAAACAGTGTTGTATTTGCAGAAATCAAACAAAATAGAAGCACCTACAGAGTGAGGCAGGTGTTATGTGCTATTCTGCTGTGATCTTGAAGAAAAATTGAGGCAGGAGAGGCTCATAGTGACTGCTATCACTATGAGCAGGTTTAAAAATAATAAATGGAAGAGATGGAAGGACCTTTATGTGCCCACCGAGTCTGAGGAGGAGAAGGAAGTGAGCACTACTAAACCAATGCTGTCCAGTCCCCCTAAATCACCCCAAGGGATCTTGGGGAATTTAATGGGAAGGGAGGGAGAAAGGGAATGGAGGGAAAAAAGGGAATGGGAATGGAGGGAGAAAAGGGAATAAGAAGAGATGAAGAAAAGGGAAGGGAAGGAGAAAAGGGAGGGAGAGAGAAAAGGGAGGGAGAGAGAAAAGGGAATGGGAAGGAAGGGAGAAAAAGGTAGTACTAGTGAGAGCAGGACAGGTCAGCTGCCTGTGCCTGCTGCTAGACATGCTGACTCTGCTGCCACCATTGGTGCCCCTGTTGAAACCAGTGCTGTGCCTGCTGCCAGTGCTGAACCTTTTGCCACCAATACAGTGCCTGCTGTTAGATGTGCTGCCCCTGTTGCCAGTGCCACCAGTGCTGTGCCTGCTGTCAGTGTTGAAGCTGCTGCCACCAGTGCTGAAGCTTCTAGTGTGTCTTGTAATACTCAGGAGGGGGTGGGAAGGAGAATATGATACCAAGTATGACAGCAGGAGACCCTAAGTCACACTTTCCATCCCCAAGCAGTCCTGTCAGTCATAGTACTACTACTACTAAGGTCCAGCAGCTTGTTAGTGTTAGGAGTGAAGGAGGGGATAATCAATATCCTCATATTACTAGTGACTGTGAAGAGGAAGACTCTGCGGCTGAACTTGATGTGGTTGATGTTAGTAGTAGTAACAGTAATGGTGAAGCAGCCCATAGGACTAGTGTTAGGGGAGTGGTAGGGGAAGAATTTGAAAGCAACCAGACTAGCAGTCAAGGGAGCCCACACCATTCCTCTGGCTCTGGGAGTCCCCTTCCCTTCACTATAGTGTCAAAGGTCAACATGATCCTTACAAGGACAAACTGGTATTGGGGGAGAGCATGTTTAGAATTAATATCACCACCAGCAGGAGCAGAGGTGAGCTGCCTGTGCCTGCTGCTAGTGCTGCCAGTCTATCTTCTTCACGTCAAAAAGAAATGACAAGTGTGACATTAGGGGACTCTCTGTCACATCGCTCCTTACTTCCACTAAGCAGCAGTGAGATGTCTGTAATAGAGCAGCAGCAGCACGTAGGGACTAGTGGTGGTAGTGATAATAATGGTAGAGAAGCTGGGGTGGTAGAGACATTGATGGTCTTTTTATCAGAAACTGAGAAATAATGGGAGATAGGTATGAGGATGGGCACCACCACCACCACTAGCAATGAGCTTATGGAATTTGGGGAATTTGCAACTGCTGCTGAGTTGCAAGGGCAGCAGGATGCTGAGCAGCAAGCTAATGTGCCATAGACCACTGTGGGCACAGTGGAAATGGGGTCAACAAGTGATGTGGGGCTAGGACAGGTTCCACTTGCCAGGGACAGCAATACTCATGGTGCTAGTTGCAGTGCTGATTTTGAGGCAGTAGCAGCAACAGCAACAACATCATCCGCTGCCAGCACACACAGTGAAGGGGAATGAGGAGGACAAGAAGAAAGAGGCCATTCTTCTCCACCTTCCCCCTCCCCCTTGAAGTCATGGGTGTGGGACTATTTTTCTCTTGGGGCAGGCACAGTGCAGCCATCACCAACGGCACTGTGTGCAATTTGTGACAAGTCAGTGAGAAGGGGAAAGGAGGGAACACACCTTGGCACAACCTCCCTGAGATCACACATGAAAAACAGACACCATGACATTTATGTCAAACATGTTAAAGCCAAATACCCATTACAGAAATCTAGCACTACTGTTACTGTACCCCCTGACTCCGTTGAAAGGCAACAAGAGGTGAGACATAGATAAAAGAGGAGGAAGAATAAAGAATCCCAGACAGACACTGGAAGTTCCATGATGAGCAAAACAACTAGCTCACCATCACTATCACCTTCTTCCTCTGGGGTAACAACTACATCTTCTGCCAGTCCACCTCATTCATCATTACCTCCCCCATTAAATGATACCCACTCTGTTGATGTTAGGATACGGCAGTTCGTCTCTACACATTGCACACTGTGTGGTGTGCTGGAGAATCGATACCAGGTCATCAAGTGGCATCTGAGGAGATTCCATCCCACAGAATATGCTAGGATGCTGGCAGGGAGGGTTCATCACTACTATTAAACAGTCAGCAAGTTGTCATGTGTCCTTAGCGGGGTCTGGACAAGGGGTAAAGTGACAGCGGCAGTAGTTGGGTTCTGGTGTCATGGTGTTTAGATACAGTTGTGCCCCCAGATGTTATTTACCACATACACTGTGCACATTGCAGTTGCTGATGAGAGCCACAGTTCCTGCTCTCAAGGGAAAAAATTATATTCTAATAGTAACACACCCATGATTTTGGAGTAGGGGCAGATGGAGAATTAATAGTCAACTTCTTCTTTTCTCCACATAGACAGGGGGCTGCTTATTGTGCCGCTACTGCCTCAGATGCGTCACGGGAGATAGCAGTGGTAAGTGGAACCTTCATCATTCATCACCCATGTTACTGCTATTGTTGATACAATTCCCTTTCAGCTGCCTAATCATCCTGCTGCTTAAACATCTCAGCAGCAGCAAGAACAGCAGTTGCAAATTCCACAATTATGGGCTCAGGAGGCGGTCATTTGACAATGACCAGTGGCCACTGGCCAACATGACCTGCTGGCACTAGGCCAGTAAGGCATTTTTTTTCCTCAGGGCTTGTGCTTTAAAAATAAAAAAAAATAAAAACATAGTCCTACAAAGAAATAAACAATTTTGGGGGGTTTGTTTCTAACAAGCCTAAGTCCTACAAATCAATGTTTCCTTAGGGCTACTGCCAAACAAGCCTAAGTCCTACAAATCAATGTTTCTTCAGGGCTTGTTTCTCTAATAAGTCTAAGTCCTACAATTCAATGTTTCCTCAGGGCTTGGGCCTCTAACAGCAAATCTAACAAATCATTCTCTACAAAATACTCTATCAAGTCAAGTATCAGTCCACCCCAGTGGCAGCTTATGTCCCCCACAATACCAGTCAAGAACCCCCCCAAAACAAATTCCCTGTTCAACTGATTCATTCCCCAGACTCCATCCACCAATACAGTTACCCTTCTCAGACCCTTTTTATACCATGTCTATGAAGTTTTTTTAATTTTATTTAGGATTTATTTTTTATTAACTGCCTCCCCATCCCAGTAACCAACCCCCCCAAAAATAATTCCCTGTTCAATTGATTTATTCCTCACACCCCACCAACACAGGCACCCTCATGCCCTTTTTATACTATGCCTTTGGGAAATAAAATCATATTTGCTATGTGTTATGTGTAACTTCAACGTTCCCATTAATTTCATTTGAATGAGCTAGGCGAAAAATCAGAAAATCTGTACTTTTTGCGGGAAATTTTTTGCCAAGTGCCATTTTTTGCCGATTTCAGTTTGAGGCTAAAAGTTTAATCCATCCCTAGATTTAATATGGCAGATGCTTATGATGTGGTGGGGTGATCAATTTATCTATATCATTATGATTCATAGGACTGAATACTAAACAAATTATTTTCATTATCATATTTAATCCAATGTAAACTTGCATTGTAATTAGATTATAGTCAAACATTAATCATTGGTCTTAGCAGTGGTCTCAACTGTAATAGATGGTAGCATCCTTCAAATCCCTCCTCATCCTCACTGCTGCTGTTAATAGTACATGTGTTATAGGCTTCACTAGACTTGTACGAATTGGTTCGGACGATTTTGGAATTTGGACGAATAAGGGTCATTCAGCGTCATTCAGGCCATCTGAAAGGAGAAAGTCATTCTTTTTTTTTTTAAATTGAATCTGAACAGCCCTGGTTCAGAATGTCGTCAAAAATTTTAGACATTCAGCGATGACTACCCGCTCGCACAATACTTTCCCACCATACCTACCCTCCCTCTCTAATCCAATTAGCTTCTTCGTTTCCTGATGGGGGTTGGACTAATGGCACATCAGACACCCAGACAGCCTGCAGGCAGGTAGGCAGGCCTAGTACTAATTTCCACTGCAAGGGACAGTCATCTTTGTTCCTGTGCAAAATATAAAACATATTAAGAATTTGTTTGAATAGTTTTCAGAGTGACACAGCCAGTCTAACAGTTGTGTAGGCAGGTAGGCAGGCCTAGTACCTTATTGCCATCACAAGGGAGAGTAATTTTTTAAGTATGACAAATTCAGCTGAATAATTCGGAATGTCGCTGAATTTTGTCCGAGTCGAACATGTCTGGTCCAAAATGCGGATCCTCTGAACGACAAAAAAACAAATTCACCCAAAATCAAATTTTGTCAAAAATTGTTGGCGTGCACAAGTCTAGGCTTTACTATCATGTGTGGTTTTGTCCACTTCTGCTACCTGATATTCAAATGGTATTAGATGATTCGTTTTTAGAAATGTAAGTCTGCCAACATTGCTGCTATTGATGATGCCAATGACCTGTGTTGCTGGTTACTTAACAGTAGTGTGTGTGGCAGGACAGGGGATGTACTTGGAAGTGGTGATGATGCTTAAGTTGGTGACAACACAATTGTGTATTTATAAGTATCTTAACTTGTCCAGAGTCAGACCTTCCAATTTATTTCTCAGTTTATAAACAGGCATAGTGCTCCTTTTTCAGTGATGGATGACTGAGCCTTTTCCTTTCAGCTAACTTTATTGCCATGTCATCTCACTATCAGCTTCATCTGTATCAGAAGAAGAAGAACAAGATGCTGGATGGATAGATTCTAGCTCAACATCATCATCAATAATTAGTTCATCATCAGCATCAACTGCCACTTCTTCCCCACTACTTTCATATTCTGCTAGGCCTTTTGAAGTCAAACAATTTCTTTTAACTTTTCCGCTTAAGGGATATTCAAAATATCCTCTACTACTTTCAGAACATGTACTGTACATGCTATTCTCATTATCAGATGCAACAGTTATTCTAAAGTCTACACCCTCATCCATTATGCCATCAATACTAGATTGTGACTTGTTATCTTCAGTGTCTTTAAATCATTTATTAGTACTCCTGGTTGTGGTGGAACTATAAAAACAAAGGCTTACTGATTTAAGGGTAAAAGGTGGTACCGTGTTAGTCATAGAAAATGCAGGAGACAGCTTAGTTCTCTTTGTCAGGCATGTTTAGAGTGAAGGCTAAATACACAATACATGACAGGTTACATGCATTCATGCACATTCCTTTTAAATGTGAATTGCATTGGAGGTGAAACTTATCACCATTGTTTGTGTAAGTTATTATTTAGACTCCAGTAGAGGCATCACTTTGTACCTAGCCAAGTGGTGTGTAGAAAGTTTGTGACCTGGCTAAGTATATGGAATGTATAGGTTAATCTTCTGAGTGCCAGAGGCATGCACAACGGAAAGCATTTCCCACATTCTGGCATCCAAAGGGACCAAAATATATTTATTGTGTGGAATAATGTTGCATAAATCAGCCCAAACCAATTAAATCACCACTATAACTCACCTATAAAAAAATACACATGCAGTGAGCAACACCATACTGAACAGGTATGTAGATAGCATCAGAAATAATGACATCAACTATACTTGACAAACAATACAAACTGGTACATTTAAATCAAATTTAGAAAGGAATTTGCATGAGTGTACAACTTGTCATGTATTTTGTATTCAGCCTTCTTGCCTCATGAAGAGATCTATGTTGTCTTGAAAACTTGCATTCTAAAGCTACTCAGTTAGCCAATAAAGGTATCACTTTTACTCTACCAGACTCCTACTGATTTAAAGGAATAGTAACTATTTATTTTGTAATTTAATATTACATATTATGCAAGTATATAATATGAATGGTCAAATTACCTATATTTTTTATTAAATAGTTTTCATCTTTATCTGTTTATGTTACACTTTCATGTAACAGTGATCTGCCTCCCTTTAAAGAGGGTTTTCTGGTGACTAGATCAACAAAGCCTGATGTAATCCAATGTTACAGTCTTTTTGCAGCACTGAATGCTTTGTGTGCTTTCCTGATTATATTGTTTCTTTTTTACATTGTATTAGTAGATCTGTTTTCATATTCCCTGAAGAAAACTCTCTGCAAACAGATCCAGTTAGTTCATTGTCAACTACATAAAAGTGTATAAAAAAAGAAGAGAAAGGTATAGACAATTTGAATGTAGATATTATGTGCTTGAAGAATATATGGAGTCAAAATAAAGTGTTGCTATTACCTTTAAAGGGATAGTAATGTCAGAAAAACTATACGGTAGATACAATTAAAAGAGAGTACTTGCACCATAAACCATAATGGTTTGACAGATATAAAAAATATAAAATAAAGTTCTCCGCTCCCTCCCCTTTCTGCTTGATGAGCTATAAAGCTGTCAGAAGCAGATTCTGGTCGCTTGACCAGATGCGGCTCTTCAGCAGCGCCAATATAACAATATCTAAAGATAAACACTTAATCAGAATGGTCTACAACGTGTGAACCACTGTTCTGATGAAGTATTTATTTTTAGGTGCCGCTATGTCGACACTGCTGAAGAGCCGCTGTCTGATCCAGGAACTAGAATCTGCTTCTGACAGCTTTACAAGCAGAAATGGTAGGGAGCGGAGAACTTTATTTTCCTATATCTCTCAAACCATAACGGTTTGAGATATATGAATATGTACAAGTACTCTCTTTTAATTGTATCTACCATATAGTTAATACTTTTTTTTGACATTACTATCCCTTTAACCACTTAAAACCCAGAACTGTGCAGAGATTGAAAACCAATGTGCTGGGAGACCTCTGTAATGCTCAAGTGATTAAAGACCCAGTTTAAATGAATAGAAATGTTTTTATTGTCCTTGTTGTGTAGTTGGTTTGCCCTACAATTACCCTATTTTGATTTTATACACATGGGCCACATTCTATCACATCCACACACTATTCCCCACACACACATACACAAATGCACACTGTCATTCTTACACACACCACTACAGAGAGCCACACTCTGCCACTCAGTGGTGTCCGTAGAAATTTTTCCAGGGGGGGCAAAGCCATAATATGACCCCCAGGCCAGCCCATCTAGCCCCCTTATTTATATGGAGGGGGGTAATTGTAGGGGGGGGCAAGCGCCTCCCTTGCCCCCCCCCTCCGGACGCCCATGCTGCCACCCCATCAGAAAACATGTCCCTACTTTTTCTGTTTTCATATTATTGCCTGAGGCACTGACAGCTGTCTGCTGCTGTTCAGAGTTAACAAAAGCAAAAAGAAATACTCCACAATCTGAGAGGTGAAGGGGCAAAGGGATGCAATGAGGTGGGCTAAAGTACAGACCCTGCTTGTTTGCAGGCAAAGCTCACCTCCCCACTTTGCTTCTCTGCAGAAAGATGGCTGATGGTGGAAAATCCACCGGAGTCCACATATGGCTGAGGACCCTCTTACCTTCTTCCCCTGATTGTGTAGGACAGACCCTGAAGCAAAGTAATGGTGTCTGGCCTCAATAAGTGTCCGGCAGTTTGAGGGAAGGGGGTGGGGATTGACCCTCCCCCTTAGTGGTGTGAAAATAAGAGGAGGGGCTTAGTGTTTAAAAGTGAATCTAACTGTAAGTTGCATCATAATGAGTTTTGTCTTGTCTTCCCTCCAACCCAAATTTAAAGACCCTCAACTCACACTGTCAGCCAGAGATCATGGGTAAGGCAACAGTTTACTCCGGCAGGATTCAGTCTACTGAAGATCCATTTAATATGGTGCTTCTGGGCACTGTGCTAGTGTGGCATGCCTGAAGGCTCTGGTTAGGATCACAGGGCAGTCACTGGCTCTTTTGCTAGGGTGCTCTGTAGTGCACGTGTTTTTACCAACCATAACACCAGTAGGCATGAAGTGGTGAGCTGCTGAGGAAGGTGGGGAGTTTGACAGTAACAGTGAGTGTCTAGCAGTAGCTCTTTCACCAAAGTAGCTGCCCTGCTGGGGAGATAATATTGTTCCTTCTTAACATGATACCCCTCAGAATATCATGGTATTAATTCATAGTGAAGTACACAACACATTTGCTTCATGAGCCCAGCAATGTCAAATCCTTTAATCCTTAGAGAACCAAGAGGTAAGCAATGCATTGGCAAGCAAAGCATTGCACAACCCTTTGGTTCTCAAGAGGTTAACTATTAGGGTAATAAAAGTCTGTACAAAAGGGGACCTTTAGCACATCAGATTCTTTTGCTACACCACTTAATTAATCATTTGAATGCCAAAGTGGTGTGCAATTCATTGTACATATTTCAGGTATTCAGACTGTTAAACTGTATACATGATTTTACAAATGGTTTTACCTTGAAAACAAGTACTACTGAATAATGATGCAGCCAGGACCAGGCTAAGCGAGACAGGCAGTAGTTAGGCTGAGCTCTTATCTTTCTGTTGGGCTGGGACTGTGTGCACCTGGCAGCCACTAAAATTGTCATGTTACCTGACTCCCTCAATGATGTCCTGCTTCTTGAACATGCATGCTTGCTTTTCAAATGTGCACTGAGGGGATATTGTGACTCCTCCCCAGATTCTATTTTTTAATTTATTGCAATGGAGAAGTAGCCAATCAAAGCCCACAGCATGACTCTATGATGCATGTGTAGGCAGCCTTCTGTGAGGTTTTCATTCTTTATCTCCAGGACTAAGCAATGACTAAGGAAACATGCATGTGTGTTAGTGGCCATTTAGCATTTTGCATACAAGGTATTGCACCTAGCACTTTGTGTATAGCGCTTTGCATATAGCATTTGGCATATGGAGTACAGCTTACAGCATTTTGCATTTAGCCCTTGATGTATAGCCTTAGGAATATTGCAAATAGCATTTTTCTTTGGCGTATTACATAAAGAGTTTGGCATATGCATATGGCGTTTGGAGTAGAGCATTTAGCATATGGTGTTTGTCATATTGTGTATATCATTTGTGTATTGCATATTGCATTTGGCATACAGTTTTTGGCGTATTGTATATGACATATTGCATTTAGCATTTGGCATATAGCATTTGGTGTATCGCTTTTGGCATATGGCATGTAGTGTTTGGTTTATAGCCTATTGCATATAGCGTTTTGGCGTGTTGCGTATAGTTTAGGCATGCAGCTTTTGGCATATGGAGCACAGTGTTCAGTGTATGGCGTATATTGTTTGATGTATAGCATGTAGTGTTTCGTGTATAGCTTTTGGTGTATAACATATGCTGTATAGCGTATTATGCATAGCGTTTTGCATATAGCATTTGGTGTATGCATATAGCTTTTGGCATATTGCATATCGGTTTTACCATTTGACTTACAGCATTTGCAATACAGAATTTGGCATTGTAGCATTTAGTGTTTGCGAGTAGCATTATGTGTGTCAGAATCTCTTCCCCATGGTTGGACTAATAGGACAGGAAGTATAGAGAAGATTTAAATAACTCCTCCTTACTGCCACCCCTGGTTGTGTTGGCCAGGCACACAAAAGTCATAGAGAGAGAGAGAGAGAGAGACAGAGAGAATTAAGAAGATTGTAGCTGTATTAGTCCAGTGATGTAGATGTAAAATAACAAACACAATTAATATCTTGTAATATATTTTTTATTGGACTAACAGAAATATGGATTGACAAGCTTTCGGGATAAACTCCCTTTCTCAAGTCTAAAACATCTAATGCTTTAGACTCGAGAAAGGGAGTTTATCCTGAAAGCTTGTCAATCCAAAATTCTGTTAGTCCAATAAAAAAGGTATTACAAGATATTAATTTTGTTTGTTATTTTACATATATATATATATATATATATATATATATATATATATATATATATATATATATATATATTTATTTATTTAGAATGGTTATCCCAGCATGACATTTTGGGTATAGCCCTTTATCAAGTTGGGTTAGGCCTGAAAAGCTGTGCTGGGATAACTATCGCTTAATAAAATAAGCATTTTGCATTCATAAGCTTAAAATCTGAGTGTGCATACTATTCCTTTACTTCTACTGCAATCCTGTTTGGTGGGACAGACAACAACCAGGTACAGTACTGCATCTCAGTCGGTAGGATACAGCAACTCATGCTCAAGGCCATCTTTGAATTTTCTCTAAGACTAGAGAAAAGGAGTCTCCACTTTCTGTCTGATATTTGTTAGGTGCTATTGGAACTGTGACTGATGTTTCAGACTCTGAAATTATGCAGAGCCAAAAATCCCATTCCATAGCTCTTGAAGCAGAGTATCCAATTTAAAGGGTATTGTATGGGCCCTATACTGCCCTTTTAAACCAATGGCAATTGTTATTTGTCCCCTATGGTGTGTTTTCCCCCATTGGCTGCAATTTTTACATCAGTCTCAGGAATGTAAAACAAAACAAAGCATTGTATGACACAAGAGACATGGGACAATTACTTAATATCACTTTATTAACATGATTTACAGTTCTGCAAGTAGAAAAGGGTTTCAATACAAATAAAATAAAACTCTGAATATAGATTTTTACTTATTTACATAAAAACGTATATACAGAATGCAATTTTACAGGAATCTAATAACATGCCCTTCTCCAAAACAAAGAAAACAATATTTTTACATACAAGTCAACACAACTCTTAATACAAACTACAGTAAACTCTGTCATTACATTGTCAAGTTCATTTCTCTGTTGCACATAGAACACGAGACCAGCTAATTTACTGGTTGAATTCTTAGTCCTTCAATCATTGGTGCAGTTATTGCAATGCTTTACACGTTGGATCCAAGGTGGTTAATGTTCTTAGGAAAAATATGGGTCCTGATTGACTAAGATCTGTGCCCTTTATGATCCTGGGTCATTGTGTCTTTTGCTAACTATAAGACTGTGTTGATATGGGTGACTTTAGTGCAGCATTATTACCACTACTCTGGTAGTAGATGCTGTTTGCATCTTTTAGAGATTGGCTGACCCAAGCTGGCATTCATCCAATAATATATGACTAACACCCATGTAGGTTGGCCTTATGACACACCTCAACTATGCTCCCCATGTGAAAGAATCTCCAATACAATGCACAGCATTGGAGGTAAGTAGGAATGAGAGCTTGGCATGACCATATCAGCGTGCAGCCAAGTTGACATTGTGAACATACATAAATCAGAACTTGGTGCCATTTCTCTGAATAATTCTAGAATGATTTTGTGCAAGATGTTTCTGTTTGAACCAAGATAGCTAAGATATGAATGCCTTATGTTTTTGCCTTCAGCAGATGTTACATGAATCAAATTCATTTAAAAGCAGCTTAGAGTACTAGTAGCTGCATTCTGCTAAATTGCAATGCGATGCAAGCACTGGTATCTCCTGGGTGCAGAACCCATTCCAGAGTTCCCTGTATTTCAACTGAATACTATAAAATCTGACTTCGGTTACTAGAGGAAATGGTTTTCGTGGAATGCATAAAACAGAACTATACCTACAGGAATAGTTCTGTTTTTTCAAGGTATGTTTCCTTCATACAGTACATATATGAAAACAGAGTGTGTTTGTATATATGTACATCTGTTGTAGTCTAATGATGGATAGTGACATTTCATAGTCTTACATGCCCTGGATGTCAGTAGGGCTTTTTTCTATGACTCATCTCATATAGGGAGTTTACATATTTTCTATTGTTTAAAGGTATGAACTAAATACAGACCTGAAACAGAGCACATAAACATTTTGCTATAGGTACAGTTCACCTTTCAATCTAGGGCTGCTTGTTGGTGACTGACCTTTGGGAATTGTGTATTACTGGCTTCTACTTTACAGAGGCAAATTCCCATGGCGATATACATCAAAGTGTCAGATGTCTAAGCAGTGAGAGAAAATATTCCAGTTCTTGGTTATCGCTATTCCCTAAATTGATTACATCTCTCCAGAATGACAAAAAAAAGGTGCCACATAATAAAATATAAATGGTAACGTTTTCTCTTAGTAGAGATAATTGTCTGCACATCCCCCAGGTTTATAAAAAGGTTTAGTTGTTTATAGGCTGTTTTATCCCGGTCTTGCATTTTAGGGTAGAGATTTATACATAGTTCTTACTCTTTCCTTATTTTAAGAATTATCTATAGACAAAATATGTTTATTTATGTATCCTTTCGATCAGGGCTGTTCAAGTTCAGTCCTCAAGTGGCACCAACAGGCCAGGTTGTAGAGATTTTCCTGATCAAGCACAGGTGAGTCAGTCACAATGAATGATCCATTGATTGATCCATTGAGGACTGAACTTGGACAGCCCTGATTTAGATGATTATCACTTTACTAGATTACACATATTTTGTTTTTCTTTGTACAGAATTTCCCGATTTTTCAGGTGCTGTATATAGAAATGAGTCAAGTGCCCAAATTGCTGACAAAACTAAAGCATAAGCCATTATTATTGCATGGGAGATACAAAGAATGCAAAGATTTAATGGAAAATTATGAATCACTGTGCGTGCAATATTGTATATCTTACATCATATACAAGAACCTAGTAAAGCCAGTTAAGGAGACAGTAAAGCTTAGATAGAAGTTTGCTTTAAAGTGTTTTAAACTATTTTAGAGAGTGACTGATTCCAGTCACTCTCTTTAATACAGTCTAGTTTATTATTAATAATAATAATTTTTATTTAAAATCCCCCTTCAGTCCCCTTCAATTATGTCTGCTCCCTCATTCAGTAGGAGATTACTCTGATTGTTCCACCAGACACGGCCATAGAGCTCTGGTAGCTATGGTAATGTTACCCAGTGTTCAGACTGAGAGAGATATTTCCCTTGTTCTGTGGGAGGTTTGTGATCAAGTCACCAGAATCAGCTCCTACTGAATGAAGGAAATGATGTAACTAAAATGGGCAAGAGGAGGGAATTTAAAATAAAGATTTCTGACTGGAATCGGTCATTCTCAGAGAAAAGGTTTATTGTAGTTTAAAAGGATAGTAACTCTCATTATACAAATATATTTTGCCAGATTTATACTACTAAATAAATCAAGAGGTACCCCAATGCTGAGGAATGCTTAATTCAAAATGTATTGCAGCTGATATTTGAAATTTCTGGGTGCAGTACTATCCCTTTAAAGCAAACTTATTTGCAAGCATTACTATTTCTTTAACTAACTGATAAATGTTCAGTCAGAATTTGTATCCATTCTTACTTTCCTTAACAA
This sequence comes from Rhinophrynus dorsalis, assembly GCA_037306005.1. Lineage (NCBI taxonomy): Eukaryota > Metazoa > Chordata > Amphibia > Anura > Rhinophrynidae > Rhinophrynus > Rhinophrynus dorsalis. Next base: position 326,332,821 of record CM074721.1, on the reverse strand, counting down.
AATAGTTAAAATAAATGTAATATCTTTGCCATGTGGTGTTTTCAAACAATAATGTCACCTAAGAGGCTGCAATATTGTATATCTTACATCATATACAAGAACCTAGTAAAGCCAGTTAAGGAGACAGTAAAGCTTAGATAGAAGTTTGCTTTAAAGTGTTTTAAACTATTTTAGAGAGTGACTGATTCCAGTCACTCTCTTTAATACAGTCTAGTTTATTATTAATAATAATAATTTTTATTTAAAATCCCCCTTCAGTCCCCTTCAATTATGTCTGCTCCCTCATTCAGTAGGAGATTACTCTGATTGTTCCACCAGACACGGCCATAGAGCTCTGGTAGCTATGGTAATGTTACCCAGTGTTCAGACTGAGAGAGATATTTCCCTTGTTCTGTGGGAGGTTTGTGATCAAGTCACCAGAATCAGCTCCTACTGAATGAAGGAAATGATGTAACTAAAATGGGCAAGAGGAGGGAATTTAAAATAAAGATTTCTGACTGGAATCGGTCATTCTCAGAGAAAAGGTTTATTGTAGTTTAAAAGGATAGTAACTCTCATTATACAAATATATTTTGCCAGATTTATACTACTAAATAAATCAAGAGGTACCCCAATGCTGAGGAATGCTTAATTCAAAATGTATTGCAGCTGATATTTGAAATTTCTGGGTGCAGTACTATCCCTTTAAAGCAAACTTATTTGCAAGCATTACTATTTCTTTAACTAACTGATAAATGTTCAGTCAGAATTTGTATCCATTCTTACTTTCCTTAAAAAAATAGTTAAAATAAATGTAATATCTTTGCCATGTGGTGTTTTCAAACAATAATGTCACCTAAGAGGCTGCAAGAAAAGTAATGTAATAATGCTCTTTTATTACGCTTCTGCATTGCATACCCCTCTGGAATTCAAATGGTTAAAAGGCGGTCCTAAAAAGGGCAAATTATTTTCATTCTATGAAGCTATATTAACAAAGGAAAATACTTTATACATTTGATGCACATTGTTTGACTTTTTTTACTATATTCATTATTAAAAATAGTGCAAACCCTATAAACTGTATATTGGATGAATACATTTTCACCCCTTAAAAAAATGGAGTATAAATTTGGTCTGGCCTTAAAAACAGCAGACAAATTCATTGGACAGTAGACAGATGTGACCTTATGGTTGTTAAATATTTAGATATTTAGCAAACTATGGTCCAAATACTATATCAAATATCACTCTGTGCATGAAATATCAGTCTTATATATAAGGACAAAGTGGAGAATTTCTGGGACAAATCAGTTGCACTGTAGGGGAAAATCAAACATTTTCCAAATTCCTATTGATTGAAACAGGGCTTTTAACCCATTGAATGCTAGAGAGGTATCCAGTGCATTACTCTGCAATATGTCAGAGACCTCTCTAGCATTCAAAGTGGGAGATTCACAAAGCGGTGATAAAGTGATGATAAAGAGGAGATAAAGTGGAGATAACTTCTCCAGTGATATCGCTTCTCCAATTCCTATGTGATTCTGTGGAGCTCGTGCACTAAGATTTCTTCAACTTTGGAGACCGTAGTGCAAAGCCGCCATAGAATAACATAGGAACTGGAGAAGCGATATCACTGGAGAAGTCATCTCAAATTTATCTCCCCTTTATCACCACTTAGTGAATCTCCCCCAAAGAGTTTAAAGTACCACTTTGTTCCTTAATACGTAAGACTGATTCTTGGAAAAGTACATAAACGTAGTTTATTTTCCACACTTTAAATGTGTGGGGCTTTTTGTATGTAAATGAAAGATATTTGTAAATATATAAAAACAGTTTTTGCATGAGAAAAGCCCTTGTTAAGTGAATAAAAGCAGAAAATGGCCAATGATAAGCAGTTCTGATATTAAGGGTTAACTGCTTAACCCTTTGAGTGCCAGAGGGGTATGGAACGCATTGCAAAGCAATGGCACTCAGAGGGTTAAGGACCAGAGGACTGTGCAACAAATTGCCAGTCTTTAAAGGGTTATCTAGTTATCACATCATGATAAACAATCAGCAGATGATAATATCAAGTAGCATCCAATTGCCTATAACTTAAAAATTGCTTACTAGCCTCAGATAACAAATGGAAAGCATATCACCATAAAATCAGCAGAAAATCAGTTATCATCTGATATGATCATGTGATTTATTCTCATTATTATTATTTTCACCAGATTTTTTTATTTATCATATTTTATCAACCCTTATTTATTTGAAAAGTTATGGTGCACCTCCTTTGCTATCAAGTTTTAACCCCTTCAGAACCACTACTGAGCTAAGTTTGTGTGATGCCAAATTATACACATCCTATAATATAAAAGGCCAGAATATTTGTCTGACGCAGTCATGCGCAGTAGAGACTGACCAAATGCACAGAATGCTGGGAGTTCTGTGCGCATTCTGTGCATTCAGGCAGTCTCTACTGCGCATGACTGCATCAAGTGCGTTGCCAGTGATTCTGTGGCTGTACACAGAGCAGGACCGGCATCTTTATCTCACCAGACCTTGGCCTGTGTACACGGGCTTTTACACTAGTACTGTATAAATCAAGACAAGTAGGCTGGAGCAGTTCTACAGCCAGCCAATTGTACCATAAGGAAACAAATACATATTTCCATTGATTTATCCCCTTAACGTCCACTGCTGTGCCAGGACCGTCACAGCTGTCTGGCACTTAAGGACCTGATTCGGATTGCAAAAAAAAAAAATGCCTCATGGTCCTCAATTGTCAGCCGCATGTGCAAGCGCCTGCCCTTAAGGGGTTAAAAAGGGTTTTTCACTCCAAGAATGTTATAACAGTCTCTAGTTCATTGTTTTGCAATGCACTGAAGATCGCTCTAGTATTTCTGTTAAAAGCCCAAATTAAATGAATGGGGATATAGGGAATTTATTTTCTGTTACCTATGATGTAGTTTGTTGGATGCAGAATTACTCTTAATACATCAGCCTAACCAAAATAACATGAGAGGAGAACTTTCATACTTGCATGCCTTGATGGCGTTTAATTTCAAATGGCACCCTATTTCTCAAGTTTTCCACCTAAAGATTTTCCAAATGTAACATTAAAGTTCCCATGCACTAAGGCCTATTTCCACCACAAAGCAGTCAGATTATCCTCTGATATAACATCCATGGATACTGTACCATCTCATTTCAAAATCAACATTGTAGACAACTTATATTAACTATGTTATATACAGCAGTAAATATTTAATCATGATATGCCATTAACCTGACAAATCATTGACTACAATTATTATACAATTAATATTTGAATTATTTTTAGAACTAAGAAACAAGGTTGTATAAACATGGGAACAAATAATTGAGTACTACAGCAATAGTTGTAATATGTTTTATTAGGATTCAATATATTAAATTTATAAACTGGATGACTGGTACAAAAATTGTCATTCTATACCTGTACTTGAAATAAAAGGATTGCACAACTAATGAAGTACTTCTTTAGTGCAAGAATCACAATAAAATTATTTTTGCCATAAGCTCTCAAAGTAATATTCTAAATACCTCTAACTTTTATTAACCTTTCAAGCTAATCAAAAACTGTAACAAGGAGTCAGACAATTGATGGGTCTCAGGTACTTGGAAATACATCTCCCACCATCCCCAAACAGCTGTTGTCGATGATGGGATTTGTAGTCCTCAGCAGCTAGAGGTCCAAGAACTATCTTCCCCCTGCTATATCTTGTGATGTACTCTGATATTTATATGCATTTGGACAAACAAACAAGCAGAGTACATTTACCAAAACATAGATTCATGGAAAGAAAAAAAAAAAAACGAGTAAAGATTAGATATGGGTATCCTAAGAACAAAACATTGAGATACATAGATCTACTGAAGGCATGAATTTGAGCCTCTCTGCTTTCAGAAATGGTCAGGTGACTGAAGTGAAGACCACATACCAGATTTAGTAAATCTGACACATATTTATGTAATCTGTGTATTATGATATGAGGAGACTGCAGAGATTAGGACAACAGAACATTCTATATCTGTTCGTTAATATGTGGCGTTATGGTGGGGAAAAACTCTGCAATTCTTGGATCAGTGTTCTCAACTAGGGTACCATGGCACTATGGTGGTGTACCGTGGACATCCATCTAGGATACCCCTTTTGTTTCTATAAAGACTTTGTCAAAAATGTGTATATTTATGTTATGTGCAATTTGTTTGATTTTGTTATTCTACTTGTGACACCTAAAATAACTATGAATTTGAAACCTTTATTACATCTTTGAAAAAATGACCTACGAAATGTTAAGGGTTTCCCCCGAACATTCCAGACTAGGAAGTAACGGTGCCTTAGCCAAAACAATAAATACAAAATTGAGAACCACTGGCTTAGATTATGTGAAACTGTTCCCATCTGCTTCTCCCTTAACCCTGTAGAATCTAAAGAGATCTCCAATGTATTGCTTTGAAATGAGGCTTATATACTAAGAAGAAAGCAATGACACCATAGGAGACAATAAACAGTCTCAAACTGACTATTAACCCTTTCAATGCATTGCTTAGCAATGCATTGGGCACCCCTCTGGCACTCCAAGGGTTCATTTAAGAATATTTTAACCTCTTGAATGCTAGAGAGGTTTCAATTGCATTGCTATGCAGTGCACTGGAGGTCTCTAGAGCATTCAAGGGGTTAAAAGCCCCACTTAAATCAGCTGGCACTGTTATTCCTCCAGAAATGCTCCAGTTCTTCTTATTAAGTCAGCCATAATGCATTGGAGACCTTCCTCTAGAATTAATGGGATTAAACACAAATATGCAGGGAAGCTGATAAGCCTAACCAGCTGTAATTCGTATAAATCTACGCCAGACATTTCCACGAAACAATATAGTGGATTTCATCAAAACACATTTCACAGGCTCCAAAACTGCTTCAGAACACAGCACTGATTCACTAAAGTGGAACTATCACTTTGTAACAACTAGTTGATTTTGAAAGAGCTTTCAGAATCACCTATCTTTATCTTAACCATTTTTTATTTTTATGCAAACTAAACGATACTGGCTGACATGTCAGCTAGATACTAATCCATGGTTTTCCTATCCCAACTGTCACTGCCTAGGGACTGTACTCATTTGCATAAATAGACAAATAAAACTAAACATTTTGTAAACTACTGTTTGATATAAACTATATCTATTGAGCCATTTTCTATTTTAAAAATACTTCCAAAAATCACATATTTGTCACAAAGTGATATTTCCACTTAACCCTTTGAGTGCCAGAGGGGTTAGATACCCCTCTGGCACTCAAAGAGTTAAGGTTGAGCGCAGGTTATAGAGTATTGTGTATGTTCTAAATGCCATGGCAGTGGTATCCAATACTAGACTGGGATGTGCATAATTGATAGCAAATGACAGAGAGAGGTGTAGAAACAATGGTTCTCCAACTGATGGCTACCATTCCCATCATCCTCAGCTGACCATTCTCCATTCCAAATAAACTGTTTAAGAAACTGCTTCCACTTAATCTGTTACAGCAATAATTTGTAGAAAGAGGTTTTCTAAAGGAGAATAATATGCATCACAAATACACCTGTGTTCAATAATATTGCGTACCTCTCTGGCACTTTAGGGGTTAATTAAGGACCAGAATGTGTGGCAATGCATTGCTTTGCAATTTGTTGCACAAGCCTTGGGTCTTTGAAGTGTTAATTGGGCCTTTAAGATATTACTTTTGGTTGGTGCAATCTAAGAAAACATTTAAACTGTAAAAATTGCTTTTCTTTTCTAAAGTCTACCCGAGGGAAATGGAATTTGCAGAGATAAATATATATTTAATTCTATAAAACAAATCTAAAAACAATAGGTAAGATTGCAATGATACAATAATTGCAATGAAAAATGTAAAGTTGTGTCTTCAAGCTCAATTCATTGGAATGGTTTTTAAAGTAGTCTAATACTGAACTGTTTTATGTGCACGTATGCAAATCCATGAAGGCCAAAAGCCCATTTATTGCAATTATGAATAGTGATAAAGGTATTCAAGAAACATGCATGCTGTGTCATATGTCCTAATACATACTGATTCAGTACTAGTTCACACACAGCTGGCAGATAATGTGAGGGCACAGATCAGTTATTATATTTGACATATAATAAATGTATTTGAGGAAAATGCCTTATTTCTAGCCTGGTGGTTTTTATAAGACAGCTCAAAACCCCAAAAATATTTAAAGGTCTAAATTGTTTTAGACTCATTCTTACTTATTAAATGTTTCATCAATGGGGGAAGCCTTATAACAGTTGCCAGCAGTAAATCATCCCTAGATGTAGTATGCTACAGGGCCCCCATGTTTTGTGATTGCTGTGGGGGGATATGACTGTTTTGTGACTTGTAGGGATTTAAAACATTCAGTCATACAAGGAGTGTTGCAATGTTTTATATGGCTCCATTGCTATGTGTACCTGAATGCTTGCAATTTCATGAATGATCCTTAGTGCCTTCCTGGATTATAGGTTAGTACTTTTCTGTCTTCCTGCTAGTGGGAGTCAGTAGTCAGAAGAAAACTCCAGCCCATAACACAGATGACATAAAGCTCTTCAGTGACAGACGTCATGTGACAGGAAACAGGAAGATGATTAAGGGAAAATGGAAATTGGTCTTAACTGCATCTAGTCCTTAAATATGTATAATTTCAAGCAAGGTTCTCTGTAAGTGTGAGCTAGCTCTAATACCACTGCTTGACAATGTGATTTAACCCCTGCTGGATTGCCAGATTATTCTCTTGATTGCAACCTGTCTAGATGGCCTGCTTGAAACTTTGACTTATTGACTTATTCTGATCTTGTGACTGTGACCTGTGTCTTGTGATCCTGATCACACATCCTAAATCCGTGCCCTTGCCTCTGGCTTGTGATTGCATATGAATCTGCTTTCCAGTTCAGATTCTGGCTAACTTTTAACTATAAATAATTTCTCTGGCACTCAACCCTGCTAGCCCACTTCCTATTTAGAAACAAGTAAAGTCACAGTGATAAGTCTCTGTACCTGTTTCTCTCTGGCTGACACCCACCCTTCTCCTTTGGTTCCTGTGAACCTCAACTATAACACATCTCCTACACTGAAATGAGACTCGGAAAGGGCAACACAACAGGCAACTTGAGTGACTGAAGCCCTTAATCTTGGTCGCTTAATGGCCCACAAGGCTTTGGATTTGAGTAACAGACTTTTCCCTTCCACAACCAGACATTTTTAGTCTTGTAACTTATCTTACATGAAAAACACCCATAACTGCTGTTATCTTTCTACCTTCCAATTAAATCCACCTACAAAGAAAAATATGACTGCAACATAAGGAACAATAATCTAAAAGCATTGATATGTACTGGACATGCTGTTTGCTTTTCAAAAGATACTAATTCCCATTATAAGGAAAATGTCATGTACAGATTCTAATGTGTATATATTGGCATGGAATCTGCCACTACAACTTTAATGCTTTGGATTTGTGCATAGGCGTGCGCACAGGGTGTGCTGGGTGTGCCTAGGCACACCCTAATCGGTCCTGTGCGCACCGGCTTTTCAGAAGTTAAATGGCCGTTTCCGCATATTAATGCGGCTGCGGCACCGGCTTTATACCTTAGCCGCTTGCCACGGCTATCTGCTGCTCACTGCTGTGCTCGGGGAGACCAAGGGGGGCAAGACTAGCACTCGGGACAAGCACTCGGGCTCAAATGCTGCAAAAACCTGCATGAGCCTTCCCTCCTTCATTGCGGCGCTGAGAGGAAGTGATGTAACTTCCTTTCAGCGCTCGTTACGTTGGGGGGAAGGTGTCAGGGAGCGAACAGCGGGTGAGGAGGCTGCAGGCACTGTTTAATTTGATATTTATATGAGTGAGTCTCTTACACCTTGCACTTACACCTAATCATTTATTTAGCACACACATATATATATATATATGCGCACGTGTGTGTTTGTGCTTTTGGGTGCACACCCTAATGAAAATGGCTGCGCACGCTTATGGATTTGTGAGAGGACTTCAATGTACTGAGAAAGGGAGATGTACTGGAATCTGTAACTTCAATGCTTAACATCTTTGTTTAAAGTAGTAAGTAGTGGCAACCACAGCAGTTTGTGTTTATATACCCTGCAATCCAAGATTACTGGGTCCAACCGCAGGTGAAACCATTATCATTAGACTGTAACAGGAGAATTTTAATTATTTTTTCTACAGATAACACAGTCCAACCCTATATCTGTGTGAGATTTAGCAATATTTGGAATACAATATATATGTAACTGAGAAATTAAAATTCTCAGTATTTATTCTACTGAGATGCATGTAAATTAAAGACAAGGGGGAAACTTTATCACTGAGTTCCTGGCATCCCAAGAATCACTTCTGTTTCTTAGATCTGAAGTGCAAGTCAGCACTTTAGGGTCAGGTAATGGGCCCTAAAGTTCTGGTTTGACAAGTGTTGTGTCCACATGGCAGGAAGTTCAGATGCATTTGGATTCATCACTGAGATGCCACTTACAGCTCTTTGATTAGTGAGATACGTTACAAACAACTCTGATGTTTTTGTAACAATTCCCCTTAATGGGTAATGTTTCCTACATAAAATAAAATATTTTCACAATAAATGTAGCATTGAGAAGCTTCTCCATGACATTCTGAAGCAGCCTTAAGCTTCAAAATACACCACTAGATCTTAATGTTTTCTCCATTGTCTGAATATATCTCCAGGGCCTGTAAATTCAGCTGATTTCCACTTCCTTCTATCCTTTTTACTTTTAAAACTCATGCCAATGACCAAAAGCCAACTGCTTTTGGAAATATGAAGGAAGAGCATGCTTTTGAATATTTTATGTGAATAAATGATTTGAGGACAAAAATAAACCACAGATCATCTTACTTTGTCCCTTCAACATCTTACTGTACGCATCTCGATTTTGTCCAAGCAGGAACTGCCACTATATGCAGCTGCAACTGCTTTGATCCAAGATAATAAAGAAAAAACTGCTTTTTTATTTAGTATCATTACTCAAGATACTAGTGATTCATGTGAAATGTGTTACAGAGTAAGTGGAAACAATGACTATGAATATACTATAAAATACGAATATATATATATGTTTTTCGAGCCAGTGACAGAGTTTTTCTTATGATGTCACAGAAGACTTGACAGCAGTAGATAATTAATTCCACTGTCACCTCATCCATATCATATGGTAGTATCACTCTCCAAAAATATACTGAAATGATGAAATGAGCCTGTCTTTTTTCAATAAAATAAATAACGCTGTAATAGAAGGGCGTCAAAATACAATGGACCCTTCTGACACTAACATTATTAAACAGTAAAAAATAAGTTTTTGAAATATTTAACTTTTATTTCAAATCAATAATGGGCTTTATGCACAAAAGAAGCTTTCAGTCAAATCAACTGCACTAATAGGAGAAACAAATATTTCCAAAAACTCCCATTGATTTAAATGGAGCTTTTAATCCTTTCAGTGCAATGGACGTATGCAATGCATTGCTCTGCAATGTGCTGCATTCCCCTCTGGCTCGCAAAGGGTTAACCCCTTGAATGTAGAGGGCTGTCCAGTGAGCTGATATTTTGGATAGTGCTCTAATATTAAAAGGCTTAAGTGACAGAGATGTAGCCAATGCACTGCGTTGCAATGCACTGATAACTTTATGGTGCGCAAAGGGTTAAAGGGATAGTAATACCTGAAAATAAGTTTAGTTTATATTGTAGCCCTTAAAAAAACATGAAAAATGATATAAGTCTTATCTCCCAAACCTTTATGGTTTGGGAGATATTCAGAAGTAAAATTTCCCCTGGAGTGATGTCATTGCTCCACCCTTCAGATTTGGAATCCGGTTGCCCGACCAGCAGTGCCTCTCCAGAAGTGCTGAGATCACGGTCTTTAAAAAGAATTTCTTAATTGGAATGGTCTACAAAGTGTGCTTTCAAGCCAGGCACACTTTGTACACAGTTCCAATGAAGTAGTTCTTTTCAAAGATCGTGATCTCGGCACTGCTAAAGAGCTGCCGGTTGCTATGTGGACCGAATTCCAACTCTGTCCACTAGATGGCAGAAGTGGCTGAAACAGCAAGGAAAACTGAACTATACTATATTTTACATATGAATATTTCCCAAACCATAAAGGTTTAGGAGATAAAAGTTATATCATCTTTCATGGTTTTTTAAGGGCTACAATATAAAATAAACTTATTTTTAGGTATTACTATCCCTTTAAAGGACCCATTTAATGCAATAGGAATTGGTTTGTCCAACAATTACTCCTCTATTTTTTTGTGCATAAGGTTACTTGTAGTCTATTTCATCCCATTTGTGTCTCTGTTCTTGGCTTTCCATCTGAGAAATAAATGCGGTGCGGTAAAGTAGATTTTACTACCAGTAAATGTGATACAATAAGTTTACTGGTGGTATACAATTAATTTGTTTTAACAATGTGCATCACATATACCTTAACCATACCTTATTATGAAATAAGGAATTCAATGTAGAAACAAGAAGGTCAAGTTTCTTTTTACACTTTTTAATTGCTGTGAAACTGTACACTGTAAGAGATTGATGCTGCTACCCGGATCTCCATATTTTGTATTTTCTATTTATTCCAGGAACTAGATTGCAATGTATGTCATGGAATTAACATCAGGTGGCGCTGTTCAGTTGCCTCCAACTAGGGAAGGCTGGATGAGGGTGCAGGGAGTTGTAGTACAAAAAAAATGGTTGGAGAGGGCCACCTGCTGCCCACTCCAGATAGATGCAGACTAAAAAAAATTATACTTTGCTTCCAAAGAGGGCTACAAACTATTGTCCTATTTCCCACTGACAGCAAACAGGGTATGAAAAGAGAGAGCTTTCTATCTATTGTTATATAAATGGCAAGAAGCAAAAGTAGAAAGTGTGCTAATCATTGGGATCAAAGCTTTCATTCAAGCCACGGATCACAGTAAAAACGACCACACGCTTTCAATATGAAAGAAGATTACAAGATTTGCTGAAAGATCAGACATGCCAATATATGCCTTAACACCAAAAGTCAGACAAACAAGAAGCCTGATACTCAACAGAATGCATTGTTTTGTTTGTTAGAAAACATTATGGATTTTTTCCTACTCAAACCCATGATAAAGAAGCAGTACTTTTTCACTATATATATATATATATATATATATATATATATATATATATACAGTTTATGTGGAGTTAGATGACACTCTCAGGCACGATTTTTGCATATTGAAAAAGTTCAATGTGTACTGATTCGACATTTTGGACAGAGATCATGGCCTTTAACAACATTCTTGATAAAGGCCACGAACACTGGCCGAAACGTTGGATCAATAAACACTGAACTTTTTCAACATGCAAAAATCGTGTCTGAGAATGTCATCTAACTCCACATAAAATGTGTGTAATTACGGATTTTTGGATGTGCACCCAGGTCTAAATTCAATAACAGAGAGTGCAGCTCTACTATATATATATATATATATACACATATATACAGTATACATATATACAGTATATATATATATATATATATATATATATATATATATATTTTTTTTTTTTTTTTTTTTTTTTTTTTTTTTAACTGTGGGTCTTTTGCTATTGAGTAAAGCAATTTTTTTTTCCCTTCCTATTCCCGAGATGCTTCAATCATTATTGTCCAAATGTGTTTTCATTAACCGTTTAAGTGCCAGAGTGGTATCTAATTCATTGGAATGTCTCTCTTGCACTCAAACGATTAAATCAGACTGTTAACAACAATGCTGTCAATAGAAAGCTTTAGGTTTTAAACTAAAGCTCCCTAAGGAGCAATTGCAAACAGTACAACCTAAAGACCTCAGTAGTTTGCAAACTGGAGCTTTAATAACTATTAACTAAATCACTTCTCAGCCATGAGTATATTTGTCTTATTCAACAGGAAAAAAGCAATATATATATATATATATCATGTTATTTTTTGAAAAAAAAAAAATAAAAAATACTGCTTCTTTAACCCTTTGAGTGCCAGCGGGGTACGCAACGCATTGCTTTGCAATGCGTTGCATACCCCGCTGGCACTCAAAGGGTTAACCCCTTGGATGCTAGGAGTTGCGTTAGAGTTAGAGACCACCCTTTTAGCAATTCAGCTAACTGATTACAAACAAATTGCATGTGCTTTACAAATGCGGACAGGAATTCTTAGGTTGACCAGTGCTTATTCTTTAACATTGTATCAAAACACATGCTTTTTTGTCATTTTCAATCAATACCAATTCAGATGTCTCAGTTAGTATACTGTGCATAGAATGCAACCTTTACTCTCTCTATTTGATGGCATAGTTTGATGGCTGGGCCTAGTTTCAGTTCCATACATTCCTGAACTGTGGGAAGAGTCAACAGTAAGAGTGCTTGTCCATCAATATCCTGCAGAAGAAGGAAAGATGACAGGTCAGTATATCAGCACCCTTCAGTAGAGTCTATTTATCAAAGGGTGAAACACTAAATTTACATGTAAATATGCCAGTTTTTCTATCTGTTAACCACTTGCATATTTATCTTTGGGATGTACTCATTTATTACCGAATGAGTACCAGAAATATTTACTGAGATATACACCATCAGTTGCTGTGCAGAAAAAGACATTGTTACATCTGTAGATTTCACAGTCATCACAAATAACATTTTTGAAGAGCTTCAGTTAAGTCTATTCAATATTTTTTCAAATGGTTCATTTCTTCCTATCAACATAAGATCTGCTGCTCGACAGACATGATCTAACCCTTTGAGGACTAAAGGGATGTACAATGCATTGTAAAGCATATGTATTCTTATCCTCCAGGGGCAGACAAACCCCACTTGAAAAAAGCACAGCTGTAACAAGTTGAATGGTGAATTCTTGTCAAGGATTATATACAGCTCAAGGTAGAAATCCAGTGGTCCTAGCTGCAGGACAATGGATGAACTAGACTGAAAGGGGGGCAGTGGAGAGTACATAGAAGTGGCAACAGGCTGAAAGCAGGGATCCAAGGCAAAGGCACAACAAGGGTTACCCAGGAACCAAGTCAATTGTCATGCAGTGGAAAGGACAGATGTGGAGGGTCAGTGTCAGAGTAGCAGGCCAATGGTCAAATACCGTGCAATCAGTAGATAGGTACAATGATGGAAATGCCCAATATCTACAGGGTGATAGAGAAAAGGATGGGAATGAGGACTAGACAAGGGGACTGGGCAGGACATGGAAAATTGGGACATTACACAGGAAGCTAAAGAGATGCATTCTGGGGAATTCACATTCATTTAAATGGGGGTTTTAACCTCTTGAATTACAGAGAGGTCTCCAGTACATTGCTGTTGGAGAACTCTCAGCATTCAAGGGGGTAAAAGCCCCAACTAAATGTTGAGAATGTTTATTTCCACTCTGTGGTGCAGTTGGTATGTTCCACATGTTCCTTTCCTGCTTAAGACCCTAGGAGTGTACTGGACTGAACCAGATGGAACTATGAAACCAGAACAGAACAAGAATCAGAAAAGACTGGGAACAGTACTGTGGACAGGCCACAAAAGATTCAGTCAGGAAGTGAGGTAAAAGACAGATTTATAAAGAGAAGGAGTAAACCATATAGACGTATGTAATTACTGACAAGGCAGCTGCAGGTAGCTAACACATACCAGCTGATACTACAATGCTTCAGCTAGGCAGAACACTGGGAATAGCAGGAAAGCACTCAGAAGCCTGCAGTAGATCACGGGATATGAACACCAGGTTCAGACCACAAAGCTTCCAGTTCATGTCCCAATCATTCATGACAGTTCTCAGCAGAAACAGCAGTATTCAAATAAACCAGTGCTATATCATATATTGCATAATATCCCATTAAGGCAACCTTGTACTGAATTTGAAACTTCACCGAAAGCCAGGGCAAATCACAGAGTTTAATATGCTTGAGACATTAACACACCTCAGCATTCGAGCCACCATGTTCTGCACTAGATGAAGTCTCTTTATCAGAACAAGAGGCAAATCTGCATAGAATGAAGTTCTGTAATCCACCCATTTTCCTATAACAGAATGGAGCAATGATTCTAGGTTGGTTGCCAATAGTGAACATGTTAAATGGCCCTAGGTTCAAAAGCAATGCAGAGGAATTCTGAGACAAACCAAATACACCATAGGGAAAAATGTAAAGGGTTCAGTAATCTCCCCCAAAAAAATACATCAGGAGAAGGAGAGGGAGGGGATCATTTTGAATGCATATATCTCTCAAACCATAGCGGTTTGAGAGATAGGATTTTTGCCATAGAGTTTATTTTTTGAAGCTCTACAAAACTCTAAGATTTTTTTGGAACATTACTGACCCTTTAAATGCCCACTTAATTAAATTGGGCTTTAACTTCTTGAATGCCAGAGAAGCCTCCAATGCATTGTTATACAATACATTGGAATCTTATCTTACATTAAAATGGTTAAAAACAACTTTTAACACTTTAAAGACTAGATGGATGTGCAATGCATAATAAAGCAATGCACTGTGCACCCCTGTAGTCCTTAAGGGTTAAATCATTGGGGATCTGTATTTGTCATCCATGGTGGAGTTGTTTTGATTCAGAGTGACTCCATTTTTCTTCTGAACATAGGACCCTAAGTCTTAATACTTCCAAGTACATTACATGGATGCACACACCTGTTCTTGGAAGATTTTGGCCAGAGGTGCACAGTCTGTGGATTTAATGAATTTGACAACATCTGTTACTGTCCACTCCAAAGGGTTACTCTCCAGAACTAGAAGATCCTCTTCCTCCTGCTTCCTTTCCTATAAAGAATATAGAGTATAAAAGTATAAAGAATTGACATCAAGATGAATCATATGAATCAAGATGACAACATTTTCATGTGCTATAGCTTATGAGTGAGTTCTGTCATGTAATGGACTCAATGGATCATGCCTGGTATAGTTAATGGGGGCATTGTGGGTGCAGGATTATATGTGACTAGACATGAGGAGGTTGTGGTGGTGGGGAGGGGTGTAGATGGGATGGAGGGGGGGATTGTGGTGGTTGTATAAAGTAGCATGGTTGTATAATTGTTAATGATGTTCACACTAAATGAAGAAAATGTAACCTGCTGAGTGACACAGAAGCATCAATGCACTGGGCATCCATTTGGCACTTAACAGGTTAAAAGGCAACTAACATGAAAGGAAAATGCGTGTTGAAGTTCAGTATAGTATTAGTTAATTGCTATTACTCCCATCTTTGGAACTAGTAGCATTCTTAACTTACAGCCCGATTTGTACAGATCCTTACAGGGATGCCAATGACAGGCTCATTCTTATTGGCTCTGAAGGTAGGTGTGTTGCTGTCACTACCTCTCTGGAGCGCACAACGCTAGCTCTGTAGGTGAAGACTGTAAGATTATAATACTGCTGCACCCAGTTGTAGGAGTAGCTGCAATTAACTAGTACATATGTAGGCTTTAAAGTGATTGTAAAATTAGCTTTTAAAGCGGAACTACCTCCCCTTGTAAACTTTGCCCCAAATAATTACCCATCTGGCGACTATATGCACAATAGTGCTAGTTGCCAGAATTATTACCGTGTTATTGAGAATTCTATACTGCTCCCGGACGAACACCCTGGAAACAGTACAGACATCTTTCCATAATGACATCTGCGCCCCTGCACAGTCAGCCCCTTTTGGTACTAAAAGGCTTCTAGCAAACTGAACGGCAATATTTCTCAGAGATTGCTGTGCAGTCTAACAGTCCTACTACAATCTTACACAAGTGGAACAAAAAAAAAAAGTCCTCATGTGTAATACCTGATTATGGTGCTCCATGATGTGACAAAAGCTAACTCACCTTTTTTATATCGGAGTCTTTGTCTCCCTCAAGGCAGGAGAGAGAACGTGTTTTCCGATCTCTCCGTGCCCTCTCTACTGGAGGAGGCCTGTGGGAGTCAGTGCTGCTCCTCAGTGTTACTGCTCTCCGCGGGCGTGTGGAAGGCACCTCAGCAGAAGAAGTGTCTGTTTGATCATCTCGAAGTTCTGAACTGGTCTCCTCACTTCCGGTTTCATCCTCCATTCCATCATCTTCCATGCTTTCCTGTTGCATATTGTGCAGTAAGTCAAATGTTCTCTAGATTTACTGAAGCTGATATACTAAGAGGAACTGGAAACATTTTGGGGAGAACTAACTGCACCACTAGGAACAAGTATACATTATAAGTTTTTAAATGGGGCTCTCTAGCATTCGAAGGGGTGAATTTGGTTTGCCTCAAATTCTCTCTATTTCTTCTTAGTACGTCAGCCTCACTGAGGCTTATGTATTGCAAAGACTGGAGAAATTCTGAAACAAACCAACTGCACCACCGAGGACAGGGCTGGATTTTCCAACAGGCAAAGTAGACAAGGGTCTAGAACTCCACATTTCGGGTGGGGCCTCAGCTTTGCTGGTCACACCCACATTTTGAATTGTGGGTGTGGTTAGAGCACAGCCAGTATACCTGCACCAGTTAGGTACTCCTTTACAGGCTATTATTTAGCCCCTTGGAAGCTAGAAAAATCTCCAACCAAGGGATACATTTTTTTTTTTTTTGCCCTTGGTTGTTATAGGTCAAGGGTAATTTTCTGCTGGGGTGTGGCCATGGGTGTAGCTAACGACACCTAGAGTGCCTTGCCTAGGGGTGCCTTTGATGTAAATCTTGCTCTGACAGGGGACATATAAAAGTTCCTCATATTGACACTGATTATAATTAACTGGACAGATCACTAATGTATCACAAAGCAATGTGCTAGAGAACTTTCTAGCATTCAAGGGGTTAAGAGATCCATTAAAATTGTAATTTTATTTTTTTGTCCACTAGCATGCAGTTTTTTTTCTTTTTTTTACTGTTTTACCCTATACACTGCCTTCTCCTTGCTTAAAAAACTAAGCCTGCGAAGGTATCAGTGAGAACTCTTATCATGGAGGGAAAATATAGTCAAGTTGATACCTTTATTGGCATGCCTGAGAAAGAGACCTAAGAGGTCTTGAAAGCTTGCATCCTAAATCTGTTTAGTTAGCCAATAACGGTATCAACTTGACTATATTTGCATCCTGTATTTCTATGGCTAACATGGTACCAACTCTCATCTGTTAACTATTATCATATCTCTATAAATGGAAAGCATTAGTCATACAATCATCATACACAGAAATTCAGTTCATAAGCTGTGAACAGCCCGTGTCACTAAGCCAGCTATATCAGTGAGCTAAAATAAAGATATAATAGTACTGAAGTGTCTTTAGGCAAGAGCCAGAGAACATGACTTCGATTGTAATTACTCAAATGCACAAAACATATTAACTTATTGATTTTCTTGTAATACAATATAATTTGTTGTACCACTGCAAATGGTTTTAATGTATATGTCAATAAATATAAATGCATTAAGGTAAGATATAAAAATTCCCATATGATTTTATAAATGGGCATTTCCACGTGATATAGACGTCTCAATGCATTGGAGGTCTATCTAGCATTCAAAAGGGGTAAAAGTCCAATTTAAATCAAAGGGAAGTTGATTGTTCCCTAAGGTTTAATTGGTTCATTCCATAATTACTCTCTGTGTAATAAACTCTCTAGTGACAAAACTCTCCATTTCCTATGTTATTCCTTGGGGCCTATGAACTAATCCCACTCCAACTTAAAGTAGCAGTAAACTTTGTTTTAATTAAAAAAACATATATCGTAAGGCTTTTCCTGCCTGGTAAAACAAGGGCACTCCAACTGCAGGGAAATGCTTTTTTCCAGAATTATTACAGTTTAAACTGTTGTTTGTTTTACATTAGCAGTGCCCTCTAGAGGCCAGATTTCAGACAGTTAGTCTGTTGCTGTCTATATGAGAGAAGAGTCACTGGTAACAGTTCTTCATAGAATGTGGTAGTAACTGCTGAGTCAGTATGTCAATAACTACAAAGATCAAGCTCGCAGGAAGCAATGAAGCTATTACTCATTTCCTGACTGTTTGATCAGTTATAACTTCTGAATAAAACATCTGCCAGTAGTGGGAGTACTCTTGTTTTAATTGACAGAAAAAGCCCTATAACATACAGGTTTTCATAACAAAAAATGTACTGTTCCTTTAACTACTTCATTGCTAAGCCTTTTCACCCCCAGTGATTAGTCTATTTCCACACTTTGATTGCAGTTTACAATCAAATGATCATTTCCTGGAAACAACCAACATGTCATCCACCATACCAATGGTTTGTGGATATCCCTTAACACGAGCAAAGAATTTTACCTAGAATGCCCAAACATTTTTTTTATTGAAATTCCAAGAAAGTGAATGACAAACAATTGTCCTGGAGTGTGTTTTTTCTATATTCCACTAGCAAATGCTTATGGTTCTAATATTAGCATTAATACATAATTCTAAAACAACAAAATTTGTGTTTTTCTGTGTAGGTATCCCTATAAAAATTAGCAATACAAAATGTAAAATTTCAATGTTTCCCAATCGTTACTACTCTGTATTACAGGCACAAAATAATAAGATTTTTTTCACATCTGAATTATTTCTAATATACTGAAATCCTGACACCATGACACCCCAGTGTAAGAGCACAATACTACCCTTACCGAAATCTGTCATTTTTCTTACATTTTTCAAATATGATCCACATGTACTAACGTATTTGTTACAATAACAGATATGAAGAAAAGGTAGACAAGGATACTATTTTGGAAAAAAAAACACCTCCCGCATCAAATACGGGATCACTTGACTTTCTAACTCTAGCCCAGTGCATAGAAATGTTTCCAGAAGATGGATCTAAAGGAAAAAAAATTTTTTTTACATTTCTAGCCCTTCACAGTCGCTGAAATCTTTTAAAATTATGGAATTTTCTACTGTATTAATTATCAGTTCATCTCCCAAAAGAAACAACACCCCACTTGTAAAAGATTACATGTCATAGGGGTGCCAGAAACAGAAAACTACCCTTACCAAAATCTGTCTTTTTCTTACATCCTTCAAATATTAACTGCTTGTACTAAAATGGCTGTACAGATTTATATAAAGAAAAGGTTGGCAAGCCATTTTTTTTACCCCTAAGATGGTGAGTACAAAATTTGAGCTATAGGAAAAATATTATTTATTTTTTTTTTTATTTCCACCACGATATGCTAAAATATTTGAAAACCACAGAATTTCCTACTGTAGTCAATACCTACTGAAATCCAGAGTAATTGGTATCATATTGATATGGTTTGACATACTGTAGGGGTTGTCAGAAGCACTAAATTACACTTCATTTTTATTTTATAATATTATCTGCCACATCAAATCAGTGGTCAGTTGCCTTTCTAACCCTAACCTGGTGCACACAAATGTTTCCTGAATTTGGTGATGAAGGTAAAATGTGTATATTTTTACATATCTACTCCTTCAAGGGTACTGAAATCTTTTAAGGCTATGGGATTTACGTATATGCTCCTCTCCCGAGTGAAATCACACCTGATTAGTAAAATCTGGCATACCATGAGGGTGCCAGAAGCACAAAACTGCCCCTATCAAAAATAATGCTTTCTTTTTACATTCTTCCACTTAAAAGATACCGTTATCTTTAAAAACCATGGAATTTCCTACTTTACTCAGTACATACTACCACCCAGAGAAATTAGTATGAACTGATATAGCATAGGGGGTGACAGAAGCAAATCTACCACAGCCTTTTTTTCCCTCAAGTATGAATATATGCATGTACTATTTCTGGGTGATCAATGAATCACTCATGATTATTTTTTTTAAAGTATCCTCATCTTAAAGGGGGACCATCCCTCTTTCAATTGCTTGTGTGTACATGTATGTGTGTATGAATGTGTAAGTGTACTTGTCTGTTTGTGTGTACATTTGTGTGTGTGTGTGTGTGTGCATGTGATTAGGGCTCTTTAATCCCCATGTTTATTTTAACTTATATAATGTTGGGTGTTCACTAGATCACCCAATATGCACAACATTAAAGAGTATCTTTGAATGAAAAAGTGGACTTCCCACTTTCATAAAAGTATACCCTTACATTTTTTAGATTAAGAAGAATTGGGACAAGGAGGAGATTCACTAAGTGGTTATAAAGAGGTGATAAAGTGGAGATGACTTCTCCAGTTTATCACTTTTACAGTTCCTACGTTATTCTATAAAGCCTATTCACTAACATTTACAAAGTTGAAAAAATCTTAGTGATTGGAGTAGTAATAAACTGGAGAAGTCATCTCCACTTTATCATCTCTTTATAACCGCTTAGTGAATCTCCCTCTAGTCTCCTTAAAGGGATAGTAATACTTAAGTATTTACTAATCCCTATAGTAAAGCCCTACAAAAAAAAATGTATTGCCCCCAGTGTCATCTCTCAAACCTTTATGATCTATGATCGCTTCTAAAGTTGCCCTCTCCCTCCCCCTTCCCTGTAGTCAGCATTCTAGCTGACTGAAGGGAAGAAAGTCGTATGACTTTCAGGCGGCTCTATTTATTGGAGATACCCTTGTTTGAAAGTGGGGACAGACCCTTGTTTTTAGTGCAAAAGGGGCTGATGTCAGAGCTCCTTTAGAGTTTCAGTTCCCCTTGTTTCATTATTTGTAATGTGTATTAACAATGCTGGGTGGTCATGAGACACTGTATTCCTGTTTGAATTAGTGCAAAGGGTCTGCTATATAAGCTCTTATACAGCCTGTCCCCCTAGTCTCCTCCTCCCATACCTTTCCCTTGTGGTCTAGTGGATTTCCCATCATATAAATTACATCACCCTGCTTGATGTAATTTATGCAACGGAATTCACACAGGGTCAGGGAAATTCCAGGGACTGAAGTCTTCCAGCAAGTAAGCTCTTTGCTGGTAGTGTACAGAGGATGTGTGGTCTAAATCCTTAGCAAATTTAGGGTATCTTCTGAGGACATGGATGCCCAACTCCTTATCAGAGATGCTGTTAAGAGATTAGAGTGCATAGTCTCTGTAAAATTTATCTCATATTTTTCTCCCCTGTGGTGCAGCTGGCTTGAACTACAGTGAAACAAATGTGAGATAAATTCTCATATTAGAATAATACTCCAGTTGTTATTCTACGCGACCTAAACACTAGGATCTTTCCAACTTGAAAAAAGGAGATCCACAGACTAACATAGGAACTAGAGAGTTCCTCCAACTGAAGAGATTATCTGAATTTTATCTTAAATTTAAAGGGATAGTAATACTTAAAATGTAAAAAAAAAATATGTTGTATGGTTTATCTCCCTGAGTAAAACAAGAGTACTCCCACTGCTGAAAGGTGTTTCATTCAAAAGTTATTAATTTTCAAAGTTGAATTTTTTAGGTGCAATATCACAGTGGCCTGAAATTGTACAGTGGCGCTGTTGCTACACCATCCTATGGACAGCTAAGGTCCAGGGACCATAAATCTCCATAGGATGGTGTAGCAACAGCGCCACTGTACAATTTCAGGCCACTGTGATATTGCACCTAAAAAATCCAACTTTGAAAATTAATAACTTTTGAATGAAACACCTTTCAGCAGTGGGAGTACCCTTGTTTTACTCAGGGGGATAAACCCTACAACATATTTATTTTTACATTTTATGTATTACTATCCCTTTAAGAACATAACCCAACCCCCCACACACACAAACACAAACAATGTCACACCATCTACTTGCATGATACCCAAATATAGCACTTCCTATCAAATTAATAAGAAATACCTCAGCTGATTCCACTGGAGTGACATCCACTGTAGAAGTTCGTCTCTTCTTCTGCACAAATATGGATTTTCTTTTCTTTCTACGTCTTGTTGGCTTAGCCTGCACATTTTCCAAACTTAGTTCTCCAATTGGAGGCTTAATAATTTTTTTCCTCTTTCCATAGTAGTAAGCTAAAGTAAAATATGTAAAGTACAGGTAAATACATCTGAAATTGTAATTGTAGAGTAAATAAACTTTAGAAATGTTTACATGTGTTCGTTTTGATATAGAACGATTCATAGGTACACTCAGAACTCTCTGGGCTGATAAGAAATATTTTCCAGTGGGCCCTGACCTAGCCTGTACAGTCCAGGTTCAGTAAGGAGCAAGGCCCAAATGAGACATTCAGAGACCAAAAGGAAAGGAAGCAAATTGATGAGCTGGCAGATTCACTGAGATGCTGGGTCATCTCAGTCACAACCTCAGCTACATTAAAAGTTAATATTTTATGCAGATTACAGGAAAAAAAAAAGTGGTACTGTGTTAATCAGAAAACTAGATGGCTTTTAATATTATTTTGTAATAAAGAATGATGTAAAGGTAATACAGTTTAATGCCTAACTGAAAACATGCAAATTGCAAGCTTTCAGAACATTACGTTACCTTACTCAGGAAGTACCTTCTTCAGGACCCCATGCCTGAAGAAGGGACCTTAGTGTCCTGAAAGCTTGCACTTTCTTTGTTCTCAGCCATTAAACTGTATCACCTTCGCATCACTCCTGTGAGTTCTTTGTTACAAACGTACACTGAATCCCATCCATTCTACTTCCATTTATATTACAGCCACTAGAACTTATTGAATGCAATAGTTAAATAGAACCTATACCTGTATAAGAATTGTGTTTTGATTTAACAGAGTGGTTTACCTTCATACAAGGCAGACATCTACCTAAGATATCGATCTGTCTGTCTAGCTATCCATTCCTATACATGTATATTGCTTTAAATCTTCAGTTGCCTGTAATTGCTGATCCTCATTTAGGTTGGAGAGCTCCCAAGAATCCAAGGGATGGAATATAAAACAGGAGGAGGACATGCAATGCAGTCATGTATAGCATGGCAGTCAACTTTATAATTAATTCTGCAAGGAACAGCAGTTAGTACAGCAACTCTAAAATTGTTCTCAGAATGTATTCTATCCCACAAGGGACATACATCACATCACAGTGTGCTGTGGATCTGTCCAACATAGACGGATTACGTAGTATAAAACATGCACATGGCTCAGTAAAACAATGTCTAATTTGAAAATTTGTCAGTTTATTGATGGTATTGTTTAGACATCTTTGGGTCTTAGGAAGCATTATGTTATTTACAAAAAAGGGAAATCAAGGATGCAGAATGGTAACCAGCTAGAATGTTCCACATTTCTTTTCACTCTCTTTCTCTACAATACACAGAACTCTTGCAGCTGTTTGACAGCTGGCGATGTGGAGCCTGACATTCAAGTCAAACAGTGATTCTGAATGTGCTAATTGTGCTACTTCACATGCACATTAAGACTGTATGTTCAAAAGAAATGTGGAGGAATTTCAGAGTAAACCCATTACACTATGGGAGAGAACTAAATATTACCAGTAATTTGAAAGTGGATTGAATCCCCAGACTGATAGAGAACTCTCTAATGAATTGTATCACAAGACCGCTCTAGCATTCATATGGTTAAAATCCTCATTTAAATCACTGGGTTGTCTTAGAATTCCTCAACTTTAATTTGAAAATACTGCTCTAAGAGTGTGATGTAACAATGCAGTCTTAACTCTTTGAGTGCCAGAGAGGTATACAATTTATTACAACATAGGTACGTGTCCTAACGTCTTATTTTTACCTACATACCGAGATCTTTGTTCTAAACTCTTGTAAGAACTGGACTGGTAAAAAATGTCCAAAAATCCCATTGATTTAAAATAGGGCTTTTAATTCTTTGAAACCTAGATAGGTCTCTGAGACATTGCTTCACAGTGTGCTATACACCTCTCTGATATTCAAGGGGTTAAAAGTCCCACTTTTGTATATGAATAACTGATTATAGGAGGAGCTAAACTAGCAAGCAATGGTACAATGCCCATGTTGAAAACAAGCACTCACAAGACTTGCTTGCAGAGTTGTGTTTATTGTCAACGTTTCGACCCCCTCAAGGGTCTTCCTCAAGGTAATGAGGAAGGCCCTTGAGGGGGTTAAAACATTGACAATAAATGCAACTGTGCAAGCAAGTCCTGCGAGTGCTTGTTTTCAACATGGACACTGTACCATTTCTTGCTATATATTCATTTTTGATGATAGCACCCATTATTATAGAAATATTTGATCTTGTTCAGGAGTGTCATCTTCTCTCTTCTATCTATCTATCTATCTATCTATCTATCTATCTATCTATCTATCTATTATCTATTATCTATCTATACACGCATATCTCTAAAATAAACTTTGGGAGATATACTATATATTTTGAAAACATTTTTGTAAAAAGCAAATTAAATTAACTAACAGTACAAAATATAACAAATAAAGGTTGGTGCTAACTAATAATACTAATTTGTAAAATGTGTAAAATATGTTTCAAAGTAATAAAATTAAATTGCACAAATAAAAACATATGCTTATGTACAAAGAGATAATCACTGTATTAGAATATATAAATACTGGGAAAGAAGGCTAATCTGTGTCATTACAAACCTCACAGCATTAGCCACAATTAATTATACTACAGATAAATTAGAAATACTCACATAAAAGCAATTAATTTGATACAGCAATACAGAATATATGATCATAGAAAGTGGAAAAGAAGATGACAGACAATGTAATGAATTAAAATGACGTAACGATTCACTCATATAATACATGTAACCAAATGCATAAACAGAGTGTTATCTGTTATAGTAAATGGAATACTTTTCTATCTGTATCCATATAGTACATATGCTCAGCTGATACAGCTCTTAATAAATATAATCTCGAAAAGTCTTTATTTGAAAGTTCTCTATATTCTATTTTTCTATATTTCAAGTTTTGATAGCAGTATTTTGGAAAAAGAGAGGATCAAATTCTTAAATCCTCAAACAGGAAAAAACATCCCCCCTGAGTGATATAGCTTGCCTGTTTTTTTACCAGACAAGCTTCCATCCTACAGTATGTGTTTTTTTACTGCTGTGGATTTAAGAATTTGATCCTCTCCTCTTATAGAATACACCTATCAAAACCTTCTAATACTAAAGAATATAATATAGAGAACTTACATAAAATATTTATTTGTGTAGACTTGCTGTTGAGATTATTTTCATAAAGATCTGTATAGCCTGAGCATAATGTACTGTGTGAATATAAAAAGAAATGCATTCTATGTACAAAGAAAATCACACTGTTTTTGCATCTATTTTTGTGTACCGTGAAATCTCAGGTATAATACGCAGCTGTGTATAATACACAGGAGTACATTATACCCAAGATTTTAGGGGAGAACAAGAGTGCCTACGTATAATACGCACCCTTGTTTTCCACTGTCACTCACAAAAATAATCCCATTGCAGCTTTGCTTCCCTCCCTCCCCGCTTACCCATACCCATAGCCCTCTCTGTTGTCCAATTGCAGCAGCCTGACAGGGTCCCAGCAGGTGGCATGCTTGCATCTCCTGCCCACTTCCAGCATTGTCTGTCAGGACCTCTTGTGCCTTGCCAATGGCATATACACATTGGATCTATGGTATTGCCCTACAAGGAGGCTATGGGTAAGCAGGGAGGGAAGCAGTGCTGCAATGGGATTTTTTTTCCCCTCGTGTATAATACGCACCCCCAACTTCACATAAGGTGAAGAGGGGCAAAATTGTGAGTATTATACTTGAGAATTTACGGATGTATTATATGAGTGAATGTTTACTTCATTGTCATTTCCAACATCCCAGATCATCTACACTGTATTGCTGTATCAAATGAATTGCTTTTATGTGAGTAGTTTGAATTTATTTTTTAATATGATTAATGGTGATCAATTCTTTCAGGTTTGTAATCGCACCACGTAGCTGTCTATCACAGTGTTTATATGTTCATGTGAATTTTATTCACTATATTGGTTATAATAGTGATAATACAGTGATTAGCATGTTGTATATAAGCATACGTTTTTATATGCAGTATAATATAATGTTATTCATTTGAAACATATTTGGCCCATTTGCCAATATAGCATTATTAGGTAGAGCCAAATGTTATAATCCATTTACATTAATGGAAATGTTTATTTGTTGCTAATGATGCAGATAGTTTTCCCCAGATTTGCTTCAGTTCATCAGCCTCAGTAAGAGGAATGCACTAAAACAATTCTGTACTATAATAGGTGCTGCAATCAATTTCTTAGTAGTATATCTGCCTCAGGCCCATTTACTAAGCTGATAAAGGGTAAAGTAACACCACTTAATAAGAACCCGTCCTATTATAGCCATAAAATCCTAAAGGACCCTCAATTGTTTCCTTGATTCAAGGGATAACATTGTCAATTATTTCCGAGTGTTATGTCCATGGAGGCAGAACCAGAGGAGACAAACTTCACCTATGGCTCATGGTGATCTTAATCTTTTAAGCATCAGAGGGGTGTGTGAAACTCAGTGCATCACAATATGCTACTCTCAGCTCTGGTCCTTAACACCTTAAGGACAAGAGGGGTGTCAATCCATTGTGAAGCAATATGCTGCAAATATTGCACAAGTAGGCTCATGCACTGCCTGCCAGCAGCTGTCATGTGCACTCCCATGGACATGACATACAGGACTGATTAAAGATTTTATCTCATGAACAAAGGCATAAGGGTAAAATGCATTAAAACATTAGGAGTTTCTTGACATAGTAAGGTAAGTGTGGGGTTATTATTTGGTGTTACTTTCTCTTTAACCTTCAAGGTCTCCTCTTAATGACACTTGCATCAAGGGGAGCGTAATGAGTAATTGTATGAGTATTTTTAGGTGTTCCTTTCCACACTGCTTTGTTTAATTCAATGCATTAAACAAGGCACAGAGAAATGGAGTAACTTGACTACACTGGTGCATGCTATAGGGCAGGAACAATGGGCTTGCTGACATTAAATACGAGTATGCACCAATATGCATTAATGCAATCATTCACTTTAGTGCCTTCCTTGAAGTGCAGACACAGAAGTTAGAGGCTAATACCAGTGGAGCTGCTCTGGTGAGTCTCGTGACCACAGATAAGCAAAATCTCCCGCAGTACAGTCTGGTTCCAGACCACCAGATGTACCCCATTACATCATTCTGATTGACTGTTCAGGTTGTTAGATTACAGCAGCCAATGAAAATCATAAGCTGCCTTTCAGGAGTGTGTAGCACCAGCTATGGGGAGGAACTTTTTTTTTCAATCATTTGAGTGGCTTTGAAAGATTTATGTAGCATATTAGGAAAAATGCACACAGTAAATGAAAGTAAAATCGAGCAAAGAAACACCTGTCAAAACACTGAAAATCCAAAAACTACAGTAAAATATTTGAAGCTATGTTTAAAGGTAAATAGAATTATAAAAATGCTATGAGAGGTGCCTTTTAATATTCTGAAATGGTGAAGACATTCATTTTTTTAAGAGTCTGATTTATTGAGAACTAGTTGTATAGAGGATTTCTGCTGCACTTACTATATTTGGTTTTCGTATGAACTGAACAATTCTCTGGACACGTTTCAGTAATCAGCATTGGACTGAACAAATTAGGGCAGCATTCCAGCTTTACACAGATTTTTCTGCAGAAATCTGCTACTTGATCTGATGTTCGGACAATCTTTACAGTCGCCCTGTAGGTTTTTCCTTTGTATCTATATAAGAAGAGATAGCAATCAAAATGTTCAACAAATCCTCAAAAGACAACAAATCTGTGTGGGGCTCTTGGAAGACCCTTTTTAGGAAAGACATCCTCTAAGCCCCATAAACTGTATTTTTTAAACTTGTGTATAATATGCACAGCCCACTTCACATACGGAATGGGGTAAAAATCTGCGTGTTATAACAAAGATTTTATGGTAATTACTCCCAACACAAATTATATTTGGATAAAAAATATTTTCTAATACATAGAAATTCTGTTTGTTCCAATTTTCTATTTTTTGTTTGCAATTAAAGGGGAAATATACCCTAGGAATAAGTAGCTCTTATTTTGTTTAACAGAATGATATATCTAAGTAAGTACATGCACATAGCTTTCAGGTACACATTTATAGTTTATTTCATCTCTCTTGTAATACACTGCTAGTTGTTTATATTTACAGTCTGATAAAGAAGTGTCTCTTATTATCCATTCTGGTCTACTGGTGCCTAATATTTGCTGTGAGGATGTGTCACCTACAGTAAGGATCCCATTCAGATCCCATTCAGGAACTAAAGCTAAAATGCATAAATAAATAGACATAACTGATTGCTGCATGAAGGACACTGTTAAACAAATTAGGAGCCACTTATTCTTAGGATATAATTTCCCTATAAACATAGGTTTTCCATCACATGAACTTTGTAGGCTCAGAACCTGTGTTAGACAGAGTAGGCAACTGCCTAGAGATTCAATGTTTGAGGAGAGCCTCAGTTGTGCTGGCCAGACCCAAATTCCAAACTGTGGGTATGGCCAGAGGAATCTCAGTGTCCTTGCACCAATTATATACCCCATTTACAGGCAGTTATTTAACTCAGTGGATGCTAAAGAGATGCCAACACATTGCAGAGCAATGCATTAGAGATCTCTCTAGAAACCAAGGGGTTAAAGGTTTTTTCATTCCTACTTGTTTCCTATGCCAAAGTTGCTTCAGATAGCCTTCTCAAAGGGGAGCTTTGCAAACAAGACATGAAGCAGAACATGGGTACTCCATGTGTACTAAAACAAAGGGGAAGGAAAAAGAGAGATCCACAATACACTACGTATCTGCCACAAATAAAAAGATATATATATATGTAAACATACACATAAATCTCAAAACATGCATGCTGTACAAAACATATAGAAAGGAGACATTACTCCAGAAGAGAAGGCAAAGTTCTTACCATGACCGGGCAAAGTGTAAGATAGCGCTGACTTGGCCTGGGATCTAGCTGGGATATAAGCTGCTCTCCACTAGGAGGCAGCAGTGGATGAAGCACAATAGGTAATGCAGTAAAAAGCAGATGCCAGAGTGAAGCCCACCCCCTCCAAAGGCACCAGCACCTGGTCTGTGAAAAGCACAGACAGGAAGCATCATTGCCACCCAAAGAATATGTTCTATAAGCTGGAACTATCGGCAAAATGGCAAGTGAGAAAAGAGCATCAGTAGCTGCTGATGCATAGAAAACATCCTGAGCCCTAGCTGGAACCCACTGAGCATGTGGAGAAAGCCAAAGAGAGGTCTAAACCTTTCTGTCATGGACTGTCCTCAATGGCGCTTCTCTGGGAGCCTAAATAAGACCCAACTAGGCACCTATCAAAATTAAAACAGTGTGATGAACCTACTGAAGAAGACAGGTGCTAACACTGGAGTGGCCTAGGGAAGGGGGACCTTATATGGGACTTTTTTATTTTACGGTCGTACCTGTCTGTTAGGAGGTGGGACACTTTCTCTTTCTGTGCTACCAAGGAGACCCAAAAGGAATGCCAATGTACACCAACATTTTCAGTTTATGGCTGCTTGGCCCTTTTCAGATGTGCATTTCCTCTACATGTTGTCTGATGCCATATATTAAGCAGGAAGCAGATGAAATAGACGAACTTTATGCCATTTTTTGAGCATGGAAGGGTAAAGGTGTAAAGTCTTAAAGACAGTGGAGTGTGTGAGCAGGTATGTACTACAGCAATTCTATGCTATAATAGTGCAAACATTTAAGTGCAGCCACTACCACTGGAGACAAACCCCAGTGGAGCTGTGATAGTGGATTCATACATTTACCCCAGTCTCATCCCTTTTATTAGATGAAAAGAGGTTTTAACATAACATAGGAATATGTGTTTTGTTTACGCCAAGGCAGTATAGCTATTACAGCGTTACTATGTTTGGTATTATTTTTTTAAATAATTATTTTATAGTTGTGCTAATTAACAAAGACCCAGACTAATATACAAGTTTCCTAGTTCATTGATTGTTCGTGTTAGTCCTCAGAGCACGCCAATAGTCCATGTTTTCAGGATATTACTGTTTGATCACAGGTGAGAAATCAGTAGCTCACTGTGATTAATCCTTCTGTGTTTATCAGAGATATCCTGAAAACCTGAATTGGAAATCATTTTACTGTCGTTTTTGTTTACACTCTTTTGGATCAATAATGTAAATATATGGAAAAAAACAAAGTACACCTTCAAAACCTTCCATCTTCATCAATTATTAGGTTACATTGAATAGCAGAAAAGTGTGCATTTTTTCAGCAGGACATATTACCTAGCATACAAAAGCAGTTCATAAGAATAATATTGCACGTATTAATGAAGATAGGGTACTTGGCAGGATTGCAGGAAATGTTCAAGAGGAACTTAATCCTATGAATATGTCTCTTAATTTCTTTAGCAGAAGGAATGACTTTGGTAGGTGCCCTGGACATAGCAGAAATTTATACATATACTTGCTTTTGTATGTAATGAAGCACTCTACTATTAGTTGCTTCATATTACTATGTCATAAAGAATTAACCCTTACAAGCCATTCACATATTTTAAAGCCATTGTTTTTGTTGTGTGGGAGAGTATTAGAAACCACTGAGGTTTATTCTTCAAGTGTTCATCAACTACAAACAACATACCAAGTGTTCAACAACTATAACATATTTTTTTCTTTAGGACCAATTTGTATATCAACATTTTGGCATATTTGTGTGGGCAAGCCAATTGCAAGTAAACATTAAAAGAGGTGACTGTATACAGTGATTTACGTAAGAGCTGTACTCCTACACCTTACAGCAGGGCTCTCCAAGCTCAGTCTGCAAAGGCAACGGTTCACTTTTAAAAGGTTGCATGCAAAAAAGAGTGTGACCACATGGCTCATTAACCATGTCGCCATGATAAAAAATGGTGACATGAGAATCTTGCACTGCATGAAAGTGCAAGATTCACATGTTGCTAGTGAAAGGTTGCACATTTAATCCGGAAGCTTCAGTAAGTTTTAACCCATACAGTTAAGACTCTACACTGCCGGTAGCACGAAGTTCCCAACCCAAACTTTCACCCTGTTCTACATGCCCATAGCCAGACTCCCAGAGAACATCAGTCCTAAAGGCTGAATGATCCCACAGACCCAGACAGCCCCCATGAGGACAGAATATATGGGAGAAGGAAATTCTTTACTGGAGCCAGAGGATCCAGAATACCCCTGGATCACCACCTGTCAGCTGTTATTTCCATATATTATTGGAATCTGTGCCTATAAGTGGCTCATGATGTGCTATTGCTAGGGGATCGAGAGTATGCGTCTCATAGCTTGAACAGACACATGATCTCTGTCCAGTGTCATTGATACAATGCAGTCCTACGAAATAAGATTAATACTTGACAATGAGCCAGCCCAGCTACAAAGACATGTGAATGATTTATATTAGGCAACTGTACACTTCCTCATTTACTAAACAGCTTAATTTAACAAACAGCACTGTACAACCGGTAATTTTTAATGTATGATTTGGACTGTCAAATGTACGTGTTAAACATTACTGAAGCTACCGGGTTAAATGTTCGACCTTTCAGTAGCAACATGAAAATCACGAGATTCTCATGTCACCATTTTTATCATGGTGACATGGTTAATGCACCATGTGGTCAAAGGCTCTTTTGTGTGCAACCTTTTAAAAGGGTACCAAAGGCCACAAACAGGTCAGTATGTAAGGATTTCCCTGATTAAGCACAGGTCAGTTAATCAGTAGTTATTTCATTTTGATTGACTCACCTGTGCTTAATCAGGGAAATCCTTATATCCTGAACTGTTGGTGGCCCTTGAGGACTGAACTTGGAACGACCTGCCTTACAGCAAACAAATGAAGAGAAACTTAATCCTAATGGTCAGTCCCCTTAAGACTAGAAACAGATTGATTGACATGGACTGGTGTTCATGCTTTTATATGCAAATGTTTCTAGGACAGTCCATGAAAAGCAATGCATTGGAGACTTCTCAGTCAATGAAAGTCCTTATATATATATATATATATATATATATATATATATATATATATACATACACACATATATATATGGCACTGTTGGTTTGTTCCAGAATTGTTAAGATTTTCTTTAGCAATCCTAGAGCAATCATCTGCAAATAAAAATCCCCAAAAGTCACACTGATTGAAATGGGGCTTTTAATCTGCTGAATGCTTTTTCACATTACTTTATAATGGGTCAAAGCCTCATTGAAATGAATAGAACAGTGTATTTGACCTCTAGGGGGCAGCTGGTGTGCTCCAGAATTAATCCAATTCTTAATACCATAGCCTCCTGGCTTTTATACACATGTACAGATTCACTGGCATTATTCCCAGAGGTCTCAAGCACAGTGATATGAAGTGCAGGATTATATGGCAACCACAGACCAGATAAATCAAATACAGATAAGACATGTCAATCCTATTAAGAGTAGTGCCCCAGAAACACCCTTTACAGAATTATATTATAATTTATAATCAGCATTGTTTCATTAATAATAAATGATACTAAATTAGATTAATTTGCTTGTTAAAAATGATTAACAATGGAAGATGTGATTAAGTTAGTAAGGCAGATGTATTAACACTCTGTGTGCCAGAGAGGTACTTGAGCACCTGTCTGGCACTCAAAGGGTTAAGAGTGGTGTAATTCCAGAGTAAACCAACTGTGCCATAGGGGACAAATAAAAACTCCCCAAATATGAATGGTTGAGAGGTATCCAATGCATTGCAACACATTGGCTACCTCTCAGTCACTCAAAGAGTTAACCCGTTGAATTCTAGCAAGGTCTACAACACATTGAATTGCGCTGGAGACCTCATTGGCATTCAATGGGTTAAAAGCCTCAGTTAAATCAATGGTAATTTTCACCTGTCCCCTATGTTGCATATGGCTTGTTCCAGAATTGCAACTCTTTACCTTCCTGAATTACAGCTATAGTGTATTTGAGGCTCAAATGTGTATTAACTATGCTCACCAAAAGGAAGAATTTCTTAGTACAAAAGGAACACTTACTTGGCTTTTAGTGTCTCTTCTTGGGAATTCCATGATGTATCTTCCACTAACTGTAATTCTCGTAAGACTCTTCCAGGTTTGTAGGCAGCATTGATGACCATACTGAGGACCTGGCACAAATATACAAAATACACAAAAACTCAGACTGGGCCATGGACAGTTACAAGATGCAAAAAGGAATGGTGGAAGTTCTTACCAATGCAATGTAACAATTTTAGTGCCAGAAGGGTGTCTAATATACTTACCCCCCCCCCCCTCTTTATTTGCAATCTTTATACAAAACCGCTTATGCATTATGTTAACAGGTTGCAGGTTCTAGTCCCCAGCAGGGCAAACTATATCTGCCAACGTGTGGCATATTATGGTCCATACCCTCTGATTGGCTTGCTGTGGAGGCCTTCATCCATGTATATATTTATGTAAAGAGGATTAGCACTCCACATATTTTTTCAGTTTTATTAATACAAATAAGCTGGTCAACATTTTGGTGTGTGAATGAGCCATTATCAAGACAGAGGAGACCTTCATCCTGCAGTGGATTGACAATGGCTGAAGATGATGATTTATTAGTATAGTAAGAAAGGGGGAGGTGGTAGCACTCACTCTCAAATAGTTCTTGCCCAGGTGCACAGTCCCAAGTCAGGATGAAACATGAAATAAGAAGGAAGGCAGAACCCATGGGACTTTTTTAAAGAAAGCTTTATTGGCATAAAAGTGGTCAAGAAAATATGATGGACGTTTCAATCATGAGACCTTTATCAAGACCTTGATAAAGGTATTATGACCAAAACATTGACCATATTTTCTTGACCACATTTGTGTTTCTTAAAAAATAGTCCCACGGGTACTGCCCTCCTTCTTATTTCATATATACATATATAATCACATAATCACTAGTTCTTCCATATATCATTATTGTAGGAAATTCCCTGGAGATGAATCCAGCTGTGTTAGGAAGCAAATATATCTCATATTGGCTATAGAAGAAGTAGAGCCAGCTGAACACAGATGGATGACTGTGTTTTTGTCCCATAAGCTCCAGTCTGATGTTTTTGGCTTTGTACAGTAGTATGAATCAATTTAAGGTCAAAATACAGACATGCTGTTTTGTTGTGGAGGTTGAACTAGATAACACAGAGAAATATGCCTTTACTAAACCACTTACATCTCACTTACCAGAATACGCCTTTAAAAATCAAATCATAATTATGCTAAAAGTATCTTGGGTGATAATCAGGCCTTCAAATTGTAAAGGAATGCTTTAGCCATCGAAAGGGTTAAGGTTACGGGATTTTTAGAGATACAGGATAAAAAAAAGAAGAGTGGGTGCCAAATAGTGTAATTTGTTCACAACATCAATATAATAATTAGATGCTGTATACAATGCACTCACGTGGTTTGATGGTCAGGATGGGGAATACTCCCAGTCAAGTGATAGGGGTTCTACAGTTTTCAGTAACATACATGGATAATAAATGCTGCTTTCCGCAAATAAATCTTTGATGATATACATTTTATTGATAAAAAAAATTAGTAAAAAATAAATAACTAAAATGAAGCCCAGTTTTCTATTTTTGTAGCAACTGTTTTTTTTATATATATATATATGTCATTATCATATGTTTGATGAGACCTTCGCTGCCTAATGTTTAGCAAAATATGTAATTCAGGAAGCATTTTTTACTTTTTTTAGTCCACGTGATTTGGCACCCACTTGGACATTTATATCAATACTGAAATTATATATTTGATAATACATTTTGTAGGGTGATGGGTGTCTCACATGTGTTGATACATTAGTCAATATTAGTGCATGTTCTGATCTATTGTTCAATAAAGTTACAAATTATCATTTTATTTGGCATACTGTGTGTATTGCACTTTGAATATCATTTAAATGTATTTTCAAAAATAACTAAATGATTTGAAATAAAACTAGATAGAAATGGGGTTGGATAATTCTATATCCAAAGCCTGTCAGTCACCTGTACATAGATCTGAGGTAGTCAACCTGTTGTTGGCCACAGTTCCCATAAATCTTAGCCAGCCAACAGTTGTGATAGGGATAAGAACAAAAGAATAAAGAGGGGGTTCATGGGCAACTGCAAATCTCCCTCTCAGTTGCCTTTGGCTTTGGATTCAATGAAGAACGCAATGGAAAATGTTTTGTTTCCATATAAATCAGTGAATTAAGTGGTTACAGATGCTTTCTGGCAAGTTGAGTCCATTCCCCAGCTGCTTTAGTCCTTAGGAGGTGATAAAAGATTTATAAAATAATCCTGTACCATTCAATGACTTGTTCGGTGCTGGAAGGTATGTGGTATGCATTATTGAGGCTTATATACAATAGTATTAAATAAGATGTTCTGTACTAAAAATGATAAAGAACCATTGCTACCACAATAACCTAAAGTGAGGCAAGATTCTACTATTTAAATGAAAAATCATTCAGTACCACACTATGGTTTATATATTGTACAATATGTTATGATGGTAACATTTTATAAAAAAAACTGCTATAAATTGTTAGGGGATTTATTCTTTAACCCATTAGGTGCTAGAGATTCTCTAGTGCATTGCTGTGCATCGTTGCTAGTGTCTAAGGGTTTATATACTGAGTAGAATGTACTTCATTGCACTGCTGAGACTAATGGTCAGAAATGACCCTTGTGGTATTGAGCAGCCCCTCACTATCTTCTGTGCTCTATTACATCTGCTGCACTTTTGCTACAGGCATATAAGAGGGTATCAGGCTCTCACAGCATGCCATTCTATGTTTGAAAGAGGAGAAAGCAGCACATTTCTGAGCTAGAGAAGGCAAGCTAATAAAGTGGTGTCAAAGCTTAGTTTAGGAAGTCTTGTAGGCAGGAAATCTCTGTATTAGGGGTGTCTGGGGGACTCTGGGTAACAGGAAGGGAGAAAGATGTTTGACCTCAAATACCCCAAAATTAAGTGTGACTAACTGGGAAGACACAGGCAGCTGCGTTCCAAGTCTCTTCCTGATCTGGCTGTTATCTCTGTCCTATGGCAGTCAAGGGGTGTGAGAAGGAAGCAAATGTGTTTTACCCCAAAATTTTGTGTGATCAAGTAGACAGAGGCAGCTCTGATCCAAGCTCATTGGATCTGTCTATTATCTCTGTGAGGGGAGTCTGGGGTGTTAGAAGGAAGCAAAGGAAAATTACCCCAAATACCCCCAAATTCAGTAAGGCTGACTTGGAAGACACAGGAAGCCATGTTACAAGTTTCTTCCTGATCCTGTTGCTATCACTGTCCTACGGGAGTCTAGGGGTGTTAGAAGGGAACAAAGATGTTTTCCACCACATACCCCACAATTCTGTGTGACTGACTGGAAAGACTCAGGCAACCAATTTCCAGGTTTGTTCCTGATCTGGCTGTTATCCCTGTCCAAGGGGAGTCTGGGGAAAGTAGCAGTTTAACAAAGAGTGTTTGTTTGTTTTTTTACAGTGATAGTGATGGGTGAGCAATTAATTCAAATAAATATATAAATGAATTAATAAAAAAATTATTGACAGGAACCCAAATGCAATCTGTGATTAAGGCAGACTGATACTAGACGAGACAGAGTATTGTAGAGATCAGTTCTATTGTGTACTTTACAGTAAAAACACACACAGTAGTTGAGTAATGGCCAGCAAACACACAATGGTTAGGAGGAGGGTGAAAGGATTAGTAGCAGTGCAGGGACATGTTAGTTAAATGGTAGTCCAAAAACTGACTGCAGCCATGACTGCTGCAGCAAGTGCAATAAATAATGGCAATCCCTCTCCTCCAGAGGAAGATGCAGTTTGTCAAAGACCCACCAACAATTCTCAAAATGCTGCTAATGGGAACTTTAAAGGAAAAAAGCTGACAATCGGTGCCTGACACAGAGTTACCAAACAGTGAAGTGCAGGATTTTATTGCCAGTTAGTAAATCTCCTACTTATGTGTTAAAAGCTTGCTGTCAAACATCTCCATTACTTACATTCAATATTTTAATATAAAGCTGGGCTGCTGTTTTCAAGGATTGTAGCATAAGATGCTGTTCTAAATGCCTACACTTATGTAAGGTGATTAATGGTTCAGGACACACTCATTTGAATGGATAAAAGAAAGACTAGATATGTGCATCCGGGGAACTTAGGTGCCCTACACAGGATCCCGATCTGCTTTGGATGGGTGGGTCCAAATAAAGTGATTTGTTTCATGTAGGGGGTGAGTCTTTCATAGGACTGGCAGGGAACATGTAGAATAGGGGAGAAGAGTGGATTGGGTTGGGTATGAAGTGGGTGGGAAGGATTGGAATGTAAGTGGTGCAGGATAAAACGTGACAGTCACCAGGGAACTTTAGAAGCCTAGATACAAAGTCTCAATCCATTGAGATTGGACACTACTCTGTAAAGTGCAGCCAATGGAACAAATCTAAACAGACTAATATGGGTGATATGGGTGAGTGCTAGGCATTTAAAAATGTACCAAAAAAGAAAAATCTGTAGTGGTGATAACCCTGCTATAATCACACAATATTTATTCATATTTTTATAAAATTGCTCTGGGTTCTTCTACAGAAGTTCTACTACAATGAACTTTAATAATCACTTGGCTTCATACTGTGGCAGAAATAAAATTTGTACAGCTGATGCAAATCAAAATAGAAAAAGCTGAGGTTTTTAAAGTTGCAGTGAACTAGGAGCACAAAAACAATGTGGCACTAGGGTTCTGTTAACTAACTCCGCCACTGTGTGTTTTGTTTCTGGAACCTAATGGAAATCATGTTCTAGATCAGGGGTGGGCAACCTGCAGCTTTCCAGCTGTTCAGGATTGCAATCTTCACCTTACCTAAAAAACCTTTTGGGATTAGTCATGTTAAAAAATTATATAGTGTTTGTGTTGTGGAACATCTAGACCTGGGATCTACAACTTGATGTTCTGCAGCTTTTTAAGGTTACATTTCCCAACATGGTCAGCCAGCCATTGGCTGTCTGAATATGATAGGAATTTTAGTTCTGAACAGCTGGAGGGCTGCATGTTGCCCATCCCAGTTCTAGATGTTCCATAAAACAAGTGATATATAATGTTTAACACATTTGAACTTTGGCTAATCCCCAATAAGGTTTTAAAGCCAAGCCATAAAATATATGTGCCAAATTCCATTGTAGGACAATGACATTTGTTTCTTATTATGTGACCCAATAGCGGCTAATTACAGAGCTTGTCAAAATAAAGACTAATTATTATTATGAGGCTGAGTGAGCCATAACTTAAACACAGTTTGGAAATCAGGATTTTAAAAATTTCACGGTGGATTATGTTGCTGTAGAGATTACTTCTCTGATTCTGTTAATCTGGATACAGTCACACTGAGCCTTGCAAAAATTCACATACAGTCAAATTTTCCAATTTAACCCTTTAACTCCTTGATTAATAATGACGTCTTGCATTAGACACCAATTTGCATCCAAGGGGATAAAAACCGCAAATCAGAATAACTAATTTAACACGGTTAATGCACTTTTTCCTTATACTAGGGATTTTAATACAAACTACACAGGACTGCATGCAGAAAGCAAGAGAAAAGCATTATGATTTATAGAGGAGAAATAAAATTCCCATTGATTTATATGGAGATTTTAACACATTTAGTGCTAGAGAGAACCCCGAAACGTCAGGAAAAGTGGAGGAATTCTGGGACCTATCAAGTGTACCATGGGAAACAAATTCAATTTCCCATTTATTTAAAGGAGCAGTAAACTTTTTTTATGAAAACACATATTTTATAGAGCATTTCCTGCTGAATAAAACAAGGGTGCCCCCATCGCTGTCAGATGTTTTATTCAAAAATTATAGCGGTTTAAATAATCAGGAAGTGAATTTACTGTGTTTACTTCCTGATAGTTCTAACTGACAGGAAGTGACAAGCAGTTTCTGACTTTTTCTGACTTTCCTCTCCATTAGAATCTAACAGCAAATCTAATTAGAATTTGACCACTAGAGGGCACTGCTAATGTAAAAAAACATGGGTTTAAACTGTAATAACTCTGGAAATACAAATCTCTCAGCAGTGGGAGTACCCTTATTTTACTCAGTAGGAAAATCCCTACAATATACATTTTTTCATTAAAAAAGTTTACTACTCCTTTAAATGGGTCTTTAATCCACCTTGAATGCCTTACAATGCATTTCAGACCTTATTGGCATTCAAGGAGTTATCATAAAATCTTGGGTATATAATATGCAGGTCTGAATTATACCTAATTCTGCATTGAAAAAATTAGTACTTATGTATAATATGCACCCATGACCCCAGCCCTTTTTTCTCCCTCCCATCCATTGATACCTTTCCAACTGCCAACATTTATGCTGTACGCTTTCTTGCCTAAATCACCAGGTCCCTACAGGTCCTGCCAGGATCTGCCTTTCAGCAGCCACACTTACCTTCTTTTGTGAATCTGTGCACAAATAGAAAGGTAGTGGCAAAAGACGTAGAAGAGGAAGTGGGCAGTAAATTCAGACATGTCAAGTGCTGAACAGGTATTCTTCCTGGTTCTTTTTATTTATTTATGTATTTTAAACCTTGTGTATAATATATCCCCCAATTTAAGTTAGTTGAAAAAGTATGTATTATTCCCAAAATTGTAGAGTAAAAGATGCTGTAAATCAAAGGACAATTCCCTATGAAGCAGTTTTCTTAGTATATCATCCTCAGTATAATTTCATTTGTTTCCAAATTTGGAGATGGTGATAAACTAGTTCCTGTATACTAAACAAAAGGAGCTGATTATTACTTTTATTTATCAGATATTTTATTCCAGAGGTCTCCATACATTTTGTTTCAATGGCTAGACTAAAAAAAAAAAAAAAAAAAGGCCACATACTACTTCTAACTCATTTAATAGTACTACAGACAACCATGCACAAAATGAAAGATTATATTGTCTATTACATGTAATACATAGCAGGATAATAATCTTCCCAACTTCTTGCAGCATAAACATGCAACCTTAGCATTGAATCTGCCATATCTTTTCATTAGATCATTCTAACAGATCTTTCTGTGCTAAAGATAGATCCACTTATGTTCACGTAAGGATGTCCAGGAACCCTGCACTGTTATGGAGGCTTGAGGACAGGTGTGGGATTCAGTGTAACAGGCTATGCTTAAACAAGCAAGTTTAGAATATAATTCATACTTATGTGCTAAACAGACATATAAAACACATAGCCATCAATGTTGTTTTTCATACATATGATGTCCACCTTGCACAACACATTGGAATACAGCATACTGCCACTTGGATGAGCTCACATCCTAGTTAAAGCAAACTAAACCTATAGGCCTTCATGCAGATTGTTCATACTGGCAGTTCCAGAGAATGTGATGCCATTTGAATCCTGCATTGACAGGCATGACCTGCATGGGCATAGTCCAATTAT
Organism: Rhinophrynus dorsalis; assembly: GCA_037306005.1. Lineage (NCBI taxonomy): Eukaryota > Metazoa > Chordata > Amphibia > Anura > Rhinophrynidae > Rhinophrynus > Rhinophrynus dorsalis. The sequence goes on along the minus strand of CM074721.1, from coordinate 326,292,442 downwards.
ATATGACTTATGCCTACAGGTGATGGCCTTGTGACACACCTCTGCCCAGTGTCATGAATGAGTCTTGCAGGGAGAAACACAGCAGATCACAAGATGGCACTGGCAGCCTGACATGTACATACTTGGGAACTCTCTGGATTTGCCCTGTTTTTTGCAGTGATTTACCAGGTCTCCGGGGACAGAGGCTGATTCTCTGCTGGTGGGGAGTTTCTTATGAAGATCTGCCCACTTCTGCTCCTTCCCATCCTGTTCCTCCCCCTTCCCACCCACTTCCCCTCCTTCCCACTCTGTTCTGCCCACTTCCCACCCACTTCCTGCCCACTTTATCACACAGCCTGTTAAGCACTGCTCCCACCCATGATTAAGCATGTACCCCTTTGTGACGCAAATCACGTTATTTATATCCCCCCACCGGCATCACATGAGTCCCCTCAGGGGACTCTAGAAGACAAAGATCCCAGGTATGGACATATGCCAAAAAAGCAGTGCAGCCTGGTCATCCATAGAAATGTAGTCTTATTTTATAGAAGATTACATTTTTATTATTTTATTATTTAGTAATTTTAGTGGAAATTATGTTTTATAGCTGACTACTTTTATACTAATTAATAGAATTTGCATGAATTGTTGGGGCCTTAGATATTTCTGCTATAGAAGAAGATCATGTTCTGCTGAGGCTGTGATTACATTTGAAGCCCTACAAAAGGCACTATTGTGTCAATGACACTAGACACACAGAAACAAGTATGGCTCTTTGGGGATAGGAAAATTGAATCCTGTAAATAATGATAAGAAATTATTTTCTCAAATAATGAATTTAGTGATTATTAATACTTTAAAGTATATGATTAATTATGCAACATTATTTGTGACAAATGGCCTTACAGCTGAAGAATTTTGAGGCAAAATAAGTACATCCCAGGGAAAAATAAATTCACATAGGACTTTTAACCCATTGAATGCCAGATAGATATCCAGATTTAAGACCTATTACATAACAAATGATGATAGAGAGGTCCCACAACAATTAAAGGATTTAAAATAAATAAACATATATATGTGTATATATATATATATATATATATATATATATATATATATATAGACATTTATACATATATACATATTATATAGGGACATACCTCTTTAAGAACAAGTACACATTTGCCAGGCCCCACTGACTGAGGTAGTTCTGCAATCCGTCCTTTGTTTAGAAATGGTCCTGAAAAGCAGCGATGATTGATGAACAGCTGCGGACAGCAGTATTTCCCATTGGTGCTTCCTGCAAGCAAACATCATCTATTTTAATGCTGTCCTGTTACTAAAGATTACATATAATTCATCTGCAATTTAAAGGGGAAGTACAACATTGGGACTTGTACTAATAGGAATAAAACATGATAGTAGGTCCTGTAAAGCAGAGAATTATAATATGTTTTATTTATACGGGACAATACTTAAACACACAGTGTTTATTAAAAGTATAGTATCTTGTAATGTGGGAAAAAGTTCTGTGTATATATATATATATATATATATATATATATATATATATATATATATATATAAAACTTGGAATAGCCATGTTAGTCCAGTGGTGTAGATACAAAATATAGGAGCATCACCGTTTGATAATACCTTTTTAATTGGACTAACATTCAAACTTCACTGCAAGGTTTTGAGAGCAATAGCCTCCCTTTATCAAGTCAGGGGTTGCATCGTAATACATTGCACACCCTCTGGTCATTAAAAGGTTAACTAAATGCAAGGCCTGAACTAGCCATGAAATGAAAGTTCATAAATCCAAACCCTTAATGCTGTTGTTGAATTATGTTTATCTCTTTGTATGCCATAGATGTCTCAACAAAGAACAGTGCTGGAATCTTGTTTATCATCCAAGGAGTTAAGTTACAAAGTTATCATTAAGACATGATATGTTTTAGTTCCTCTGTTCCTCTTTAATCTGTTCACTCATCCTTATCTGTACCCCAACTCTCCTATCGCGCTTAGTTCACATATCTCTCATGTATGTATGTATGTAAGAATCTACACTCATATAGAGTCATACACAAACACAGCACTTTAACGAATAATAGTACAATTCCAAAATACAAGACAGGGGTATAGAGCAGCAGGCTAAAGTGTGGGCATTGCATTATTAGCAAGACATAAGTGTAACCAAGTCAGTCATACATTAGGTAAGGCATCCTGCCCTGAAGACATTACAATCTAATTAGATGTCTTCTCCCTTATTTTTACATGTCTATGTAGATGTCTAGAGGGGTTAGCAATATGCACAAATATTCAAGGCTAATAGACAGAACTCTATGGGGAATTCCATGTATAAAGGATTGGACAGAAAACATATGGGCAATTATTCAAATTAATGGAAATAAATTACAAATGCAAGAATGGACTGTTTGCCGTAATTGCAGTAAATGTGTGGAATTTCTTGTGTTGGCAAATACTGTAAATATGTTCAAAAAGTACTGTACAGCTTTCTAGAAAACAATAATAAAGCAGGTATAATAATTAGTTTTAACACAGGTAGGAAGCTGATTAAGTGAAAACTCCCATTGCTACTTTGAAGTCAGAAATTTGTTTTAAAGCAGGTTGGATGCTGATCCATGGAGAAATACAATTGCCATTTTAACCCTCTGAGTGCCAGAGTGGTACAGAATGCATTGCAAAGCAATGCATTCCGTACCACTCTGGCACTCAAAGGGTCTGGAAATCATTTTATCCCCTTTGTGGAAAAATTAGAAACAAGTCTGACCTCCTTTGAATTAATAAAGGGGATCCAGTAAAGGCTAAATTTGATAGGCTAATCATTTTATCCTCATCAACTTTGTAATTATAAGTAATATACTACAGTAGGTATGACAGCAAATACAGTGTTTGATTGTAGTACTTTATACAGGCCTTGGATAAAATGGTGACCAGTTGTGACCAGGTTTATCCATGTATATTGTATATTCTAGATTCATCAGCATTCTAGGTAACCCCAACTATAACATGTGGAATTCTTAGGGGGTTTTATGATTAAGTAATTTATGTATTTTAGTTCTGGTTAAGGGATGTTTAAAGCGAACCAGGTTTTAGTATCTTTAGATTAGGCAAAACACGGCTGCATTACTGATTTTGTGAGTCTGCTTTCAGGGGGGCTGCCTGTAGGGAATAGATAATGGTGGAAGGTTAAAGGGATAGTAATACTTCGTTTTAACTTTATTTTATTTTGTAGGCATTAAAAAAACATGAAGAATGATATAAGTCTTATCTCTCAAACCTTTATGGTTTAAGAGATATTCACAAGCAAAGTTTCCCCCTCCCGCCCCTTTTTCCTAGTGTAAGCCATCTCTTCTCAGATGTGAATCTGGTTGTAAGACCAGACAGATAACAGCAGGGGACAATCTTCTTTGTATGAAAACAATGAAAGCCCTTCCCCCACTTGACAAGTTTTTCAGCTTTTTCCCTTATCTTAATTGAAGATTGTCCCTCTCTGCAGTCTACCTGGGCACCTCACTTCTGATCTGGCTGAACGGGGGGGGGGGGGGATACTTTGCTTGTGAATATCTCTTAAACCATAAAGGTTTGAGAGATAAGACTTATATCATTCTTCATGTTTTTTAATGCTTACAAAATAAAATAAAGATAAAACGAAGTATTACTATCCCTTTAAAGTTAGAGGAAGGTATTCTATTTAGGTGCTGGGTTTGTTCTTTTCATTTAGTATAACAAAAAACAGGATGTCTGCTGGACTGAATGGAATTACTGTTATTAAATCTCTTTTGTGACATGTAACAAATTAATTTTTACTGTGTTGTTTTGTTTGATTTCCACTATGTCCTTAATGAAAACAATAACAAAAACTGTTTTGATTGTAATGGTATTTTATCTTATAAATATAATTATTCCAGATTCATAAAACAATTGACTTGGCACATGTACCCATAAATCTCAATTTATATATATCAAGCTCTCACTTAAGTATTTCTATAAGCCATCTCAGAAATCACTTAGTAAGGTAGGCATTAGAGTCTTTCCATCAGTAGACACATTTGCACATACTATATATTTTCCAGTGTCCTGTGTCTGATAAGTGCAAGAAGTATAGATGTTGCGTTCACCACATCATGACATTACTAATTAAAAAAAAGTGTAAAAAAGTGTATAAATACTTATTTAAAGTGCATGAAGTATCAGCAATTATATATATATATATATCTACAAAGAATTATTATTTGATCAGTAATGGAACGTATGTCTTAAAGAGCAAAATACCAAAAAAAAAAAATCTATCTATCCTATATCAAAAAAACAGTTTGCAGGAACCAGTTTCTGAGGGTCGACAGTTGTCATCATCCAACATGGATTTCCAATATCCCCTTCGGACAATTCCACAGGTTAAGGAGGAACTGCAGTGATATGAAAGACTTTATAGAAAAAATGAAGATCTTACAAGGCAACTGGTGGAGAGAGAACATAAAATTACTGTGGTAGAAGCAGCAAAAAGAAGGGCTCTACAATTAAAGAGGGAAAATCTTTTAATACCAAAAGAAAAAACTCCTTTAGTTAAGAAAGGCCCTACATTAATCACACAATATAATGGAGCATCAAAATCTGTACAGAAGATCATCGAAAAAATATTGGAACATATTGAAACAGGATCCATTACTCCAAAATATATTACCAAACAAACTAAGAGTTACATATAGGAAGGCAAAAAATATAAAAGGTTATGCGGCACCAAGCCATAAAAGAGAAAGGAGGTATTTTTGGTTCTGGTACACCTAGAGGTAATTATAGATGTCTTACTGGCAGATGTACCAACTGTAGATATATGTCCAATAAATTGAATAAAATCTGCAGCACAAGTAACCAAAACAATTATGAGGTACAAAACTTGATTACGTGTGATACTACATATGTAATACTTGTTATTACATGTGGGTGCGGGTTACAATATGTAGGGCGCACCACTAGGGCCCTCAGAGATCGTTCATGTGAGCACAGGTATTTGATTGGAAAAAAATCTCAGGAACATTCTGTCCCTAAACACTTTAATACCTGTCAGAAAGGAGGAATGAACAATTTTCATATTGTAGGAATCTAACAAATTCCCAGCACAAGCTCTAGTAGATTTTCCTCCCTATGCCGTAGAGAAGCCTTTTGGATTATCACTTTAGATACACTAGTTCCAAAAGGCTTAAATGAAGAATTAGAGGTTAGTAATTTTCTTGGCATTTAGGATAACACATTAGTATCTCTGGTTTAATTTGAGTGCTTTTTAAGAATATTTAAATGTTTTAATATTTTAATACGCAAACGCTTTATTATTATTCTTTAGTTCCTTTTTTTAGAACAAATTTGATGGATTGTTTTTATATTTATGTATGTTCGAATCTGTCTAAGTGTTAATTTGAACCATATAATTTATTATTATGTTTTCTAGAATGTACACGTAATATCAAAGGAGAAAATAGAATGGACGTTTTTGCTGTTGCATCTAAGCCTGTATGGAGATCATGGCATCTCCATTGCCATAGTATCAGCCGGAATTGGACTGAGAATCCAACCAAGGCTTGGTATAGTCCTCGGTTTTTGTGCCCTCAGCCTCGCTCCGAATGTCCATGCGGAGGAGACGCCAGGAGGCAGCAGGTAAACTCAATCAAAAATTGTATATATTAATGTGTATTTGTTCATGTCATTTTATTCTTTAGTCCCCTGATGAAGTGAGGTATTCTCGCGAAACGCGTAGGGCAAAATATACTACATACAATAAAGTATTTTATTGAACTACACTTGGAGGCTGTAATCTAAGCTGTATTCGATACATTGCACTCAACAGGCTGCACGTGAGAGTGTGCCGGGTCGGGCTATATAAGTACCATCTCTATCACTATCCGGTGAGTGACGTCATGTTGGGGGCCTCATAGTGGTTATCATGTGTACGGAGGTACCCTTAGAGGAAATCTTTTGTTCTCTTCTTTAGCAGAGATCCACCGACAGACCTTGCTTTAACTCCTAAACTCTGCATATTTTTAATCTGATAAGACTGAGAAATGGCTGGAGAGAAAGATTGATGGAGTTATTTTGCAGAAATCAAAGGAAGAATAAGTATTACTTTATACATTTCAATATATGATAAGAGAGGTACTATGATGTTACCCACCAGTAGGACTACTCTTATGTGCACTACAAAGAGACTCTACGGGTAAAGACATAATATTAACTGGCTTTCTTCTCTAGAGGTTTTATGTTTAATGATTTATACATTGTATACATTTTTATTTTTTTCTTTCCAATATACTATACCACACAGTAAAATATTGTTGTGCTGGCTTACTGAAGACTGCATTCTATTGTGGAGGATAATTGCATCTCTTATTTGTTCCCTACGATGCAGTTCGTTTACTTCAGCATTGCTCCTCTTTTCCTGCATAAGGCACACTATCTGTTATCCCAGCCTTGTTCCACTGGGAAGAATGTACAGGTTAGACAGTATGGCCAAACTGGCCTTCGTGTTTAACACCGCTGGCTGCACTTAAGGGTATGGACTACAGCATGCTATGCTATAGTACATACCGGTAGTTACACTCCACCAGAATTAAACTTTAATGACAGCAAGCCCCGTAGGTCTGCCCCATAGCATGATCATAGCTGGGAACTCTGGTTTTGCCCCGGAGATTCTGGATTTAGCTGTTAATTACAGGGTCTCCGGGGCAGTGGTTGATTCTCCCGCTGTGAGGAGTTTTTATTAAAATTCTGCCTATTTCTCCTCCTTCCTAGCATGTTTCCCCCCACTACCCGCCCTCTTCACCTCCTTCCCCAGCCTATTCCTCCATGTTATTTTAAGCCCTGCCCCCACTCAAATTAAGTCCCGTCCCTTTTGACATGCATTGTGTCATTTATCTTACCCAGTGGCAGCATAGGACTCCCCTCTCTGGGAAGTCTATATTGAAAAGTTCCCAGGAATGAGCATGACTGATAAGTGACTGCCCCAAAGTTGTCTACACCATGTTAATATGTGATGCAGACATTGGCGCTGACTTGAAAAACAAAATCCAAAAGCCCAGTCTGACCTCTTGTGCGGTATTAAAGCAGGTATAATGGTGTATGTAGTTTGAAAATTGGGTAAGCATAGGAACTTCACAGTGATTCCAGCACCAGACTTAGAATGGATTCACTGTTGTACATTCTTCCCACTGGCTACCATGATTTGCATCTATCCTGTGAAACTTCTCAGAGAACCTTGAGGTGCCACAGACACAGTTTGAGAGTCTCTGCTTTTAGAAGGTCTGCGCACACTGCTGCAAAAAAGGTATATTTCCAATAACACATGTAAATACAACCAGATTACCTGTTAAGCAGTTATCAGCCTGGGGGAAAGGGCATGGTTCTGGAGTTATTTTCTCCACTGGCACTGCAGATGGTAACCTGTTTAAACATAATACATATAGTTTTATAACAGAAATTATGGAAATAATGGCATGCATTTATTACAAGAATAAAAACTGATATCAGTTATACTGATATTAACCATTTTAAAGGGGAACTAGTCCTTAGGAATAAGTGGCTCATCATTTGTTTAACAGATTAAATTCCCTAGGTAGGTGTCCTTTATGCAGCAGTCAGGAATATCTATCTTTTGCATTACCTCTGCAGCTTCCTGTATATAGAACTATATTAAAGCTTGCCTCCAGGTCAAACCTACTGACAGCAAACAATAGGCTTTAACAGAATGGAATGGATTGTAAACAACACAAGTCTGAATCAGCCTTCCAATGACTGAATTAATGTGTATTACAGTGAGGGAAAAAATTATTTGATCCCCTGCTGATTTTGTATGTTTGCCCACTGACAAAGAAATGATCAGTCTATAATTTTAATGGTAGGTTTATTTGAACAGTGAGAGACAGAATAACATCAAAAAAATCAAGAAAAACACATTTCAAAAAAGTTATAAATTGATTTGCACTTTACTTAGTGAAATAAGTATTTGACCCCTTTGCAAAACATGACTTAGTACTTGGTGGCAAAACCTTTGTTGGCAATCACAGAGGCCAGATGTTTCTTGTAGTTGGACACCAGGTTTGCACACATCTCAGGAGGGATTTTGTCCCACTCCTCTTTGCAGATCCTCTCCAAGTCATTAAGGTTTCGAGGCTGACGTTTGGCAACTCGAACCTTCAGCTCCCTCCACAGATTTTCTATGGGATTAAGGTCTGGAGACTGGCTAGGCCACTCCAGGACCTTAATGTGCTTCTTCTTGAGCCACTCCTTTGTTGCCTTGGCCGTGTGTTTTGGGTCATTGACGGTACATGGCCCCGTCCATCGTCCCTTTGATGCGGTGAAGTGGTCCTGTCCCCTTAGCAGAAAAACACCCCCAAAGCATAATGTTTCCACCTCCACGTTTGACGGTGGGGATGGTGTTCTTGGGGTCATAGGCAGCATTCCTCCAAACACGGCAAGTTGAGTTGATGCCAAAGGCTCGATTTTGGTCTCATCTGACCACAACACTTTCACCCAGTTCTCCTCATCTGAATCATTCAGATGTTCATTGGCAAACTTTAAATGGGCATGTGCATGTGCTTTCTTGAGCAAACGGACCTTGCGGGTGCTGAGGGATTTCAGTCCTTCATGTCGTAGAGTGTTACCAATTGTTTTCTTGGTGACTATGGTCCCTGCCTTGAGATCAATGTCAAGATCATCCCGTGCAGTTCTGGGTTGATTAATCACAGTTCTTATGATCATTGAAACTCCACAAGGTGAGATCATGCATGGAGGCCCAGACAGTGGGAGACTGACAGTTATTTTTGTTTTTTTCCATTTGCGAATAATTGCACCAGCTGTTGTCACCTTCTCACCAAGCTGCTTGGCGATTATCTTGTAGCTCATTCCAGCCTTGTGTAGGTCTACAATCTTGTCCCTGACATCCTTGGACAGCTCTTTGGTCTTGGCCATGGTGGAGAGTTTGGAATCTGATTGATTGATTGCTTCTGTGGACAAGTGTCTTTTATACATGTAACAAGCCGAGATTAGAAGCACTCCGTTTAAAGGGACAGTAATGTCCCATAAAAAATATTTAGACTTAGGTAGATATTGAAAAGATAAACTATTTGCAACAAACCCTATCTCTCAAACCGCTATGGTTTGAGAGATATAGAGATTGAAAGTTCCAATACACCCCTCCCCTTCTCCTGACGTCAGCATCTAGCTGACAGCAGGAGATCCCGGTCCGGGGACCAGCAGGAGGCTCTGCAGCAGAGCCAAAATCACAGTACTTAAAAAGAATTAATTCATTGGAAAGGTCTACAAAGTGTGCCTGGTTTCCAAGCACACTTTGTAGACCTTTACAATGAAAGAATTCTTTTTAAGTACCGCGATTTCGGCTCTGCTGCAGAGCCTCCTGCTGGTCCCCGGACCGGGATCTCCTGCTGTCAGCTAGATGCTGACGTCAGGAGAAGGGGAGGGGTGGGGGAACTTTGAATCCCTATATCTCTCAAACTGTGGTGGTTTGAGAGATAGGGTTTTTTGCAAATAGTTTATTTTTTCAATATCTACCTAAAGCTAAATATTTTATGGGGGGGCATTACTGACCCTTTAAGAGAGCTCTCCTAATCTCAACTTGTTATCTGGATAAAAGACACCTGGGAGCCAGAAATCTTGCTGATTGATAGGGGGTCAAAATGCAAATAAATGTATAACTTTTTTAAATGCGTTTTTCTGGATTTTTTTGTTTTTATTCTGTCTCTCACTGTTCAAATAAACCTACCATTAAAATTATAGACTGATCATTTCTTTGTCAGTTGGCAAATGTACAAAATCAGCAGGGGATCAAATAATGTTTTCCCTCACTGTATATAGAGCCAAAAATGTACTCAGTGCTTCACAGTTTAGACAATACAGGGATATACAAGTGCTTTACAGAGTTGAAACAATGGAAGTGGGGTCCCTGCTCTAGATCTTTCACTTTAAAGTGAATAAGAGAGACATACAGGGTTCATATGGTTTATGAACTGATGAAGTTAGGGTTAGACATAAGTTCTAAAGTTTCTTAGATGCATGAAGAGTGGCAGTGTCATCTCGTTTTAGAAGCTGCATTGACGAGATATGATTTTAAGCGAGACTTGAAGATGGTTAGAGAAGTGCACTGGTGCAGGCTGAGATTTAAAGGGTTCAGCAGATAATAAGCAATATGTGAAAAGAATCTGATACAAAAGAGAGCTGTAGACAAAGAGCTGTAAAGAGTGACCTTGGCTGATCGTAAAGGGCACAGTAGGGTTTAACAGATCACCACTGTGATGTAGGTTTTAAATAGATAGTAATGTCTCAGTATAAATGATCATTTGATTATTCCTTATACATTGTAATAGCGCTCTGTACCATTGGCAATGTTGTGATCCATGTAGGTTTTGTGTAATTATATTTTAAAGATTCCTCATCCCGCTCCCTTTACATATGTCACTAATCTATCTTCAGATTAGAAAGCCAAACCAGACAAATCACGATGAGGGACAATCTTGTATCTGCATAAGGAAAAACCTGCCCTCCTTCATCAAGAGGGCCAGGGTTTTCCTTAAACTGATAGCAACATTATTGCTCCTCATTGCAATATGTCTGGTCAAGAAACCAGATTTCAGACCTTAGGGAAGAATTGTGACATACGTAAAAGGGGCAGGAGGGGGAAACTTTAAAATATAATTAGACAAAAATTACATGGATCATAACATTGCCGTCGGTACAGAGCATTATTACAAAATAAAAGGAATAATCAAATGTACATTACTATCTCTTTAAGAGGAGGAACTTGAATGAGAGAAGCAAAATTCTGTATGATATAAAGAGTAAAGACATACATAAGTGAGAGTAAGGTAATTCATGCTATTGCATTTTGAGTATTTAAGTGTATGGTACTGAGAGGCAGGAAGACCAGAGAAAAAGTTATAATAGTCCATAGTGCTTACAAAGAGTTTTATTTGCGAAGGTACAGATACGGTATGGATTTTTGCTATTAGATAAGAAAAATGGTAAGACCCTAGCAGTAGAATGAATATGAGGAGCGAATGAGAAACCAGATCAGATAGTAAAAAGAAACAAGGAGCAGTGAACTAAAAGATCTCTATTCCTCAAAAATAAAATGCATAGGTATACCTGACTGCTGCGTGAAGGACACTTACCTACTGTATGTAAATTATTCTGTTAAGCAAAATAAGAGCCACTTATTAGTAAGTCACAGTTCCCCTTTAATTTGCCTGTCTGAAGCAATGTCTTCTGAGAGTTAAGACATTGAGTACCAAAGAGGTATCCAATGCAATGCACTGGATACCGCTCGGGCACTCAAAGTTAAAGGGGAACTATCACTCCTACACAACTCTGGCTAAAAACTAACTTTATAGAGCGACTAGCTGGAATAGTACTGTCATTTTTTTTTTAATTCATTGTTTTGTCGAAATTAAACATTTGCCTTCCTTCTGGACAGACTGGGGGTACAGCTCTGCACCGAAGTCTGTCACTCCTCCCATGTAGCATTTGGATCCAGCCTCTCTTGTAAGCTGGAGCTCTCTCTGGCCAATGAGCGCATCTTATCACCAACCCATGATCCAATCACTTTTTAAAACTTGCTCCAAAAGCGACTGACAGCGCAGGCGCACGGACGTCACTATGGCGAGATGTCCGTGCTTCCTGCTACTGTGAGCCTCCGAGAAACTGCAAAATCTTTCAAACCAGGTAATATTTCTGGCGACTAGCGCTACTAAGCAGCTAGTCTCCAGATGAAGAATTAATTCATGTAAAGTTATTGCGGGGTGGTAGTTCCCCTTTAAAGAGACAGTCAACCACCTTTTTACTTTACATATTCTACAAGTGCATAATATGTAAAGTCACATTGTCTATACTTTTTATTATTTTTATTTCACACTTTTATGTCCCTGACATGCATCTCTATGAATCTCTGTTTCCAGATAACTTTCAATCATGGACTGAGAGATATTTATACAATGTTGCATATTTTATACAGTACTGAGTGCTATGTATGGTCTAGGGGTAGGCTTCTCTACATTGTGTCACTGTCTTTTTTATTGCACTCTCTCTCTCTCTCTCTCTCTCTCTCTCTCTCTCTTTTACAGATCCAAACTGAAAGCTCTCTGAATATAAAATCAGACAGCTCCCTGTCAGGGACATAAAAGTGTAACAAAACAGGTGAAAATGAAAAATAATAAACATAAACACAATTAAACATACAGAATACTTTTTTCTGTATTTTGTAGTTTTTGCATCAGAGCCTAGGATCTGTGTGACTTAGGCTCTTCTGCAAATCCCCCACCCACGAACTTAGCCATTGTCTAAGCAGTTCTCTGCAAGTAAGGGTGGGACAGTGTGCTTATTTTTATCTGTGTTCTGTAAGCTCTTATGGGGGTAGCATTGTGTCGATTAGCAGAACATGATACCTTCTACACTACACCAATTGCAGCAGGGGTAGTGGAGGGAGAAAACTGTACAAATAGAATGACTGAAAACGTTAAAAAACCCCATAAAAAATAGGTTGAACATCCATATATTACAGTGTTGTATTTACGCTCAATAAAACATTAGTCCCCTAATAAGTTTCCCATCTAACTATTAAAATCACTAATAGATTCCGAACAGTTTAGGAATGATAAAAATTTGAAGATGCCACGCAAAACTTGTATTGCAAAGGGATAGTAATACTTCGTTTTATCTTTATTTTATTTTGTAGGCATTAAAAAAACATGAAGAATGATATAGGTATTATCTCTCAAACCTTTATGGTTTATGAGATATTCATAAGCAAAGTTTCCCCTCCCGCCCCTTTTACCTAGTGTAAGCCATCTCTTCTCAGATGTGGAGTGCAGTCCATAGACCAGACAGATAACAGAAGGGGACAATCTTCTTCCTATGAGAACAACGAAATCCCTTCCCCCCTTGACAAGTTTTTCAGGTTTTTCCCTTATCTTAATTGAAGATTGTCCCTCTCTGCAGTCTACATGGGCACCTCCTTTCTGATCTGGCTGAACAGTGTTACATCAGTAAAAGGGGCGGGAGGGGGATACTTTGTCATTGAATTACTCTTGAACTACAACTCTGACAGAATTGAAATAGCACTCTCCAAAGTCCAAATACTACGATGATTAATTAGAACTGCTTTTATTATGATATATTACTATCCCTTTAAGTATTAAAGATTGACCTCTTTGTTTGGTAGTAAATATTTAAGACACTGAGCCAGAAGTATTAAGGACTCTTGAACCAAACCAACTGCACCATTGGGAACAAATACCCCAAATTTCCTTGAATTTAAATGGGGCTTTTAACCCCTTGAGTCCTAGCAAGGATTCCAAAGCATTGCAAAGCAACCATTTAACTCAACCGGAAATGTATTTTGTCCCCATGGTGAAACTGGTTTTCCCCAGAATGACTGAAATTCTTAGTACATGAGCCTCATTGACAACTAACTCAGTTCAAAACACAGTTATATTTTCATGCACGCACAGAAAACCCCCTGGTATTTGAAGCAGTAATCTTGTGTGTGCAGATTTGTGAAGACATCTACAAGAAGTTGTTTGTGTTATTTCAGTTTATTCAATTTTAAGAAGACACTGTAGAATTTAATTACAATAATTACTGTCACCGTACGATAAAAACTCTCTGCAAGGCTCATCTCAAATTCTCAGTATAAAGTAGACCAAACACACAGTTTGTAAAATCCTTCCATAATCGCAGGAAAATAACACTAAATTTAGATGTTAATGATGCATTTACTAAAATCTAGTTTATAGCTTGCTTGATACCCACTATGCCAAGCTGACTAAATAAAAACAATATTGCCAGAGAAACCTCTCAGTAGAGTTCCTTAACTCTCAATTCAATTTTTTAGTTTTACAGCATCAATAAAACCAGCATTAAAATCAGCAACACAACACTAATTCCACTCTGAAAAGTTATATTTGCTTTTTAATGATGCATGTAATGGGCGAATATCTACTTTATGAGTTTCCTGACATTAACGTCAAGACTAATGAAAATGGCACCAGAGACATGCCACTAATGTACAGTGTCTGTGTTATAACATTTTGTGTCTTCTTCAAACTGAAACAATTAGTAAATAATAATTAGTCAATAATCCTTGTTCTGGGTTCAGTGTGGAAATGTATGACCCATGGTCATACCTGGGAACTTCCAGGTGAGGGCTCCCCAGAGGGGAGTCCTCTGTTCAGCAGGGGGTGACAAAAAATGATGCTAATCGCGTCAAAAAGGGGCGGGGCTTGATGTGAGTCGGGGGTGGGTGCTTAACCCCTTGAGTGTCAGAGTGGTACGGAATGCATTGCAAAGCAATGCATTCCGTACCACTCTGACACTCAAAGGGTTAAAGGTGTCACACAGAAGGCTGGGGACGTAGGAACAGCTGGAGAAAGAGCAGATGTGGCTGAGTTTCAACAGAAACTCCCCACATCTGGAGGAATCAGCCTCTGCCCCGGAGACTCGGTAAATCTCTGTCAGAACCGGAGTCTCCGGGGCAAATCCGGAGAGTTCCCAGGTATGCCCATGGTGCTGCTGAATTTGCTACCATATAAGGAGATTGGCGATGCTTTGGATACCCCTTTGCTATTTAAAGGGTTAAGAGTAACTAAATACTCATTACTGCCACTGTAGGGGATTCACAACTTTTATTATTCTCTTATTTCTGTGAAGGACAGAAAGCCAGTCTAGGAGATGAAGATACTGGAAACCCTTGTTTCCCCTCTCATATATGAAGCATCCATTCACTAAGGGCTCACTCAATCGATAGGAGCTTCTCAACTAATAAAAAAAGACAATTGGCTCAAGCTAAAGCCACTCCAAGTATTTCTCCACAAAGGTTTAAGAAATGAACCTGGGGGCAATTAAATTATTTTTCACATATCTACAATATGGGGAATAGTAACATAAAATTATTACTATCCCTTTAACCCTTTAAATGCTAGAGAAAATGCAAACACATTGGAAAGTAATGCATTGGGGACCTTTCTAGCATTCAAGGGAGTTAAAAGCCCCATTTACATCAACAGGAATTTGTAGAATTTTCAATGGTCTCAGTGGTGTTTTCCCAAACTGCACATCTTTATCTTGATACATAAGGCCCCTAGAGTCTTATCCTGTTAATCTAAACACATTTTATTATTTTGGTTCTTGCAGCAACTGGCTGTGACTGCAAACTGTGAGTCTGATATAATAACAAAAAAAAGGACCAACTCTGGAGCAATCCGTCTGCATTATAGAGAGCAAATACAATTCGTTGGAGACCTCCCTAGCGCTGGAGAGGTTAAAAGGCCCATTCAAATCAATGTGTATTTTTATTTGTTCCCTATGATTCTGTTGGTTTGCCACAAAATACTGCTGCTTTTCTTTAGTATATGAGCCTTACTGTTTTGAAGTCTGTTAGCTATTAGGGGGCCTCATATGGATACCTTGCCTACGGCACCATGGAGTTATTATCCGGCTCTGAACTGAGGAGAGATAGGCACCACTCTGAAAAGAGCGAGCACCTAGAAAGCCTCCTCCTACCGCACCCAACGAGATTGGCAGCGCCCGACTAGTTTTCTGGGACACAAGGGGCGGAGCCAAGGGAGCAGCAAAAATGAAGTGTTGTCTAGGGTGGCAAAAACCCTTGCACCAGCCCTGGAGATAGTTAAAGCTGCCCTATCACAAAAATTTCTGTCTGTTAAAAATGAAATGTTATTTAATGTAAAACGTATAGCAGTTCAAATAGATACATTTAATGAGACTAGAAGCTGTGTAGGTAACAGATCCCACTTTAAGTGAAGAGAGAAAGAAATGTTTGCATACATGCACAAAAAGTAATTCAATTACATATATATATATATATGAATTTCTAAGCTAGATTTTTCAGACCGTGGAGGATCTAGTGCATGGGTGTCCAATATGTGACCCATGGGTCAAATGCGGCCTGTCGGACCCTAGGGTGCCACCCTGCTGAGATTTTTTTTATTTGATATAATTAACTAGCACACATGGGGGGGTGCGAGCTATTGAAACAGAAGGCCCCCGGCGAACCCCAGGTACACTATTGCATTAAAACGGCCCCTGCTAATACCACATTATTGTTATTATTACTAGCAATGCTTATTTATTGAGTGTCAGCATATATGACACAGCTGTAACAATTATTGTGACAGACAAAAATAAGAGGTATTAAGGTCATTGCCCAGATGTCACAGCACATTTGTGTCACTGCACCAAGCCCAATGTGTCACACTCCCAAATAAAATCATGGTTTTCATTCAGATGTTACAGAAATGTTAACCCTTTAAAGTAATGTTTCATAATAAAAGCAGCTCTAATTAATCATCATAGTATTTGGACTTTAGAGAGTGTTATTTCAATTCTGTCAGAGTTGTAGTTCCAGAGTAATTCAATGACAAAGTGTCCCCCTCCCGCCCCTTTTACTGATGTAACACTGTTCAGCCAGATCAGAAGGGAGGTGCCCAGGTAGACTGCAGAGAGGGACAATCTTCAATTAAGATAAGGAAAAAACCTGAAAACCTTGTCAAGGGGGGCAGGGCTTTCATTGTTCTCATAGGAAGAAGATTGTCCCCTGCTGTTATCTGTCTGGTCAATGGACTGCATTCCACATCTAAGAAGAGATGGCTTACACTAGGCAAAAGGGGCGGGAGGGGAAACTTTGCTTGTGAATATTTCTTAAACCATAAAGGTTTGAGATAAGACTTATATCATTCTTCATGTTTTTTTAATGCCTACAAAATAAAATAAAGTTAAAAAGAAGTATTACTACCCCTTTAAAGAACAGAAAGTGGAATGGGTTCGTTCGTTTTTTCCGCAACATAGCTTAAAAAAAAAAAGAGTATGTGTCAAGAAATAAAAAAGGATGGCTATCACTGATCTTGAGGAACACATCCTATATAATAATTTGCTAAAAAGTGTGTAACGATGCAGTCATGCGCAGTAGAGACTGCCCTTGACGCGGCTGATAAGGAGCGGGGAGCACCGAAGTCAGACCGGAGTTCTCTCTGCACACCTTCAGGTGTGCAGAGAGGACCCCGGTCTGAATTTTGAGCACCCCGCTCCGTATCAGCCGCGGCACGGGCAGTCTCTACTGTGCATGACTGCCCCGCGACCGGCTGGCACTGTGGCCCGTGTACACGGGCTCTTCAACTAGTCCTAAATAAATAAAGATGTATGAAAAGTGCATTCTAGATCTCCTTTATTCTTTGCTTATTTATACAATTTTATGTAACCCCTTTCCGACAAGTGTCTTACCAGGTACGTCACGAAAAAATGTCACTTAGTGATAAAGGACGTACCTGGTAAGTCACGGAAGTCATTCGCTACAATGCAGAAAAAAAAAACCCCCGTCGTTAAGTGCCAGCCGTGTGCGCTCGCGGCCGGTCACTAAGGGGTTAAAATTGTAACACAGTAACATAGTAAATTTGGTTGAAAAAAGACACAAGCCCATCTAGTTCAACCTTTGCCTCGTGACCCATAGAAATGAGAATTATATAGCTTTCCTGCTGCCAAATAATGTAGTATATCAGAGCTACTCGTTTTACCTACTAATATGCAGTATAACCCTGTATGTTCCCTTTCGAAATAACTACATCTAATTTTCTTAAACGTATGTATTGTATATGACATTACCACACCCTTGGTGCTTTTGTGCAAGTGCAGTGCTAAATCTGGAGACCTCTCTTATATTCAAGAGGTTAAACGATCCATTTAAATCAATGAGGATATGTAGAATTCTAATATTCCCCTATAGTGCAGGTAGTTATATTGTCTAGTATTGCTCAAATTCTTCTTCGTACATCTGATTCACTGTCCCTGGACATTTCTGACATGAAGGCAAGTATATATATATTGTTATTGGAGTGCAACAGGAATATAGATTAAGTAGGATCTGGCATGTATGCTAATATTTCAGAACACAATCTGTGAGAGTCAGACACTTGTTTTCCAAGAAAATGTACACTTGCCAAGTTAAACTTAGACTGTGCATTTCTAAACAAACGTACTGCTCAGCAGCCTGTTTAATCTTATAAAAGTAGTAGTACTTGACTAACTATTCTGTTAGCATAACCATAAAGCATTGTGTTATCATTTAACAAGGAAATATAATTAGTACATGGAATTTCAACTAATAATAGGCTGGATTTCATTGCAGATGAAATATTGTCACTAGTTTTATATGATTCCTATTGTAGTCTAACACTCCTTTAACAAAGCGAACAAAAACGCAGCAATACTTTGCTGATGATGTTGCCAATTGTGTAAGGTCCTATGATGGTATATGATTCTTTTCACCTTTGTGATTATTGCTTGAACACCTTTTTAAAAGTGTATTTTTTATGCACATTGTAAAAAATGTATATTGTACTTTTGAACCTTGAAGTCCCCACGTCAGCATTATTGGAAGAAACGTTCCTGCAGGAGTTAGTTCTCACTGTATGAGCGTTTGTCAGACTGTTTGATATGAGCCGTCTGGCCAATACATTATGTGAGTATATTTCTTTAATTCCTGAACACTGTTTGTGAAGATATTTCACTATTGGTCACTTTCTCTTTGTTTCTGGGATTGTGGTGCCATTTGGGAGAGCGTGTTTGAGAGAGCAGCCATTGAAAATGATATTGAAGTTGCCGTACTGAGTCTGGGAGCAGTTGTTCAAATCTCCATTTGCTTGAATTATTGGAGGTGACGTATGTGCGTGTGATATCAATTTATATACACAGGGGCGCTCCTGCCTTTTCTTCCCTGTCTAGTTCCTCTACACTGCATGATGGCCTATATGGCTGCATGCATACCTTCCACATGAGCGATGCCATAGGTTGTGATGCTCATCTCAACTTCTAGTGAATGGCTGGACCCATATAGGCACCAACTAATAATATATGGCTCTCATTCAGATGGGCTAGATCCCCTCTTTTGTCCAGTTCATCAGTGCAATGAAAAAGAAAGGTGTTTATAACACAAATGACAGAACAGTAGCAGGTGGTTACTATAGTTCTGTTACCTGTAAGAAAGCGTCCTATGGGGAAATGTGCAAATAAAAGCAGTAAAAAAAGATTATCAGCCACAATGTAATCCAGCCCTATGTCCTTCCACTAAAGGAACACTAACAAATATACATATAAACTTAAATATACTGTACGTGACAGTTCCTATAAAATGGAAGTGTTGCATTGTCTGTAAATGGGCCAATATAAGGTAACAATCTTTTTGCATACAATATTGGTGAGTACTGATCTCATTAAATTAATACAAGTGAATTAGCTCTTATCTCTGTAAATAAAATAGCTCTGTAAATAAAATGGACTAAACAGGACAGTCTACACATTCATTAAAATGCATGATTAGGATAACATTTTAGGAATGTGATTTTATAGATGCTAACAGGAACAACATGATAATTATAATTTTATAACCATATTTAATTGTAGGTGTTATTGTTGCTTTAACGGGATAGTAATGTTTCATAATAAAAGCAGCTCTAATTAATCATCATAGTATTTGGACTGTGGAGAGTGTTATTTCAATTCTGTCAGAGTTGTAGTTCAAGAGTAATTGAATAATAAAGTATCCCCCTCCCACCCCTTTACTGATGTAACACTGCTCACCTCAGAGCAGAAGGGGGGTGCCCAGGTAGACTGCAGAGAGGGACAATCTTCAATTAAGATAAGGGAAAAACCCCTGCTGTTATATGTCTGGTCTATGGTCTGGATTCCACATCTGAGAAGTGATGGCTTACACTAGGTAAAAGGGGCGGGAGGGGGAAACTTTGCCAGGCCCGGACTGGCCATCGGGCATACCGGGCATTTGCCCGGTGGGCCGGTCAAGCGACCCAGGCTCTGTAGTAATACAGAGCGCTGGGAGATGACATCATCTCCCAGCGCTCTGCATTACTGCGACCCACGAGCGGGAGATTCAGCTCTGTGCCGAAGGAGGCACAGAAAACTGTTAAGTCCCTGGTGATCTAGCGGCATGCCATGAGGTAGGGGATCAAGGGGCATAGTGTAAACAAACGGGCTTTATCGGGCATGGATCAAGGGGCATTGTGGAGACGAACGGGCAATGTGGAGATGAAGGGGCTTTATGGGGCATTGATGAAGTGGCATTGTGGAGATGAAGGGGAATTGTTGAAGGCGGCATTGTGGAGATGAAGGGGGCATTGTGGAAGGGGCATTGTGGAGATGAAGGGGAATTGTTGAAGGGGCATTGTGGACATGAAGGGGGCATTGTGGACATGAAGGGGGCATTGTGGAAGGGGCATTGTGGACATGAAGGGGGCATTGTGGAAGGGGCATTGTGGAGATGAAGGGAGCATCGTAGAAGGGGGCATTGTGGAAGTGGAAGGGGCAATGTGGAGATGAAGGGGGCATTGTGGACATGGAAGGGGCAATGTGGAGATGAAGGGGGCATTGTGGACATGAAGGAGGCATTGTGGAAGGGGCAATGTGGAGATGAAGGGAGCATTGTGGAGATGAAGGGAGCATTGTGGGGATGAAGGGGGCAATGTGGAGATGAAGAGGGCATTGTGGAGGTGAACAGTGTGGGCAGTGTGGAGGTGGGGAGGAGGATGGGGTGGGCAGTGTGGAGCTGGGCAGAGTGTGGGGGTGAATATGTGGGCGGGGCAGGGGATTGTGTCCGGGTCGGAGGGGGGTGGGGGCATCAAAATGCACCTTCGCCTTGTGTATACATAAATCCTTGTACCGGCCCGGGGGCCGGTCCGGGCGTTTAAAAAAATATAAATAAATAACGAGCAAACGCCCCCCCCCCCCCACCATGGGCTGCTCAGCAAATAAAAATGGGCTACTCAGCTTTAAATGCCCGGGCCTATTTTTTGTCCCAGTCCGGACCTGAACTTTGCTTGTGAATATCTCTGAAACCATAAAGGTTTGAGAGATAAGACATATCGTTCTTCATGTTTTTTAATGCCTACAAAATAAAATAAAGATAAAACAAAGTATTACTATCCCATTAAGGTTTACTCGTGCCTCATTTGCATGGTGTTTTTTGCAAAAAAAGAAGTTGAATTCCCAAGAATCTAATGGGAGAACTTACTGTTTTTCTGGCTGTACTACAGCGATCTTCCTCTTCTTTTTCACTGTAAAGAAACAAAATAATGAGCTACCTTATAAACATGCACATGTTAAAATACACAAGAAAGAAGAGAAGAGGCATTTCTCTTTAAAATCCTTTAAAGAGGCAGTCCCCCCACTTCCAAAGCACTTACTAGATTTCAGTCCATTAGAAACGGACAGCTATAGTATATGAAGGATTTAGATTGCCTTCTAAGTCTATTTAGCTGCTTCCCACCAAGACGAGAGAACCACAGGTTCCTCGTGTTAAAAATAGCAGGCTGAACATGATGGGAGAAGTGGTTCAACAACAGCTGGGAAGTCACTGGTTTCATATTTGTATTGCAAATCAAATAAAAAAATTAAGGATCAATTACATTATTATTACATCAATTACATTATTAACCCTTTGGAAATTAGATACAGTTGTAGATTATTGAGTCTCAAATGTATCAGATTTCTTTAACATACTGTTGGTTAGAAGGTTAAGTAGAAAATGATGAACCACTTTTTTCTAAAGATGGCAAACCAGATTATGCGTTATTTCCATAACTCCCAAGTGTCCTTCTTTAGAAGAGACAGTCCCTCATTGAGACCCAAATCCCTCTGTCCCTCTTTTTAGGAGATTAGACTGTGTGTTGTTTATATAAGTGTATCACATTTCTCCACAGCAATAAAACTCACATTAATGTTTGTTTAAATGTCATTTTATGTGTTTATAAATTAGTGTGTGTGTTAATAAAATATGTTGTTGTTGCTCAAGATCATTTATTCAGTTAAAGGGATAGTAATACTTAAAATGTAAAAAAAATATATATATGTTGTAGAGTTTATCCCCCTGAGTAAAACAAGAGTACTAACATTGCTGAAAGGTGTTTTATTCAATAGTTATTACAGCTCAAAGTTGAATTTTTTAGGTCCAATATCACAGTGACCTGAAATTGTACAGTTGCACTGTTGCTACACCATCCTATGGAGATTTATGGTCCCGGGACCAGAGCTGTCCATAAGATGGTGTAGTAACAGTGCCACTGTACAATTTCAGGTCACTGTGATATTGCACCTAAAAAATTCAACTTTGAGCTGTAATAACTTTTAAATAAAACACCTTTCAGAGTGCCCTTGGTTTACTCAGGGAGATAAACCCTACAACATTTTTTTTTTTACATTTTAAGCATTACTGTCCCTTTAAACAAAAAGATGTCAGTAGGCCATGAAATCACCTAAAAATTATTGGTAATTCCCTGCCCACCAGCCACGCCCCCAGTAACACCCCCTAAAACAGAAGTGTCCCTCTTTGGTCATTTGAAATGTTGGGATGTATGTATTTGTTCTGGTGAATCCTTTAGCCCTTTGAATGCCAGGGGGTATACAAAGCATTGTGGAGCAATGCCTTGAGCACCCCTTTGGCACTCAAAGAATTAACCCCTTAAGGACCGGCTGCGCACGCACGTGGCCAGCAGTTAAGGACTGCAAACCGTTTTTTTTTTTCCCGGTCTGATTCAGGGCTCCCCGAACAGCGTTCAGCTGCGCAGGGAGCTCTGAATTCCATGACGTACGTGTACCTCCTTGGTCCTTTAAGGACCTACACCCCGTGGCGTACATGTACGTCATTGGTCATTAAGGGGTTAAGGAACAGAGGGGTGTGTGTGCTTTACTTTGATAAGCACCATGTTGCTCAACCCGCTAGTCCTTAAATGGTTAAAACGACTAAAGATATAAGCTGCACATTGGATTCGTTACTTAGAAGTAGCATCTACAAATAATAAAAAAAAAAATCCAGAAAATCCTAATGGCCCCTATGAATTTCAACCTTCCGCCTTTGTTCAAGAAATAACAGTTTCAATCTGTCCTGGATGCCATGTCATAGAATTGAAGACAATCCTGCACTACTTCATGCAGATTACCTAAATGTGAACCCTGTGTTGAGCATCCTATATAATAATTTGCTATAAAGTTTGTCACTACACAGTCATGTGCAGCAGAGACTACCTGCTCTGCAGTCATGCGCAGTACTGACTGCCCGCATGCGTCGCATTCAGGCAGTCATTACTGCGCATGACTGCAGAGTGGCCAGTAAGAAGGCAGTATCCAGCAACAGCCGAGGTTGGTGGGCGGCGCTGTGGCCTGTGTACACGGGCTTTTCAACTAGTATATTATACTCTACTAGTTGAACAGCCCGTTACACGGGCCACAGTGCCTTTGGCAGCCAGTCGCGGAGCAGTCACGCGCAGCAGAGACTGCCTGCGCCACTGCGGATACAGAGCTGGACGCTCCTTCGGAGCGCCCAGCTCTGTATCAGCCACGGCGCGGGCAGTCTGTACTGCGCATGACTGCCGCACGCGCAGCAGTGTCTACTGCACATGTCGGGCGTTACACACAACTTAGCGAATTATTATATAGGATTAGTTCAGTTGGGATTTTGTTGCATAGTTTGACCAAAATTTGTTTATGCTCACTTACTACACCACGGTACCCCATTTTAAGTGAGTCCTAACTAATACATATTGCAATGCTTTGAATACAAACTTATAATCAACAATAGCATCAACTAGGTAAGAAATTATTATTCAGTTAAAGAGGACCTGTCACCATTGAAAGGATGTTCATAATTATTCGTAACAATTCATAGATTCCAACCTCCAGGTGGAAACTTATAGGTCAAAGCAGGTGGAGAGAGGTAATTTTCTGGATATGAAATTAATTATACATGATTTATCAGAGAACAAAGCTCTGCTGAGATTAAATTCTCTAACTACTAAATCAAAAATCTCTAAATTAATTAAACTTACTGAAAACAAAATGCACAAGGTATAGGCATACCTCAAACATTTCAAATGGCCAAAGAGGGACACCTTTGTTTTAAATGGTGTTGCTGGGGATGTGGCTGATGGATTTTAAGTTAATTCATGACTCATCATGACTCATTGACACTTACCTGTGTAACTGAATAAATGATTTTGAACTATAACAAAGCATTCTATTAACACACACTAATATATAAACACATATGTTGAAGTTTATACAAACATTAATGTGAGTTTTTACTCCTGTGGAGCAATGTGATACACTTATATACACACCACACAGTCTGATCTCCTAAAAAGAGGGAAACCAGGGTGGGATAGAGGTACACAGAGGTTTGGGTCCCAAACAGGGTCTGTCCCTCCTAATGAGGGACACTTGGGAGGTATGTAGAGTCACTCTAAATTATTTTAATGTTAGATGACAGCTGGTAGGTGACAGGGTTATAGGGCATTGAGAAATAATATTCTGCATGATATGTCAAATTGACGTGAATGGGTTTAGTGTGGCTCTGACCAAAACTATATCTTGCTGTTTTGTGAATTAAGTGTCAGGAGGGTTAATGTTTCCGTTAATAAATTATGTGTATGAAAGTGTAAAGAATACCAAGTCACTAGACATCACTGAACTGGTTGCAGAGTTATTTATCTGATTTGGGTTAATAGAATGGTAGGTCATACTCAATTAACTCCTTGCATCCCTTTCAATAAAATCAATAGGAAACTGCCAAGACTATTCTCAGTCTAATACAGGTGTAGGCAACCTTTGGCTCTCCAGTTGTTTGAGTCTACAACTTCCATCATTCAAAACCACCCACTGGCTGGCTAAGGATAAAGGGAGTTGTAATCCAACAACAGCTGGAAAGGCAGAGGTTGCCTGGTCCTGCTTTGGTGCTTGAGATGAGGGAACATGTTGGTGCATGGGATAGAATGTTTGTCTTCCATGGACCAGAATCCTTGTGATGGAACCAAACATTAACAACCAATTTTTTCATCTCTATAAATCATTGTACAATGTATGACGTCCTGACATCTTATGATTATATTACCAGCCACAGTCTACATGTATATAAAATTACTATACCACTTGCAGATAAAGGGGCTCTGAAGCTTTTATTTAACTTTAGTATTAAAGTAAACATGGTGTGCTTTAATCCTTTGGATGTCTAGTTGACAAAATATTTGATTCCACTTTTAGGAGCTTCCTGGAGACGAAGAACTGAATTTCCCCACCTCGCTGAATCTGCAGCATATTCCAAGACCTTCCTCCTCTAACACCAATAAGACTACAGCCCTGTCCCTTACAGGTGTGATTAGAATAAGGAAAGACATTGAAAGCCTGAGTTAAGGTGTGCTCTGTGCATATATGGACCAAATGCTTTAATAGCTTCTATACATGGTGCAATGCTACCATGTGTGTTATGGTAAAAGATAATATCCCTTGAAACGTGCTGCTATCACTTCACATGATAAGAAAGTATTCAGTACACTGAGAGCAATGCCTTGGCGATGTCTCTAAAATTTAGTGTGTTAAAATTACTTTAAATCACATCTCCTAAATTGTTATGTGGAGGACCTTATAAAATGTCAAATATTCCTAGTGCACAGAACTAGACATAAACAGTTATACCAGAGATACTTGTCTATTTCCTGTAATCTGAATTCTGTGTCTGGAGCATCTCCTATGCTTGTACTTGGTCATGTGCACATATCTAAATGTACTAAAGATTATGTACCCTTTGAGTGTAAGAGAGGTGTCCGACAATTACCTAAATATCTCTCTGGAACCCAAAGGGTTAATTGAACTGGAACACGTTTAAGGCAATCCAACTACACCATAGGGGACAAATTGGCATTCCCCCACTTTCCTTTTCATTTAAATGTGGCTCTTAACCCTTTGAGTGCCAGAGGGGTATGCAACGCAAAAGGGTTAACCCCTTGAATGGGAGAGAGGTTTCCAGTGCTTACACTGCAATATGTTGGCGGCCTCTGAGGTTAAAAACCCACTTTAAATTAATTGGAATGTGGGAAATGTTTTTGTGCCCTATGGTGCATTTGGTTTGCCCCACAATTGATCCAGTTATTTTAAGTACATGAGCCTACCTACATAACCTGTGATCTGCAATGATTCTGTAAGAACATTTCAATGAACAGTTTACTTCCAGTTTACTCACATCATGTGGTCTTGCTCAGACTGCGTCTCCTTAGAATGGGTGTATGACTGCCACTTACTGCCACTAATGCTTGGAATGCCCAATTCAATAAGAGTGCATTGCAATTTACTTTAGAGCCTGAGATCTGGATCTGATGTGTTGTAAGATTCCAGTAAACCTAGCTTTAAATGCCAGAGTGGCGTACCGTTTTCATTTGTACCCACACCTTTTTTTATACATGAATGTTTTACCATATGAGAAGAAAGCAGACCTAACATTTCTTGTCTTTTAACTCAGATTGAATGCATAACGTAACCAGAGAGAACTGTTCGACCTTCTTTTCTCCTCATTTTGAATAAAGCCCAATATATTATACATCTTATATAGTAGTTGAATAAAATCAGTTACTAACAGATCCAAATTTCGGGTTCCAACATGAATTACAATGCACTCTTACACAGTTTTTTTTTTTTTTTTTTTAGCAAAAAGTTTATTTAGATTTACAATAAATTTGACATATTTCTAAGATATAAGAATTTTATAAATTCAAATAAAAATATGTTAAGAAAGTAATAAAATACTATGTTTTTTCCTATATGAACTTTCAATCCAATGTGTCCAAGTGTGTAGATATTTCTCATAACAATTACTCTCATTGGAAGATAAATATTCATAGTAGCAAATATAATTAATTTTCTCTAAAACTTTAGACCAAAGAATCTTATCAGTTTTCCAAAACATAGCAATAGTCATTCTGGTTGCTAAACAAACTAAAACCAAAAATGTATCTTCAAATTTTAATAAATTTGGAAATCTTTTTCCCAACAAAGCTTCCCAGATATTCAAATTTATTTTTTTATTTAAAACTTTACTAAGAAGGTCATTTACCTTTTTCCAAATTATTTTTACTTTACTACAATTCCACCAAGTATGAATGAACGATCCTTCTGAGTCGCAACCTCTAAAACAACAATTTGGAGTCTCTAGATATATTTGTGCTAGTCTAGCAGGATCTAGATATGTCAAATGTAACATTCTGTATTGTTGATCCCGTAAATTGGAATTAATACAACATTCTGAAGTTCTATTTAAAATTTCTTTCCATTCATCATCTTTTAATATTTCTCCTGCTAACTCCTCCCATCTGTCCATACAACCCATTCCAAAATCAAAATGTAAAAGAAATTTATATATCTGGGAAACTGTTTTACTACCAAACTTCCAATATCTAACTAAATGTTCAAATGGTAATAACGGAGTTTTAATGTAACTTCCTAAATACATTTTAATTTATTTTTTATTTTATAATACATTT
Source organism: Rhinophrynus dorsalis (assembly GCA_037306005.1). NCBI lineage: Eukaryota > Metazoa > Chordata > Amphibia > Anura > Rhinophrynidae > Rhinophrynus > Rhinophrynus dorsalis. The sequence continues at coordinate 326,265,059 of CM074721.1, read as the reverse complement.
TACAATAGTCAGTATTTCCATCTAAATTTTGTACAAATTCTTCATATGTAATAAATTCACCTCCTAAAATTATATCTCTGATGGTCTCACAGCATCCTTTTTCAGCCAAATTCTCAATCAAATTCTTTTCTAAACTACTCCATCCAAAAAGTTTTTCATTACAAAGAGGGAGCATTTTAGATCTAAAATCCACAAAGTTTTTACTATTTTTGGTTTTATTCCAGAATTTTAAAATTGTTAAGGTATTATGTAAACAAAGTTTTGGAAATTTGTATTTTAAGGAATTACAAGCCCAAACAATATTTAAAAAATCTAATCTTTTTAAAAAAATTATTTCCTGATCTACCCACCTAGGTGTTATCCAATCATCAATATTTTTTGCGGATAAAAACAAAAAATTAGTAAGTAAACAGGACGCATAGTAATTATATACAGTTGAAACCAGAACTTTACATACACTATATAAAAAGACACATATGCATGATTTTCTCACTATCTGACATGAAATCAGAATAAACCTTACCTGTTTTAGGTCAATTAGGATTACCAAAATTATTTATATTTCCCAAATGCCAGAATAATGAGAGAGAGAGAATTTTTTAAGACGTTTTTATTACTTTCTGCAAAGTCAAAAGTTTACATACACTAGGATTACTATGCTTTTAAACAATTTGGGACAGCCCATATGATGATGTCATGTCTTTGGAAGCTTCTGATAGGTTTATTGGCAACATCTGAGTTAATTAGAGACACACCTGTGGATGTATTTTAATGCACACCAGAAACACACTGTTCCTTTGTGTAACATCATGGGAAAGTCTAAAGAAATCAACCAAGATATCAGGAAGAGAATTGTGGACTTGCACAAGTCTGGATCATCCTTGGGTGCAATTTCCAGATACCTGCAGGTGCCTCGTTCATCTGTACAAACAATTATACACAAGTACAAACAAGATGGGAATGTCCAGCCATCATATCGGTCAGGAAGGAGACGGGTTCTGTGTCTCAGAGATTAACGTGCTTTGGTCCGACATGTGCATATCAGCCCAAGAACAAAAGCAAAAGACCTTGTGAAGATGCTGGCAGAAGCTGGTAAGATTGTGTCATTATCCACAGTGAAACGAGTTCTGTATCAACATGGGCTGAAAGGCCACTCTGCCAGGAAGAAGCCATTACTCCAAAAGAAACATATAAAAGCCAGATTAATGTTTGCAAATGCACACAGGAACAAAGACCTACATTTTTTGAGACATGTCCTGTGGTCTGACGAAACTAAAATTGAACTGTTTGGCCATAATAACCATCGTTACGTTTGGAGGAAAAAGGCAAAAGCTTGGAAGCCTAAGAACACCATCCCAACTGTAAAACACGGGGGTGGCAGCATCATGTTGTGGGGTTGTTTTGCTGCAGGAGGGACTGGTGCACTTCACAAAATAGATGGCATCATGAGACAAATGATTATGTGGCAATACTGAAGCAACATCTCAAGACATCAGCCAGGAAGTTAAAGCTTGGGAGGAAATGGGTCTTCCAAATGGACAATGACCCGAAACATACTGCCAAACTGGTTACAAAGTGGCTTAAGGATTAACAAAGTCAATGTTTTGGAGTGGCCATCACAAAGCCCTGATCTCAATCCTATTGAAAATTTATGGGCAAAGCTGAAAAGGCAGGTGCGAGCAAGGCGACCTACAAACATGGCTCAGTTACACCAGTTCTGTCAGGAGGAATGGGCCAAAATTACTACCAACTATTGTGAGAAGCTTGTGGAAGGATATCCAAAACGTTTGACCCAAGTCATACAGTTTAAGGGCAATGCTACCAAATACTAATGAAATGTATGTAAACTGTTGACTTTGCAGAAAGTAATATAAATTCCTTAAAAAATTCTCTCTCTCTCATTATTCTGGCATTTGGCAAATATAAATCATTTTGGTAATCCTAATTGACCTAAAACGGGTAAGGTTTATTCTGATTTCATGTCAGAGAAAAACATGCATATGTGTCTTTTTATATAGTGTATGTAAACTTCTGGTTTCAACTGTATATCTGGAACTAGAAAGACCCCTAGATCTTTTGGTCTATATAAAATGCTTCTTTTTATTCTTGGACTTTTTCCTGCCCAAATGAAATTAAAAATGTTATTCTGTAGACCTTGTAAATCTCACTTATAAATTATTATGGGTAATACTCTAAAATAATATAATCATTTCTGAAGAATAATCATCTTAACTGTATTAATTCTTCCAGATAAAGAAAGAGGAAGAGTCCTCCAAAACTGAAATAAAGATTATATTTTCTTGAATAAATTAGTAAAATTAGCCTTAAAAGTTTTTTATAGTCACTTGAAATATTCACACCTAAATAAGTCAAATATTCTGAACATTCCTTAAATTTGTATTTCTTAAATAATAATAATTCTGCAGATTTGTCTAAATGAAGACTTAATATTTCAGATTTTTCTTCAGTTATTTGTAGACCTGAAAATTGTCCAAATAATTTAAGGATATCCCATATATTTTCTAAACTTGTTAATGGATTAGAAATAAAGACTACCATATCATCAGCATACATACTGACTTTATCCTCAGTATGTCCAAATAAATCAATCCCAACAGTTTTTGTATTACTTCTTATAGCTTCAGCAAGAGGTTCAATGCAAAGCGCAAAAATTAAAGGGAAAAGCGGACATCCTTGTCTTGTTCCTCTATGTATGTTAATCAACTCACTCTCTGTACCCATTAATCTTAAAATCCCTTTTTGAGAGTATTGGACTGCTTTCAGACGTTTGGTTAAAAATCCTTCTAATCCAAACACATTAAGAATTTTGCCCATATATGTCCAGTTCACAGTATCAAAAGCCTTTTGAATATCTAACAAAAGAACTATTACATTTTTCAAATCACTTTTTTTACTAATTGATATCATGTTAAAAATTATTTTAATATTATCTCCAGTATGTCTTCCCAGCACAAATCCACATTGGTCTTTATGTACTAAATATGGAAGAACCTTTCCTAATCTGGTTGCCAATACCTTAGATAAAATTTTGATATCACTATTTATAAGAGTAATTGGTCAATAGTTTTCAGCTTTTTCATTATCTTTTCCTTGTTTTTCAATAACCGATATTAAAGATAGATTTGAGTCTGATTCCAGTTCTTGACTCTCTATAGTATTAATAAAAAAACGCCTGAGATAAGGCAAAAGTTCCTTCGTAAATGATTTATAATATAAATTACTAAAACCATCTGGACCTGGACTTGAATTATTATTTAGTGACTTTATTGCATCTTTTATTTCGTTTATATCAATTGGAGAATTTAACATTTCTTTTCCAGTATCATTCAAGGAACGTAAATTAAGTTTTGAAACAAAGGAGTTAAACTTCACCTCTGAAAATTCATTACTAACACTCTGACACAGTTAAACGTTCCCAGCACTGCCTGTAAGTGTTAATAATAAAAGCATAAGTAGTACACCCTCTATTTTTTAGCATAGAATTACATAAAACAAAGGTTAGGAGATCAATTTAATTATCCAGATCTATAAACAAAGTACCATAAATTATCTTTTGCCCTTTATTTATTGAATTATATATATATATATATATATATATATATATATATATATATATATATATATACTATATAGATATGTAATTATAAATCCTGTATTTTCTAAACACACAGAACTGTAGAGTGCCTCTTCAGCCAACCATTGTGCTGTCTCCCCCCTGCTCACTGGTTGCCAGAAGGAGCAGGAAGTTGTCACTATACATGTCTGTGTGTTTAGATGATGCAATGTCTCCCTGCATCTTTACCCTACATTATAATTTGCTAATGATGTATGTCAGAAGCCGTCATGCACAGTAGAGATGGCTGCGTGCACTGCAGTCAAGTGCAGTACAGACTGCCCGTGCTTTGGGGCGCTCCGAATTCATACCGGAGTCCTCTCTGCGCACCTTCTACGGTTTGAATTCGGAGCGCCCAGCTCCATATAAGCCGCGGCGCGGGCAGTCAGTACTGTGAATGACTGCAGAGCCGCCAGTGTTGGCCCATGTACACAGGCTTTAAAGGGATAGTAATATTTCATAATAAAAGCAACTCTAATTAATCACCAAAGTATTTAGACTTTGGAGAGTGTTATTTCAATTCTGTCAGAGTTGTAGTTCAAGAGTAATTCAATGACAAAGTATCCCCCTCCTGCCCCTTTTACTGATGTAACACTGTTCAGCCATATCAGAAGGGAGGTGCCCAGGTAGACTGCAGAGAGGGACAATCTTCAATTAAGATAAGGGAAAAACCTGAAAAACTTGTCAAGGGGGGCAGGGCTTTCATTGTTCTCATAGGAAGAAGATTGTCCCCTGCTATTATCTGTCTGGTCTATGGACTGGATTCCACATCTGAGAAGAGATGGCTTACACTAGGTAAAAGGGGCGGGAGGGGAAACTTTGCTTGTGAATATTTCTCATGTTTTTTTAATGCGTACGAAATAAAATAAAGATAAAACAAAGTATTACTGTCCCTTTAAAACTAGCAGTTACATATAAGGATAGTGTAAACATAGGGATTTTTACAAGTACTAGTACTAATATGTAAATTAATAAAAGGCAACAGACCATTTGTGCTGCGCTGTTATAGCTCTGGCCTATTAAACCCTTAAGGACCAGAGGGGTACACAATGCACTGAGAAGTGATGTGTTGCACACACCTCTGGTCCTTAACCCCTTAAGGACGACCGATCTGGCATGCGGCGGTCACTTAAGGACCACTGACCATTTTTTTTTCTTCACAAGTGGTTCAGGGCTCCCCAAACGGCGTGCAGCCGTGCAAGGAGCCCTGAATTCCATGACAGTCCTGGCACGTCATGGGTCCTTAAAGGGATAGTAATACTTCGTTTTATCTCTATTTTATTTTGTAGGCATTAATAAAACATGAAGAACACTATAAGTCTTATCTCTCAAACCTTTATGGTTTAAGAGATATTCACAAGCAAAGTTTCCCCTTCCCGCCCCTTTTACCTAATGTAAGCCATCTCTTCTCAGATGTGAATCTGGTTGTAAGACTAGACAGATAACAGAAGGGGACAATCTTCTTTCTATTAGAACAATGAAGGCCCTTCCCCCATTGACAAGTTTTTCAGGTTTTTCCCTTATCTTAATTGAAGATTGTCCCTCTCTGCAGTCTACCTGGGCACCTCCCTTGTCAATGAATTACTCTTGAACTACAACTCTGACAGAATTGAAATAACATTCTCCAAAGTCCAAATACTATAATGATTAATTAGAGCTGCTTTTATTATGAAACATTACTATCCCTTTAATGCAAATCTACCCATTATTTGCCAGGATCGTCAAGGGTCGTTAAGGGGTTAAATAGATCTCTATGATTGATATAGTATATTTATTTTTTGTAAACACCCTCCTGGGTTTGGCCTGCTGTGCAATAGCATAACATACTTACCGACTGCTTTCTGTGGGGTGTTGAGTGGATAGGAGTTTGCTTCACACCAGCCGACAGGGAAAATATTCATGACTTCCACATCAACAATGTGCTCTGGAATTGGCTTCTGTAAACCTGCAAATTGATTACACAAACTACTTTTAGACAACATGTGTTTTACTTTTATACATGAATTTATCCTTTTAGGTTGGTTTTACAGGAAAACTTACACCTCCTAACACTTACTTTACTATGGTCAGAAAGTACTAATGACCCTCATGAATTTTACTATTGTGCCACTGTTCAATAGATAACATCTTCAGTCAACCATGCCAGTTGAGGAAGGCATGATAATTACTGGCAGTTTACTTAAACTGAAGCAGACAGAGTGCAGGAGCCTACTTAACCATTTAAGGCAATGCACATCCCTTTGGTCATTCAATATTACAAGTGCACAAGATGGACTTGGTCCTGTGATCTTGGTAGCAACTGTCACATATGCCTCCATGGACCTGACATCCACTGTTGATTGACGTTATGTCTAGGAACAAAATCATAATTCATAGTGGTCATTAGGGTTTTCTGGCCATAGTAAGATAAGTGGGAGTTATTAACCCAAGGTATTAGTTCTCCTATAAAAGCAAATAATCCTATATTATAATTCGCTAAGGATGTTTGTCAGAAGCTGTGATGCGCAGTACAGACTGCCCGCCCCGCGGCTGATACGGAGCGGGGTGCTCTGAATTCAGACCAGAGTCCTCTCTGTGCACCTTCAAGGTCCCAGGAAGCTGCGCAGAGAGGACTACGGTCTGAATTCGGACATTCCCGCTCCGCATCAGCCGCGGCGTGTTCAGGCAGTCAGTACTGTGCATGACTGCAGCCCCGCCAGTGTTGGCCCGTGTACATGGGCTTTAAAACTAGTTTTTCAATAAAATAATAACTGAATATATGCTAGCAATGTCTCCAGTGCAAGGCTAAGCAAAGCATTGGTGACCTCTCTCTAGGATCCATGAGGTTAAATAAAATAATTATATTGATGAGCCTGTTAATGGCAGAACAATTATACGAGTATGTTGCAATGTGGTGGACTAACATGGCTGTCCCTCCTAATGCAGTATGGTTCTTTGGACCTGGGCTATCTGGGAATCTCACACACTTTTCCATGCTGCACTATAGTTTTAGGCCACCTCAGGGGCAGGGCATATAAAATATTTCCAGGAAAATGCTGATTTCCACTTAATACTCTCTGCGTGACAGAGAGGTATCCAATGCACTGGCACTCAAAGGGTTAACAGGTAGGTTTGATATAGGTAAGAAAGAGGGAAAAATTAATCCTATACAATAATTTGCTAAATTGTTTGTCAGAAGCCGTCATGAGCAGTACAGACGGCTGCACGCGCTGCAGTCATGCACACTACAGACTGCCCGACGGCTGCTGATACAGAGTGGGGTGCTCCAAATTCACACTGTAGTCCTGGACTACGGACTGAATTTGGAGCGCCACGCTCTGTATCAGCCACGGCGAGGGCAGTCTCTACTGTGCATGATGAATGCACAGCAGCCGTTGCTGGGTGGCACTGTGGCCCGTGTACACAGGCTCTTCAACTAGTTTGATATATTTTGCAGAGCCATAATTGATTCTACTCTTTCAGGCCTTACATGATTGTATGGTAGCAGACTAATGTCCTGATTTACATATAAATATATATTGCAACCGCTTCTTAAAAACAACCTAGCAGCAGATTCATGTAGCCGATGTCAATTACTATTATTAGTGTGCAAAACAAAGTCATTTTCACACAATAAAAATAAATGATATACAAGGCCAATGATCAACCTGAGCAGCTTCAACTGTTAAGGAGTATCATTTCCATTATCCTCAGTCAGCTATTGGTTGGCCTGGGATAAAGGAATTTCAGTTCTCAACAGCTGGAGAGACTCAGGTTACCCATACCTTGTCTAAAAGATACCTACTTGGTAGTCATTCTGTATGTCTATAGATTTCCAATTCTACTTTATTCTACTATTGATTATTAAGAGCACCAAAGATATTGTACAAGAGGTTAGTATTGCAAATATTCCAAATAAAATTCTATATTGCTTGGTACTCTATTCAGAAATGTACTGTGCTTTGTAATTTAGGACACTGCGTCTACCATGACAACTAAATTATTATCAAATAATATTAGCATCAGAGCAGAACATTACTAACCTGATATCCATTCTTCAGCACAAACAGCCGTGGTGGATGAATTATTTTGTTAAAGCGCTATTTCGATCGAAATAAACTGAGGCCACACCACCCTTTGTTTTTGTTTAGCTAAGAAAATAATGTTTTGTGGTGCTAGTTTCCTTGACTGGGTTTCCTAAACGTGATTTTGCTAGTGCTTACTTATTTTGGAAATAAGCTTGTCCATAACAGGTTGTGAATATAACCCTTACGGGTATGTGAACTAATCACACAATGCCAGTTCTGTAATAAAAATATGCCTTCTAAGATTCTGAACCAATAAGATTTTTTTAGGAATGTTGTAGCTTTCATAATGTTTTACATTATGCAGTGTACCTATATCTTATAAAATTCCTGGGTGGTATAGGCTTAACCCGCTGCATATATAAGAGATGTCAATGGTATTTATGGAGTTAAAAATCAATGTTAAGATGATATAACCAAGTCTAAGTGGTAATCACTGGTGAATCAAATGCTAAAGGAGACAATAACAAACAGTAAATTGATAGAGGCTCTCACAGTCCTGTATTCACTATGCAACATTTGTAATTTCTTGTTACTAGCTCCATTGAACTCAATTAAATCTAAGAGACATGACAGAGTTTATATAATGCATTCAGAGTGAATTCTATAAAGAACTTTGGTTTAAAGACTATCACACCTTTGTACCTTCTCTCTGCTTTATCTTATGTTTTTATCCACTGGATGTTTTAATTCCCAATATATATTACTGTACAACATGCAATTCCTAAAATATTTATAAATCTGCCACCTTGGTATTGTTTTAAGCATTAGAACCATTCTATCAACTGTACAAATAAAGGTGACAATAAACATTATACATAGCAGAACAAAGAGCACTGTAAATATTGTGTGAAAGAAACTGAACCTAAGGTACTGTATCTACTAGTACAGTGAGACTGTTTTCATCCTATATGCAGAAATGTACTTAAAGGCAGCTGTCTAATACTACCTGTAGTATATTTGCTGCTTCAGGGTAAACACATATCTAAACCTCTAGGTTTAATGAACCAGAAATCCTGAATATAAATGGAATCAACACCCTCACTGAAACAAGTAGTAAACTACATTTACTGAAACTAGTAAACAACATTTACTGAAACAAGTAGCACTCTGTACTTACTGAAACAAGTAGTACCCTGCACCTCACTGAAACAAGTAGTATCCTGTACTTCAGTGAAAAAAGTAGTACCCTGCACCTCACTGAACCAAGTAATGGACTGCCCTCAATGAAACAAGTAGTACACTTCCCTTACTGAAACATGTGGCACCCTGCTCTTACTGAAACAAATAGCACGCTGCCCGTACTGAAACAAACAACACGCTGCCTTAAAGAAACAAGCAGCACACTTCCCTTACTGAAACAAGTAGCACATTGCTCTTACTGAATAAGTGGCATACGTCCCTTAATGAAGCGAGTGATGCACCATCCTTACAAAAGCAAATGATGTGCCATGTTTTCTGAAGCAAATAAAGCACCACCTTTACTGAAGTAAGTGGGGTACAGTCCTTACTGAAACAAGAGACCCATCTCCCTTACTGAACCAACTGACATACCACCCTTAGTTAAGTAAGTAATGCACTGCACTCAGGAATGGTGCAAGTGGTGAAAACTGACATTAAGCAGTAGCACTAGGAAATCGGTCCCAATGCCTATTACAATGCAGAATCGTATTAACACATCCCACTTCTGAGTGCAGTAAAACAGGCTCAGTCTCTAGAGGCCGGATACTTAGCATTAAATACTCCTGGCCAAATCCTGGTGACCTTTCAAGAGGATGCTGGCAAATCCAAAAAATTTTCAGGTACAAATGTATGATAGCTACAATGTAAAAGTGTAACGCTAAAACAAGCTTATTTCATATTAAACAGAAATAAAAATTGTCTTTGATAACCTTTATTTAATAAGTAGTTTTGAGAAATGAACCATTATTTAAAGCATGCTAGCTAGTTGATATGCTGGGTAATTTTTTAACTGGCATAGAAAATATTTAGCATACTGTGCCAGCCAGTAGTGTAAACAGCTTCACTATGACACCAAAAAAGGAGTAATTTTTACAGACACCATGGATGGGATTATGGGTTAAAATAATAGAAATGGTTAGTCATTAACACTTTGATTCTCGGAGGGGTGTCCAAATCATTGCAAAGCAATGCAATGGATGCCTTCTTGGCACTAAAAGGGTTCAATTAATTTTGTAGTAATCATTGTGGAGATTCCTTATGTTTATAAGGAATATTTAATTTGAGCCCATTTTATTGCTTTACGTCCAATGATTTTAATACAGTGTGCTCAACTGATTTACTACTAATCTAATTACTTTATGATAAGTAGTAAATATTGGCTCTTGGCCCTCTTTTCAGAGTCTGCTATGCTCTAGCTTCAGTGCATAACCCTTTTCTGTAGTGTAACAGTACACAACAAATGCTTCTGCCACAATGTACTTAGAAGAAAAGGGGAGATAAAGAAGTGATGAAGCATAGATGATTTCTCCAGTGATATCACTTCTCTACTTTGTATGTTATTCTATGGAGCCTATGCATTAAGATCTCCAAAGTTCTAGAAACCTTAGTGAATTGGCTCCATAGAATAACATAGAAATTGGAGAAGTGACATCAATGGAGAAGTTATCGCTGCTGTATCACCTCTTTATCACGCCTTAACTTTCTAAATTTCAAGGGATTAAAGTCTGCATCTATTTCAATGGGGATTTGTACTTGTACCTTATGGTGCATATGGTTTGCCCCAGAATTAATCCATTCTCCTTAGTTCTTTGGACTCATTCTATATGCAGTTACAGTGGGTGATCTAGTAACACAAGCTAAAGAGGAGCAATTCTGGAGGGACCCACCATAGGGAACCAATCAAAGTTAAGATTGATTTAAATGGGGCTTTTAACCCCCTCAATTCCAAAGAGATGTCCAATGCATAACTTTGTAATGCATCGAGGACACCTCTAGCTTTCAATGTGTTAAAAGCCCTATTTAAATTAATAGACATTTTTGAGATTTGTCCTCTATGCCACAGTTGGTTTCTCCCAGACCTGGACCTCTTTAGTTTCCTGAACAGGATCCATAGTGCACATGTTGAGCTGTGCATATATAGAGATGACCGATGACACTTGTGCAAGTGTTTCAGTTTTAGAAATCTGGAGGAGAGCTTGAGTTAGCAAAGTGGGGAAACAGAAAAGGGAGAATGTGCCTTCTGGAATTTGTATTAAATGTGTGAGTGAGGAGAATCCATAAGAAAGAAGCATTCAGTCCATTTGCCTGATTTATAGTTTAGCTCAGAGACAATTAAAATAAATATAAAAATTTACAAATAAATACTGGTTCAATACAACAAGGTATGTCAATCTACTAGCTGTTATCAGTCAATCAATTCTCTCACCTATATTCTTGGTTAGAAAACAGGCTATGACTAGAGCTGAAATGTTAGGGTGAAAAGAGCTGCAGAACATTCTGTAGGACAGTTCCATATTTTTCACTTTACATTTTGATCAATTATGGAGCCATTGTATGGTGCAATTCTGGGGCAAAACAACTGCACCAAATACAAATTTCCAGTGATTTAAATAGAGTTTTTTACCCCTTTAAAATCTAGAGGTCTCCATTGCACTGCTAAACAATGAACTGCTGACCTTTCTAACATTCAAGATCTCTGTTCTTTCTATTTTACATTGTTTCTTTTAAATATTATACCACTAGAACTGATTTCATGTTCCCTGACAGAAAGCTTTCTGAAAATGGATCCAGGTAAACTGCTGTCAAGCACATAAAAGTATACAAAAAATGTTGAAACGTAAGAAAAAATGTATAGGCAATTTGACCATACATACTATGTACTTTTTTAAAGATGTCAGGCAGCCTGAATTTACAAAGAGCCACCTTGAAAAAGTAATACTATTTGTGCTTCTGATTGGGCATTAGGACCTGCAATAAGAAAGGGGAAGAGACTGGTGAGTTAATAAGGAACAGCAGTAATCCTGGAATAAACCAAACCAATAAAACAAGTGACAAATAAAAACTTCCATTGAGTGGAATTTTTAATCCATTGAATACTAGAAAGCTCTCTAATCCATTGCACTGGAGGCCTCTCTAGCATTCAACTGGTTAAAAGCTTGATGTAAATCAAAGGGAATTTTTATTTGTCAGCTATGATGCAGTTCGTTTACTCCAGTGGTTTCCTCCAATAATTGCTCTAGTTAGCACATCAGTCTCAAAGAAGGGCAGATCTGGAGCTTTACCAAAGAGAAGGGGTGCTCACACCTATCAACAGCCCACCCACCCCAAAAGTGCAGGGTTTCAGGATCTCCTCATAAGAACACAGGTGAATCAATCAGTGGTTCACTAATTCTGATGGATCTGTCTGAATTAAGAATATTCACTTGTATTTAACTGATACAATCCTGAAAACATGTACTGCTGGGGGCAATGTGTTGGATACTTCTCTGGCAAGGGTTAAGTATTCCTGCCATAGGAAGGAAATGAAAATTCCCCAATTTACTCTTGATTTCAATGGCGCCTCTAGTCCCTGATTGCTTGAGAGGTCTGCAAAGAATCTCTAGCACTCAAGGGGTTAAAGTCCCCATTTAAATCAATGGGAGCTTTCATTTGTCACCTAAGGTGCAGCTGGGTTGTTGCAGAATTGCTCTTCTCTTTAGTTTTCTGAATACAGCTGTAGGTATCTGATGTTTGCAGAGTCACATGTTAAAGACAGTTGGTCTGATACTGAGAAAAGTGTTAAGAAGAGGTCACATACAGCCAGAACTGATGGGTGTGAAACGTACTGAAGTCTTTCTTTATAACAGAAGCTTTAAATACCTGGAATAGCATTCCATCACACTTTGTTGAGGGAAATACAGAGAAGCAATTCAGATATGTTTGTAATACATATGTAACAATAAATAAACTGAGTATCTTATGGCACCAAGCCAGTACAATACAACTGCACAAGCAGGGGCATAACTATGTTCCAGAAGGATCTGGGTCTAGAGCTCATGATGAAATTCAACAGTGCACCCGCCTCCTGCTGTAATGATCATAATATATATTGAAAAAATATAATTACTGAGTCACGAAAACACACTGGGGGAGATTCACTAAGTGGTGATAAAGTGGAGATGACTACTCCAGTTTATCACTTCTCCAGTTCCTATGTTATTCTATGGAGCCTGTGCACTAAGATCTCCAGTGGACGCTCCTTCCCCTGTATCCTCCCACATGCAGCCGGTAAGCCAGTCTGGCTATGGTAAGCAGTGGGCAGCTCCAGAGACTGGGGTCCAGAGTCTCCTTTCGGGGCCCCCCTCGTGACACCTCTGTGCACAAAAAAGCACAGTTTCACTCTAAATTTATCCAAAAGTCCATTAACTCCTTGCATGATACAGAGGTTTGCAACACATTGCTTTTCAATGTACTGGAGCAGTGGTTCTCAACCCGCATCCTCAGTGGCCACTAACAGGTCAGGATTTGATGATTTCCTTGTTAGAGAACTGGTGAGTTAATCAATTTGAATGAGCCTCTGATCAACACACCTGTACTCTAGTAGGGAAATTCCTATGTCCTGGCCTGTAAATTGGCCCTGAGGGCACGAGCAGAGAACCACTAAACTGGAGACCTCTCCAGCATAAAAGTGGCCAGAGATTATGTTAAATACTGTTGTTGCCAGCTTGAAGCATGTAATAGTGCTAATCTCCCTTAGTAATGGGGCAAATTGGCTACATAATGCACTAATAATGCACTATGTTGGCCCAAGCCCTGTTTTTTGGGGAACCTGCTTAAAAACAAAAACATTGTCATGAGGCTCAATTCACTAAGAAATTGAAGTAATTCTGGGGCAAACCAGTTGCACCAGAGGGAATACATAAAATTCAGAAAATTCCCTTAGATTTCAATGGATCTTCTAACCCATTGAATGCTAGAAAGGTTTCCAGTGCATTGTGAAGCATTCAATTGGTTAAAGACCCATTTGAATCTATGGGAATTTTAGTGTACTATGGTGCAGCTGGTTTACCCCTAAGTTTCCCCACTTTGTCTTTGTGCACATGGTTCAAAGTCAAGGCTGGCATACCAAGAGCCCCAGTCATGTTTAGTCTGACACAGACGTTTGGAAGTATAACAAAGTCCTTCATTATGGGATAATTATTTGTAGTCCTTCTCAAGATCACACAGAATCCTGCTGAGATTAGACTCAATAGCTCACTTATCTTTTAGCATCATTTACCAGAAGTGAAATCAGTCAGTGGCAGCCATTTTGGTCTCTAGAGAGACTAGTCGCCAGTCACACCACTGACGTGGTTGGTATTGCGTACACCCATTCCCTGCCAGTGCTTGTTGTGAAAGGCTATTTAAATGCTTAAGCACTGACACTTTAGGCAGTTTATGAACTGACTTATTGTTGCACTTGGTACAGAAGATTACTCTATGATAATATCATGCAGGACTCTATGGTTTGTTGTCATACAAATTAAATTAGCAATCAGGCAAGAAATGTAAATACTAGCAAAATTTATTGAGAAATAAAATGTGGTTAAAATAATTTAAAAAATATCTGAGGAGTTTCAGGATTCACCATCCTTTCATCAGACATACTAATGTATAATGAGTTGGATGCTGCACAGAGTACAATGCCGGTTCCCTATAGCCAATCGGATAACAGTATCAACAATAAATGGAACAACGCTGAATGCTAGCTATGCTGGTCATTAACTATCAGCTGATAAGCTAATACATGACGTATGCTAATCCAGTCCTTAAAAAATAAATTTCATGGCAATAAACAACTCAAATAAATATGTACTGGATGTAACCAAAAAAAAACTAATTAGATAATAAATAAAATACAATTAAAAAACAATATCAGTTAAACAGACACCCACTCCTGATTTATAGTGGTCAGTTTATGTGCTAATGGCCAGTTGATTTCCCAGTTTACATACCCCTTTACTTGTCATTATCATCCCACTGGAAGCTACAGAGGTCTCCAATGCATTGTGAAGCAATGCGCTGGAGACCTCTCTAGGCAACAGGTAGTAATGGACAGTTTAGAGGTGGAGTACTGTGTGGAATGGGGGGGAGCCATTGGTAGAGTCTGCTGTAAACCAGTCTCTGGGGATATTAACCCTTTAACGACCAGAGGGTTGTACAATGCACTGCTTTGCAATGTGTTGTTCACCCCTCAGTGAACTAATTGGTACCTCTACACTATCATATTCAATAATAATGATCAGCCTTTGAAATTGTTGATATGAAGTTACCTAGCCCAAATGAATTAAAATAGCAGGTATTCTACTTTTTTAAAAGTGTAGTTTTATGGACTTTCTTTTAGAGATTTATAGATCATTTTGTTTATTTGGATTTGTACTAAACATTTATTGCTATTATAGTTTATTCAGAACTGATGACGCACTCTTGGAACCAGGACTGGATTTACTTTCTCTCAGACATATCCCACCCTTTATTTCCAGTGTTTTTCTCTTTTGCTGCTCATGGATACATCAGCTTGTATTACAATCAATGGAAGTGTTGATTTCCCCCAGGAATAAGCTGGCTTGCTCTAGAATTGCACCTCTTTCACTTGATGAATAAGGTCCTATGTTCCTGACTGGCCTGGCCATTCTTACACCTATTTCTTGTACTTGTGGGAAAGCTAATTCCTTTAGGGACCGGGGAAGCACAACACATTCCCAGGGTCCTTAACCCCTTGCATGCCAGAGAGGTAAGCAACACATTGCAGAGCAAATCTTTGTGTACCTCTTTGGAACTCAAAGGATTAAAGGGTTTTTATGTGTCAACTAAATAATGGAACGAGGACTTGTCTTGAATGGACTATTAGAGGTGGAACGATGAATACCACAATGTGTATGGAATGTGAGTTTTAACCCTTTGAGTGCCAGAGGGGTACGCAACAAATTGCAAAGCAATGTGTTGTGTACCCCTCTGGCACTCAGGCCCGTAGAGCCTGAGATGTAACTCTTGTTTTTTTTTGCAATTTCTCTGAGCATTGCACGGTCTGACCTTGGGGTGAATTTGCTGGGACGTCCACTCCTGGGAAGATTGGCAACTGTCTTGAATGTTTTCCACTTTTGCATAATCTTTATCACTGTAGAATGATGGACTTTAAATTGTTTGGTCTTATAACCCTTCCCAGATTGATGGGCAGCAACAATTGCTTCTTTATGATCATTACTGATGTCTTTCCTCCTTGGCATTGTGTTAACACCTGAATGCGCCAGACCAGCAAACTGCTAAAACTTCAGCTTTTATAGAGGTAGTCACACTTGCTGATGATCAGTTAATCAAGGGCATTTGATTAGCAGCACCTGTCTGACGGCTCATGTGTTGCTGACCGGAGGATGTAAGGTCAGGCTTAGTATGGTGGGTGGGGCTTAACCATATTTGTGTCATAAAGTGGGTGGGAAGTGAGCAGAACAGGGTGGGGAGGAGGAGAAGTGAGTTAGAAGTGAACAAAACAGAGTGGGGAGAGTAGAAGTAGACAAAACAAGGTGGGAAGGAGGAGAACTGGGAGGGACGTGGGCAGGAAGTGGGAGGAACAGGGTGAAAAGGGGAAGAAACTCACCACCACAGGAGAATCAGCCTCTGTGGAGAGCCAGTAATTCAGTCTGAAACCCAGAGTCTCTGAGGCAGATCTGGAGAGTTCCCAGCTATGACCCTATCTCTTGAACATAGGCACAAGGGCAAATTCATAGATGCCATTAGGATCTCTGAGCCACTATAAGCTAAGTGTGGGTTATTATTAGGAGGCGATTGTCAGTTCTGGAAAGTCTCCTAGAGACTTGAACATTTCAGAATCGTTTTACATACTCATAGCATTGTACTACTTAATTTATTTAAGAAATTAACAAATGAAAAAGGCTGTTTAATCTTTTTGTGTGTCTGAGGTATCCATTCACCACATTGATATACGCTGGATACTTCTCTCGCACTCAGATGGTTAAAAAAAATGTTAATACATCTGTAAAGTTTGGCAAAAATGAAAAACAGAAAACTAAAAGCAGCATTATTGTTGTTCTAAAAGTATTTGTTGCATTTTCCCATAACCAATACATATATTGGCCTTTTGTTCTTCCAGTCTCTTATTCCTATTTCACTTTATTTTTTCCACAATATCGCTTAGCTGTGCTATGCTTTCAAACTCATTACAGGTCAAGAATTCCCTCTCGCCATATTTATATCAAAATAAACACATGATTTCAGTACAAAACACTTCACACAACTAGTGACCCACATTCACAATTGTGAATGATCAATTACTGCCATCTACTGTGTTTCTCCCTTCCCTGCTGAGTCAATTAGTTTCCCAACATCCTATGTTCACGTAGATTAAGTATGTCAAACTCAAATACAGTCAAAACTGATACTACTGTCCTTCTATGTGTATGTGTGTATTACAGGCAAACATGACAGTGGCACACTAAAGCAAAAATGTAAATAATACAAAAATTGATGCTTGTCCCTTAGGAGAAATAATATGGTGTATACACACCATACCTCCCAGCATTTCATATGGCCAAAGAGGGACACTTTTTTTTTAGGTGGTGGGGCATATATCTATATATATCTATATATATCTATATATATCTATATATATCTATATATATATATATATATATATATGTATAATATTTTTGAATGTTGGGAATGATGATAAACTGTCTGATACCCCATCCTTGTATCTACAGAACCACTCATACATTGTCTGCTCTCCGTTTAACTGGGGAACACAAGTGGATCAATTAAACCTCTGCGTACAAGGCAATGCATTGGAAACCTCTTTGTCATTCAGTGGGTAAAAGTGACTGAGGAAAACCCACTGATCTAAATGGAGTACATACAAAGTTTTTCTATGGAGTGCCTCACATAAACGTGCGGCCCGATGGACTGTATGTAAAGTCTACAGGCCTTATGTCGACTGCAGGCTCAGTGGACCCAGATTTTGTCCTCTTCTGACTGTTCATGTAGCATTTACTATATTAACTGTTTCTTTTGTATGCTGTTATAGTGCTCTATAAATAAATGATAGATTTAGACTCTACCGTAAGCAAATTCATTCTTTCAAAACACAAATATTACTTATTAACTCTTTGAGTGTCAGTGGGATGTGCAATCCATTGCAGAGCTATTGCTGAACTACAAATCCCAGCATCCACTGTTGGATAAGGGTCAGTTGTGAATGATTGTTGTCCAACAACAGCTGAAGATTTATAGATTTCCACTCCTGTATTAAACCTATTCAGATCCACATATTTACAATAGAAAGAACAGAAATAAAAAGCATTTCAGCAAATTCCCACTTTTTAGTAAACCCGTTGAGTGTTAAAAGACAATTCATTGCAACATAAATACCTTCAAGATGAAGCCACAATAGTCTCCCTTTAACTTTGGTCACAGAAGCAACACAGATTTCTGCTGGGTTGTTTGGGTTGACGGCTTCAAGCTTCATGTTTTTGGTAAAGCCACGAGAATTCGATGTCTGAAAAAGAGCACTTCTTGTTACTATACAATGAAACATAAGAGATAAGGTAACCCTTTGAGTGCCAGAGGTATAAGCAACGCATTGCTCTGCTATGTGTTGCATACCCCTCTGGCACTCAGAGGGTTAATGATGTCAGTTTTATAACACAATGGATCAAATGTAATAACATCCTATCCTATCCTATATAATAATTTGCTAGGATGTTTGTCAGAAGCCGTCGTGCACAGTAGAGACTGCCCACGCTGCAGTCATGCACAGTACAGAGTGCCCGATTGCTCCGCTGCTGATACAGATTGGGGCATTCCAAATTCGGACCGGAGTCCTCTCTGTGCACCTTCCTGGATGGCTTGGTCCCAGGAAGGTGCGCAGAGAGGACTACAGACCAAATTCGGATCTCCCTGCTCTGTATCAGCTGCGGAGCGTTTGGACATTCTGTACTGCGCATGACTGAAGTGCGGGCAGTGAGCAGAGAGGCCCCGGGCACCAGCCAAGGCTGCTGGGTGGCACTGTGGCCCATGTACACAGGCTTTTAAACTAGTATAATATAAAAGGCCAGAATATTTGTCTGATGCAGTCATGTGCAGTAGAGACTTCTCAAACGCACAGACTGCTGGGAGTTCTGTGCTGGGAGCATTCTGTGCGTCTGGCCAGTCTCTACTGCGCATGACTGCCTGGGCTTTTACACTAGTTGTGCATTGAATGACCGGCTCAAAATGAACAGTGACTAGGACTGCACTTGTATTTCATAATGAAAAGTAACTTGTACATATAAATGCACATTGGTAATTTTAACACTTGGGTGCATTGTGTTGCAATGCACTGGATACCCCTTTGGCACTTGCAGGGTTAAAATAAGTCAATGAAAACTCACATTACCTAGAGAAAATGTTGAATTGCCTCAAAAAAGTAGCAATGCTGTGAAAATGTCTCACGGCATTTAAAGCTGCATGGATTTTTGGATGCAATTGAAGATGTTAACTCTTAACCCTTTGAGTGCCAGAGTTATCCTACACAGACCACTCTGGCACTCAAAGGGTTAAAAGTACAATGGAAAAATTCTTAGAGGCCCTTAGGATTTTATGACCAAAACAAGATATGTTAGGAGATGTTAGTGCATTTTTAGTTCAGTTTTTTGTTAACACTTGTTAGTGCTGCATCTCACACTATGCGTTAATTAAAAAAATTCACTAAAATGGTCTTCTACATGTGCTTGCAAACCAAGCACACATAGAAGACCATTTCAGTGAAAGATTTCTTTTTTATTAACGCGATTTTGGCTGTGCTGCAGAGCCACCTGATGATCGTAAGACCGGATTTCCCTTCAGTCAGCTACAACACTGACTTCGGGGAAAGGGGAGGGATAGGGCAACTTTTATCATAAAGGTTTGAGAGATGACACTGGGGCAATACATTTATTGTTAATATTACTTTAATATAGGGATTAGTAATAATTAAGTATTACTGTCCCTTTAATGGTAACACACTAGAATATATCTGAAATCTCACTAAAAGAACAAATTAAAAGGAATGTGCAAGGCATTGCTTTACCCCCATAGGATTCTAGGCAGACCGCCAACGATTGTCTTCAAAGTGCGTTGGAGACCTCTCTAACATCCACGGGGTTAAACTCTGAATTAATATAGCAGACAACCTCATAGCTGTAGAGTATATACTGTGTGTGCATACTAGAGAAGTCAGAAGCTGATGTACTTAGGAGAACTGGAGAAATTCTGGAGAAAACCAACTGCACCATAGGGAAGGGGAACTCAAACCTGTCCTTGGCCTTCCCCCAACTGAGCAGATTTTCAGGACCTCCTCAATAAAAACACACATGAGTGTCATTAACTCGGGCAGGTCTTTTAGAATGAGTGACCCAATAAATGATCCACCTGATTCAGGTGAGGAGATCCTGAAAATCTGCTTCATTGCGGGGGGGTTCTGAATGATAGCGCTATCAGCAATGCATTGTTTCATCTTGCGATGGTGACTTCTCTGGCATTCAAGAGGCTAAATGCCCCATTTATATTAAAGGGAACTTTGTGAAATAGTATTTGTCCCATGTGGTGCACTTGGTTTGTTGCAATGAGCCAATTATTCTTGCACATCAGCTTCTCCACTGTTGCTTTAAATCTTCAGGGAAGTCGTTTAGATAAATTAACTCTTTCTTCCATCCAATTC
This sequence comes from Rhinophrynus dorsalis, assembly GCA_037306005.1. Lineage (NCBI taxonomy): Eukaryota > Metazoa > Chordata > Amphibia > Anura > Rhinophrynidae > Rhinophrynus > Rhinophrynus dorsalis. Next base: position 326,244,691 of record CM074721.1, on the reverse strand, counting down.
AAATGTAAAAAAACCAAAAAAAAACAGTTTCTTGAAGGGATGTAAAAAATGCTCAGCAAAATATGTTAGGCAAAGGCTCGAATCATCCTAAATGTCAAAATGAGTTTAAATTTTAAAAAGAACTTAAGAAAATGTTTTCTCTCCAGAGGAACGGTCTCATTAGCGGGAATTAAATTCTCTTTATCATTCGACAACATTTTTATTTGCGGATGTAATTGGGTAACGTTAGTATTGAGTATTATCTCACAGAAAAATATATGTATTTCTGTTTGGGGTGGACTTGTGACAGTGTAGTAGATTGATGAAACAACCTTCTTGTTCCAATCCTCAGGAGGTTCACTTAGGTCTGAGCCTTGAGAATTAGCCTATGTCCTCGAAAACCCGGAAATTAAGTTATTAAGTAAAACTAACATTTAAGGCCTTATTCACAAAACAAAAGAGGTTCGGTTCTGGAGCTACCCAACTGCATCATACAGGACACATACAATGCTCTGCTCTGTTGATTTAAAAGGGACTTTTAACCCTTGAACGCTGGAGAGGACTCCAATGAATTGAAAAGCAATGTGTTGGATAAAAAGGGAACTCCCATTGCTGTGAGATTTTTCATTCAAATGTTATTACAGGTCAAAGGTTTTTACTCTTTTAAACTACAATTCTCTATTTTGCCAAGCGCAGTGATTCTCAACTGTAAGCCTCAGGTCACAAGTACAGGTCAGGATTCAAGGATATCAAGCAGGGAGATCCTTAAAATCTGACCTGTAGGTGTGTCCTGAGAAATATAATTGAGAAGCACTGATTTACGGTAGCTCTGCAAAACCAAAACGAGTGTGACAAGTGCACACTGAGAATACATAAATCTAAGTAGTTTATTGTTAGCGATGATGACCCTCAGGTGCTGCTCAGTCAAGTTTTTCTTTCCGTTGTGCCTTTACAGAGAAAACATTTTCATATTCATAGTGTGGTACTGCACACACATAATACCGAACAAATTAATGTTAGTCAAATCTTCTGTGTACAAGAAAAACAGCAAAACCCCAGACTTAATTTTGGCATTTTATGGGATGCATCAGTGAGGTAAAACTGATTCTCTGGGTGCACTATGAGTGAGGGCCCATACCTGCAATACCGTTCCATTTATATACTGGAAAACAAAACAGTATGACAAATGCACTCTGAGAACAAATAAAACGAAGTACTTCATGCTTATTATTCTTGTAATTAACACTAAGCTATGTAAGGAAATATATACATAGCTGGATGTTTTTACTCTGCATAAGGATTTAGATAATCTGAGTGAATGTGAAGAAAAGTGGCAGATGACATTCAATGTAGTTAAATGTAAGGTTATGCATTTCGGCTGTAGAAACAAACATGCTACATATACTCTAAATGGGAAACAATGTGGGGAATCCTCATTAGAGAAATATTTAGGAGTACTGATAGATGATAGACTTCACAGAAGTGTGCAGAGTCACTCAGCTGCTGCAAGAACAAATAGGGTACTAGCATGCATACAAACGGACATTGGCATTTCAGGCCATGGGGAGCGGGAGAAGCAGTGAGTGGAGGCAGAGCATGGTCAGTGAAGCTAAAATAGAAAACCTGTGCACCACCTCACCAGTCTCCACTGAATCCACTCCAGTCCAGCCAATGTTGGGTGGTAAGTAAACTCAAGTTCTTCCTAATTTCTAATAATGTCAGAGCTGGTGGAGGAGGATCAGTGACAATAAATTAGAAAACTGAGGCTTTGAGCAAGTTGGAGCTAAAAGTTGGAGAACCCTGTGCCCCTGTCTGGTGATGGCTTACTGGTCTGATCTGTGTTCCTTTAAGCTAGGCAGCATGTTAAATGTAAAACAGCTGAGGTTGAGGCAGGGTAACATATACTCACTGAATATAATTTATTTATCTATTGTGCAACTAAAGAAAATGGAGAATGAACAGTATCAGTACTTCTGGTCCATTATTTGTACAATATGAGGTATATGTATGTCATGGAATTCAGGGGTCACCGCATGGTTGCTTGTTGTTTATGGACCTTTGATTCCGTTTAAAAAAACAAAAATGCTCCGTGGTTCTGAAGTACCAGCCGCGCAGCTGGTCCTTAAGAGGTTTAACACGGTAGCAATGGTGTCTTTTTTTTTCTGGAAATCTCCGGGTGAGCCATTTCTGAATATTCCCTGATATGGGAATAGCTATAGCACAGTTCTATGGTTAAATCTTTTGTTAGCTATATAATAAACAGAAATTTCATTTTGGCAGACATATACATTCAGCAGTTATATTTCTGAAAAGTAAAGCGCTTGTAAAGCTAAATAAAAGTATTTTTAGGAAGTGGATGTTGAAGAGATTATGTTGGTTCAAGCATAACCAGGTACTGTGATTTAGGCACCTCTGCAATACCAAAATGTCACAATTCAGCAGTGTTAACCCTTTGGGTGGCATTGGGGTATTGGTTTGCACACCCCTCTGGCACCCAAAGGTTTAAGATATGATTAACATGTCACTCATAATACTTTTATTTTATTTAAAAGGTTAGTAATTTATTTTTTCTAATAAAATCTAATATTGTAGATATTACAAAAATAAAGTAACTCATGAAAGTCCCGTCTCTCAAACCTTAATAGTTTGAGAGATATAAGGTTTCGCCACTCCCTCCCCTTTCCCTGACGTCAGCTGTAAAGCTGACAGAAGGATATTCGAGTCATGCGACTCGATGGCGGCTCTTCAGCAGAGCTGAAATACCACAATCTAAAAAGAAATACTTCATTAGAAGGGTTTACTTTGTAGACAGTTCTAATTAAGTATATCTTTTTAGACTGCTGAAGAGCAACTGGTCAGTCCCGGGGCCTCCTTCTGTCAGCTGTACAGCTGACGTCAGTGAAAGGGGAGGGAGGGGGAAACTTTAAAACCTTATATCTCTCAAACTATAAAGGTTTGACAGAAATGACTTCAGTTAGTTTATTTTTGTAGTATCTAGGAAGTGAATTTACTGAGTTTACTTCCTGATAGTTCTAACTGACAGGAAGTGACAGGCAGTTTCTATCACATTCTATGGAGAACTGTATGTCTCTGACTTTTCTGACTTTCCTCTCCATTAGAATCTAACAGGAAATCTAATTAGAATTCGACCACTAGATGGCACTGCTAATGTAAAAAAAAACATGGGTTTAAATTGTAATAACTCTGGAAATATACATCTCTCTGCAGTGGGTGTACCCTTATTTTACTCAACAGGAAAATCCCTACAATATATATTTTTTCATAAAAAAATGTTTACTGCTCCTTTAAGCTACTATTACTATGTGACAATTTCCCTTGAATGTATCTTTTAAATGTGAAGTTGGCTTAACAAGCAATGGAAACATTGTGGAACACATCCATCTTAATAAAAAGAAAGCCTAGCATTCTCTGTATTGAAATATCATACTATGTGTCAGCTCTTTGTTTTGTGACAATACAAGGAAAGAAACATGCAATTTCCATCAGAAAAAGGGAAAGATCAATTTAAAACCTCTGTGGGAGACATTTGATTCTTATTCTACAGAAGTATTACCAGAGGTGGTGCTTTTTTGCTTTTGAGAGTCATACACAAAGAGTATAAGCTATAGTCTATAAACCAAAGAAACAATAACTTCAATAAATGTTGGTATCTGGTAAGTATCTTTTTCATCTCTTTTTTGAAGTACACATCTGCCTGCCTCAACTTTTGTACAAATAAAGTTAATTATATATAATTTATTTTTTTAATAGCTAACAGGCTATAATTCATCATTGTTAGCAATAAGTTTATTGCAGACCTTGCTTTTTGATCATATGTCCAACAATTAAAAACATGGGCGTCCCTGGTTTGCAGTTCATCATTTACCCTCAGTGCACCGCACCCAGGATACATTTTTTTTCCATGGATACAAGTGATATAGCAAAGCATTTAATGAGGTACCTTGTAGTCCCTCTCTTCTTTGGGATAAGGAAAAAAAATATATAAGAGTATTGGCACTCAAGTAATATCCCCAAAATAAGACTACCACTGACCATCCAGGTGTAGTGCCAAAAAACGTTTAGATACAAAAATAATAAGCACTCACGGGTCTGGTATCAAAATATGTAGTGTTGTATTGGTAAATTACATTGAGACGTGAACTACAAGCAGCAGTACATTTCAGTCCTTTCATCAGGACCTAATCCGTGAACGTGTACTTTTTCGTGTATACAGCACTATTACTTCTGTAATACCCTCTCAAGAGTGCTGTGGTAATGGAAGTGAAGGAGCTCTGGAGAAGGAAGGGATAGCTGCCCACAGAGAGCATATTGTATGTAAGACTAGAGTCAAGGCCTCTGGATACAAATAGAGAATGTTTTCAGAAACTAGCAGGGGGTCCTGCAGAGTATCTAAGTGTATGTAACCACAGATCACTTTTAGGTGTGAGTACTTCTTTAAGATAGAAATGAACTGGCCCTGCAATTTCTGATTTGCATAGGATAGGGGTAGTCAATCGTTGTACATTTTAAGAGCTGTAGTTCCAACTCCCATCATCCCCAAGCACTCAGCTCCAGTTTGGAAATTATGGAAGTTATAGTCCCAAAAGTTGTGGGTTCATATCTTAACCATCCCTAGTTTAGGGTTAAAAATCCCACTAACATGTGCCAAAGCCCAATTAAGAAAGTCTATTTAAAATGGGAATAAGGCAGGTGTTCATAATGTTTTAGAACAAACTAAATACCATGAAAAATGAGGGCTACATACATCATCCCTAGAATTCCAAAGGGGTGTTCAGTGCATTACTCATTAATCTAAATAAATAAATACATACATACATACAAACCATCAAACAAATAAATAACTAAAAGCTTTGCAGACCCTCTTGGCACTGAGAATGTTAAAACTGGTAATGAAACAATTGAGAATGTTATTGGTTAGTGAGAGGTTGTCTTGCAGTATATGAACACCAAACAGTGTAAATCTCTCTTCACTCAGCAGCTGTGAGTTTTCTAGCACTGTACACATATTTGTAGAACACTGTCAGAGAAATGCAATGCACATTATCAGTTTGTGGTGCTCTCAGTCCTGGTTTACAAATGGCTGTGGGGAAATGTCACAGATAATATGGATTGGACCCTTGACTGATATTTGTCTGTGTTTACTGTGGAGAGCAACATAATTCACACTCACACCTTGATAATATAGTAGGACATATGTAAAAAGAAAAGTGGAGGAATTATGTGGCAAACATCTACACTGTGTCTAAGAAATGCAACTTCTTATTGATTTACAAGGACTTTTTACACATTGGATTCTAGAGAGGTCTCTGACACATTGTTTTATAATGCACTGGAGACCAAGCTAGCATTTTGTAAATATAGTAGAGATGTTTCACCACAGAATTGTTTCATTTTTGTCTTTACACGTATGAAGCAATAGGGCTTATTTATAAAATTAAAGTAGGAAAAACCAATTACACGGGGGGGGGGAGCTAATAGAACTTCCCAACATTCCCTTTGATTTGAATGGGGCTTTTTAAACACTTGACTGGTAGAGAAGTCTCCAGTGCATTGCTTTACAATGAATTTGAGACATCCCTAGCATACATGAGGTTAAAATCTGTTATCAAAATGCTGGTTCATTTGTCCTCTATCGTTCAGTCAGTTTGCCAAAGAATCATTCCACTTGAATTTTATATATACACATCCCACTGGGGGAGATGTAAAAAAGGGGATTTTGTGTACTTACCAAAAAATCCTTTTCTCTTAGTCTCTTAGAACACAGGCACCGTAGGGTTTAGTTCTCTCAGCAAGAGTTCAGGGCACTTGTAAAAGAGCTATCTGAGGTGCAAACTCCCAGCCTGCACCACTTCACCCTTCCCAGACATGCTCAGCGTGAAGTCAAAGCCGAGATAAAGACAAGAAATGGAACTGGAATAAGACAGGGAATACCCCGAAAAGAGAACCCTGCTCAGGACTTTAACCAGTGTTTTTGCTCTGGGAGGGAAGTCCACATGGATGAAGAGAAAAGGCTTTATCGGAAAGTACCTAAAAATCCACTTTTTTCTTTCTCCTATGTGGAACACAGAAACACTGGGGATTTACCAAAGAATCCACCAAGATTCCAGATTAAGAAAATTCAAAAGACAGGACCGACAGGGGCAAAACGAGGCAATCAGAATGACATGAACTCTACAAAGATCAATTTACTCAAAGAGCTGAGCTAATAACACGAGGTTATCAATTAAAACAAGAGGCAAGGCACTTTCCACTACAACAAAGGCAGAGATTTTTTGCAGTAAGGGCAGTAAAGTTATGGAATTCTTTGTCTCGAGATGCTGTGCTTACAGATACTGTAACTGCTTTCATAAACATAATGGTAACTATCTACCACAGAACAATAGTGAGATTGATGACAGTTGGCTTCAAAGCAGATACTATGTTGATCCATGAAAATATCTGACTGCCATTTGGAGTCAGGAAGGAATTTTTTTACCCACTTAGGGCTTAATTGGAAATGGCTTCAGTGGGGTTTATTTATGCACTCCTCAGAATAACCAGGGGTGATTTAGCATGAGCGGACTTGATAGACTCATGCCTTTTTTCAGCCTTATCAACTATGATACTATGACACGAGCCTGCTCCATTCTGATTTTCCTCAACACCCTGAGAATCAGGGAAGTGTCAGGAAAGACATATAAACCAGAGGAAAATGCCATGGAATGACCATCAGGTCTACCGCGATAGCCAAAGGATCCCAGGACTAGGGGTGGGTGAAAGTTGTTGCCGTGTTCCCGCTGGAAATTTCACGAAAACCACGTTGTTATACGCTTTTTCGCGGGAAAATCCGCTTTAAAACTAGCGGTTAAAATTTTCACATTTTCGCCCATTGGCCAGAATCTTTTGCCATTTTTCAATGGCTAAAAAGTTTCCACCCATTGATTTATGCTGTTTTCGCACTGCCGCTATAAAAACGTGGCGTTTTCACTGAAGGCAGATATAATAAAAGCAGCTACAGAGCGAGATAGACGCACTGTGCTGTTTTCTTGTGATATTTTGCAAAAAGGGAGGCAGGAGAGGCTCATAGTGACTCCTATCACTATGAGCAGGGTAAAAAATAATCAATGGAGGAGGTGGAACGACCATTATGTGTCCACTGAGTCTGAGGAGGAAGGGACCACTACTGTACCAATGCTGTCCAGTCCCCCTAAATCACCCCAAGGGATGTTGGGGAATTTAATGGGAAGGGAGGGAGAAAAGGGAATGGGAAGGGAGGGAGAAAAAGGTAGTACTAGTGAGAACAGGACAGGTCATCTGCCTGTGCCTGCTGCAAGATGTGATGCCCCTGCTGCCAGTGCCAACACTGCTGTACCTGTAGCCACTAGAGTTGTACCTGTTGCCAGACATGCTGCCCCTGCTGACAGTGCCACCATTTCTGATCCTGCATCCACTAGTGTTGTACCTGTTGCCAGAAGTGCTGCCCCTGCTGCCAGTGCCACCGTTTCTGTTCCTGCAGCCACTATTGTTGTACCTGTTGCCAGACGTGCTGCCCCTGCTGCCAGTGCCACCATTTCTGATCCTGCAGCCACTAGTGTTGTACCTGTTGCTAGTACTGAACCTGCTGCCAGTGCTGAACCTGCTGCTAGTACTGAACCTGCTGCCACCAATACTTTGCCTGCTGCTAGTGTTTCTTGTAGTACTCAGTGGGGGAAGGAGAAAATTATGCCATGTGTGACAGCAGGGGACCCTCGTCACCTCCTCCAAGAGGCAATGAGATGTCTGGAATAGAGCCGCAGCACATAGGGACTAATGGTGGTGGTGATGTTGGAGAAGCTGGGGTGGAAGAGACATTGATGGCCTTTTAGCAGAAACTGAGAAGGAATGGGAGACAAGGATGAGGGTTGGCATCACCACTACCACTAGCAGTCAGCTTTTGAAATTAGCAGAAATTGCAACTGCTCTAACTTCTGCTGCTGCTGAGATGAAAGGGCAGCATGGTGCTGAGGAGCAGGCTAGTGCGCCACAGACCACCGTGGACACAGTGGGAATGGGGTCAACAAGTAATGCCGGACTAGTACAGGTTCCACTTGCCAGCAGTAGCAATACTCCTCCTGATCCTCGTTGCAGTGCTAAATCTGAGGCAGTAGCAGCAACAGCAGCAACATTATCCGCTGCCACAGAAAGTGAAGGGGAATGTGGAGGACAAGAAGAAAGAGGCCATTCTTCTCCACCTGTTCCCTATCCCTCCCCACAGAAGTCATCATCAACAACGGTACAGTGCAAAATTTGTGACAAGTTAGTGAGAAGGGGGAAAGGAGGCAACACACCTTGGCACAACCACCCTGATAACACACATGAAACACAGACACCATGACATTTACTCCAAACATGTTAAAGCCAAATACCCATTACAGAAATCTAGCACCACTGTTACTGTACCCACTGACTCTCCAGAAAGGTGGAGATCAAAGAGGAGGAAGAATAAAGAAACCCAGAGAGACACTGGAAGTTCCATGACAAGCGAAACAACTAGCTCTCCATTACCATCACCTAGGATAACTACATCTTCTGCCAATCCACCTCATTCATTGTTACCTCCCCCACCAAATGATAGCCACTCTGTTAATGTTAGGATATGGCAGTTCATCTCTACCCATTGCACACTGTGTGGAGCACTGATCACACATGCCAGTGTGGTGGAGGAGAATCGATACCAGGTCATCAGGTGGCATCTGAGGAGATTCCATCCCGCAGAATATGCTAGGATTCTGGCAGGGAGGGTTCATCATTACTATTAAACTGTCAGCAAGTTGTCATGTGTCCTTAGCGAGGTCTGGACAAGGGGTACAGTGACAGTGGCAGTACTTGGTTTCGGGTGTCATGGTGTTTGGATACAGTTGCACCCCCAGATGTTATTTACCACACACACACACTATGCACATTGCAGTTGCTGATGGAAGCCACAGTTTCTGTTGTCAAGCGAAAAATATATATTCTAATAAAAACACACCCATGATGATTTTGGAGGAGGGGCAGGTGGAGAAGATTTAATGGTCAACTTTTCTCCACAAATACTTGGGGCTACTTATTCTTCTGCCACTGCCTCAGGCTCATCACTGGAGCCAGTCATAGCAAGTGGAACCTTCATCATCCATCTTCCATGTTACTTCTATTGTTGATTCCATTCCCTTTCAGTTGCCTAATCATCCTGCTGCTTACACAACTCAGCAGCAGCAGTATTAACAGCAGATGCAACTCAGGACTCAGGAGGACATGTGACAGTGGCCACTGGCCAACATGACCTGCTGGCATTTTTATTTTTTTCTCAGGGCTTGTGTTTTAAAATAAAAAAAAATAAATAAATAAAAACTAGTCCTACAAAAAATAAATAATTTTGGGGGGTTTGTTTCTAACAAGCCTAAGTCCTACAAATCAATGTTTCCTTAGGGCTTGTGCCAAACAAGCTTAAGTCCTACAAATCAATGTTTCTTCAGGGTTTGGGCCTCTAATAAGTCTAAGTCCTACAAAGGCCTCTAACAACAATTCAAACAAATCATCCTCTACAAAATACTCTATCAAGTCAAGTATTAGTCCACCCCAGTGGCAGCTTATGTCAATGGGTTCCTGTCTCTGTCACTTTAAATACAAATGTCTTATTTTATTTTATTGATTTATTTTTTTATTAACTGTCCCCCAATAGCAGTCAAGAAAGGCCCCCAAAACAAATTCCCTGTTCAAATGATTCATTCATGCACCAACACAGCTACCCTCCTCAGACCCCTTTATACCATATCTTAGGTTTTTACTTTATTTAGGATTTCTTTTTTATTAAGTGCCCCCCAAACCCAGTAAAACCCCCCAAAAATCATCCCCTGTTCAACTGATTCTTTCTCCATACCCCACCAACACAGGCACCCTCATGCCCCTTTTATACTGTGCCTTTGGGAAATAAAATATTATTTGTAATGTGTTGTGTGTAACTTCTATGTTCCCATTGATTTCAATGGGCAAAAAAGCGGAAAAAAGCAGAAGATCGGCACTTTTAGCTGGAATTTTTTTGGCAAGTGGAAAGTGCCATTTTTCGCAAAATCCTAACCTGTATTGATTCTTCATCTGGCGACTAGCTGCTCAAAAGGGACTGACAGCGCAGGCACACGGACGTCACTGGGACAAGATGTTCGTGCTTCCTGTTCCAGTGACAGTCAGAAAAAGGACGAAATCTTCAGAACCGGGTAATATTTCTGGCGACTAGCGCTACTAAGCAGCTAGTCGCCAGATGAAGAATCAATACAGGTTAGGTTTTTGCGGGGTGGTAGTTCCCCTTTAAATGTAAAACAACAAAGATTATGCAAATGCAGTTCACACAAACAAACATACACACAGGAACATTTTAATAATATTCTTAAAGAGAATGGCAGCTACTATTTAAAGGGGTACTAATAGTCAATATGTAAAGAACAATATATTGTAGTGTTTATTCCCGAGTAAATGGTACTCACGCTGCCAACAGTTATTTTATTCAAAAGCTATTACAGCTCAAACTTGAATTTTTTTAGGTGCAGTATCACAGTGGCCTGAAATTTTACAGTGGTGCTGTTGCTATACCATCCTATGGACAGTTCTGGTCAGTTGATCATAAATCTCCATAGGATGGTGTAGCAACAGCGCCACTGTATAATTTCAGGACACTGTTATACTGCACCTCAAAAATTCACATTTGATCTTTTTGATCTGTAATATCTTTTGAATAAAACAGCTTTCAGCAGTGGGAGTACCATTGTTTTACTCAGAGGGATAAACCTAACAATATATATTTTATGCATGTTAAGTTTTACTATCCCTTTAAGCTTTTTTCACATTACAAACAGCAGAAAAAAATGTAATTTTTAAATTATAAATATACATGCAAACACTGATGTTTCAGTTCCTGGAACTCTTCAGACTTATTGTAGTGAATGGATCCAAATAACATCATTGCATCATGTAGAGGAGTAGGGTTTATGTTGAGTGGGCGTGAATGATCAAGGGAAGTGCAGATAGTCAGCAGAGGTTGTGGGAAGTGGGTGGTGTTGCCAAAAAGTGAGTTCAGCTACAAAGAATGCTCTCAACCCAGAGAAAGAGGCTTGACCCCAGAGACTCAGTACTTTATATTGAATACAGAAGTCTCCTGGGCAAATTGAGAGCGTTCCAAGGTAAAATTATAAAGTGTACGGTTGTGTGTGTGCAGACATCACAGAGTTTACTTTCATTCCTCTCTTATCAGTCAAAAGGTGTTAATTTATCAAAGGGCAAATAGCGTAATATGCAAGGAGACTCAGTGTTCTTCTTCATGACTGCACAGCACATAACTAAAACATACTGAACCCAAAGGCAAAATGCGTGGCTGCCTAACCCCCCCCCCCACACACACACACACACACACACATACACATACACACACAGTCTGAATCAAGACTGAATAATACATGCCCAAGGGTTTAATGAACAAAAGAGAAGACTTATCTTACTGGCCGGCAGCGATGGTACGTGATGATGTCAGCGACCCTCAGCCAAGAGAGCAAAGTGGTTTGTTTACAATGGGTCGCAGGATACTGCAGAGACAGCAAACCCCCATTTGGATGCTGGGCCTCGTCCCAACTGCTCATCTGCACCCCATATAGTTCCTTCCCTGTGTTTTCCATGTGCAAACGGATTACACAGTCAAGTAAAAGAATACACTGCAGAAAAGTGAATAGTGTTTTCAGTAGAACAGGGGTGACCAACTGCAGTCCAAGGCCACCCATCAGATCAGGAGTTAAGGTTATTGGCCTTTTGTGCAAAAAAAAAGTGGTGTAATTCTAGTGCAAATCAGCTGTACTTTAGAGGAGAAAATAGACGTTCCCATTGGTTTTCATGAGGTTTTTCACCTGTATAACATTCAAGCAGTTAAAAGTCCCATTTAAATCAGAGGGATTTTGGGGAACTGTATGCACCTAACTGCAGTATGAAGGAAACCTATCTAGGTAAAGGAAAAAGGAGCAAATAGCAGCTGCTCTAGCTTAGCTGAGATTTCCACTCTCCTTATCCGCGAATCCTCCGCCCACTATTTACCCTTTCTCTCCTTCACCTCCCTTCCCTACTCATTCCCCCTTTTCTCTAGGGCCCTCTGCTGCTCTACTAAACTTCTCAGTTTTCCTTATTTTTTTTTTTGTTTGCTTTTTTTTTCATTTTCTCTTCTCTCTCATAGTTCTCTACTCTGGAGTTGTTTCATCCGCCCTTTTATACACCTTTTGAAATGCTCTGACATTTGCTGCAACTAATTCTGGTGTTAGGCCTCTGCGTAGGCCTGTATGGTTACTTTTATCTTAGTTGCTGCCTTAATGTGTATTTTCTTTGTTCACAATTGTTATGTACCTCTTCTACTTTCTAATAAACTTAAAAAAAAATAAAAATAAAAAAAAAATAAAAAAAAGGGCAATTCTAGCGCAGACCAACTGCACAGACAAATAAAACGTCCCCTTGATTTGAATGCTAGCAAAGTCGCAATGCATTGGAGATCTGTTTAGCACTAATGAGTTAAAATTTCTGTTTAAAGCAATGGAAGTTTGGGGAAGTTTTATTTCTCTCATATGCATACCTGGAAACTCTCCAGATTTGCCCCAGAGACTCCGGTCTTGAGAGTGAATTACCGGGTCTCCAGGGCAGAGGCTGATTCTCCAGGTGGGTGGAGTTTGCTTTTAAACTCTTTGAACTTCTGCGCGTTCCCACCCAGTTCCTCCTACTTTTCCCCCTTCCCCACCCAGGTCCTCCTACTTTTCTTCCTTCCCCACCTAATTCCTCCTACTTTTCCTCCTTCCCCCCAGTTGCTCCCAATATTCCTCCTTCTCCACCCAGGTCCTCCCAATTTTGTGATGCCATCAGAAAGCCCCAACCCCACTCATGGGTAAACCATGCCCACTTTTTGCAAAGATTTGCTCATGTGGTGCAGGTGTTCTGCTGGCAAATTACTCCTCATGTCTTTAGTGCATAATGCCCAATGCGCTAAACAATTTAAGAGCCACTTATTCCATGGGTATAGGTCCCCTTTAAATCAAGGACTGTTAGGCAACCTTGCATACTTCCCAACATTTCAAACGGCCAAAGAGGGACAGTGGTGTTTCTGAGGGCGTAGCTAGTGGGCAGGGCATTACCAAGAATTAATAGGCTATTTCATGACCTAGAGACACCTCTTTATGTAACTGAATAAATTATTTAGAGCAAGACCAAAGTATTTTATTTATACAGACTAATATGTAAACACATATACTGAAGTTTAAACAAACATTAATATGGGATAAAAGTGACACACTTATATACACACCACATTGTCTGATCTCGTAAAAAGAGGGATATCAGGGTGGGAAAAGGGACAGAGGAATTTGGGTCTCAAAGAGGGACTGCCTTCCTAAAAAGGGACACTTGGGAGGTATGCTGTTGGGGGCAGGGTCGGATTTACGTCTCAGGAGCCTGTAGGCACAGAAATCTGAAGTTCCCCACCCCCATTGGCCATCTCCACAATGCTCCAAATCTCCATATTGCCCTCACATTGCCCCATCATCTAATCATTGCCCCCATCAACTCCATATTGCCCTCACATTGCCCCACATCAGCTTTACATTGCCCTCATCAGCTCCACTTTGCCCTCATAGTGTCCCATCATCTCAACATTGCCCCCATCAACTCCATATTGCCCCCCATCAGCTCCACATTGCCCTCACATTGTCCCCCATCAGCTCTACTTTGCCCTCACATTGCCCCTATCGGCTCTACATTGCCCCCATCAGCTCTACATTGCCCTCATCAGCTCCACATTTCCCTCATATTTCCCCATCATCTCAACATTGCCCCCATCAGCTCCACGTTGCCCTCACATTGCCACCATCAGCTCTACATTGCCCCATCACCTCTACTTTGCCCCCATCAGCTCCACATTGCCCCCATAAGCTCCACATTGCCCCCATCAGCTCCACATTAAGCCTCACATTCTCCCCCCCCCCCATTCGTTTCCTACCTCCCTGGTGATCCAGCGGCAGGAGCGATCTGTGCTTCTGCACGGACCTGTAGCTGCTGGAGCTCCTGAGCGGTCTTCTCTTTAGTAATGCAGAGCGCTGGGAGATTATGTCATCTCCCAGCGTTCTGCATTACTAAAGAGCCGGGGGAGCTCAGCAGATACATGTCTGAGGCGCAGACCTTACCATGCGGCGGGCGGCGCAGTGCAGTGCGGCACGTCACGCCACTTAAAAAAAAAATCAAAATAAAATATGTTGATTGCAATGGCAGGCGCCCTTCTGTAGGGTGTGCCTGTATGCAGATGCCTACTCTGCCTTATGGAAAATCCGGGCCTGGTTGGGGGTCAAAGCTGGACTCACAATGATTGATTTAAAGAGATGTTGGCCCATATTTGTAAAAGCAAACTGGAATTATTCTGGAGTAAACCAACTACACCATAGTGTACACATAAAATTTCCTGTTACATTAAATTGGGCTGTTAACCCCTTGAATGCTAGAAGAGTGACCCCGTGTTCTGGATTGCCTGGGACAATCTCAGATTTTAAATGTGTGCTCAATGTTCTAAAAAATTGAAAGACAACTGCCCATTGCCTAATGTAACAAGTGATGCCTCTGCTGGGCTACAAGAAAATGGCTTCCAGACAGAGCACTACACACTATACAGAGAACTGAGTTTTGATCCTGACATCAACAGGAGCTGCAGTGAAATTCTAAGGCAGTGCAATGCTAGCTTTGGGCGTGATGTACATTATCTTGTAGTCCACCATAGGCATTGCTTTCAGTCACAGCAGTTTGTACTTGGATAAAAAAACATCATTACCTGCTACCTCCTTAACCATCTGAAATTCAGAGGAATGTACAAACCAATGATTTGCATATCCGTCTGATACACAAAGGGTTAAGGGTTAAGTGTCTGGCGATAATAAACACTGCTTATTCATGAAGAAATAACCCTTTGAATGCCAGAGGGGTCAGCAACACATTGCAAAGCAATACGTTGCATACCCCTCTGGCACTTAAAGGGTTAAAGTGAATCAACCTTTAAACCTTTGTGTGCCAGAGGGGTGTCCAACGCATTGAGTCTCAATGTGTTAGGCACCCCCTCTGTACCACAAAGGGTCAACACATATAGTGGGTTTTGCTTTTGTAAGAACCAGTTCCTTCACCTTATGTGGAAAACAACTGAACTAAGAAGGAGACAGGTGTAAGTCTAGAGCAAACAGAGAGCAATCAGTACTGAATTCCACTGCAGACCTGTTTTACAGTATTATAAAATGGATGATAAGCATTGCTATCTCATGACTCACCGGGACAATAGATTTCCCCAGTCATTTCCTTATAGATGTTATAGATTCCAGAGCATATGAATCATGGATAATTTCGAGCAACATTAGCATTAAAAATAATGAGGATGATGTACCAAGAAGAACTGGAGCGATTCTGGAACACGCTAAGTACAACATGGGGATAAAAAAAACAAACCCATTTCATTTACATCAGATTTTTACTCCTTGAATGCTTGAAAGTCACCAAAGTGTTGCTTTGAATTAGAGATCTTTCTAGTATTCAGGGGGTTAAAAGCAAAATTTAAATGGAAGGGAACATTTATTTCGGCACCCTGACAAAGCCTGAATGGCAGTGGAATGTATCGAGGCAATGCGGACACAGGGGGATAACGTGGAGGAAATTAGAGGACAGTCTCTTTAGCTGATGAGATGCACTGGAGTGTTCGTAGATAACAACAGCAGTATTGAGGCAATCATCCAACCAGGGGGGACTGTACATCATCAG
The DNA here is from genome assembly GCA_037306005.1 of Rhinophrynus dorsalis. Taxonomy (NCBI): domain Eukaryota; kingdom Metazoa; phylum Chordata; class Amphibia; order Anura; family Rhinophrynidae; genus Rhinophrynus; species Rhinophrynus dorsalis. Next base: position 326,228,893 of record CM074721.1, on the reverse strand, counting down.
GAGGACTCTCATTACACTGGGTCATTTCCATGTAGGAGAAGCTGGTTCTTCATGTAATACTATTGTTTAACTATTCAAGATGATTTTAACTACTTATGTGGTATTCTCTGCTCTGGAGATACCTGTGATGTGACATCTATCAAATTGATGAAATAGAGTGGCCTGTTGGTTAGTTTTTTTTTTCTTCAATCCAACAGCATTACCTTTTGTATTTATTTTATATTTTAAACACCCCCTTACTTTTCCGTTGAATATTAATTTGTCCAGTGTGGAGCAGTCTGTTTTCCCAGAATTGCTCCAGTTTGTCTTAGTACATAAACCTCAATATTCTGCCCCTTCGATGCCTCAGGGGCTGCTTAGTTATCATATTAAGGTTTAATCAACATCTATTGGTCTATGAGTTTAGGGCCAAATTGTCAGGATGAGAGTCCAGTGTTACCTGTTATATGATGTGCACTGATTGACTGCTTCTTTAGTCTCAAAGTCATTGCCATTTGTACCAAAAAGGTCAATGTTTATCTGCACCAGTTCATGGGGCACACTAACAGGTTAGGTTTTCAGAATATACCTAATTAAGCTCAGAGGGTTTGAATACAATTACTGATACATTGATAACTCTATGTATATTAAAAGTCAGAGATGCTCAACTAGGAACGAACCTGCAATATAAATTTGCAGGCTCTATAGGAAAGGTGTCCTACCCAGGATGCAATCTCTTTTAGCCCACTAGTGCCTTTCACAGACAGGAAATATCCTAAAGCATATCATATTGGTCCTGCACTTACAGCAGTCCAACCACCAAATGCCAGGGAATTCCTCTCTGAACAAGAGAAGCAGCCAACCCCAGACGTATGTTTCAGCCTTGTTGGGCTTCGTCAGTGAGGTGTAGCTGATCTCTCTAAGCACTGTAAGCAAGGGGTCCAATGCTGGATTTCCCTATTACCCTTGGGGTGACTAACCCCAAGGGTAATTTGTATGTGTATATTAAAAGTCAGAGATTGATAACTCACCTGTGATTAGAAGGGAATTTCATGAAAATCTAAATGTTTGTGTTCCTGGGGACTAACACTGAGAAATACACTGTTTCAGGTAGTGAGACCTCTATGTTGCATCATGTTAAAGGTTCCTTGCAGTCCAACAGTAGCACCTTTAGTTTAGCTCAAGCAGGGACATACTGAATAAAATCTACATCATGGGGAACTTTAAAGGTTAATATTTCAAAGTTCTTAGAGTCATCTCAATTTTAAAGCTCCCAGGTATGCTGATTGTCTGTGCCTGTCCATGGCAAAAGCTCCATGGTCCAGTGCAACTAACTATATACAAGACTCAACAATCAGCCATGTATACCCACAATGGGATTCAACTGGAGATTCCTTATAGACTATCACTTTTATTCACTACAGTGGTAGGAATCCCGTACTGTGTTATTTTAAAGAAATTAACACCTCCTATAACTCCCCACTTACTTTACTACAGGCAGAAAATCTTTGATCAAGTCAGTCCTGCATGTCATGCTCATAATGGTAGACTTGATACTTGCTGGCAGATTTTTTAACCCCTTAATGACCGGTCGATCGTCGCGGCGACACGACTGAATGACCGCGGAGAATTTTTTTCTTTTTTTTTTTACTTTTTCTGGTTCCGGACTCCCCGAACGGCATGCAGACGCAGGGGGAGCCCGGAACTCCATGACGGAAATAGTACGTCATGGGTTGTTCAGTCAGATCGACCCTTGACGTACTATGACCATCAAGGGTTGTTAAGGGGTTACAATGAATCAGGCAGATTACTTGGACATAATGTATGCTTTAAAGGGGAACATTCACATCCCAAAAAATGTGAGCATTGTTTTTAATCACTAAAACAATATCAGCTCTGGGTTTATTTTTTTTTACCTACCTACGAGTGAAGATATTAATCCTTAAAATGTGCCACCTCTGCATTCTGCGGCACCCTGTTTGTAAGGCACAAAGCCGCAGGACTTCCCACCTCCCTCCCAGCTTCCCCAGGGAGTGCATTCATGCTTCCCTTCGGAGCTCTATTTTTGTGAGTTAATGTTACAAGCTCCGTTTACCATGCTACTGAAGCTGCAACACATGGAAACAGACTAGACTTTTGTACAAATATCTTCTCATATGACCCCAATGGATCTACGCTATATAACAGTGGTAGCTAACCCTGGTCCTCAAGAGCTGCTAACAATGCATGTTTCCAAGATATCACCGAGTGAGCACAGGTAGAACAATTAAAGTGACTGAGCCACTAATTAGTCCACCCTGTGCTACAGCTGAGACATTGTGAAAACATGCACTGTTGGTAACTCTAGAGGACCAGAGTTGCCTACTATATCGTTTATAACCATTAACCTTAAAGTATATGTGCATCGGCTGGGTTTTGCTCTTAATGAATGTATTATAGGTTTCTAAGGCAATACAGCTCAGGTTCACTAAACAGTGTTAAATCCTTCCAAATACCACTGTGGGGGTGATCCATTGAGGGATTAATGAAGCTATTCTGGTGGTAAATCTTATTGATCTGAAAGGACATTAAGGTCATAAAAGCTGCATTAACATGAAATGGAGACTGATGGATCGCCCCCCACTGAGTATATTTATTAAAGTCTGCAAAATAAACTGAACAAGAAAAAGAGAACTTCCTATTGAAATCAAATGCATTCTTCGCTTTCATAAATTAACTGAAGTTGTTTTGCATCAAGTCTGGTCATACTATTCCAACAAGACAAGAATGGGGGGTGTACTAATACCCTTCAATGTTAAAACACATGCTGGAATCAGTTTTTATGGGCTCTGCCTATTACATATGCACCAAACTACCAACACTGAAAATTATCCAGTGTACACAGATTGAGCCAAGAGGAAGCTGGTATGGGAGGGTATGGGTGTTTCAAAGCATTCCATTCCTCAGTACCATGTTTAACATTACATACCGACAAGAAAACTGGGTAACATAATTCCATTTTACTATGAATATTATAGTGGAGGACTTCTGAGTTTGCTGGTATTAAAGTCTTAACAATAGCAGAGCATGAGTGTAGGTATGCACTAGAGCAAACAAATACTCTTTGGCATACCCTGAATCTGCATGATTTCTGGCCGGTATCTTAGCACAACGCCCATATGTACAAAGTCAAAAAGGGAATCATTTTGTGGCAAATCAACTGCAACAAACGGAGAAAATAAATAAAATAAATATGTCCATTAATTTAAATGGGGCTTTTAACCCTATGAGTGACAGAGATGTATCCAGTGCATTGCATTGGATACCTCACCGGCACTCAAAGGGTTAACTCATTGAATTCAAGAGAGGGCTTCGCCTCATGGTGAAGCTAAATTCATTTTAAAGACTGCTGACGAGGAGTACATAATATTTAAATAGATAAGAACCTTTTTTATTTTTGGTGATAATGTCCCTTTAAACATATTCTTAAAATAAGAGGTTAGCATTCAGAATAAAATAACCTCAATCACTTGGGAAAAGAGGTCCCAGATGAGTAAAGAGCATCATCTATATAAAGAACACATTAATCAGCAGTTCTCTGTAGAACAAAAGCAAGAGTTATTAGTAATACCAGCCATGAACCCCCAATGATGTGCTTTTATTACCAAGTACAATAGAGAATACCAAGAGGCTGCTTTAGTAAAGAGAACTGGAGCAATTCTGAAGCAAGTTACATCACCATAGTGGAGAGACAAAAAGTGTCAAAATACACTGGAGACATACCTAGCATTCAGGAGGTTAAAAGCCCCCATTTAAATACACGGGAATTTAATTTGTCCCCTGTGGTGCAGTTGGTATGCTCCAGAATTGATCATATTTTCTTTAGTACATAAGACCCATGGTTTGCTTGACTGAACCCTACATAAGGACATTCTCTCATAGTGATGCTCATGTACTGAGAAACTGGTACAATTCACCAACAAATCACCATACCTGGGAACTCTCGGATCTGCCCCGACCCAGGTTTTCAGACTGAATTACCGGGTCTCCAGGGACAGATGCCGATACTCCGGTGGTGGTGAGTTTCTTCTCCTTCCCACCCTGTTCCTCCCACTTTTACTCCTTTCCACCCTGATCTGCCAACTTCCCAACCATTTCTCCTCATTCCCACCCCGATCTGCCCACTTCCCACTACCCATTTCTCCTCATTCCCACCCTTATCTGCCCACTTCCCACAACCCATTTCTCCTCATTCCCACCATGATCTGCTCACTTCACACCACCCATTTCTCCTCATTCCCACCCTGATCTGCCCACTTCCCACCACCCATTTCTCCTCATTCCCACCCTGATCTGCTCACTTCCCACCACCCATTTCTCCTCATTCCCACCCTGATCTGCCCACTTCCCACCACCCATTTCTCCTCATTCCCACCCTGATCTGACCACTTCTCAACCATTTCTCCTCATTCCCACCCTGATCTGACCACTTCTCAACCATTTCTCCTCATTCCCACCCCGATCTGCCTACTTCCCACCCATTTCTCCTCATTCCCACCCTGATCTGCCCACTTCCCACCACCCATTTCTCCTCATTCCCACCCTGATCTGCTCACTTCCCACCACCCATTTCTCCTCATTCCCACCCTGATCAACCCACTTCCCACCACCCATTTCTCCTCATTCCCACCATGATCTGCTCACTTCCCACCACCCATTTCTCCTCATTCCCACCCTGATCTGCTCACTTCCCACCACCCATTTCTCCTCATTCCCACCCTGATCAACCCACTTCCTCATTCCCACCCTGATCTGCCCACTTCCCAACCATTTCTCCTCATTCCCACCCTGATCTGCCCACTTCCCAACCATTTCTCCTCATCCCCACCCTGATCTGCCTACTTCCCAGCACCCACTTCTCTTCATTCCAACCCTGATCTGCCCACTACCCTCCCATTTTATGACACAAATACTCCTTACCCCCATCAACCCGATGAATCCCCACATTGCTTGTTTTCCAGAGTGTACATGCATGTATCACCAGGGAATAAATATAAAAATAAACAAAATGGCTGCTTGGTAATGATGGGATGAAAATACTAGGCTTTTCCCATAGCTTGATGAATTTCAGACTTAATGTATTGACACAATTATAATGGTTACCAAGAAACAGGCGATGCAGCCTTTCACAAGTGGCAGCACCCTAGGGTACCCAATTGTAAGAGATACATCAGTCAGTTATACCATATCCATCATGCTGAACTGTGGGCATGTCCCGCGCAGTCCCAGTCCCCCTGCTGCTGTGTAAAGTCCTTAGAAAAAAAGCAAAAGATGAGCAGTTCTGGAGCAAGACAACTGCATCATGGTGAGTGGAGAGAGTATAAACTTCCTACTGGTTTAAATTGAGCCATTAACCCACTGAATGCTAGAGAGTTACCTAAAACTTTGTTTCTGATGCATTTTGGACTTGTAAGATTCAAGTGGGAAGATTCAGCAAGTGGTGATAAAGTGGAGATGACTTCTCCAGCGATATAATTTCCCCAGTTCCTATGTTATTCTATAGAGCTTATGCACTAAGCTCTCCAAAGCTGAAGAAATCTTAGTGCACAGGCTTCATAGAGCAACACAGAAATTGGAGAAGTGATAAACTGGAGAAGTCATCTCCACTTTATCCCCTCTTTATCACCGCTTAGTGAACATCCTCTAGCACATTGGTCAGCAACCTGAGGCTGGCAAAGGAGGACGGGAACTGTATTCTTTAGCTGGAGCTGCTCTAGCAAGATGAAGAGGTTTCAGGTAGTTTGACAAACAAGGCTATACAGATTAACCCTTTGAGTGCCAGAGAAGTATCCAAAGCATTGCAACACAATGTGATGGATACCGCTCCAGCATTCAAAGGGTTAAAAAGGGAATTAAAAGTATTTAATCGTTGAATAGGTTCCTAACCTAACGTGTAAGTGCATATTTCCCAGTAATGGTGACTCAGGGCTTGTCCTATTGTGTTTATCATTTTGTTAAGCCTAGTATCAAACATTACAATGTTAGTGGTATCCAGGAACCCACAGTGCTGATTTCAGTTTACTGAACAGTCAGTGACAACAACAAGGTATGCACAATAGAGTGTACTCCACTTCATGGGTCAATTTGTACTGACTATAGAAAAAAACAAAAGCGCAGAAGTCTCTCTAAGCGAAGTATTTGGTAAATCCATAAATGCCTTCCCCAACACCCTGTGCTCTTATATCGCTGCACTCACTTGTTCCAGAGGTTGAGTATTGCCTCTCAGTATATATAGCTCCCTTGGTATAGACCCCAGGTAAGGGAGAGAAGAAAGAAGGAGTGTGGTTATGTTACACAGGAGGAAGATACATGTGTGCATCCTAAAGAACCTTACCTGGGGTCTATACCAGGGGAGCTATATATACTGAGAGGCATTACTATCAACCTCAGGAACAAGTGAGTGCAGCGATATAAGAGCACAGGGTGTTGGGGAAGGCATTTACGGATTTACCAAATACTACGCTCAGAGAGACTTCTGCGCTTTTGCTTTTTGTTTTTTTCTATACAGAGTCTACTTTTGGGGAGTCCCTACCCTATTCTAAAGCTGCGAAGAAATCATCTAGGCTTTTTATGTATGGTCCTGGTTTGTAGTAATAGAATTGTTTGCCTAATATTCTATGTGACCAGTGTTTGGTGTTTTTATTTTGTTTTAGTATCATATAGGTACTATTCACTATTTGGATATATTTATCCTTTTCTTTCATATTATCCATTTTGGTGTCTGGGCTCTTAGTGGCGCTCTCTTTTAGTATATCTTGGAAGAACTTTTTGGTGTCACTCCACTTTATACATTTAGATACAATTTGTACTGACGTAATGGAACGCTAACACCTAAAACATAACTGTGGCTGTGTACCCTTAAATACCCTGTACTTCATTCTAGAGGCTATACAACGTGTCTGTTTGTTTTCGAGGCCTAAAATCTAGTCATACTTATGCTCTGACGGAGCAGCCATTCCTGCCTTTTCCAGGCTTCTATGTACCTCAGGAACCTTGAAGTAGCCTTTGTGAATAAAAGAACAGTGTGCATAAAAACACACACAATGCACACAATACATGGAATAAAATAGCTGAGAATAAAAATATCAATATGTTATTTTGGGGGAGCCCCTTGTTAAGAAATGCTGACAAGTCGAACAGAAACATTGTTTATGGAATTATATCATTTCAATCATGTTTCTAAGAAAATATAATAGTAGCAATTTAGAGCACACCATATACTAAGTAACACAGAGAAAATACTACTGATATGTTAACCATCTGAGTGACAAAGAGGTATGTAACATATTGCCCCTCTGGCACTCAAAGCCTTAAAGAACAAAAACGCTTTTCTTTTTCCACACACACATAAACTAGGTCAATTAAAGCAGGGTTTAGGGCCTCCTTAGCTTAATAAGCACACAAATGTCCATCTTGAATGTAGGGCCTCTTAATATGATGATAAACCAATATTTAAAAGGAGAATCAATCACCACGGGGATATTTATGAGCGGTTAATCCACTTCATTGTAATAGGATTAACACAACAGCTACAAATGTTCATGTTTCCTAAGTAAAATGCACTTTAAAATGTTTTATAGATCTAATTGGCACAAAAAGAGGAAATCTTATTATAAATGGCAACTCTCGCAACATACAGGTCACACACTTAAGTAGCTCAGAACTTCCTGTACTTTGGCTAATGTAAGTGACACAATTCTGAAGCAAACGAACAGCACCATAGGTAACAAAAAAATCCCATTGGGTTAAATGGGGCTTTTAACACCCTGAATGCTAGCGAGGTCTCCAATGCAATCTGAAAATCCGCTGAACACTCCTCTTGTGCTCAAAGGGTTAATACCGGGTCTCCAGGACAGATGATGATTCTCTTGTATGCAGGGTTCCCCCATTTACTCCCAGCCTGGTCCTGCCCATTTCCCTGCTCATTTCAAGACAAACTCTGGTTTCCCACTTCCCTTTCCCACTTACCTCAATTAAGCCCCTCCCACTTAAGCATATGGTCACTCCCATCTCTACTCCTCACTGATGTTCATGGGAAGCTTGAATCTGAAGGTTTCTAGCAATGCAAATCAAGTGGAGAAAACAGCCCAGTCAGTTGCCCCACTTTCTTAGTACATCAGCTTCAGAGTTGTCTCCATACAGTGATGCTCAATTTGTGTTCCATGGATTCTCACAGTTCCCTAAAGTACAAGGGGTTCGATAGAACCCAAATTCTGTAATGGTGGACAACTGAACAAGACTGGCGTGTTTGATATACTAAGAAAATTGAGCAATTCTGGAGCTAACCAACTGTAATACTTCCATTTGTATTTAACCCTTTGCTATGAAATGCTTTGCACATCCCTCTGGCATTCAAAAGGTTTAATGGGGCATTTAACACCACTGAATGCTAGACAAGTCTCCAGTACATTGTTTTCCAATGGATTAGAGGCCTCTGTAATAATCAAGGGGCATAAAAAACAATTGGAAGCATAGGAATGTTTACTTATTTCCTATGGTGAATTTGGTTTGCTCAAGATTTTCTCCACATAGTACATCACCTTTGATATTGATACCAATGTAACCCCTTAGATCCTAGCATACCAGGGAAGATTCTGATGCTTACCCAAAGACTGTTTTTTTATACTTGATTACTGGGTCTCCGGGGTAAGAGTCTGATTCTCATTGCCCAGTGAGTTCCTTTGTGAATCTGCCCACTTCTGCCAGGTCTAGTCACTCTCTTCCCTGCTTTTCCTACTCTGTGCCCATTTAAGGGAAAACCCCTCCTCCATTCTTCCCAGTCCTACCCATCACAAATAAGCCCTGCCCACTTTATGGCACAAAACCTTTTTTGGACACTCCAACCCCTAGGCCTTTGTGGACCTCCAGAGGACTGAGACATGAAGGTTCCTAGGTATGGAAACTAAAGGTCTCTAATACATTGCAAATCAATGCATTTAGGACCTCTATAGCTTCAAGAGTTGGGTTGGAGAGGTTGTACAGAGATTAAATTTGAAATGAAAGGGTTCCACCACCAAAGAAGGCTTGAGAACCACTGATTTATAACTCAACTGCACAGCTGATCAACCATCCAAAGTCAGAATCATATTGCAACCAAAAATAAAACACATCAGCTCTGCATTTATTGGAGTACGGTAAACAAAAAGATGATACAACTGTAATAAAAAATCTGAAATATTAGATGGAATTACAATAGCTGGCATGGGCGTCCGGGGGGGGCAAGGGGGGCACTTGCCCTCCCCTACAATTGCCCCCTTCATATAGACAAAGGGGCTGGATGGGCTGACCTGGGGTCATATTATGGCTTTGCCCCGTCCCTCACCGGAAAAATTTCTATGGACGCCCCTGATAGCTGGTTTAAGTCACTGGTGTGCAAACACTCTCCAGCTGGTATTGGACTACGATTACCATAGTTCTCAGCCAGCTGAGAATGCTGTAAGTTGTAGTTCAAAACCAAATGGAGAGCTAGCAGTGGCCACCCGTGATTTAAGTGCATTTAGCAGAGGCTGTTCAAAGATTCTGTTTTGGTAGATTGAAGACATTGTAGCACCTTTTCTTTGCATGTAAACTGGGTAAATCTCTTATATACAGTACTTACATTTCGAAAAGATGTGTGAGGTGCTGCCTCTGCTCCGCACTGCTTCTGGTAATCCGCCCAATCAAAGTCCTGACCTGGATAACCTAGGTGCAGGAAAAAGAGAAAACTTTAATTCCTAACCTAAAATCTTGAATTTGTATAATATTTAGTGTAAAGTGATTTTGATTGCCCTAACCTGGTGAAAAGCAGCACATGCCACTTTGAACATCTTAAGTTCTACCAATGTATGGAAACTTTTACATATTTTTCTCTGAATGTTGGAACATGCTTTTTCATATTAGAACAACTTGTAGTATTGGTGTTCATTTAACCCTTTGATTGCCAGAGGGTTAAACAGCAATGCATTGGATACCCGTCTGGCACTCAAACAGTTAACCACTTAAGAGCCACAGGGGTAAGCAACACATCGCAAAGCATTGCATACCCCTCTTGTCTTTAAGGGGTTAACTATCAGATCATTCACTGTCAGTTCTTAGCGTCATTGTTTTTACACTATTACATTTATCTATGTTTTAATCTTGCAAGACCTGTTATTTACTCCCTGTATCTTTAAAACATACATCTATGTAACACATTTTAGAAATGATTAACCTACTGTACATTTTTTTATTTACATCATTTAATTGTATTGTAGCATGTTATTTATTAAATGTGAATTGGGTGGACATACTGCTGAATTTCTTAATAATAATCGTGTATTGATCTTTTCCTAATTACTCTCTATGTCAGGACTGGGATAGCAAAATATATTACCATGATCTATTACTTCAAAATAGGACATAGTATTCTGAATGATACCACTGTCAGTGTAGTTACCGGTATCATAGAATTATGATCTTTTGGATCAGTTAGCAGAATAGTGCAGAAATTAAAGGTGTTTTCAAACACAAGTAGATACAGACATAGGAGAAGTTAGTAGAATACCATCTAGCTCTTCAGAAATCCACTGTTCACTAAAGTGAAACTGATGCACTGCACTAATCTTTCTGTCTAGGAAGCCTCCTCTTTTTTAAATCAGGCACAACACGGCATATGCTGTTTTGGAGTCTACAGATCCATGGAACCTCATTGAATTCAAATACTTTTGACTGCCCAGAGAATCACACAAATCAGTTGAGCTAAATGGAAAATAGATCATTTATTAGGGATATTTTTTATCTGACCTTTTACAGCATGTTGAGAGCCAGAGATGCCACTGGACAAAAATACTTATGTTGTAATACTAAAGTACCATTGCTGATACCCTGGTACAGACTATGACCAGAGTTGAATATCCCCCCCCAACAAACATAAGACATACCTCCCAAGTGTCCCTCTTTAGGAGGGACAGCCCTCTTTTAGACTCAAATCCCTCTGTCCCTCTTTCCCAACCCAATGTCCCTCTTTCTAGGAGATCAGACTGTGTGGTATGTATTTAAGTGCTCCATAGCAATACAACTCACATTGATGTTTGTTTAAACGTCAGTATATGTATTTATAAATTAGTTTGTGTAAATAAAATACTTTGGTCTTGTTACAAGTCATTTATTAGGTTACACAAAGAGGTGTCAATAGGTTATGAAATAGCCTAAAAATTATCGGTAGTGCCTTACCCACCAGCCACGCCCCCAGCAACACCGCCTAAAACACAAGTATCCCTCTTTGGCAATTTGAAATGTTGGGAGGTATGCATAAGATGTGGCATTGCCTAAACATCCCATAGCAGAGGATGAAGTTTCTGACCCTTTTTATAAAAAAGGACTGGCTATGCCTAGAGACTTGCTCTATGCAAGGGCCAGAGTTTCTTATGCCTTCTACAGGAAAAGACCAACTTTGGCTAACCCTGCCATATGTAAAGACCAGAGCTGCTTACACAGCTAGTTACCATAAACAACAGTTGACTACCCTTTCTAAAGATAAAGGCCAAAAGTTAGCTACCCCTGCTATAGGTAAAATTGGAAGTGGACGCAAGTTCAGGTTTTCCCCTGCATATTTTTACATAAAACCCACAATTTACTGTGTTTTCCATATATATATCTGAACATAGAAACCCCATAAAATGTCTGCCTTTTTGCTAACCCTGGGAATTTTCCCAAAAGAACTTTGCCTGTTCCATCTATGCCTGAAAATTCTTGTTAAGTGATGGTGGTTGGGGGGTTAGTTAATACTCAGTATGGGTCAATGTGAGTGGTTCTATGGATACCCATGCAGTAATACAAAGCTGGGTCAGTATGTGTGGTTCTGTGGCTATCAGAGCAGTTAGGCAAGGCTTGGGCATCAGTATGTGTAACGCAGAAAAACAAAGCTGGAAAACAACACTTTACACAGTTATTGCCTCTTAAGCTAAAAAGTGCAATTTGTAGCACTTTTCTCATTAAGCAAAAAAGATCAGCATTGCCCACCCCTGCTATAGGTAAATACCAGTGCTGGATACCCCTATGATATGGTAGGACAGGCATTGCTTTCCCCTGCTAAGGTAAATGTGTAGGATAATGGTCAATGGATATTGAAAAACAAATTATGCCAATGCCAGGACTGTATTTATATTTGTAATTCAATGGGCCATTTGTACAACACTAAAGAATGTCATTTCCAGTGCTAAGGAACATGACTTCAGCTCTCTTGCATCCGCTTTAACTCATTAACAATACAATCCAGCCATGAATTATTTATTCTCATTATGAATGGATTTTAGTGCTCACATTTCAGGCCATTAAATTTTTGTATTAATTAAACAAATATCACAGTGGTACTGGGGGTGTAGCATAGTGATATTTCTTCTCTCTACTTACAAATCTATTACATGCTGTTTAATAAACACGCTACCTCTTTAATGTATTTCAGCATGAAATATTGGTGGTTAATCAGCTGATTCATCTGCTAAAACTATTATTTATACATTTGTTGAGTAATTATCACCATTATTTCACTATAGGGAATCTTTTTTAATGGACATAAAACCAAATAATATTACTGTGATCTAAAACAGCTCATGCACAAATTAATTTTTTTTGTATTTGTTTTGCTGTAACTTGAAAAGATTGGGAGATTTGCATTATTGCTTCCCATGCAATGTGAATACTTTTCATAAAACAAGGTCAAATTTAATGTAACCCAATTAAATGATATGTATATAAATGTACAAAGACTGTAAAGGCCCCTAAAGTGGGCCTTTATCTTTCAAGTCAAGATATGAGTGGTGCTCTTATCTTCACCATCAGAAAGGAAAATAGAATCATGAGGAACACCGGTCAATTGATTTATTACTACAAATGCAGCAGTTCCAGTTCAGTAGACTATAATAAGAAAGCTCTGAAGCAATATGATTACCTCTCCTGCCTACTACTTTTTATGGTAAGTCCCAAATGAGAACAAAAATGTCAGAAGTCCCCCACAAGCTTGCTAACACTTTCTTCTGATGTATAAATGTTACATTTTTGTGTTTTATGTGCTTTTTAAAAATCCAGCATTTAGTCTTGGTTTATACTACCATTCCTGGTGGAAATTTGAGGTGGAGGTTTATCCTTGGCAAGTAACCCATATTTCTTCAGGGAGTGTGATCTATTGTAGCTTTGGCTGCAACAGAGATCCTAACTTGGCTAAAAAGGACCTTTGCCAAAAAGACTTCACAGCTGTTATTGGACTGTGAATCTTGAAGTTTCTCCTTAGTATATGATGTGATACATCAACAGACTAAACCCACAGGACATCTATTGCACCAGGTCCTTGGTATAAATGTATTTGCAATTTTTTCACACTTTGTTTTGTTACATTAGTTATTTGGTATGGTATGTATACATTTTTTTCTACCTTTCCACACTGTCACTTCCTTCAATGGGTTTACATTGCTGACTTAGGGCCATATGTCTAAAAGAAAAGTGGATGTCGTCTGGGGCAAATCATTTGCACTTTAGGGAAAAACTAAAAATTCCCCAAATCCCCATTGATTTAAATGGGGATTTTAACCCCTTCAATCCTAGAGAGGTCTTCAACGCATGGCGTCGCAATGCATTGAAGACCTCTCTAGCATTCTAGGTGTTAAAATCCCCATGTAAATCAACTGGAATTTTTAGTTCTCCCCTATAGTGCAATTGGTTTGCCCCAGAAGACATCCACTTATCTTATGCACATATGGCCCAAAGTGCATGGTGCGGAGGAGTAAACCTGGAGCTGATTATTGAAACTCAAATAATTTGGGCATGAACATACAAAGCAGATATCCTATATAATAATTCGCTAAATCGTGTGTAACGCCCGACATGCGCAGTTGACATGGTTGCGCGTGCGGCAGTCATGCGCAGTAGAGACTGCCCGCGCCGCGGCTGATACAGAGCTGGGCGCTCCTAAGGAGCGTCCAGCTCTGGATCATCCGTGGTGCGGGCAGTCTCTACCTCGCGTGACTGCCCCGCGACCGGCTGCCAGAGGCACTGTGGTCCGTGTAACGGGCTGTTCAACTAGTATAGATATAAATCTCTTTGTTTCATAAGAACTCAAACACAAATAGAAAGGTACAAATGTTATCAAGAGATCAAGCTGACTAAATCATCTTGACCAATAATTACAAAACAACACAATGATGCTTTGTATAGGCGCTCTATACTGAGACATGGGAGCGTACATTAAATAACAAGGAAGGTTATCCTCAAACAAATCGCTGTGACAAGACCAAGAACTTAATACCTCAAATCCAATGAAATGCTTATAATTACTTGCAACAATAAGGGCTCTACATACTTAAAGGGATAGTAATACTTCGTTTTATCTTTATTTTATTTTGTAGGCATTAAAAAAATATGAAGAACGATATAAGCCTTATCTCTCAAACCTTTATAGTTTAAGAGATATTTACAAGCAAAGTTTCCCCCTCCCGCCCCTTTTACCTAGTGTAAGCCATGTCTTCTCAGATGTGGAATGCAGTCCATAGACTGGACAGATAACAGAAGGGGACACTCTTCTTCCTATTAGAACAATGAAAACCCTGCCCCACTTGACAAGTTTTTCAGATTTTTCCCTTAGCTTAATTGAAGATTGTCCCTCTCTGCAGTCTACCTGGGCACCTCCCTTCTGATCTGACTGAACAGTGTTACATCAGTAAAAGGGGCGGGAGGGGGACACTTTGTCAATGAATTACTCTTGAACTACAACTCTGACAGAATTGAAATAACACTCTCCAAAGTCCAAATACAATGATGATTAATTAGAGCTGCTTTTATTATGAGACATTACTATCCCTTTAAGTGATGACAGCATTCGTGAAAGATCAGTTAACCCTTTGAGTGCCAGGAGGCATGTATCACATTGTGAAGCTCCCTCTGGCACTCAAAGAATTGATCCAGGTTAAACATTGTTAGCATGTCCAGTTTTGTTCCACAAATATTCAAGAGAGGTCAATTAACCATCTGAGTGTCAGAAGGGAGTCCAACACATTGCTTCAACACCCATCTAGCACTCATATGGTTAAAGAGGTAAGCCAAAGTACACTTTTTAATTCTCTCAATGAACCTAAAGTGCATTTTCAGTGATCTTGCATACACAGACCTTTAGGGGGAGTAAGATTGACTCCATTAATAAGGCACCATTGTACAGGCAGGAGACCCAGGGAATCTGCATGGCACACCATGGACACATCTTTAGCCTCAGCCCTCAGATCATCAATGGTAACTTGGAAATAGATATTGTTAAACACCTGCAAAGAAAAAAATGGAAATTGCATTTAATACATGCAATAAATGGAGAAACAAAATCCACAGTGTTCATTAGCTATGGAGAGACAGGAGAGTAACCTGTACATCTGAGAGAAAGAGATAGATAGATAGATAGAGAGACAGATAGATAGATAGATAGATAGATAGATAGATAGATAGATAGAGAGACAGACAGACAGACAGACAGACAGACAGATAGATAGATAGATAGATAGATAGATAGATAGATAGATAGAGAGACAGACAGACAGACAGACAGACAGACAGACAGATAGATAGATAGATAGATAGAGAGACAGACAGACAGACAGACAGACAGACAGATAGATAGATAGATAGATAGATAGATAGATAGATAGATAGAAAGAGATAGATAGATAGATAGATAGATAGATAGATAGATAGATAGAGAGACAGACAGACAGACAGACAGATAGATAGATAGATAGATAGATAGAGAGAAAGAGATAGATAGATAGATAGATAGATAGATAGAGAGAAAGAGATAGAGAGAAAGAGATAGAGAGACACAGAGAGAGATATTTAAATGAATACTATGCACATATAGCTGGACTTCTTTCACTGTATGGTACCACACATCGCTCTGGTGCTTTTTGCCTATTAGCACTGATGGTGCCATCTCATATTATAGCACGACATTTTGTAACACTCTAATACAGCTGGAGAGTGCAGATGGAGAGTGTGGCATTTATTACTAAAGAGTGCTAAAATTTTCACTTGTTAACCCCCTGAGACAATGGATTATTCTTTTAGAAATAAGTGTCTCAACTGGTGTAAGAGAAGGACTAAATCAGACAGTGTGGTCTATCTCTCTAGCCTTCCATGTATCCATCCATCCATATAGTTTTTGCATAGTATGTGCAGTTGACTACTGATTCCACATTTCAGGTCTCCTTTGCAAAAGACAATAGATTTTAAGGGTATTCATTAATGAAACCATAGAAAATATTCCACACACATTTTTAGAAGGCTGTAACCCTATCTCCAGTTACAGGCTACAAGACAGTTAACAAACACAAAGTGACTGCCATATTCTCAGAAAATCTGATAGGTCTACTCATTTTATTCAGAATAAAAATAAAAATATGACGAGTAGAAGGAAAAAATGTTGAATTAGGTGCCAGAAGGCAGCATAATATGTTTCACTCCTCACAGAGTTTATTCACAGACATAATCTGACAGCAGGGAAAACCTCCTTCAAAAATGCATTAAAAGTAAGAAAACGCTAAACTAAAATAATCCCATTGGGACGTGAGAGACCCCACAGAACCCAGACTGTAGTTCACATATCCAAAATTATATTCTTTTAAATGTCCCACATGGTCTCAATTTCCATTGTCAGGTTATGCTAATGAGAAATGAAAAGTGTTAGGCTGTCAAGTGGCACCTAGTACAACTTTTTATGCTTTCCCTATTGACATTTTTATCTTTGCTCTAAATAAAGATAATTATTTTATCTACATACTGTGTAAACTGATATTGGATATTCTGAGAGTGTAGAAGCCACTTCAGATTGGAGAATTGGAGTGACTAAATGGCATCAGCACATAAAATACTGGACTGGTGAATCATATGTCCCTTTACCCTAATCGGGATGACCAAAAATAACAGAATTCCAATATAGATTCTGCCTGACAGCTTTATGAAGGACACCAACTTAAGTAAACAATTCTGTTCAATGAATTCAAAACCACTTATTCCTAGGATTTACCCCCTCTTTAAATATAGAATGTTCAAACTCTTATCAGAACTGTCAAATGAGGGCACTTCATTCATGAAAAAGAACAGCCATATAGCTGACTAGAAATGGTTCTGTTTTTATAAACATTGCATGCATGTATGTCCTTGTCATAAAATAAACAGAGACCATATTAAATGTTCTAGTCTGTGTAACATCCAATAACTGAACATTTTATGGACATCTTTTAACACTGCAATCATTACCACTGACTCCAAGTTGAATGTGACATAAAGAAATATATTAAGAAATCACTAGTGTGCATCCTCCAACAGTTTAACACATGCAGAGTTTGTTCCAGTTGACAAGTATAACAAGCACAGAGGTACACAAGGGTATGACATGCTACAGACATTCAAACCTGGAGAATTAGTGACATATGCACAAAGTACAGAGAAGCAATTCTGGTGATAGAGTGGAGATGACTTTTCCAGTGTTCCAAACTCTCCAGTTCCTTTGTTATTGTATTGAGCCTATGCACCCAACTACCACCCAACACAATCTGTAGCTTCACTAAGTCCCCATCTGGCGATTAGCTGCTTAGTAGCGCTAGTCACCAGAATAATTACCTTATTTAATAGATTTCTGCTTTCTTCCATGGGTGACAGGCAGGACGGAGAGCAGACATCTTGGAATTGTGATGTCACGCCTGCCCTGTCAGTCCCAGCCGGAGCCAAATGGCTCCTAGCAACGCCTCCTAGACCCTGATGGGACTGACAGAGCAGGGGCGCGGACGTCACAATGGCAAGATGTCTGCTCTCCGTCCTGCCTGTCACCCATGGAAGAGAGCAGAAATCTATTAAATAAGGTAATTATTCTGGTGACTAGCGCTACTAAGCAGCTAGTCGCCAGATGGGGACTTAGAGAAGCTAAAGATTGCGTCAGGTGGTAGTGCCACTTTAATACATAGACTACATTGAATAACCTAGGGCTTGGAGAGTTTAGAACATTGGAAACGTCATCTCCACTTTATCACCTCTTTATCACACCTTAGTGAATATCCGCTCCCCTCCAGAATGCTACAGAGGAGCAGTTCCAGGACAAATCACCTGAATCTCTAGGTACTTTTCTAGCAATCCAGGGCTTAAAGCCGTATTTAAATCAAGTACATTTGGGTTTTTTCTATTTTTCCCCTATAGTGCAGGGGAATTTTTAGTTCTCCCCTATAATGCAATTGGTTTGTCTCAGAACTCCTCTACTTTTCTTTTGAACATAGGGCTTTTAATGTTTTAAAACTGTGATAAATCACATCTAACATTATTATTTTCATAGGCTGTACACAAAAGGCTGTGCACAAACGGCTTAAAATGCATTTGACCTGCTGACTTGATAATCAATACCCATCCACTACTATTGTGACTGTACAGTATATCTCCCACTGGATGGTTCTGGAAAAGAGCCTATACTTTAATTAGGCCATTAGTTAATGACAGCATCTATCCCCAATGTTTATTTATGTATACAACTTCACAGCTTGCATTCAACTAATTCACTGCATACATTTCTGTATACCATAATTGAAACCAAACGCACACTCTCACACACAGTTTGCACTGCTCTAATTCACTCTATACATTATTGGTGATACATCCTATAATTGAAATTAAAGACACACACACAGTGTGCACTCCTCTGGATACAGGATTGTTATATAACTGCCTTCTTTGACACTACATATTAACCTTTTGAGTGCCAGAGGAAGGTTAATTTGCATCCCATGACTGTTGGTGCTGAATATGGTGCTCTTTCTACCTCCTTACTCTTGCAGTACATTCTATGAAGTAACAATGCTTAGCCCCTTGGCTGTTAGAGACATTTCCAATGCATTGAGAGTTATGCACTACAGTATGATAAAGAGGTGATAAAGTGGAGATGTCACTTCTTCACTTCCTGTGTTATTCTATGGGGCCTGTGGGAGAGGTTTTAGTGCATGGGTTCAATAGAATAAAATAGGAACTGGAGGTTATCTCCACTTTATCACTCCTTAGTGCTTAACCCCCCCAAGTTCTTCTTAGTACATCACACTTTCTAGAGCAATGCACTTGAGTTTTCCCAAGTAACCAAAGAGTTAAACTATGAAAACTGAATACCGTAGTATTAACTAGGGATGGGCAAACATTTTTGACGGAAAAAGAAAATAGCATTTTTTTCATTTTGGGCTGGAATTCCAGCAAAAAGTGTAATTTTTCCACTTTTATCTACTTTTTGATTTAATAATGCATTTTTCCCAGACATGGATAGTGTCCCCATATATTCCCATCATGCTAAAGTACAAAAGGGGCGCCTCTTTACTGCATGTTTTCAGTCTGTGTTTGGGAGAGCGAGACAAAGAAAGCAGCTGAAGGTGCTTGACACAAGTATTATGGTAGCCAGTTGTTCTCTGGGTATGAATGTGAAGGAAGAAAAGAGATTTAAAGAATAAAATACATTTAAAAAAAGCCCATTTGACTGACAAGTGACAGATCCAAGTCCCTACATGAGCTGGCTGATCCTCAGACTACTGAGACTGAGCATGTAACATCTACCTCTCAGAATAACATAAATACATCACACATTCAAAACAGACAGGTACAACATGACATATTGTGTCTTCTTACAAACACACAGACACACTCATGCCTACATCTGCAACAGGGATAAGCATATAGTGAGGTGT
Source organism: Rhinophrynus dorsalis (assembly GCA_037306005.1). Classification (NCBI taxonomy): domain Eukaryota; kingdom Metazoa; phylum Chordata; class Amphibia; order Anura; family Rhinophrynidae; genus Rhinophrynus; species Rhinophrynus dorsalis. The sequence goes on along the minus strand of CM074721.1, from coordinate 326,209,178 downwards.
TGTGGTACTGCACTCTTGAAGTGTTGTGATGATTATTTTGCAAGCATGCCGCCAGCAGAGAAGATTTACCCAGATGAAGTTTGCCTTCTCTTCTTTTGCCTACAACGGGGACCTCAGTGGAGCACAGTAAGATTTATTCAGAAAGCGGATAGCGCTGGGGGAGGGAGGGAAGGGATCGCCAGCATTAAAAAAAAAATTCACAAAAAACTCTCGTCATAAGGTTCACATAAGGTGAAGTGGGGTAAAATTTTGCATATTATACCCAAGATTTTACGGTAATTTTCTTCCCTTTGTATACCAGCGTATTGTCATCTTACAGAGATTAAACATATAAGCATAATTATTAGATTTTTCTTTAGCAAAGCAGGTTCAATTAAAATGACTCCATTTAGGGTTAAGAGGCCACTACCTCACTGCTCCACGCGATGCAGTCGCCTGTGCGGGCAGTCTCTACTGCACATGACTGCATCGGGACAAACACAACTGGCCTTTTATATAATAGGATAGCGGTATTATATGCTAACGAATCTCTCGGTGCAGCACAAGCCTTAATTAGCATACAGTGCTGCACTGATCAATTTCCATATATAAAAATATCAACAGCTTCTAATCTATGCATCTGGCAGTCTTTTGGCTGAAGACTGCAAATATGCAAACAATTCAATGTGACAGGTCTACTTTAAAAGTGGTTAATAATCTTAAAATGATTAGCACTATTGTAATATAGCTATTGAGAAGTTGGAATACATATATTAAAAAATATCCCTTACCTTGGTTACTGTTGCAGGACGGATATGAGAAGGTTCGTTCGGATCCACTGCCTCTACCTTCATACCCACAGTGAAGGAATGACTCCTTAAATCAGCATGATCCTTAACAGAAACAAGAAAGTAAATATTTACCCAGATGGATTAGCAATGCATTGCTCTGCAATGCACTGAGCACCCCTGTGGCAATCAAAGACTTAACCCTCTGACGTTGCTTTGGACTCAGAGGGTTAATTAAAGGGATTGTAATGTTTTAAAATAAATGCAGCTCCAATCATTCTTTATAGTTTTTGGACCATGTAGAGCGTTATTATCATTCTCTACAATGTGTTATTCCAGAGTAATTGAATCATAATGTGTCCACCTCCCGCCCCTTTTACTTGTGTAAAGCTGAACAGCAAGACTGTCCGCATGGATCTCAGCAAGGGACAATCTTCAGTGGGCATAAGGAAAAACCTGCCCTCCTCCTTCCACCGGGGCAGTGTTTTCTTTAAGCTCACAGTAAGAAGACTGTCCCTCACTGGGAGCTGTCCGGTCAAGCGGCCAGATTCCATATCTGAGGGGAGGCGGCTTACATTAGGTAAAAGGGGCAGTAGTGGGATACTTTATCATTCAGTTACTCTGGAACGACACAGCATAGAGAATGATAATAACGCTCTCCATGGCCCAAAAACTATAAAGAATAAATGGAGCAGCATTTATTATGAAATATTACTATAATATATCATGACATCTGAGGAAAGTGAATGTCAGGTTTTAACTGATGTTTGAAGTAATCAGGAGAGAAAGAAGTAGTTATTTTTAAGAGCAATCACATTTTTCTAAGTTTATGGAAGCAGACATAATAAAATGGCTTCCATCAGTCATTTGGGTGGGGGGGTAGGAGACTGACTCCCTCAGCTGAAATGCAACCCAGAAGTATCTGGCTCCCAGCCATAAACATTGACTGTTGTGTGCCCAGTTCCCATTGACTAATGTGTCAGGCTTTCAGATCCAAGAGGGTCTTTGGGGACTACACTGCTCAGGACAGGAAACTAAACCAAGAGGCTTCAGTTCTGCCCTTCAGTCTTTTCCCATGGGACTAATGGGGGTGTACTGGGCATCCTAATTTTTCAGTCTCTGGTTCTGCTCCATTTTTGGTATGCCAGGGCTCACAATCTAGAGCCATCTTCATCGGCATGTCTGCTACCAGGGAAGCAGACTTGGTGACAGTGTATTAAGTAATAGCTGTCTCCAATGCACAGTGAATCAGTGCAGTGGAGATGTTTATAACATCTAAGGGGTTAAACACCAACCCATGGATATTGGGGGGAGGGGGGTTCCAACACAGAGCAACAAATAGATACAACAAAATTAAGAACAATGGAGCAAAGCACCTGCATAAGGAACTACTATACAATCTCAAAATAATCAGTGAGTTAAATGGGGCTTTAAACTCCCTGAAATCAAGAGGCGTCTCCAACACACTGTCAAGACCTCTCTGGCATGCAGGTGGTTAAAAGCCCCTTTCAAAGCAATGGGAATTTGCATTTGTCCTTATTGTGAAATTGCTTTGGACCATATTTGTTCCACCCCAGTCTATCAGAAATATCAGGGCAGTGGCGTAACAATAGGGGTCGCAGCGGTCGCACCTGCGACTGGGCCCGTCACTCCAGGGGCCCGGCCACCCCCCTGCGACCCCCTCGCCCGCATCAGCAGCTCAGCAGATCTCCCATTCGGCGCACCACTCTAGTAATACAGAGTGCTGGGAGATGACATCATCTCCCAGCCTCTGCATTACTAGAGCGGCGCGCAGGAGCTTCAGCTCTAGAGATCTGTGCCGAAGGAGGCACAGATCTGTTAAGCCACACCGCTAGACCACCAGGACTGGAGGTAGGGGCAATGTGGAGATAAAGGGGAAATGTGGAGATGAAGGGGCAATGTGAAGATGGGGGCATTGTGGAAGGGGAAATGTGGAGATGAAGGGGGCATTATGGAAGGGGCATTGTGGAGATGAAGGGGGCATTGTGGAGGTGAAGGGGGGGCATTGTGGAGATGAAGGGGGCATTGTGGAAGGGGCATTGTGGAGATGAAGGGGGGGCCATTGCGGACATGAAGGGGGCATTGTGGAAGGGGCAATGTGGAGATGAAGGGGGGCATTGTGGAGATGAGGGGGGCATTGTGGAAGGGGCAATGTGGAGGTGAAGGGGGGCATTGTGGAGATGAAGGAGGCATTGTGGAAGGGGCAATGTGGAGGTGAAGGGGGGCATTGTGGAGATGAAGGAGGCATTGTGGAAGGGGCAATGTGGAGGTGAAGGGGGGCAATGTGGAGATGAAGGAGGCATTGTGGAAGGGGCAATGTGGAGGTGAAGGGGGGCATTGTGGAGATGAAGGAGGCATTGTGGAAGGGGCAATGTGGAGGTGAAGGGGGGCATTGTGGAGATGAGGGGGGCATTGTGGAAGGGGCAATGTGGAGGTGAATAACATTTCTTGCTCAGACCAGGAAAATATTTTTGGTGAGATAATTCTAAACTCACTTATTGACCAATAAGAAAGCCCAAAGTCCAGACTCAGGAAATGAGAGAGAGGCAATCCAGGACAAACCATCTGCACCATAGAGAACAAATAATGATTCACAAAATTCCATTTGATTTAAAAGAGGTTTCTAACCCCAATAACTCATTGGGGGGAGACCTCTTTACTATTCAAGGTGTTAAAAGCTCCATTAACACTCTGAGAGCCAGAGGGGCCTGGAATTTTCATTTCCCTATTATGGTACAGTGGTTTGCTGTTGATTGCTCCTCTTTAACTTCATGAATATTTCTCCAAGTATAATTTTTGATGATTGATAAATATATGCATTTGGTTGGGAGATCAATAGAGGCAATGCAGGGAAGCAGGAGAGAGCTCCCCTGCTTCCATTCTGCCTGGAGCACCAAGGTAGGAGAGGGCGGGATTGGCAAACCCTTTTACGTCAATGAGGAAAAGCCTCCCTATTTGACGTGAAAGGGTTTTCCAATCCAGCCCACTCCTACCTTGGTGCTCCAGGCAGAATGGAAGCAGGGGAGCTCTCTTGCTCCCCTGGGTCACCTCTATTGATCTCCCACCTCTACTGATCTCTCAGTAGCTTGTAGGCATCATGTTAGGTTCTGATGTCCCACTATGAGGACTGACATTTTGTTTTGTTATCTGTTGGTGAAGCCCCCTGCCTCCTCTTAAGTCAGGTAACGTTTTTCTGTTTGTTTTTTTAAATAGAGTGGTAGCAGTGGTTGGTTGAGAAGGCTGTGCTCCTGCCTCCTCCGAAACCAGTCCATGTTTTTCAGCCATGCCCCTGGCAGTGAAACAGAATCATTGAGTTTATTATATATATAGATTCCTTGATAAAGGTTTCAAATTATTTGAGTGTGTTGACTATTCATTGTTCTAGAATTCTGACAGACATTTGTCACAATTAGAATAAGTAATACTTATGGTAATTTAAATTATAAGAATTAACTATCTCAAAAGTGATTAAAACACAGTCTTAATTTTCTATTATTCAGAATACTAATTAACACAATGGACTTTAGAGACAGTTCTCCATGTTCATAGATAAGAGGTGATTGTGATCAAATAGAATGAGGATAGGTGATTTGTGGGGTGACAAAAGCCAGCTCATAATGGGTTTCCAGTTATCCAGAAATCACTTTTTATGGTTTTGCACGTATTAGATCAGAGGGACAAAGCTTTAGCACAAATAACAGAAGTGAGAAACTTAAACATTAGATTTTTTGTTGGAGTACAATTCCTTTGGTCATCAAGCAGCTACTGGATGGCTGATGAGGATTATGGGAGTTGAAGTCCAACAACAGATGTAAAGACTAAGCAGTCTCTCCTTGGTCAATGCGTGGATAGATACAATAACCTTTGGATGCAAAATTACAAAAATGAAAATAAATGCTGGGTTTTCACCTAGATGATTGGGGTTTAAGATTGTCAACTCACGGGAGTAGCCAACACTGGTCCTCAAGAGCTGCCAAAAGTGTATGTTTTCAAGCTATCCCAGCTGGAGCACAGGAGGACTAATTAGTGGCTCAGCCACTTTAATTGGTCCACCTGTGCTCATTCAGGGATATCCAGAAAACATGCACTGTTGGTAGCTCTTGAGGATCAAGGTTAGCTACCCTTTGTCTACTTGCTCCCTGTTCCAAGAAGATCCCTCAAGGTCATTTTTTTTCCTCAATAGCTCTTAGTTCAACTGTCAGCCATTGCTGTACTGGACCATTCCTACAGGTCTAGGTCCAATATCATATGCTAAATGGTTTTTACCTTGAAAACTTCAAGTGGAAGAGGACATCGTGCTGCATCTATCAGGGCTTTTTCCAAGGCACATTTCCATTCTGACATGCTTTTTAGCGGACAAATGTCTAAAACATAAATTTAAACAATGATTACAGATATAAAATGTTAATCTAAGACAATTTGCATAGAATGTATCCTGAGCAATCTTTTAAAATTATTTTTGATTGATTTATAGAAACTTAGATTATTATATCTGCTGAAAGTTGCTGTTGCAGACACGTGTTCCCCATTTTTCCTTACTGTATTACAAGTTATATTAATTTATAAGTAAAGGTTTTTTTTAAGTAGCAGCAATATTATAAAGCACTGGTGTACTTTGACTGGTGCTTTTCCCCACACAGTTCTCTCAGGCGCCAATTAAAATACAAGTAACATATGAACATTCACTCTCTCTATCAATATTTATCAAAACAAGTGAATGATGAGGAAACTAGTTTCAGCATAATATAAATGTTAAATAAGATTTATATATTCAAACCTCTGTAAACACAAAAATTAAAGTAACATCGTACACAAAGTTCTACAGATGGTGTAGCAACCCTCTAGATTGCTACATATGGGCAAATATGCCTACAACCCCCCCAACTGGAGGAACTGAAATCAATACCAGCATTCCCCTAAATGGTGAGAAGTCAGTCCAGCACTGAAAGTTACAAGATAAATGAAACCTGCATGATGCATGGTACATCTGTTATCCTAATGCAGCCCTACATAGATAGTCCACTTATTTAAAAAATGACCTTTGGAAACCTGTTGGCTCAGTTCCTAAACGTTTAACTAAAAGAAAAAAATGAGTAAACTTTTGAATGGAAAAAACTCCCAACAGTAGGAATACCCTACTTTTAACAGTAGGAAAAGCCTTATTAAGTTTAATTTTCTATCGAAAAAATTTACTACTCCTTTAAATAAGTGGAAATGTTAGAGAATGTTATGTCTCTACTATGGTGCAGTTACTTTGCACTAGAAGAGCTCCTCTTCCTGAATAATGTCCTCTGGATCCAATTGCCTCAAAATATCTGTGTTGATCCTTATTCTTCTCTTTTCCTAACCATACATTCACCTTTAGAAAAAACAGTTCACTGAATAAAATCAATACCACATGATAAGGAGATGTAAAAAAAAATCAATATTTCTCATAATAATGGTTATTGGATACAGTGCCGCTTCCTTCTGTAAGAACCATGCTTCACTAAGCATAAAGTCATATTTTCACCCTTTGAGTGTCAACTATTTGTGCAATGCATTGAAAAACAATAAAGTATAACCAGTCTAAGCCTTACAACGTTAAACACATGGTCAACGAAATGTGTATAATGTAATAGATCATCCTGTTTTGTATATAATGCACTAGATGTGTTTTTCTTGTGTGTATCATTAGGCTGTATATAGTCTAAAGAAAAATGGAGGAATTCTGGGAAATTTTGCAAACATCTAAAAATTCCCACTTATTTAAATGGGGTTTTTAACCCTTTAAATCAGGAGTGTCAAGGTTTGGTCCTCAAGGGATATGGACAGTCCAGGACTTAAAGGAGCAGTAAACTATTTTTTATGAAAACCTATATGTTATAGAGCATTTCCTGCTGAGTAAAACGAGGTCTCTCCCACCACTGTCAGTTGTTTTATTCAAAAGTTATAAAAGTTCAAATAATCAGGAAGTGACTTTACCACGTGTTTACTTCCTGATAGTTCTAACTAAGAAGAAGTGACTGCAATTTTTATTACATTATATGTCACTGACTTTCCTCTCCATTAGAATGTATAACTAATTAGCATTTGACCACTAGAGGGCACTGCTAATGTTTAAAAATGTTTTAAACTGTAATACCTCTGGAATATGCATCTCTCAGAAGTGGGAGTACCCTTATTTTACTCAACAGGAAATGCCCTACAATATATATATTTTCATTAAAAAAGTTTACTTCTGCTTTAAGGATATCCCTGTCTGAGCCCAGATAGGACAATCAAAATGAGTGAGCCACTGATTAACTAATCTATGCTTATCCGACACATCCGTAAATCCTGGCCAGTCTGGGGCCCCCATGGATTAACTTGGAAACCCATGCCTTAAATGATAGAGGTTGCCCACAAATTACTTTGTAGTACATTTGAGACCTGTAGCACTCAACGGATTAAATCTTAATTTATGTCAATGAGAATGTTTAGTTCTCCCCTGGAAGTGCAGTTGGCTTGTCCCAGAATTCCTCCTCCTTTCTTTTGAACATATGGTGCTATGAAATATTTAAGAAAATAAAAAATATGCTCAGTCTTTTACTGGTTAATTATTGGGAGTAGTAGGATTATACTCTTATCCTCTTAATTGAACAGCTTATTCTCCTGCAAAGACCAAAGCTGCAAATAACAGTCTCACTTCTATTGGCTGTGCAGATAGGAAGCCAATAGGAATCATTTTTTTCAAGTTACTTGCCCTTTAAGTGCATTGCATGGTAATTAATATACATCTTTGAATGTTATAATTTTTACCATTGGCTTATCTCCATACATCTTTTTTAAGAAATAAAAAATAACTACCTTCCAGCTTACTATACTGACTTTGACCTGTGATCTTTATAGCATCATTATTTAACCGAGTGCCAGAGGGGTACCCAACACATTGCTCTGAAATGTGTTGGGTACCCCTCTATCACTCAAAGGATTAATAATTTACCTAAAGGTGGGTCCATTCTGCATTGATTCTCCTGGCACCAGCCAACTGGACGGAGTCTACAGTCCAAGTAAAATAACCACTGATCACAGGATTCAGACTCCTCCAGTCCGACGTAGCGCAGCCTCAGTCTTCCTCCCACGTTTTCTATCACACTGACTATCCAGTAATGGAAAGGGTTCTGAGCATCCTGAAGTTCTATTAGCGAATCCACAGTAATGAGGTCCACTGGCGTTTTCCCTCGCAGAGGCTGTATGTAGAAACAAAAATGCCATAATTTAGTTTATTATTTCAGAATCTTCTAGCAGGAAACGTTTAGAGCAAAATATGATATTCCAGCAAAGTTACGACTATAGCAAGAGTAGGCAACCTTTGACTCTCCTGTGGAACAACTCCCATTATCCCAACCAGCCAACAGTTGGCTGGAGATGGTGCAAGCTGTAGTCCCCCATCAGCTAGAGAGACAAAGGTTTCCTATCCCTGGGCTATAGGATAAGGCCCAAAATGAATATACACACCTGGGAATCCCTAAATTGGAAAACACAGCTTAGCAGCTATTCCCAGAAGTAGCAAGTTATATGGTTCCCAGCGATAACACAGCAAAAGCCTGTATTCTACACTATATCATTAAGTTTAACAATTTGAGTGCCAGAGTGGTGCACAATGCATTGCTTCGCAAGGTGTTGCATACCCATCTGGCTTTAAAAGGGTTAAATGATAAGCCGCTCTCTCTCCAACATATATATAAAGAATATCAGTTAAGTTCTATTGAGTCTCTGTAAACAAATACCAGAATGCACAAGGCCATGTACTTAGAGGAGTTAAAACAATGAAAATACACCATACTTTTGATAAAGATGCATGCGTTGGATAACTCTCTGGCACTCAAAGGGTTAAACGAATAGCGGCCCTTTATTTTCACTTCAGGCATTCTGCAAATGCATCATATGTTAAGCCAAATTGTCTATACTTCTTATTATTTTTTCATTCATATCTACTTATTTATTTGTTTATTTTACAATTTCATTTCCCTGACATAATTTATCTGGCACTTTTTTCAGAAAGCATCCTTTGTAGGTCTATGAAAGCAGACAGAGTATAATGATGTAAAAAATAATATAATATTAAGAAACGCAGTGACACAAGGTAGAAAATCCTGCTTCGATAGCATACCGATCAGTCAGTGCTGAAGGGAGACTGTAACATTGCATAAATATCCCACATCCTGTCACAGACAGAAAAACTCCCTGGATTCAGACATTCTATGACCTCTCTGCCAGACACATTACAGTATACAAGAATAAAAAAATAGTTGAAGATGAAAAACAGTTAATAAAAAGTATAGGCAATTTGGCTTTACATATTATGATCTTGCAGGATATGTAAACTCAAAATAAAGGGTTACCCTTCCTGACGAAGCAGATCATTCCTCTGCAAGGGTTTTATACCTCTCTGGTTGTATTCAACAGGTTAGGATTTGCTGTCAGTAAATCTACCTCCATTGTGTTTTGCTTCTGTTATATTACATGAGAGGACAACATTAACAAGAGGAAAGCAGAGATGCACTAAGGTATGATAAGGAGATGTCTTCTCCACTGAGATCACATCTCCAGTTCCGATGTTATGCTATAGAGCCTATTGAGCTAAGACTTTTAAAATGGGATATATCTTATTGCATATACTCAATAGAATAGCATACAAATTGGATAAGTGATCTTAGCGGAGAAGTAATCTCCTGTTTATCACCTCTTAATCACACCTTAGTGCATCTTCCCCTCAATAAACTGTAAATATTGTGCAGTGGAGGATCTGAGCGGGGGTGAAGGTTCTGCCGGCATACCTTCAGCTTTGCCAGTTTTAAAGGGATAGTAATACTTAAAATGTAAAAAAAATATGTTGTAGGGTTATCACCCTGAGTAAAACAAGGTTACTCCCACTGCTGAAAAGTGTTTTATTCAAAAGTTATTACAGCTCAAAGTTGAATTTTTTTAGGTCCAATATCACAGAGGCCTGAAACTGTACAGTGGCGCTGTTGCTACACCATCCTATGGAGATTTATGGTCTACGGACCAGAGCTGTCCATAGGATGGTGTAACAACAGCACCACTGTACAATTTCAGGCTACTATGATATTTCACCTAAAAAATTCAACATTGAGCTGCAATAACGTTTGAAAAAAACACCTTTCAGTAGTGGGAGTACCCTTTTTTTACTCAGGGGGATAAACACTACAACATTTATTTTTTTACATATTAAGTAAACTGACCGGCTCCTGTCAACTATTGAACACACTTTCCTCTTGTAGTAAAAATGAAGTCCTTGGGGGAGATGCACTAAAGGGCAAAGAGGGGCCATGGTGGCGATATGATGGCAAATTCATGTTGCTGGCATACAGACAGTGTGCAATAAGATGTATTTTCCATCATATGCCTTTGAATCCGCCACCAATACACAATCTGCAGATATTACCATGAATCCTCCATGCCTTCGACAGTTTTCGATTATGGAACTACAGGTTAATGAGCATCCCTGGGAACTTTTGAAGCAGGGCTACCCGAAAGGTAACCCTGTCAGTGCCGACTGGGGAGGAAAATGACGCGATTCGCGCCATAAAAGGGGTGGGGCTTAGTCGCGGGGAGGCGGGACAAAAAAAACCAACAATTGCAAAATACCTGGGAATGGAGGGTAAGAAGGTGGGGAATGGGAGGAAGCACAAGTAGGCAGAGTATCTATTTAAACTCTGTCCACCCGGAGATTCACACACTGCCCCGGAGACCCGGTAATTCAGTTTGAAATCCATATTCTCCAGGGCAAAACCGGAGAGTTCCCAGGTATGTTAATGAGCCATTGTTGTACTCATGTGGGTGTGGTTTAAATGTAAATGTGGCTGTATGCCACATGCACTAAGCTCTGATAGTAGCCTTTTTCTGTCTGAGTTCACAGACCTGAGGTTGGCAATGTTGTGATTTTCCTATAGCTCACTATGGAACCAGAGCAGAGACAGCAGCTGCCCTTGTTTAACCATTTCAGTGCCATAAGGATGTGGATTGCACATTTCTATGGAACTGAACAGGTTAATACTGCGAGAATGGCAGAGAGCCTATAAATCTTAGCTTCTCCTCCCTTCTGTATAGACTGAACCATCTGGGCAGGCTCTTTGCCGATCAGCTGATTCAGGTAAACACAGGACTTGCAAGGCACTCTGTGATGTATAGCTTCTCTGTCATTCTCTAAGTTTGGAACCCTTCCAGCGCCACAGGGGTGTACAATAAACATCCTTGTGGCACTGAAAGGGTTAAGGAAGCAACGCTGTATGTGGTGCTGAAGTTGGAGTGGATCTGGGCAAGTGGGGGGAGCAGAGATGATGAGCTCCGAATTTAAGGTTGTCAATATGCTGGCGATGTAAAAGGGAGGGCATCCTCTTTAGAATTCTTTGTCCTGGACATTTCATTCAGGAACTTTATTGTTCTAGAAGGGGGCTGCCTGGGACATGGGACACAAATCTGGAATGCAGGACTGCCCTGAAAAATCCAGGACACGTGGATATATCCTGTTGGTCCTCTAGGGCTCAGCTTCATTAGCAGGTCTCCTAAGGCAGAAGACCAGCCAAACAGAGAACTATATTTGCCCTTTAGCAGTGGTGTAACTTCAGGGGATACACAGGGTACAGCTGTGCCCAGGCATGGTATCCCAAAGAGCAAACAGTCTCTGTATCATCATGCAGGGCCCATTTCGCGATGGCTTATTGGGCCATGGGCCAGTTGGGGAGACCAGAAGATCTCTCCTAACTGTCCCATTATTGTCCCTCCTTCAGCAAAGGCTTTTATATCATGCTCACTCCTGGTCCTTATGCAATTAGATAATGCAGAGAACTGGGCCATGATGTTGCATCACTGTGTTCTGTATCATTGGTACCTGGGCATCATGAGTGATCGCTGATATAGTGGTCTGTGTTGGATGCAAACACTGGATCGCCAAGGGATAAGGCAGCCAATACTGTGCCAGAAAAGGTAGGCAACCAGGAGAGGGCCTCAAACATGTTCCTCCCACCCCGACAGGAGTGAGAGAGAGGATAAAAAAAGTGGGAAAGGAGACTGAGAGAAGGGGAGTGAACTGAGAGGTAAAATACTGGGGGGGGTGAGAAGGATGCTGATGGAGAAGGGCAAATTTGGGGAGAGGGGATAAAAATTACTTTAGGGCAACAGAGAGGAGGGAGACTGCGAGAGATTGAGAGGGGAGAGAATGAGAGACAGCCACATGTCTCTGGGCTTATTTTTAGATCGGCAAGCATACTGGCACTTGTTATATACTGAAAGCATATGAAAGCAGTCTCACTTGGGTGCATTGGGTAGAGCGCAGCAGGTCACATGATTATTTGGGACTCACTGAGAGGGCAGGAGGAGGAATCGAGGCATAAGAGGGGAGGTGATAGACAGCCCTAAGGTACTGAATTGTGTGACATAAGCAGGTAAATCTCAAACAGCAAATATATCTATGACCATAAACCTTTTAAAAAGAAATTACAGATTGAAGCTTTATTGCAGAGGACAAATTTAAATACTGTTTTTATTGAAGACCAAAAGATTACAGTCAGAGTAAACACATCAGTGCAGTAGCAGTGTGAAATAGTACATTAGCTCAAAAAGAATATTTAGATAATAAACGGTTTAACAGGTGAATCTGAACCAGCATAAGATCATCGCATTTTGCCTATGTCCCAACATCTAACCCAAGGGGCATAGGACAATTTACATGGACAAAACTTTCAGGGAGGTGAGAGTTCCTCTTTAAGTTTTTCTCTGGTGAAGTAGAAAATGATTCAAATGTGCTCAGCCCCTTGAGAATATCTGAATCATTTACTCTGGTACCAAACAGAAATGTAAAGCTTCAGAACCTCTTTACCACCAGGGGACACTTGTACTTTATAATGCAACAATCGCTTCCTTGAGAAAGAGAGGAGGGGGGGGAGACAGTGCATGTGTGTGTATGTTACAAATGAGAGGGTTCTACTTAAGCCCCAGCCTTTGACCCCTTCGTGTCCAGTGATGTACCCTGACTGTCACGCTGGTCCGGCACTTAAGGAACAGTGACGGTCCTGGTACGTCATGTACTTTTACTCACCAGTGATTAATACCGGTTACTGAAGTTGATTGCTCCAAGACCGGAGAGATCTCTTTCAGTCCCTTGTTCGACGTGCCGGCACACGTGATCAGTAGTGTTGAGCGAGCATGCTCGGCCGATGCTCGGATCGGCTCGAGCATCGCTCTGCTCGGCACATGGCGGTACTCGTACGAGTACCGCATGTGCTCGCCCGCCATGTTCGGGTCTCCTCCCCGCACGTTTTGCGGCTGCTGCGCAGCCAATAAACGTGCAGGGAGGCTCTGACATCGGTGTAATGCCAGCAGCCATGTTGGCTGCTGGCATTACACTGATTGGCTGGCCAGAACCCGTGGTCAGGTGCTGTATAGCACCTGACCATCGAGTTCGGCTCAGTCTGAGCCAGGGAGAGCTGAGGATAGGAAGGGAAAGGCAGTGTAGGGAGGAAAAAAACAAAAATTGTGAAAAAAAAAGAACCAAAAGTCCTTTTTAGGACTACTGTGTGTGGGGGCAGCAGGTTATTTGGTGTGGGGGGAAAAAAACAAAAAAAAAAAAAAATATATATATATATTCTGTTTAGTGTGCAAAGTTGCAGATTAGAGCACATTCTGTTTAGTGTGCACAGTTGCAGATTAGAGCACATTCTGTTTAGTGTGCAAAGTTGCAGATTAGAGCACATTCTGTTTAGTGTGCAAAGTTGCAGATTAGAGCACATTCTGTTTAGTGTGCAAAGTTGCAGATTAGAGCACATTCTGTTAAGTCTTCAAACTAAAATATCAAAGTCACGTATTCCATTCAGTGTGCGTCGCCGCAGTTTAGCAGCACATTCTGAGTACTGTGCAGAGTTGCAGAATAGGAAGAAATACTGTTAAGTCTTCAAACTAAAATATCAAAGTCACATATTCCATTCAGTGTGCTTCGCCGCAGTTTAGCAGCACATTCTGTGTACTGTGCAGAGTTGCAGAATAGGAAGAAATACTGTTAAGTCTTCAAACTCAAATATCAAAGTCACATATTCCATTCAGTGTGCTTCGCCGCAGTTTAGCAGCACATTCTGTGTACTGTGCAGAGTTGCAGAATAGGAAGAAATACTGTTAAGTCTTCAAACTAAAATATCAAAGTCACATATTCCATTCAGTGTGCTTCGCCGCAGTGTAGCAGCACATTCTGTGTACTGTGCAGAGTTGCAGAATAGGAAGAAATACTGTTAAGTCTTCAAACTCAAATATCAAAGTCACATATTCCATTCAGTGTGCTTCGCCGCAGTTTAGCAGCACATTCTGTGTACTGTGCAGAGTTGCAGAATAGGAAGAAATACTGTTAAGTCTTCAAACTAAAATATCAAAGTCACATATTCCATTCAGTGTGCTTCGCCGCAGTGTAGCAGCACATTCTGTGTACTGTGCAGAGTTGCAGAATAGGAAGAAATACTGTTAAGTCTTCAAACTCAAATATCAAAGTCACATATTCCATTCAGTGTGCTTCGCCGCAGTTTAGCAGCACATTCTGTGTACTGTGCAGAGTTGCAGAATAGGAAGAAATACTGTTAAGTTTTCAAACTCAAATATTAAAGTCACATATTCCATTCAGTGTGTTTCAACGCCGTTTAACAGCCTATTCTGTGTACTCTACAGAGTTGCAGAATAGTAAGAAATACTGTTAATTTTTCAAACTCAAATATCAAAGTCACATATTCCATTCAGTGTCTTTCACCGCCGTTTAACAGCCTATTCTGTGTACTCTGTACAGTTGCAGAATTATAAGAAATACTGTTAAGTTTTCAAACTCAAATATTAAAGTCACATATTCCATTCAGTGTCTTTCACCGCCGTTTAACAGCCTATTCTGTGTACTCTGTACAGTTCCAGAATTATAAGAAATACTGTTAAGTTTTCAAACTCAAATATTAAAGTCACATATTCCATTCAGTGTGTTTCAACGCCGTTTAACAGCCTATTCTGTGTACTCTGCAGAGTTGCAGAATAGTAAGAAATACTGTTAATTTTTCAAACTCAAATATTAAAGTCACATATTCCATTCAGTGTCTTTCACCGCCGTTTAACAGCCTATTCTGTGTACTCTGTACAGTTCCAGAATTATAAGAAATACTGTTAAGTTTTCAAACTCAAATATTAAAGTCACATATTCCATTCAGTGTCTTTCACCGCCGTTTAACAGCCTATTCTGTGTACTCTGTACAGTTGCAGAATTATAAGAAATACTGTTAAGTTTTCAAACTCAAATATTAAAGTCACATATTCCATTCAGTGTCTTTCACCGCCGTTTAACAGCCTATTCTGTGTACTCTGTACAGTTCCAGAATTATAAGAAATACTGTTAAGTTTTCAAACTCAAATATTAAAGTCACATATTCCATTCAGTGTGTTTCAACGCCGTTTAACAGCCTATTCTGTGTACTCTGCAGAGTTGCAGAATAGTAAGAAATACTGTTAATTTTTCAAACTCAAATATTAAAGTCACATATTCCATTCAGTGTCTTTCACCGCCGTTTAACAGCCTATTCTGTGTACTCTGTACAGTTCCAGAATTATAAGAAATACTGTTAAGTTTTCAAACTCAAATATTAAAGTCACATATTCCATTCAGTGTCTTTCACCGCCGTTTAACAGCCTATTCTGTGTACTCTGTACAGTTCCAGAATTATAAGAAATACTGTTAAGTTTTCAAACTCAAATATTAAAGTCACATATTCCATTCAGTGTGTTTCAACGCCGTTTAACAGCCTATTCTGTGTACTCTGCAGAGTTGCAGAATAGTAAGAAATACTGTTAAGTTTTCAAACTCAAATATTAAAGTCACATATTCCATTCAGTGTGTTTCACCGCAGTTTAGCAGCCTATTCTGTGTACTCTGTACAGTTGCAGAATAATAAGAAATACTGTTAAGTTTTCAAACTCAAATATTAAAGTCACATATTCCATTCAGTGTGTATCACCGCCGTTTAGCAGCCTATTCTGTGTACTCTGAACAGTTGCAGAATAGTAAGAAATACTGTTAAGTTTTCAAACTCAAATATTAAAGTCACATATTCCATTCAGTGTGTTTCACCGCCGTTTAGCAGCCTATTCTGTGTACTCTGCAGAGTTGCAGAATAGTAAGAAATACTGTTAAGTTTTCAAACTCATATATATTAAAGTCATATATATCGTGTAAGATGAAGAAGGCGGGTAAAAAGGGACGGGGAAGTGGACGTGATCCTGAAAGTTCAGGGCGCGGGTCAGGACGCGGAGAAACTGTGCCTGGTGCCAGAGCACAAGAAAGAAAGACATCCACCATACCTAGCTTCATGTCTGATTTCACAGGGCGTCGCAGGACATCACTCTCGAGGTCCGACCAGTGCGAACAGGTGGTCGGTTGGATGACAGCTGATACTGCTTCCAGTCGGTTAAGCACCACCCTGTCTTCCACCAAGTCCACTCTCAGTAGCCAAGAGTCTGGTCAACATAATCCTCACTCTGATCATCCTTCCTCCCACCATACACGGTCTGGTCAAAGAAGTGATCCCACACTGGGATATAGTGATGAGCTCGTCTCATCACCAATCCTTCATTTGACCCTCTCTCCAAGCACGCTTGCAGAGGAACATGACATCTTGTGCCCTGATTCACAACCTCTAGAGGCTACCCAATCACAAGAAGATGACAGATGTGAACGGCATTTAAGGTCAAAGGAAGTAGTGGATGATGATGATGATGATGAGACACAGTTGCCATTAAATCAACCACTATTTCCTTCTCAAGACCTTGTTGAGGAGAATGTTATACAGTTGTCAATGACCGAGTATGTGGTGGGATCAAGACTTGAGGAGGATGATCAGAGTGAGGAAGTGGAGGAGGACTTGGTGGACGATGAGGTGACTGACCCCACCTGGGAAGGTGTAGAGCCGAGCGATGACAGCAGTCCTGAGGGTGAGCCATCTGCAGCACCGCAACAGGCTGGAAGAGGCAGTGGTGTGGCTACAGAAAGAAGGCGGACCGCACCAAACCGGCCCGCAAATGTTCCACGGAGCACCCCCTTGCGTAAATCTACCTTGCCAAGGGGTAGGTGTTCCGCGGTATGGCGTTTTTTTAAGGAAAGTGCGGACGACAAAAGATTTGTAGTTTGCAACCTGTGCCACACCAGAATGAGCCGAGGCATGAACACTAGAAACCTCACCACCACCAGCATGATCCGACACATGGCATCCAAGCACCGTAGTAAGTGGGAGGAACGCCTGGATCGCCCATCTGTGTCTGCAGGCCACACCACTGCCTCCTCTTCCCCTGTTTTCGGTGCCGGCCAATCGCCTGTCGAAGGCGCAGGCCCGCATACCTCCCGCCCTGCACCTGTACCATCTGAAGCACCATCAGCGACCACATCCACTTCCCTGTCCCAGCACAGCGTCCAAATGTCGTTACCCCAGGCATTTGAGCGCAAGAGAAAGTACCCAGCCACCCACCCACAGGCCATAGCACTAACCTCACACCTTTCAAAATTACTGGCCATCGAAATGCTGCCATTTAGGCTTGTGGACACTGAGTCCTTCCGCAGCCTGATGGCAGCAGCTGTCCCTCGGTACGCCGTCCCCAGCCGCCACTACTTTTCCCGGTGTGCCATCCCCGCATTACACCACCATGTGTCCCGTAACATCACCCGTGCCCTGACCAACGCAGTTACTGGGAAGGTCCACTTAACGACTGACACATGGACAAGTGCTTGTGGCCAGGGACGCTACATTTCCCTGACGGCACACTGGGTGAATGTCGTGGAGGCTGGGAGCGACTCGGACCCTGGGATGGCACGGGTGCTACCCACGCCGAGGATTGCGGGCCCTACCTCCATCAGGGTTTCCACCAGCACCTACGTTATTGGCTCCTCCTCCTCCGTTTCCACCTCCGAATTCTCTACACACACCGCCACTCCCCCATCAGCCAGTAGCTGGAAGCAGTGTAGCACTGCAGTGGGGAAGCGTCAACAGGCCGTGCTGAAGCTGATCTGCCTTGGGGACAAACAGCACACGGCCTCAGAGCTGTTGCAGGGGATTAGTCACCAGACCGAGCAGTGGCTCTCGCCACTCAACCTGCAACCAGGCATGGTTGTGTGTGATAATGGGCGTAACTTGGTGGCGGCTTTGGAGCTCGGCAAGCTCACACACGTACCATGCCTAGCGCATGTATTTAATTTAGTGGTGCAGCGATTTCTAAAAACCTACCCCAATGTGCATGATCTCTTGACCAAGGTGCGCCGCGTGTGTGCACATTTCCGTAAGTCATCTACAGCTTCGGCCGGCCTGTTGAAGCTGCAGCAGCGCTTACAATTGCCAGCTCACCGGCTGCTGTGTGACGTGAGCACGCGCTGGAACTCCACCTTCCACATGTTGGCCCGGCTTTGTGAGCAGCAGAGGGCAGTAGTGGAGTACCAGCTGTTACACGGTCGTCGCCTCTCCGTTCAACTTCCTGTAATCAGAAGTGAGGAGTGGGAATGGATGTCAGACCTCTGCGAGGTTTTACGCAATTTTGAGGAATCGACACAGATGGTGAGCGGCGATAACGCTATTATCAGTGTAACCATCCCACTTCTGTGTCTACTGAAACGCTCGCTGCTCACAATTAAAACCGACGCTTTGCATGTGGAAGAGGTGGAAATGGGGGAGGAAGAGCTTACACAAGGTGATAGCCAGAGCACCCTCACTTCGTCTTCTCAGCGACAATTGGAGGAGGCGGAGGAGGAGGAGGAGGAGGAGGAGGAGGAGGAAGACACGGTTGCCTCCGCTACAGAGGGTAGCCATGGAACTTTAGTTCCATCTCTTCAGCGTGGGTGGGCAGAAGAGGAGGAAGAGGATGAGGATATTGAGAGTCAGCCTCCTGGTGAGGACAGCGAAATCTTGACTGTTGGTACTCTGGCACACATGGCTGACTTTATGTTAGGCTGCCTTTCCCGTGACCCACGCGTTGTACGCATTTTAGACAACACGGATTACTGGGTGTTCACCCTTCTGGACCCCCGCTACAAAGAGAATTTCTCATCTCTCATTCCTCCGGTGGAGAGGACAAGCAAAATGGTGCAATACCAGAAGGTTCTTGTTGAAAAATTGCTCCAAAATTTTCCATCTGACAACGCTGGCGGCAGAGTACGTGCTACCTTGGCCAACCGAGAAGGGGAGAAAAGGGGAGCACACAGCAGTTCCGACAAAGGCAGGGCAACACTCTCCAAGGCGTGGGACACCTTCATGACACCCCGCCAGCACCCTCACCCTGATGCGCAGCCTAGTGTCACAAGGAGGGAAAAGTTTTGGAAGATGGTGAAGGAGTACGTAGCAGACCGTGTCAGCGTCCTCAATGATCCCTCTGTGCCTTACAACTACTGGGTGTCCAAGCTGGACACGTGGTATGAACTGGCACTCTACGCCTTGGAGGTGCTGGCCTGCCCTGCCGCCAGCGTTCTGTCTGAGCGGGTATTTAGTGCTGCTGGTGGCATCATAACAGATAAGCGTATCCGCCTTTCCACCGACAATGCTGATAGGTTGACACTTATAAAAATGAACAAGGCCTGGATTTCCCCTGACTTCTCCACTCCACTGGAGGAAAGCCCCGGGGGAACATAAACTCACTTTATATATGTTATTTACAATGATGGGAATACTCTGTATTCCCATTCACCCCTTCCACCCCAAAAACGGGTATATGGTTGACTCTTAATGTTCTCATCCTCCTCCTCCTCTTCCATATGCCCTGGGATATAATTTTTATATAGGGCCAGCTCACCAGCGTGCCCTGGGATATAATTTTTATATAGGGCCAGCTCACCAGCGGGCCCTGTGATATAATTTTTATATAGGGCCAGCTCACCAGCGGGCCCTGTTTGCCAATTTTTATATAGGTCAGCTCACCAGCGGGCCTTCTCATATAATGTTTTATTGGGTCAGCTCTCTAGCGGGCCCTCTCATATAATGTTTTATAGCGTCAGCTCACTAGCGGGCCTTCGCATATAATGTTTAGGATGGTCAGCTCTGCAGCAGACCCTCACCCATAATGTTTTAGATGGTCAGCTCAGCGCACGTTTCCCTCTTAATCATGGCCTCAGTTCTGAAAATCAAGGAAATTTTTGGGAGAATTTGCCTCTGCGCACGTTTCCCTCTTAATCATGGCCTCAGTTCTGAAAATCAAGGAAATTTTTGGGAGAATTTGCCTCTGCGCACGTTTCCCTCTTAATCATGGCCTCAGTTCTGAAAATCAAGGAAATTTTTGGGATAATTTGCCTCTGCGCACGTTTCCCTCTTAATCATGGCCTCAGTTCTGAAAATCAAGGAAATTTTTGGGATAATTTGCCTCTGCGCACGTTTCCCTCTTAATCATGGCCTCACTTCAGAAAATCGATGAAATTTTTGGGAGAATTTGCAGATGATATACAAGTAAATATACAGCAAATACTGTTTGGTAACAATTTTTCGCCTAAAGTCGTTTTTATTTTCCTTTTTGTGTGTTTTACGGTCAGTCTGTAAAAATGGCGTACTACGGGCGAAAGATCGTTCCCAGCAGCGATGTTGGAGTCCAAGATGCATCCAGACATCCTCCCTATGCTGTCCCTGAACCATTTCTGTAGTGTTTCCATCTTTTTCTGCCCTTTTCCTATGGACCAGGCACCCTCCCCTCATCAGAGCAGGGGGTGCCTGGTGTAATGCTCGAGTCCTCCCATTGACTTCAATGGGGCTCGGATGCTCGGCCGAGCACTCGAGCCTCAGGGGGTGCTCGGTCAGAGCACCCGAACATCCGAGCATTGGGGTGCTCGCTCATCACTAGTGATCAGTCATGTGGGGTGGCACATCAAACTTCCCTATCTGGTCCTTAAAGGACCACACACCCCAGGACCGCTGGTCCTTAAGGGGTTAATCACATTTGTTAGGCCTGTGCAGCACACTGTTATTCCAAACTACTCAACATGAAGACGTATGCAGAAAGCGAGCAATTCTGGAATCAATCAACTACTCCAAAGTGGACAAATGAACATTACCAAAGTTCCCATGTGTTTAAATGAGGCTTTTAAGTACTCCTTGAATGTCTGAGAGGTGTTCACTGCATGATGAAAATTCTCCGGCATTCAGGGGGTTAAAAAGTGATTTTAAATCAATGAGAATTTGCATTTCCCCCTCTGGTGCAGTTGGATTACTCAGAATTGCTCTTCTTTGCTTCCCTATGCCATGTAATTTGGAATAAGAACACATGCAGAGCCTTAGGCATTATGAAAGGGAATGAATGGAAAATATCCAGGGAAAAGACAGCTTAACCTTTGTTACTGCTTACATGAGGCAAGTTACTGAAATCTTGTCTAGCATGCATTGTTCTCCTGTGCACCTCAGTATCTGCAACTGACAGCTCTGCCCAGCTGTATCATAATCCAGAGAGATTACACTGAATTCTCTATCGGTTTTAGGCGCATAAGAAAATCTGCATTATTTCAGAACAAACCAAGTGCCCTATTGGGGAGAAATATACATTTCCAAAATTCCTTTGATCTAAATGGGACCTTTAACCCCTTGAATGCTAGAGAGGTCTCAAATACATTGCAAAGCAAAACGTTGGAGAGTATCTAGCATTGAAAAGGTTAAATAAACGGTATCCTTTTAAAAGGTTGCACGCTCTTTCGCGTGCAACCAAAAGGCACAGTTACTATGTCACCACAATAAAAATGGCTACACACTGCATGACAGAGTGAGATTCTCATGTCAAGTAATGAAACGTTGCATCAAGTACCACAGTGTTATAGAAGGAGAGCAAACTCCCCGGTAGTAAAGTTTTAACCCTTAAACTGCCTTGTGTCTTACATGCAGTCACTGCATTATTCATCAGCTCTGATACAGTCCGTCAGAGAGTGAAGTATCCTCACACCTGGTACTTCTGGGCATTTTTACTGGGGCATCGAATAAACACAGAACTGCTTGGCTTGACAGGCTTAGGCTCACAGGGACTTGCACTGCTTCATTCTCCGACGCGGAGGAGCGCGGGCATATGCAAACCAGTGCCCAGATTCAGCCCCATAATTGAGTGATAGTTCCCTCATTGTTAAACCACTCTGATCCAGACCACAGTACCCTCCCCACTCATTTTCACCAAAGAACCTTCACCCACAAAACATATTCAGTTCCAACTCCACCCACATACCTGCTTTATTCATCAGCTTGATGCACCGATTTCCATAGGCTTGATGCAACATTTCATTACCCGACATGAGAATCTTGTGCTGTCATGCAGTGAGAGATTCTCATGTTGCCATTTTTACTGTGGCAACATAGTAACTGTGTCATTTGGTCGCAAGCTCTTTTGCGTGCGACCTTTTAAAAGTAAACCAAATTAACACCTCATAATGTCACTAGGAATATTTATTTGTTCCTTTCGCTAATGTTGGTTTGCCCCAGAATTATTCCAATTTTCTTTCAACATAAGACTCTATATAACAAACTGCAGATCTTTTAACCCTTTGAGTGTCAGAGGGGTACGCAACACATTGCAAAGCAATGCATTGCATACCCCTCTGGCACGCAAAGTGTTAACAAGTAACGGAAATGCTATTAAAGAAATATGTTAATATCTCAACAATGCGAGGTACTTCTTAACCACTTGGATGCTGGATAGGTCTCCAGCTCACTGTGAAGTCCTCTCTAGCATCCTATGGGTTAATCTTAGTTATTCATTCTCCTTTGATGACCAATTTTAACAGTCTTTACAGACATATTTCAGACACTAACTTGAACCAAAAAACCAATTAATATGGAGTTCACAGAACTTGAGATCGGTTTCCCTGGCAACCACCCGTCCTACAGGTTGCATGCTACCTAAATCGACTTCTGAATTCTTTTACAGAGAGCACTAGATCATCTACTTACAAGAGATACATCTCAAAATGAAAGAAATCATAATTCATTGAGTCACTTAGACATCACACTAGTCAAGGCAAAACCGCCTTTAGCTGAAGGATTTCCTCAGACTTTTCAGAACTTGATGTGTATTTTTTTCATGACCTTTACTGTTGTCCTTGCTGAAAGCATTATGGCATTCTCAGAAGGGTAAAAGAGAACATTTCTTAAAGGAACACTAGCACCAAAATGAAATAGCTTGATATAACTTTAGATATCACATACAGCTAGCATATGTAAACATGAATATCCATGCTACATCTCTAAAATATATTACCTTTTAATGCCGGAATTTCTGCTCTCTCTAAGCATATGTAAAACTAGATTTTAGGCCTCAAAAATCAAATATAAAAATGTTACAACACTCAGACTACATACAGGGGATTGAAGTCTAAATAACCCTAGTTCATTTTAGGTCTAAGGACCATATGTTCAAAGGGATAATGACAAAATAATGTAATATGATCAACAAAAATAATTGTATTCATGAATGACATATTTTCTATAGAATATAAGAAAAAAACGAGTAATGTCCATTGTGTACTACACAATTCCAGAATTGGCGGGCAAAGGAGCAGGGTAAGGGAGTGGCTATAGTATTCAACAGCATCATATAGGGGTAAAGAAAATTAGCGCAAAGACAGAATTTGTACGTTAATAAAAAAATTGTAGGAAATGTGACATATTTGTTGTTATATATGACAATTTCAGTCAAGAATCGTACATCAATGACATATTTCCTATCACAACCAACACTCTCTGAAAATATTACTGAGCCCAACAACACTGTACTTTGAAATGTTGTTACAAATGACAAAGCTGTTTTGCTACTTCTTTGAACACACAGCCCTTAGTGTTCTTTTAATTAAATAAAAAAAAGATATATATGGGATCTGGAGAACCCATAATTAGTAAAAAACAAACAAACTGGAAGTGTTCCTTTATCCCCTTAGATATCAGAAATATGGCGAGATCGCTAGTATCCAAGCGGTTAATCTATCATTAGGGGGAATTCAGGTTTTCAGGTCACTAAAGGAAAAATGTTTACTTTTAATCAATCTACTTAAAATATTTGATCAGTAGTGATGTGTTGCTAGAGCAATAAATTGGCTTGCCACTTAGAAAATTAAACAAAATGAAAATACAAACTTCTAATGTACATACAGATGTAATTAATGATGTTCTGAAAAAAAAAAGAAAACAGAACTAGGATCCTGGACTGGCTTTACAGATATATATTATAATTCAATTACTGATTATCACTCTGAGGAGGTGTATCACCAATAAGACTCTCCTGTTAAAGGGATAGTAATACTTAAAATGGACAAAAAAAATATATGTTGCAGGTTTTATCCCCCTGTGTAAAACATGGGTACTCCCACTGCCGAAAGGTGTTTTATTCAAGTTATTACCCCTCAAACTTGATATTTTTAGGGGCAGTATAACAGTGGTCTGAAATCGTGCAGTGGCGCTGTTGCTATATCATCGTAGGGAGATTTATGGTCAACTTCCCAGAGCTGTCCATAGGATGGTGTAGCAACAGCGCCACTGTACAATTTCAGGCCACTCAGATACTGCACCTAGAAATCCAAGTTTCAGCTGTAATAACTTTTGAATAAACCCCCCTTTAGCAGTGGGAGTACCCTTGTTTTACTCAGAAGGATAAACCCTACAGTATATATATTTTTTTACATTTTAAGCATTACTATTCCTTTAAGCTTTGCCGATATAGAAAGCTAAAAGGTAATTATCAAGTAAAACCAGAAGGTAACATCAGTATTAATCAGCCATTTCATCGTTATTATCAGTACAGTAAAGCTCCAAACAACTAGCTGTGTGAAAAGAACACCTAACAATTGTGACTTTGTAATGAGGCAACGCTGAAACAGATGAGACAATACAAACTTGATGAGAAACTTGGCATTTATAAAAAAAAAAATGTATTGAAAATGAAAGTATAAAATGTGCTGAATATCTCAACGAAAGATGGTTCAAAGTGCCGAAAAGTAAGCTACTAAATTGTGGTTTGAAAAGATATCACCCAGTCATTTGTTCAATTCCAAGTCTGCTGTACAATGCTCTAGAAATTGCAGTAGCCTGACATTAATATAGAAAAATGATTCAAATATTATGGAGCAGTGTAACTGGAAAAACAACACAGTGTTTAAATACTCCTTCACTAACGACTTAAGATATCTTACCAGGGCACATGAACTGGCTTGCTGTTAAGAAACATTAATGAAAATTTGAAGTGCGCCATAAGGTTGCTCCAGATGTCAAAATAGTCTGACTTACTATAAAGAAATATAAGGAATACTTTAATAGCTTGGCACTGCTTGGGGCATTCTTACACTGATAAGATCAATGAAATGGCCGATTGATACTGATGTTACATTCTGGCTTTACTTGCTAATTACCTTTTAAACTTGTATATTGGCAAAGCTTAGCAGGAGAGCCTTTCTTGGTGTGATTATCAGTAGTAACTGAACAATAATTATATATATATATATCACCAAATCAGAATCCTAGTGCTTCTTTTTTGTTCAGAACAACATTATTTACATCTTTACATACATACATCTGTATTTTCCTTTTTATTTAATTTTCTAAATGGCAAGTCAGGTTATTGCCCCGGCAACAAATCACTAGTGAACAGATATTTTAATTAGATTGACTCAGCCAATAAAGGTATCACTTATATTCTACTAGTCTCATAGTATATAAAGGAAAATGCATGAAATGTAAATAAATAAATGAAAATAATTAATGTCTATATACATACTTTTGATATAACAACATATATAAAAAGCATGTACTGCAGGGTTATCTGTATTTCTCAGTTTGTTCAATATTTACTTCCCCTGCAGAACCCTTACCGGCATTCATACAGAACTAGAGGGATACTGGGATTTGTGTGAATTCAGTGTGCATCAAGTTCTATTTTTATTTTAATTTAGGTTTTGTTATACATTGTTATATATTGATACTCTTTTTTATATGCATTGGTTATTTTCTTTTTTATGATTTATTTATTTACATTTATTGAATTTTCCTGTATATACTGGGAGGCTAGTTGAGTAAAAGCGATACCTTCATTGGCTGAGTAGCTTTAGAGTGTAAGCTTTCAAAACCACTTAGGTCTCTCTGCCAGTAGAGAAAAAGTGATACCTTTATTGGCTTAGTTTTAAAGTGCAAGTGTTCAATACCACTTGGGCCTCTTTGTTAGTAGTCTAAAAGTGATACTTTTATTGTCTGAGTACCTTTAGAATGCAAGCTTCCAACATAACTTACATGTCTGATAAAGAGACCTAAGTTGTCTTGAAAGCTTGCACTATGAACATACCTGGGAACCAGGGGCAGACTGACCATACGGGCATTTGGTCACAGACCGAGGGCCCGTGACCGAAGGGGGCCCGCCGCCGCTTCCAGCGCTACTCAGTAGCTCTCCAACAACGGCCGCCGGCGTTCCGTTCTAGTAATACAGAGTGCTGGGAGATTACATCATCTCCCAGCCTCTGCATTACTAGAGGAGTGCGGGACTTCGCACAGCATTAAGCACGCCGCTAGACCACCAGGGACTGCAGGTAGGGGCAGTGTGGAGATGAAGGGGCATGGTGGAAGGGGCGATGCGGAGATGGGGGCATTGTGGAAGGGGCATTATGGAGATGAACAGGCAATGTGGAGATGGGGGCATTGTGGAAGGTGCATTGTGGAGATGAAGGGGGAATTGTGGAGATGAAGGGGGCATTGTGGAAGGGGCACTGTGGAGATGAAGGGGCAATGTGGAGATAGGGGCATTGTGGAGATGAAGGGGGCAATGTGGAGATGAAGGGGACATTGTGGAGATGAAGGGGGCATTGTGGAAGCGGCATTGTGGAGATGAAGAGGCATTGTGGAGATGAAGGGGGCATTGTGGAGATGAATGGGCAATGTGGAGATGGGGGCATTGTGGAAGTTGCATTGTGGAGATGAAGGGGGCATTGTGGAGATGAAGGGGGCATTGTGGAAGGGGCATTGTGGAGATGAAGGGGCAATGTGGAGATAGGGGCATTGTAGAGATGAAGGGGGCATTGTGGAGATGAAGGGGGCAATGTGGAGATGAAGGGGGCATTGTGGAAGGGGCATTGTGGAGATGAAGGGGCATTGTGGAGGTGAAGGGGCAATGTGGAGATTTCTGCAGGGGGCCCAAACCTCTTTTTGGACCAGGGGCCCTGGGTCCTGTCAGTCCGCCCCTGCTGGGAACTCTCCAGATTTGCCCCCGGAGACTCCGGTTCTGACAGAGATTTATCAGGTCTCCGGGGCAGAAGCTGATTCATCCAGATGTGGGGAGTTTCTGTTGAAACTCTGCCACATCTGCTTTTTTTCCCGCTGTTCCTCCGTCGCCAGCCTTCTGTGTGACACCTTTAAGCCCTGCCCCCCCACACTCATGTGAAGCCCCACCCCTTTTTGACGCGATTAGCGCCATTTTTGTCACCCCCTGCTGAACAGAGGACTCCCCTCCGGGTAGTTCCCAGGTATGACTATGAAGCTACTCAGTTAGCCCCTATGGTGCTCATTAATTTGCTAGACTGATTTCTGAAGGATCGGGTGAAGGCTCTTTCCTCCTCTGGCTTGATCACCAACCACTAATACATATTTTGAGTAGGAACAATCTTCCTCCCAGCTCAAAATGTAGATTACGACTGGGAATGAAAGATGAAAGATAAAGCACATATTAGCAGCTTTTCTCATTAAAACCCTGTATTCTGCCCAGTATCATAATGTTCAAAAGGAAAGTTTGACTCCTCCATATATAGTAATAAATAAGTCTCAGTTCTATTGTATCTCTGTAAACAAATTCCTTACCATAATGCACAAGGACATGAATTTAGAGATGCTAAAGCAATTAATATAAACTGGTTTTGATTAAGCTCCAAGAAAGCCCTAATTTTGATCTATACAGCCCCATTTACACTCATGAACAATGAAATCCATCCCCACAATCACAAACAAATGCAACATAGCACCTTTACTGTTCAGACAACAATTCATGGAATGGAGCAGCCATATCGACCATCTATCACAGTGCTCCCCCACTCCCATCATAATATGCTTCCTCCACTTCCATAGTCCACCTGAGGCTGCCCTTGTAGAGCTTAGCAGCCTCAGACATGGAAGTCTCATCTTACTGATCCTTTGCGCAAGATTAGTACACATGCACACCCCCTGCTGAGAACTCCCAGGATTTTCTTGGCAGGGAGTATTGTGACTCACAATGACACGGAAGCAGGCACTACACCACTAGGAACTCTTGGGATTTTAAAAAAGGGAAAGTAGAGATTTATTAAGGAGACAAGGCATGTGATGGGACTCAAGTTGGAACAAGTGGACAGAAAAAATATAACAACATATATTTATAGATTTGCATCTACAAAAGGATATGAAATGTTTTCCTTGCGGTGACCGTGCCTGTTTGATGCCATGCATGCTGTAGCTTTCTCCAACGCATTGAGAAGCAATAGGTTGAAGACCTCCCTAGTATCCAATGAGTTAACTAGGTTTAATATGGTTTTCCTCAGTCTGAAAGCAATTTTATAAATAAGGCAAAAACAAAGTACTTACCCCTTCAAGTAGTTTGGCTGGGGCAGTTCTGGACCCGGTCAAATCGTGAATCAGGAACTCTGCCCAGTCTGTGCACTGTTCTTTTATGGCTAAAAATAAAACAAGAAATTACAACTCAGTAAATATGCGTCACGCTGAGGGTTTACAATGTATCCATTAATATAACAGCATCTCAGTGCAATGCATTGGCCTTTTTACTTTTTTCTCCTTACTTGGCCAAACGTACTAATATTTGCTTCAAAATCAAGGATGGGCATACTGATGCTCTACAGCTGTTCAGGACTACAATTCCCATTGTCCACTGAGCATGATGGTAATTGTAGTGCTGAACAGCTGAAGGGCCTCACGTTGTACATTCTTGTTGTAATAATGGCTTAGGGATGTAGGCAGCGAGCCCTGACAGTACCTGCAGAATGAAAGCTATATCGCAAGATAACTAGGCAGGGATCCCATAGCATGGTTACAGCCGATCATCTCTACATCAGACCAATACATATAACATCTATAGCTTCTGAGGTTGCTGTACTAAAAGGAACTGAAGTAATTAACGAGCAAACCAACTGCACTATAGGGAACAAATAAAAAAGTCCATTGATTTAAATGTGGCTTTTAACCTCTTGACTGCTAGATAGGTCTCCAATGCATTATAATGCAATGCAGTGGAACCCTCTCTAGAACGCTGAAGGTTAAAAGCCACATTTAAATCAATGTTCATTTGGGGAGTTTGTGTTTGTCCCTGTGGTGTAGTTAGTTTGCTGCAGTTTTTCTTTGTACACCAACCTCATCTCAACCTCATTCACATGAACAGAGATTGGTAATCTGTGGAGGTGCACAACCTCCATTGGCTCTAGTTTCAAGCTTGAGAGCCAATCCCTAGCTTCTTTTGGAAATGTGAGTGCAGAGTTTGCAGCCCAATGAGACTAAGAGTCTTGGAGTTCAGTCTCTCTCAATGGGAAAACCAGAGACAGGGCTGCCAGTGCCATCAGAAATCTTGGGGTTCAGTACAAACATAAAGCCAGGCCTCACCCACCATTTGCACTGTCTCCTGGAAGTATACGTAAAGACAGAGCCCATAAAACTGCTCCACTGTGCAATATGATTAGAGACAGAAGGCAGAACAACAGAGGTACACTTCAGTTCTGTGCTATGCCACCTTTAGAATATACGATTCACACAAATAAATTCTAGACTTAGTATTTTATCAGAATAAATGCTGTGGTGCACTCATAAGCTGAACTAACATGAAAAATGACAAAAAGGGAAGTGTAGGGAACTAGACAACCCCAGATCCCCCTTAAGGAAAGAGAGCTTATTAGAAAGAGGCACTCAAAATAAGTCAAAACAATAAAGAAAAACAGACTTTATTACAAAATTAGTACGATACAGCTAAAAACATTAAAATACAGCAGGCTGGTATAAGATAAGTATTACACTCCCTGGTAAGTACTCATAAGCTATAATTATGCCACGGTATACCAAATAAAGTACATTAAACTGGGTTCATAATAGAACCTCATAGATAAGTGCAAAGTGCAGAAATTAAGACAAACATAAACAAAATAAATAAAGTGAAAAGTATACTTATCATAAATCAACAGCTAAATACAGAGACACGGGGAAATGAAGAAGTAGAGTCCAGCCTGTCAGCCTTCAACCAACGCGTATCGCCATATACATGACTTCATCAGGGGTAATGAAAGCAACAAACATCCAGATGTTTGAAGAAAGGAGCGATGGCCCAAAATAGTCCCAAACGACTATGGCCCAGAATATACATTTATCCTATATAATTCCTATATGTGTGTTTGTCAGAAGCCGTTATGCACAGTAGAGACGGCTGCGCGCGCTGCAGTCATGCGCACTACAGACTGCCCGCGCCATGGCTGATAACGGAGCTGGGCTCCAAATTCAGAAGAACAGAGAGAACTACGGTCTGAATTCGGAGCGCCCCGCTCCGAATCAGTCGCAGACAGTCTCTACTGTGAATGACTGCACCGCGGCCATTGCTGGGTGGCACTGTGGCCCGTCTACATGTGCTCTTCAACTAGTATCCAAATATAGCGACGAACTATAGCGCCTCACTACTTGTTAAAAGAACACATGCTTATAGTTCATAGAGGTATAGACTGCTGTTACATTCACATCAATATAAATACCCAAATAGTAATACTATTACTGAAATGCCTGGGGGTAGCCAGGAAACATAATATATAATATGGACCACCAGGAGACCCTTTATAATTTCCATGGCTTCTCTGTTAGTCTTGGAGCCCTTTTTGACACAGCACCCATTCACACACAATGCAGGGACAGGGGTAGCCTCTGTATCTTATTGGGGAGGCGGGCCCCCCTGTTTGGCCATACCCCATACATGGGTACTGCCTGTAACCCCCTGATGGCAGCCCTGACCAGAGAATATAGGAGATGACTTTTCAGACCCCAATGCTACTCGCCTGCTAATCCACTGGGGCTCACAATGCAGTCCCTGCTTTAACAGGTGGTCTGTTCCCAAAGAGCAGATCTGTAGATAGGATATTACTGACTTTATAGTTACTCTTTAAGGGAAGTTTGTGATTTCAAGAAACTTGAATATATGAGAAAGTAACATTCTGGATCTTATATGAAATAATACACCTCTTGGTTTTATGTTCCACTTTCTACCCTCCCAAACACAGCAGAGTGCAAAGCAGCTCAGAGGCTATTTTGGGAAAAAACGATTTCTAGGGCACTGTGCCCACTTGGCACCTACGCACAAAATTATTTTTTCTCTGAAATGTCCTCTTTGCCACTTGTTTCTTAAGTATTGTCAATGTAGGACTATGTGGGCTTTTCTCTGTGTGCCTTTACTCTGCTCCCAGTTCCAGACTATCTACCACCAGTGAGCAAAGTAACGAAACACAAAGCCTTTACTCTTGCTTCATTAGTGTGTAAAGATTGTTCTCTGATCCATATGCTACAGAGGTGGTTTTTGACCTGTATGAACTAATACGAATACAGGTATGTAGGGAGCACTGTATTGGGAGAGTTCCTAGGTGTCCAACAGACACCTAAAGGCCCAGGGCTTAACTAGCCCAATTTCATATTTAATTTAAAGAGATAATAATACTTAATTGATGTATGCTATGATAGTGTAGGTATTAAATAAATAAACCAAAGCATCCATGTCTTTTTGCAGTAACGTCAGAGCTCTATCTGTCAGACTTGGATTCTGGTCTGTGGACCGGACAGAGCATCTGGGGAGCCGAAATAGCAGTGGATACCAAGGAAATCTTCATGACATTGGTCTTCTGACTCAAACCATGGCCACTTTATAGACTGTTGTCATGAAGATTTCCTTGGTATCCACTGCTATTTCGGCTATCCAGATGAGCTTTCCAGTCAGCAGACCAGAATCCAAGTCTGACAGATAAAGCAGTGATGTAGCTAAAAGGGGGCGGGAGGAGTAAACTCAATATTACTCTTAAACTAAGAAAGTTATGGCAAAAAGACATAAATGCTTTGGTTTATTTATTTAATACCTACAATATCTTAGCATACATAAATGAAGTATTACTATCCCTTTAAGGAAAACAACACCATTACTTGCCCCAAGCTGACAACAAGACCTGGGGCATTATATATGAGACCTCAGACAGTACCTAGTATTGCCTCTACAGTGCATGCTATCACATAAACACATTATTTTATAAATAATTTATCCTATTTTATAAATCAGCCTCACAGTTTAATGTCCTAGGGATACATAGAGAAATTATTCAGGAAATCACCGGCACCTTAAAGAATAAATAAACATTCCCATTGATATACATTGTGTTTTAACCTCTGAGATGCTACAGAATTAATACACTGTTAGACCTCTATTGCAGACATGTCAGACTCAAATACAGTTGTGGGATGCATATTCATACTCAACAATTCCCTCTAAGGAGGGCAGCACACTCAAACATAGGAGTGATGCAACTATGATTACTGATGTCTGCACTATTATTTTGTTGGTTCTTGATGTCTGGAGAGAGGGATGAAATATATGTAGTTTGCTGATCTGCTGTGGCTGTTCTACTAATGAGCCCAATGTCTAACTTCCCTCTAGAACATATATCCAACCTTTGGCTCTCAAGCTGATGGAGATAAAGCGGTTTCTAACCGCAAAAAGCTTATGCGTTAAAGCTAATCTCATACATATTTGTTTATGTTTTAATAAATATATATTTTTTAACAAATATTTGAAATGCCCTACTTGTTTTATTTTGGATCCAGTGTTGCAGTATTAGCTTTCATGTATCCCGAATGGATACGGGCTCCGTTTGCCTGTTTGTCAGACTCTGTGGAAGCATTGATCTGACACAGTGCATTCAGATGCCTTTAGCATCCTAGTGAATTTAAACCCCATTTGAATCAATGGGACCTTTCATTAGTCCTAAATCAAGGGGAATTTTTATTTGTCCCCTATGGTACAGTTGGTTTGCTCCAGAATAGCCACTTTATACATAATGTCCATCTGTTTTAAAGTTGTGACAGATGTGGCTGATTTTTTTTTTTTATGTCTGTGACTGGTCCAAGAAAAACAAGATCTGACTTAATGAATGTATTATAAAGGTGTGACACAATAATCTTGGTGTCTTAACACATAAATGTGTCTTGACACCCCTGTTGGGAAACAACAGGGTTAGTAGAATGTATTAGGTGTAACATATGCTGTTATAAAGCATAAAAAAACACATTAATCTGTTAATAGCCCTAATAGTGACATACAATGATTGGGTTTCCATTCAGACAGTAAGGCGTTAGCAGCAGCACCCTCCCACAGCTAGGACACAGCAATATGCTTCACAGAATTCCTTATCGGCTTATAAAATGAAAACTAAAAAAATAATGGTATATACCTTATGCTGAAAGAAACCACGGATCCATTTTGAACCAAACCAATTGCACAGTACGGGGAGTAATAGAATATTCTTATTTATTAAATGAGACGTTTAATCACTTGAATATTAGAGAGGTCTACAATGCATTGCCTTATAATGCATTGGCGACCTCTATATCATTCAAATGATTAAATGACCAATTTAAATCAGTGGGAATTTGGGACTCTTTAATTCTCCCCTATTATGATCAAGTTGGTTTGCTCCAGAAATGTTCATTTTTAGCTTCCTGAATTTGCGAGTTATGTATTAAAAAGATGGTACTGTCAAGTGCACATAAATGCTGATTACATATTACAATAATCATTATTATTGATTTAAATGTACAAAGCAGTTTATTACATGTTTTGTGCGTACAGTGTGTATGAGGTGTAGGAGTCCAGTTTAATTCCAGTCAGAAGACTCAATCTGAATGTCACTTGCTTCTCATTGAGGCTGATGTATAAATAAGAACTAGAGTATTGCTGGAGAAAATCAGTTTCCCATAGGAGAGAAATAACAATTCCCCAAATCACCCACTGGTATAACCCTTTGAGTGCCAGAGGGATGTTGGCGCATACCAGAGAGGTGTTGAACACATTGCTTTGTGCTGGCTGCTCCTCTGGCATTCGAAGAGTTAAATAGGGCTTTTAACGCCTTATATGCACTATGGTGTACCCCAGAATTACTCCAGGAAGGTTATGCACTAAAGTGTGATTAAGGTATGATAATCTACAACTAATGTATCACAGTGTGATGAACTCCATAATTCCTATGTTATTCTAAGGAGGATATGCACTAAGATCTCATCAGCTTGTGAGATGTTAGTAAATAGGTTCCATAGAATAACAAAGGGGGATGATGATATTATCACTCTACAGAAGATGTCTTCTCCTTTTTACACCTTAGTACATCGTCTTCTAACCTTTCTTCGTACATCAGTGTTTTCCAGATGGGATGTTTACATAACTCTACTGACTATGGAAATCTACAGTTCTCCTTGTGATCACTGATCTTATATTACCATCGTGAAAACTATATTTGCAATTGCAGAGATGAAATGGGTGGTGCCTCTGGCTACTGAATGCCTTATCCACAAAAGTCAAGAGATGCAATTCTGAAGCAAGTCGATTGCACCACAGGGACAGATAAGATCTCTCCAAATTCCCACTGAGTCAAATCAGGCGTTTAACCCACTGAATGTAAAAAAGCATAATTTTAGTCAATGGACATTTTATTTCTCCACTATGGTGTAATTGTTTTGCCCAGACTTTCTCCTCTTTTATTTTGTGCATAAGGCCTCTAATGAATAGAGTAGGGGTAAGCAATCATTTTGACCCGAGGATCACTTCTCTGTTTATACACATATGTATAAACATGAATATACAACATCTCCTAACTGGTAAATGTGAGATGTGTGTGTGAGAGTGAGAGACAAAGAGAGAGGAATGGGAGTTGTTAGTTAAAATGATAGTTACACCTGGCTGAACACAGATTGTGAATTGATACATTCACTGAGAAAGTTGCAATTTTGGTTCTCTGTATTCTGGAAATATGAAACATTGTATCAGTGTTAAAACATAACAGTTTTCCTTTAAAGAGAAAGCTAGAATTGATATTTTTCTGTGTAGCCAAACAGACCAGGGTCATATTTCACCCACAATGATTTAATATGGTGAGATGACAACTAGCAACAAACTCAAATAATGTACAGCCGACTAGTGATACAATGTTCTCTGTGTTTATATATACATATATATATATATATATATATATATATATATATATATATATATATATATATATATATATCATATTGTTGCTGTATGAAGGACAACTTTTATATAGGTATAGTATCCCTGTAATTTTCATGGCTGATTTTGAGAGGACGATCTTGAACAGTTCAGGAGCAAACCATCTGTACTATAGGAGACAACTATAAATTGCCAATGAATTTAATGTGTTTTTTTTTTTAACCCCCGTGAATACTAGAAAAGCAATGCACTGAATATTGCTCTAGTATGTGAGGGCTTAAAAAATAAAAACATTTAAATCAATGGCACTTTTTATTTGTCCCCTGTGGTACAGATGGTTTGCTCCAGAATTGCTACAGTTCTCCTTAGTACATTAGCCTCCTTATGAGTAGTTCATTGTGGGCTACACAATTAATTTTAACATCCTGCCTGCACATCTGACACATTTCCCTGGTTCTACATAAAGATGGCATTAACCGTGCTGGTTTTATTGTGAAAAAGGCAGTTAGTCGATGAATAGGTGTCTGTTCCTCTGTTCTGATCACTTTGCTGTGAATTTTTTTGATGACTTTCAGTGTGGCAATTGCCAAGTATGTTCCGCTTCCAGAGGTTATTGCTGTGCCTTGCACAGCTATGTCCTTCTGTCAGACTCTATCTGGAACAAATGATTTAACCAATCTGCTGGAAGATAACAGAATCTGCATTAAAGGAACACTAACACCTAAATATTAAGTTTACTTACATCATTTTAAAGGGATAGCAATGTTTCACAAAAAAAGCAACTCCAGTTAATCTTCATAGTATTTGGGCCATGAAGAATGTTAATTTAATAATGTCAGAGTTATAGTTCAAGAGTAATTGAATGATAAAGTAACCCCCTCCCGCCCCTTTCCGGATGGATCACAGAGAGGGACAATCGTCAGTGGGCATAAGGAAAACCTGAGAAACCTGTCAAGGGGGGCAGGGTTTTCCTTATACTCACAGTAAGAAGATTGTCCCTTGCTGTGAGCTGTCCGGTCAAGTGACCAGATTCCACATCTGAGGGGAGGTGGCTTACACTAGGTGAAAGGGGTGGGAAAGGGATACTTTATTATTCAATTACTCTTGAACTACAACTCTGACAGTATTAAAATAACACTCTCCATGGCCCAAATACTATGAAGATTAATTGGAGTTGCTTTTATTGTGAAACATTACTATCTCTTTAAATATCATGTATTTCCAATTAGCATGTAAAATGTGTTATCTTATTTCAGAACCCTTAGATCTAAATCTAAATTTTCTTAAATGAATGCACGTGTAGACTGCAATATATAGACATGTGTTGACTGATCTTGTTTGCATTGTCTGCAATGAGAGACAAAAGCGAATTCAACTAATGTATTGAGTTTAGTACCCACCTCTCTTCTATTAACCCGTTGAGTGCCAGGGAGATATTCAACTAATTGCAACGCAATGCGATGATTACCTCTCTAACACTCAGTGGGTTAACCATTTGAGTGCCAGAGGGGTACGGAATGCATTGCTTTGCAGTGTGTTTCTATACCCCTCTGGCACTCAAAGGGTTAAGAAAGGCTGTATCCTTATCTCATCCCATTTACAGACAATACAACACTTCTTGTAACACTTCTCCCTTGTAATGGGAGTCAGGGATCCCTGGAAAAATGAATGGCTGCTTCCAAGGATCACATGTATAACTAGATATTAGGTCTTAAGGGAGAGATATTTTTTTTTAGATTCTAGTGTTCTTTAACCCTTTCAGTGCCAGTGGGTTACCCCTCTGGCAGTGAAAGGGTTAAATCTTCTCCATGCACTGGACACTCCCTCTGGCACTCAATGCCACTCTGGCATGCTCATTTAATTTCTTTTCTGTTAAACCCTTTAAGGACCAGCGGGGTGTGCAATGCATTGTGAAGCATTGCCTTAAGTACCCCTGTGGTCCTTAAGGGGTTAATATCTGAGAATAGACCAAGTTTTAATCAGGAAGTAGTAAATCACCAACATAAAATGATCAGATCCTGGACTTTGCTATTTGTTCCCAGCACATAAATTCAGCACCAGCTCAGACTGAAATATGCTTCTTTTATACAAGCTGGGATTAGTTTTTCTTTTGCAATTTGCGGAGTTTCCCTTGA
Organism: Rhinophrynus dorsalis; assembly: GCA_037306005.1. Lineage (NCBI taxonomy): Eukaryota > Metazoa > Chordata > Amphibia > Anura > Rhinophrynidae > Rhinophrynus > Rhinophrynus dorsalis. Next base: position 326,172,031 of record CM074721.1, on the reverse strand, counting down.
AGCACTGCATTATACCAGATGACGTGGGCAGCACCTGAATATAAAAAACAACTTGACTGTGTTTGTGCTGTGATAGGAAGATTTGATCAAGGAAACAAGAAAGTATGTGTAACTCTGTTTTTCTGTAAGTGTACCTGTCACCTTGAATTCAAGTTTGCATATTCGAAAACTTCATTCAAAGCTGCTACTCTGGATCAAGTTAGCCAAAAGACCAGTAAATTGGGTGTATTAATGATTGCAATTCTGCCTTAGAGCAGCCAATGGAATATGTTTCCTAGCCCAACTCCTACATCAAGGAGCAGTAAGCTTTTTATTAGGAAACTCTATATTCTATATGACTTTACCTGCTGAGTAAAAGGTACTCCCACAGCTGTCAGTTGCTTTATTCAAATGTGATAACAGTTCAGTTGTCAGAAAGTGACAGCATAGTTACTTCCTGAAAATTTAAACTGACTACATGATTCAGCAGGTTCTATCACATTCTACAGAGAACGGTTTGTCAGTGACTCACCATTCCCATCGAATGCAGTAGAATAAGTAATTAAAATATGACTACTAGAGGGCAATGTTAATTCTAATAACCTTGAAAATATGCATCTCTCAGCATTGAATGTATCATTTTTTACTTTGCAGGAAAAGTCATACAATATATGTGTCTGGCTTTTTCATTAAAAATGTTTATTGAGCATTTAACTCTGATTTACTCAGCTATTTGACCCAAAAAAACCCTTATGCATGCCAATTGCACCAAGGGTAGAGGAGTGGGATATGTATGGCTATTTAAGAGCATTCCTTTTCTTTATTTTTGGTATTAAATAAGAAGCAAATTAAATGTCCTACGTATGCTTTGGGACAGCCATCAAGGGCTTCTTGATATGAAAGTCTTCATGATGATCACCTGTGTACACCGGTAAACACTAAAGTGATCATATGCTCTAGTGAATACCCCCAAGAGCATCCAGTGGTGGTCAACTGTAACACCAGTGGAGCTCCCCTGACAGATCTGTACAGGCCCTCAATGACGATTTTTTTTACTGAAAAGGGATATAACTTTGTGAGGCACTATATGCGATTGAAGCTGTCAGTGCAGTTCAGATCAATTAGCATGCAGTTCAGATCAATTAGCATGCAGCAGTACACTGAAAGGAGATGTTCACTTTTAAGAAATAAAGAAATAATAAATTTAAGAAATAAAATTATCAGTTTAGAGAATTTCAGTGTCGATTCTGACTCAAATCAGGAGCTGGATCAAGTTTTTCCCATCTACACCTGCCTAATGTCAATTTACTAAGCTACATACACCCAAATTCCTTCCTGTAACGTTGCCTGTGACACAACCGGGCAATACATGTGTGTTTCTGGACATTCCTTTCCTCTTCGTCTTGTGTTATTCAATGTACCAATAAAGGCGTAGAGGAAAAAGGGTACAGTGTATGACATTTGTCTGCAGATGTTGTGGGCTTGGTGAACAAGCTTGCTGCCATTGTGGCTGGACTGGTGAATTTGTACATCCACACAAATAGCATCTACAATATACATCTGATGGTATTTTGGGTAACATGATCCATAGGCAAGTTTTAAATGCATATTTTCAATATGCAAATATAACTTCAATTTAATTGAAATTTTACTATCATTTTGACTTTTGAGGAATTGTAGGTATTTACAGAGGTGACTGCAAATTTGGCGTGTACAAAACTGCATAAACACATTGCACTGCATATCAATATTGTTTTAAAAAATGTATCACAAATTGATTAATTCCAGATACATACTTGTGATGACACCAGTATTGATGACACCAATATTAAAGACTTTAAGCAGGGGTCTATGTACAATACCCCATAACAGTGACGACTGGAGATTTTGTTTTAATTGGTAAGAGCCGCAATACGCACCCAACAAACAATGCGGGAGATTCACTAAGCGGTGATGAAGTGGAGATGACTTCTCCAGTTTATCACTTCTCCAATTCCTATGTTATTCTATGGAGCCTATTCACTAAGATCTCCAAAGTTGAAGAATGAATAACATAGGAATTGGAGAAGTGATAAACTGGAGAAGTCATCTCCACTTTATCACCTCTTTATCACCGCTTAGTGAACCTCCCCCACTGTAATATTAAAATGAAACAGATTTTGAGTTAAAATATTTCCTATCTGATTAAAAAATGAATCGCAACATCAGTTTTTTCAGTGAACCAATAACTATCTCTAGTGAAAGCAATGTGAAATATACATTCCTTGATATTGTTCTTGCAAACACTGTAGCATATGTAATAGCAAACACATCTTACAAATGGCAGGACTAGTGGCTGTTTTCACTGGTGATATTTTCAATATATAAAGCAATTCTAAATGGCAGTTCCCAAGAACAGGGCCAATTTAAGCCATTTATGGGCCCTGGCTAATAGTGGCCCCCATTCATGGCCAGATTGACATATGAGTTTTCCTAGGCAAAAGCACCCAAGGAGCATTAGCTACACCTATGGCCACACCCCCAAGCCCCACCCACACCACAAAAAAAAAAAACAAAAAAAAACCTCTTAACCCTTTCAATGCCAGAGGGGTATGCAACGCATTGCAGAGCAATGCCTTGTGTACCCTACTGGCACTCAAAAGGTTAAATCCCTGTAAAGCTAGAGGAGGTTCACAAAGCTTTGGTGATACCTGTGGCTTTCAAGGGGGGGTTTTGAAATGCTAGTGCTTTAAGCCTTTGAGTGCCAGAGGGTAAAGCAATGCATTTGGTTCATGCCTGACACTGAAAGGGTTAACCCCTTTACTGTTAGAGAGGTCATCAATACATTGCAATGCGTTGGACACCAGGGTAGCACAGGAGGGGTTAAACATTGTCCATTAACCTTTTGTGTGCCAGAGAGGAGGGTTAAAGGTGTCTGTCAACTGGTAAATGAACAGGCCACAATAAATCAGGAGTTCTAGGAGCTGTGTGTGGATTGGCAGTAAAATGCAGGAGAACAGTAATTTTACACCACAGCCAACAGAGCTGTACCCAGTATTAGCTACAGTTCTGTCTCCAGTGTGAAAGAGCCCTTATGTCTGGCTTGTTTGTTTGATGACCTCAGTCACACCATACATTGCAATTATCACTTACTAAGAACTTATATAAAGAAACAGGAGTCAAACATTCATCCACACCCCCCAAGGAGGGTACATCTATTACATATTGTACGGCTTCTGCACCTTAGAAACCATTTTTTTTAAATGCTGGTCATGTACCAAAGGTACATCTCTTGCACTCAAGGGGTTAACTAAAACTTTCTTAAAGGGGCAATAAATAAGTATGCATTTAAATATTTTACCTCATAGGATTGAAGGTACAAATCTGCCAGCAGAGCCCCACTGGTGTTAGTCTCCAGTACCAGCGGCTGCACTCCAGAGTATGCACAACAGCAAGCATGTCAAACATACAACCTGCAGACCACAAACGTGCAGCACTCAGGCTGACATTGTGAGGCTTTCAACAGAAAGAAACTTTCTAAGTGCCCTGCCGTCCAGCATGAAGGGTTAAAAGCTGCACTTAGATCAATGGAGTTTTTTCCCCTAAGTCACTTTAACCGTCTGAATGCCATGTAACACCCCATAAGTATATATCTAAGTGAATCTGGTTTACTGTCAGGTGGTATGGCTGGAAAACACTGATTGGTTGATGCTCCCTGTCTCCTCAACCAATCACCGCTGACACTCTGTGTAAAAAATCCAAAACGTTAGCCATTGATTTAGCACATGGCAGAGTGTGAAGCCCACCACTTCCTCAATAAACAACTTACAAAACAAGAAGTCAGACCTTGTGTGGGGCATCAGGACCCTTCAAGATCCCCCCCACCCACTACTGATGGCAGGGAGATCAATAGAGGCAAAACAGGGGAGCAAGAGAACACCCCTGCTTCCATTCTACCCAGAGTGCCCATGTAGGAGTGGGTGGGATCGAGAAACACTCTCACGTCAATGAGGGAGACTTTCCCTCATTGACGTGAAAAGGTTTCCCGATCTCACCCACTCTTACCTGGTACTTGAGGTAACATAGAAGCAGGGGAGCTCACTTGCTCCCGTGTGTTGCCGCATCGGCTGGGAGATCAGTAGATGGGGAGGACCACGAGGTCTGACTTTGAACACAATTTAACCTTATTGGTGTTCCTGAGGTATCCAGTGTATTGTTATGGCTTTCATATATGCAAATGTTACACAACTAAGATTATACAATGACCAGTTATATTTGCATATGTATATACTGGTGGGGTGTTACCCTGATGGCCGTATGCAAAGAGAGTGTCGGCATTTGCATATGGTGATTGATTTACTTATTACTTTTAGATGTTTTATTATTTGCTATGCCTTTATTATTCCTAAGTTACTTAGATAATGATTCATACATTGCTGCAATATGACTTTATTTGATCTTGTTTTCTTTCTGTTAACATGTTTTAAATTTGTTTTCTCTGTACTGGGTTACATTAGGTATTTAAGGAGGTGGTGTACACTATTGACCTTTCTGAATAAATAGCAGTTAGTTTAACCCCTTAACGACCCTTGACGGTCATAGTACGTCATGGGTCGATCTGACTTAACGACCCATGACGTACTATGACCGTCATGGAATTCCGGGCTCCCCCCGTGGTCCTTTAGTGACCGCCGCGTGCCTGCCCTGCCGGTCATTAAGGGGTTAAACTTGGAAAAGTCCTGAGAGTGCGGATTCTACAATCTCTTTCTCTTTAGATAGATGGATAGATAGTATTGTCCGCAAAATGGTATAAAGTTACACAAATTGCGTTATGCCTTATACAATGCAGGGCATGAACACCCCAATTGCCTATACACTACACTCGCTGCCGTTCCACAGTGGTGCAAGAAGTGCTAACAGTATTATGTCAGTACCCACACACACATACACATTTTCATCTCCTGAAAGTGGAAGGCTAGAAGCTGACTTCTCTGAAACATAAAGCCATAAAGGTTTGAGTGATAAGACTTACATCGATGTTAAAGGGATAGTAATGTTTCATAATAAAAGCAGCTCTAATTAATCATCATAGTATTTGGACTTTGGAGAGTGTTATTTCAATTCTGTCAGAGTTGTAGTTCAAGAGTAATTCAATAACAAAGTATCCCCCTCCCGCCCCTTTTACTGATGTAACACTGTTCAGCCAGATCAGAAGGGAGGTGCCCAGGTAGATTGCAGAGAGGGACAATCTTCAATTAA